>CM062816.1:167575521-168775521 GCA_031772625.1 Pinus tabuliformis | reverse complement strand
ACCTTATGGACAAAACCCACCACAGTGTGGTAGACCTAAACTTAGCAAGGTTGGAATACTCAGTTTGGTACATACCAGAGACCTTACACCCCATATAACGCATAACTATCATTCTTGGCGATGTTGGAATTGGCTGATGTGTCACGGCTAACAAATGACCCAATACTGCACTCATTGTATTGGCCTCTGTTTCCAACTAAAATATGTAGCGATTATCCTAAGGTCAAAGGTAAATCTAGATAAGACCCTCAAGTGCACGTTATGACTTACCACCTTTGGTGTTCCTCTAACTCTTGTGTTGATGATTCAATCTGGTTGTGTCTTTTCCAGTGCACTTTAAAAGGTGCTACCACTAAATGGTATATTGAGCTCCCCCAAGGTGCCTTCCAAGATTTCAACACTTTGGAAATGGCTTTCCTCACCCATTTCCAATTTCCTATCCCGTACGAGACTGGAACCCAACTCTTAACATCCTTGCAATAGACAACTTCCACTCATATCTCTGATCATATCCATGAATGGAGTCGAAAAATTCATCTCATAAAATTTGATATTCTGGATCATCTTTTGACTAAATGGTTTACTAATTCATTCATTCCCCTTATCGATAAAGATATAGCCATTTGTGGTTGTGTAATAGAGGAACAAGCCATCACCCGTGCCCAGTGTTTGGATCTTGTCTATTCACAATCTGGCACATTTTATGAACTCTTACCTGGTGCCCAACGACCTTCAACTGGTCCTGCATCTTCCACACCCACAGATACACCACCCATTGATGGTATCATTGGATATGTGGCCCAATAGTCTAGTAGTATCTCGGTTTCTTGTACGAAACCTAAATCTACTCAGGCCACTACAACCTCCAATACTAGAGACAACTCAAAGAATCCTAGTAAAACCTCAGAGGTAAATGTTGTTCCCTCTACCATAGGAGATAAATACTTGAAAGGAAATAAAAAGGGTACAGGAAAAATCTAAGAAAGATACCCCCAAATAGGATTCCAAAAAACTGTCAGCTGACGATTCATCAAAACGAAAGCCTAATTATCTTTGACTTAATTGTTATGAAGATCATTACACTAAGGATTGTCCCCAACGTACCAAAGTAAGTCATCTTCTAAAAGGCACCACAGGGGTGCCCACTATGCTTAAGGAACCTTTCCCATCTCAGTAGACACAAATGGTAGACCAACCCCATGCTCAGACCTATGGAAGCTCTAAGTATTCATGAGTGGCTCGAAACCTATTTTTGCGGCCAACAAATCAAAAGATTATCCTCCTCCTGAAATACCAGTGGTGGAGAAAGATGTCATTGATTTACCCTCTTCCTCCACTTCACCCAATTTCAGTCCTCTCCATATTGAGAAACCTAGCATTGATTCCATAATCCGACCACCCCCTAAAGGTGTTCTTTGGAAATCTTCTTACAATCTGAATGTGTGAGCTGCCCAACACTACAATATTGTAAAATATTTGGCTCAAGCACCCTCAGCGATGTCGGCTTTGGAAGTCCTTCAAACGTGTCCATCACAAATGAAGGCTTTGCTATCCACCATTGGAGGAATTGATCCCACGGATTCCAACTTGATCACTTTTAATCTTGAAAGCCATGTCCCTCACTTACCACCTCAACTTGTTTTTCTCATAAAAGTTGTGTTCATGGGAAAAACCATTCAATGAACTGTATTAATGAAGGGGCCTTGACATGCATTATGTCCTTATCATGTTGGAAATCTAATGGTTCCCCTCCTCTCAAGTAGTCCTCGAATACTTTGGAAGCTTTTGATGGTATAGGTTTCTGACCGCATGGTATTCTCAACTCTCTACCCATTCAGTTGGAAGGAAAAAACTGTCAATTTGGAAGTAGAGGTTATTGACACAAATCTCAATTATAACCTTCTACTTGGCCGAAGTTGGACTCATGCAATGCTTTGTGTGATCTCTTCTCTTTTATGTGTGCTTCGTTTTCCCCACCAAGGGAAAATTGTCATAGTAGATCAATTGGCCTTCTTTTCCTCTGTCTCTTCAATAGGTAATGTACCTTACATTGGGAAAACTAGTATTCCTTATGAAAATGTCGGAGCATGCCTTTTCAAAGACTCTACCTTAATGGGAACTTTTTCCCTTCCTCCTCCCACCAATGTTGCCTTAGTTAACATGATTTCGTCTAGTAATGACCATTGGATCATCCCTAGGTCTAATCAGATTGATAATTTTGGTGACATTATGCTGCTTAGATTCATCAAACAAGCTTACCAACTTATCCTTATGGCTTCCGTGGCTGCATCTGAAAGCAATGATCAATTGAATATGATCCTAGACTCGTATTAACAAAATTCTTGGCTTGGTTCTTCGCATTCTAAAGACCCTTTGAATGGGACTTTCTCCATTGACGAAAGCATCGTTGAAGTCATGTCTCTTGAAGAAACCCCTTGGAATGATATTCATCATCGTTCCTCTTTTCTTCCTAGCCTTAGTGTGATTCCTACCTCTTTAGAGACTTTAGTTTCCCATGCAACGATTCCTCCTTTTTAGACTCATATCTTGGTGCACGAGGGGTTGTCTGAAGGAAATTTGGGAAACATCCCGGCAACCATGCCCATCAACATCTCTATGAAACAGGAGATAGTCGAAAACATTCACATAGGGGCCTCTTATTCTCCCAATGAGATTAAGATCTATACGGACCTATTCAAAGAATTTTGTGATGTCTTTGCCTGGACTTATGAAGAAATGTTTGGCATTGATCCAAGTATTGTGGTGCATGAGATCCCAACCTACCTAGATGCAAAACCTATTCAACAACGTCTTCATCTGGTGCACCCAAGGAAGGCAACTTCCATTAAAGTTGAAGTTGAAAAGCTTCTCAAAGCTGGATTTATTTACCCCATACCACTGACAGATTGGGTTTCCAATATCGTTCCAGTAACTAAAAAGTAGGGAACCATATGTGTCTGTGTTGATTATCACGATATTAATCGAGCCTATCCTAAGGATAATTACCCTACTCCCTTTATCAACCAGATTATCGACGAATGTGTTGGGAGTGAAATATTTTCCTTTATGGATGGATTTTCTGGATATAACCAGATTAATATCCTTCCTATTGATCAACATAAGACTACCTTTATCTATCCTTGGGGGAATTTCGCCTATAAAAAGCTTCCTTTTGGCCTCAAAAATGTTGGTGCCACCTTCCAATGGGCCATGTCTTATGCTTTCCACGATATCAAACATATCGTTCAGTCGTATCTTGATGATTTACCTGCACACTCATCTAAACGTCAAGACCATCTGTCTCACCTACGAGTGATTTTTCTTCGTTGCCAACACTACAATATCTGGTTAAATCCTCATAAGTGTGTCTTTTGCATCGAATTTGGTCATCTCTTAGGATTCATAGTGTCCAAAGAAGGCATCTAAATCAATACTCTTAATGTGGAGGCCATTGTCAATCTACCACCTCCATCTTCTTTACACCAACTTCAGAGTTTGCAAGGGAAGGCAAACTTTCTTCATCACTTCGTCCCAAACTACGCTGAGCTTTCCAAGGGTTTTACTCGCCTTTTGAAGAAAGGGGTCCCATTCATTTGGGATGAACTATCTCAGAATTCCTTTGATTGTTTAAATACTGCAATCATTAGCGCACCTTTCTTACATCCTCCTAATTACCATCGCGATTATTTCCTATATTTGGTCGTCACTGATAGTACCATTGGAATGGTGCTAGTTCAAGAAGATGACAACGGAAATGAGCATGTTATCTACTACTTGAGTTGTAATCTCTTTGATTTTGAGACTCGATATGCCCAAGTAAAAAAGTTGGCATTGGCAGCAGTTCATGTTGTCCAATGTTTTCGCCACTACATCCTCTTACGCAAAATTATAGTGATATCAGATTTTAACCCCATGACTTATATTTTGTCTCAATAGTTACTTGGGGGAAAATAATCTAAATGGATTGTCATCCTACAGGAGTTTGACTTAGAGTTCACCAAAGCTAAGTCCAATAAATCACTAGTTTTTGCCGAATTGATTTGTGACCTTCCCTCTGCCAACACCACTATTGTATCTGATGAGTTGATTCTTGATGAATCTCTCTTCCTTATTAGCACCCATGATCCATGGTATGAAGATATCATCATATATCTCCAAACTCAGACCTTTAGATCAAAGCTATCTCGCTCTGAACGACGCCGAATTCGGCACCAATCCCAACCCTATCGCATTATTGGGGATACCTTATACCGCCTTGGTGTGGATTCAATCCTTTGACAGTGTTTGATGCATGAGGAAGCTGAGAAGAATTTAAATGATTTCCATTCTAGAGCCTATGGTAGTCATATGTCAGGATATGCTACTGCTCAAAAGATCCTTCGTGTCGTTGGCCCTCTATTTTCAAAGATTACATGCTTGCGGTCCAGAAATGTCATGTTTTCCATATTTACAACCAGAAACAACAAACCCCAACCACTCCCTTACACCTAGTTATCACTGTTGGACCATTTAACAGATGGGGCATTGATTTTATCACTTGTAACCCTCACTCGAATGGGGCGCATGGATACATCATTGTTTTTGTTGATTATTTCACAAAACGGGATTAGGTGATGCCTACATTCACAGTTGACGGTGAAACTATTGCTTTATTCCTCTTTAACCATGTTATAGCTCAATTTGGTGTACCGCAAGCCTTAGTCACCGACCATGGCTCCCATTTCCAAAATCACATGATGACAAAACTCGCTTCTCACTTGGGCTTACGTCATGATAGCTCAACTCCATATTACCCACAGAACAATGGCCAAGTTGAAGTTGCCAACAAATTTTTCGTCACTATGCTTCAACAAACCATTGGGTTGCACAAAAAGAACTGGCATATCATTCTTTTTTCGACCTTATGGGCTTACCAAACTACAGTTAAAATGAGAACTAGATTAATACCTTCCCAATTGGTCTATGGTCTGGAAGCCACCCTACCTATCGAATGTGAAATCCCATCATTAAAGCTAGTTGTCAAACTACTTCCTAGTACTTCACCTGAGGAAGAACAGTTGCTTTACCTAGAACGTCTTAACAAGACTAGATGAATTTCTACATTGGTAACTAAGGATCAAAAGAGACGAGTCAAAGCTCATTATCATAAAACTGTGACCCCTCAAACATACGCAGAAGGTGACTTGGTCTTACTGTATGATCAAGCTAACGACAAATTAGGTGTTGGAAAGTTAGAACTTATGTGGCATGGACCCTATATTGTTAAATGAGTATTACAAAAGGGTGCAGATGAGTTAGTGGACTATGAGGGAAATCAGTTGTCTAAGCCTCGCAATGGGCTCTACCTAAAAAATTATTATTCTTTATTTTGCATGGATACTTTGTACCTTAGTGTGTGTTTCATTAGTGTGTGGTATTTTGGTGTGATTGTTTATGTTTTTGCAAACATGTTTTCCCTACTTACTCTGTGTTCCACTTGGTTTTCAGATATCAACGAACCCTCTTCCTTATGTCGGTTTTGTTGATGGAGCTTGCCGTAGTACACGAAATTTGTCTTCCGTTGCGTGGGCACTCTTTGCTCCCAATGATGAGTTAGTGAGTTTGCAAGTTATCTTTTTAGTTCATACAACTAATAACATAGTTGAATATAGTGCGGTTATCGAACTATTGTTAGAATCTATTGCTCTTGGTATTAGGGAGTTAGTTGTTAGACTTGATTCAAAACTCATTGTTCTATAATTAAACAGACATTATTCCATCACAAACCCTAAAATTTTAAGGATGCATTTGTGTTTTCGTCTCTTGGAAAGAAATTTTGATTACATCACATATCAACACATTCCAAGACATATAAATACGTCGACAGATACATTAGCTAACTATGTTTTAGATCGACATTTGCAGCATATGTAAAAAATCAAAACCATGGCATTAATAGGAACATCAAGTACATAGGATAAAACATGTACATATACATATACACATATACATGTACACATACACATACACACACAACCATATATATACATATACATACATACATCTATATATATATATAGATATATATATATATATATATATATATATATATATATATATATATATATATATATATATATATATATATATATATATATATATATATATATATATATATATATATATATATATATATATATATATATATATATATCTATATATATATATATATATATATAGATAGATAGATAGATAGGGTTTGCAAAATGTTTATTACATCAAAAAACCAAAATGTGTGTTCTGAGACACATGGCTTCTCGAGCCTACATAAGTGCGGAAAATAAAACTAGAGACGTTGTTATCTGCCAACATGGTGCTCATGATAGCATGATACAGCCCTAATAACTCATCCTAGTAGCCGACATAGTCTGGTTGAAACTCCCACGGTATGCCTCTAATATCGAAGTGACTCCTCATTAATAGTCACATACTCTGGAATGCCTCTCTTCAGGGCCTCTAGGTTGTGTTCCACCTCTACCATGGGATTGGCTCCCTCCTCATAGGGTGCATCCTCAATTTTTCGTGCCACCCTCCTGGCTATTGGAGAAACCCTTGGAGGTCTCTCTGGTCCAACATCTGCAAAGTATCATAAGTTTCAATCTCAGTTCACATAATAAAAAAACATCAAAAAAAAAAAATTAAACTTGAAAAATAGTTATTTACCTGAGTCAGTCCATTGTGCTCCACGTGGAAGTGGGATATCGGTATCTCCCTGAAAATATATACCAACATAGGCCCAATCATCTACCATAATGAGTTTTTATTGCAGCCATCCAAAGAACGTTGGGGGAAGGACATATGTTGACCACCTCCATGACGAGGCATCAACTCACCCCACCTCAGTAGACATGGATCCCTGGGTCCAGGAGCTTCCACCTCTATCCACTGATACCTGAACAATGAGACACGCTCTAGGAAGAATGTCACCAAGATTGATCAATAGCCAAACTAATTAAGTCTCCATGTCTTGCATTTAGTGAGTTGTTCCTTTATGTTGGCTAGTAATCCCTCACACTAGTTGAACATTGTAGGACTAAGACAATCTATTCCATATTGGAAGTGAGACTTTCTCACTTTATGCAGATCCTAGGCCCCAGCTACCCAGACTATAGTGAGTAGAATTGTTCTAAATGGAAGGTTTGTGATAGTTTTAATGTCAATATTCCCACTCTTTGAATTGCAGGAACTTGGGCAATGTCTAGCTATCATCATGTATGTACTCTCTCCTCCAGTATGAGAACCAGACAACTGAATTAGTTGTCCCCTCCTAGAAAAACGTATGATGAAATAGATGTCTGCAATTTCTATTTCAAGCTCTTGGTCTCCTATGATGAACATTTGGCAGTCTACGTTCCATCATTCTACCAAGTGTTGCAGTAATTCCATCTAGGTTATGATCCTAGGGATACGGAAGAATTTGAGCAATCCACATGCCCAAAGAGCCCTTATGCAATTTATATTTTGTGTTTCTTGGTGGTCTGCTTCATGACCTCTTTCCTTCCACTCAATAGCCATTTTCTCCAACAAATAACCTATGTAACATTAATAAACAAAGTTTTTATTAGCTGCTACGAAGGAAATTTTTCAAAACACTCAGTAATTTAGGAGATTTATTGAAAAATTTTGATTCATAGTGCCAACTATTTATTATTTTTTTCTGCGCTTCCAGCGTGATAATACCATTGAGCGCAGGGAGAGCAGCATGGGTCCAATGGGTAAAACATGTGCTGATCGCCCTCGACATAAAAAATAAAAAATAAAAATAAAAATAATAATAATAATAATAATAATAATAAAATAAAAAATAAAATAAAATAATAATAATAATAATAAATTAACTAATTAATTAATTAAAAAAATAAATAAATAATAAATAAAAATCGAGCCTCCTTCACTACCTATCCTATGGATGAAATCACTTAAAAATATTGTTAAAATGCAGAGGAAGGACAAATCTCTTACCTACAACAAACAGTTCGTCGAACGGTGCCCTGGATCGGTCGCACTCCTCATCTGAAGATTGGGGAAAAATAGGGTAAATTGTGCTCTCCAAATTACAAAATGGTAAATGGTAAATTTGTTTTTACTTTTTGAGTTTATATAAGATTTTTAAAGTTTTTTTTTACCATTTAGGGCATATTTCACCTATGTTTTAACATTTTATCAAACCAGGTAACATTTGTTCACATGTGTAGTGGCAAGTTATGGTTTATTAGCAACAGTAATTGATATTGACTAAAATATAGAGTTTTCTTTTATCTCTTTTTCGAACTCATAAAAAATAAATGAAAAAGGAACCCCCCAGAATAATCTTTTAGCTCTTTTCTGACTCTTGAAATATGAAAATATTGTCGAGTACTTGTCATTTTGAACTCGTTAAAGTAAATGAAATGGTGTCTACTCAGTATAATTTTAACCCTTTTTTCGGACTAAGATAGATTCATGTACCAAAAAGGAATACCTTAGTCACTCGTGGCTAAGAGGTTCTCTTGAATATTATTTTCTACCTTTTTGGATTTGATAGGCTATCTACGAAAAGAGACCTATGGAGTTTCCTTTTCTACCTCTTTTTCAAACTCTCTAAACATGAAAAAGACATCGAGTTACCCCTATGTCGGACTCATAAAACTGAAACGATGAAGGATTTGTCACCATGACGAGACCGAGCAAATCCTTCCTAGGGTTCGTTAAAAATACTTGGATGGATTCATCCGAAGGATGGATTCATCGTTAACAAGAATATGTTATCCTCTTCAAGCTTGAGATAAAAAATAATGAGGTACTCGCTAGAAATAGTGGAGAAAATGGAAGTAAACATGTCTTTTATTTTGTATAAAGGCAGCATGTCGCTCTTGAACATGACACATATATGTTTCTCGTGTCGGGTTTGGGTTATCCTCACTTCCTCACTTGCTTTCCTAGGTTTTGGGAATCCATTTTCCTCTCATCTGATTATATCCATTTGTCATCATGACCTATGATCCTATGTTGATTCAAATGCTACCAAAATCTGGACTCGTCTCGCTGATATGTTCAAGAGAAGTTCCATCTGCAATTTGAACCACTTACACCCTATTTGAATTTCTACAACAATCCTGAATAACTCTTACCAAATCTACTAAATCCTATGTTTCATGTCGATGATGTGGGAAACATTATGGCCCTCCTTCGGCGGATCACTTCTTGTCGACTCCAGCTCATTATCCAGGATGATGATCTAGAAACTCCCTTTCAGTAACTTGGATCTTGCATGCCTCAATGGTAGGTTCTTCACATTCAACAATAAGTTCACATCATTGGCTTTCGATCAAATGATTTTGCGAGTGTTCAACTTTAGATTCCTTATTCACAGTCGTGGATTGTGCTATTGTACCTTGAGAGCCATTATCATTAGTGGTGGTTTCTCTCATTCCTATTAAAGATTCACATCATTGACCGATAACCAGGTGGTTTTCTACCTTGTTCAACTCCAACACGTTTATTCACATGGTGGGATTCACACTTTGGTTGGGTCGAGACATAGAAGAATACCCTAGGGTTCATCCAATAAATCCAGGTTGCGTGCAGTTATTGCATATTCATGATTGTACACATGATTCCTTCTATACGAACGGCTGCATCCATACATATGATCATTTCTATTCATATGGTTGCATCCATGTCGTGGATCCATCCACATGATCCCTTCTATTCAAATGGTCATGTCCATGTCATTGATTCAAGTATTTTTAGATGCTTATTCAGAGATGTATTATTAGGCATACTTATATCAGATATGATAGATATATTGTATCATGCCTGATTTGTAGGTCTCCTGACGGTGTTTCTCCGATTTCTTTCCTTGACTTATAAATAATTTCACCCGTCACTCCCTATTTTTCCTTCATGCTTTAGGGGGCATATGTTACACGTATTTTGTCACATTTCCCATCCCATATCCTGAAGCGTCAAAATGACGAAAGTTTTCAATGTATTCACCATGAAACATATACAAAATCATCCCTGAAGAACAAAAGAAAAGTTGCCCTAAAAGAGTTCTAAAGAAACTTGCCTAAAAACCTAATTTGCAAGATCAACTTGTTTTTCACCACTGCTTACCCAAGCGGGTAACTTGTTGCACTATGTTGACCTAGTGCGGCCTTTATAAGGAAAACCCACGTTGAACCTCTTTAGGTTGTTTTTCCTAAAGTGGAGGAGAAGCTTCTCCTACTAGAAGCCTCGCTAACGGTGAGCTGGTTACATGTGAATAAGGATTAGAGCAAGATCTCCCATTCTTGGTCCTTGATCCTACTTTCATGGATCTTTCCCTTGAGTTGTGGAACCTTTCCCTCCTTTTATGGATCCTTAAATCCCTCTCCTTCCCTATAAATGATATCACTACTATCCACAACTGGTTAGCTATTGCTTGGTTGCCTTCCTATTATGAAATTATGCCTAAATGCTTCCAATTTTGCTAAGGAGAAAGGAGTGCTTGAAGGTCTTGTCTAGGACTTGTAAACTCATCCAAAGGAGGCTTCCAACATCAAGTTTTGAGTGGTTGCATGCTTCCATTTCATTCTATTTACAACACATTATGTGTTTACTTTCCATAAATGTGTCTATTATTACTCATTTAGTGTGATACTCCTTAATCTGTCACATAGTTTATGTTAGAATGAATTATGCTATGTATGCTTTTGTCGTATCTATTTGATAATCCTTGTAGGTATTCATCCACAACAACGTAGAGAGGATTGAACTTGGAAGCGAGAAGATCGAGAATGGTATCAACAGGAATTAGCATCAGAGTGAGGTAGGTCATCTATCTTCCTTTTTATTTTTTGATATAAACTAGGAAAGTTTGCACTTCTTTGTCTAGATTGTTGCTAGATCCTCCCATAGGACTAGAGGGATCGTTTTTTCCACAGAAAGGATTTCCTGCACAACACTAGACCATCATTTGGGAGTTGGTATTCTTCATCCTTTCCACCCTCTTGTTGTATCCTTTAGCCTTTATTTTATTTGTTGATACTTCTCATCATATTGTCTAGCATTTTTAATATTTTATTCAAAGTTTAGTTCCATGAGAACTTATGGTTTCCAAATGATTTAATCGCACCCTCTTGTTGAGTGTGTTTGCTACTTTGTTCTCCTTTCCTTTTTTATATCTAATCTCAAAATAAAATTTACTGAGTGTGGCTAGCCATCGGGCTTGCCTTGCATTTAACTTTGTTCAAATAAATACTTCAGCCCTCCATGATCAGTCATTAGGGTGAACTTTTTACCAAGAAGGTAGTATCTCCACATCTTCAATGCATGGATGATGGCATCTAATTCCATATCATGAGTTACATAATTTTGTTCATGTTCATTTAGATTTTGGAACTCATAAAACACCACTTGACCTTCGTGCATCAACACTCCACTGAATCCCTCCTTGTTGGCATCCCACTACAAGGAAATGACCCTCTAGAAGAGGTTTTTGAGGAAGCCCTTATAAAAATAGCCCCAAATCCATTTGTAGCGGAGATGGGCAGGAAGATTTTTTAGCGGATTTTTTTTAACAGTGCATTTATAATACCCAAAATGCAGGTGTGTGTTATATAACCATATACACCTGTGCTTAATAGCATAAGGTGCACCATGACAAATTTTTTTATAAAAGTAAAATTAAAAAACGTAATGGTGCATTAAGTACATAATGCACAACAGTGCATATAATACTCGATAACACTGGAAAGGGTTGAATTTAAAAAAATGTCAGTCATAAAATTCATTTTTCCCTGCCCAGTGCTATATTGTCACAACGCCCCAGTGCTAAACAATTACATGAACGCCCCAGTGCATAACTAATATAGAGCACCTGTGCTTAATAGAAAGTGGTGCATTGTTTCAGGGTTACTCTTATACAAAAAAAAAAAAAAACAACAGTGCACTACCTATATAATGTGCACCAATGCGTATACTACTTGATAACACCAAATACAAATTAAATTTAAAAAATGTCAGTCGTAAAATTCATTTTCACCATTTTGGTGCTATACTCAAACTATGCATCAGTGCTCTTAATGTATTTAAACGCACTGGTGCGTAAATGACAAGGTGCATTGCGATAAGTTTTGATTAAAAAACAACGATGCACTCAAGAATGTGCACGCACTGGTGCAGTTAACCTAACGCACTGAAATAGGGTTAAATAAAAAAAATCTATCAGTTGTAAAAATCATTTTTACCATTTTCAATTTTGTAGAGCTCTTAAGCACTAAAGTTACTCTTTCCTTTGTCAAGCGCCTTGTCATTGGTACTTCCCTTGCTTTCCATACTTCCATTCATTGCTTAGTTCATTACTTCCAAATTTTCTCAAACGGTGCTCAAATTTGTTTTTTTTCATTTAAATGGTAACCATGTCTCCCCGAAAAGAAAATGTCCAGGTAATGTTCATGTTTCTCGTTAATTTAACCTTTTAGCAGAGTCTAACTAAAATCTAGGTTAAAAAAACTTATTGTTTAAAAAAAATCATTATGTTCGGCTTGCACCAATGGCGATGCACCCTATAAATTTACAACATGCACCGCAAATCAATACTTTTTATTAATATATCGTAGTTTTACGGTGTGTTTCGTAAATTGATACGCACTAAGAAAGTTATAATTTTTTCCACAACGTCTGGTAAAAGTTACTTCCCTGTGCATTTGTTTTTACCAAACACGTCGCATGCATAAATATTAAAAATATATAGCTCAATACATTCATCAACCTGAACGTTCTATTTCTGTAAGAAAAGGTTATTCATATGGATCGATGTGAATTGTATGTCGATGCACCGCGCCGAGAAATAAAAAACCAATGTTGAAGCAGTTTGTTTGGTAAATTCATATGCGCAAGGAAAGTTATAATTATTATCGTGGTGCGTCTAGTAAAAGTTACTTCCTAGTGTGTTTATTTTTAACAAACGCACCGCATGCATAAATATTAAAAAAACATACCTCGGTGCGTTCGTTAACCTGAACATTATACTTTACTGTAAAAATGTTATTAATACAAACCAGTGCATATTGTATGTCGACACAGCATATCAAGAAAAAAAATGACTAAGCAATGCATCAAGTAGTTGTACGCACCGTTGTTGGTGCTTTAGTGGTTTTTTGGCACACTGATTTTGATGCTTTGATTTTTGTATTTTTTTAATTAAAAGCTATATTTCCATATTTATAAACACATTTTTCATTTAATAGTTTTTTTATGTTTTATGTATGAGGCTGATGTATTTTATATGTCAATCATGTAGCAAAGACGTCAACAGAGGGAGAAGCAACAACAGAAAGAGAAAATGGTGATCTAATACAATGTTGTCCAACCATGGAAGGCATGAGAGAGGGAGTGAGATTTATACCCTCACCCTATTAGCATAGTGACCCAAGCCCTCTTGAGGAATGTAGGCCTCTTTAAGTACTATGAGGAGGCTACATCCCTTAAGTGGCACTCTAGGTTGTTGGAACAGTTGATCCGTCGATGGGATGCTCACCAACAGGCTTTCCATGTTGGTCCTAACACATGGTATAAGCCCACTAAGGAGGACATATATTTCATCACTAGCTTATCCAAGAGAGGGGAGGATTTTCCTCAATTCCATTATGTCTTCCATGGTGTTGTAGCAGAGATTCAGCTTGTCTACTCTCAGAGATATGTTGGGGATCATGTAGTGCGTGAAACATTTTTTCAGGTTTCTAGTGGACATCTACGAATCCCTTCTTTTGGTGCAGAGGAGGTTAGGTTCCTATCACTATTAATTAGTACCATTGCACACTATAATAGTGATGGACAATGCATTAGTTTCCCTCTTTTTTTATGTCAATTCTTTGGTGTAGAGGCAACAATGTATCAGATGGTCTACCATTTTTTTGCAGCATTTTTGTATATGGATTTAGATAGATGTCGTGTTATGATACATGGGAGAGTGAAATTCCGTTTCGCATCAAAGCTTTTTTGTTTATTTTTTTATAGGTTTCTGGAGACGAGGCTTGATTTTGATTGTCCCCCTACTAGGTCGATGACTGAGATGCGAATGCACATGTGCGGCAAGATGATGCCCAAGGCACTGGGGCTATTGGGCAGTGAGGATGACCACAAGTTTGCCTCGGTGACATGTCCTTATGCAGGGATAGATTGGTGACAGTGTGCCAACATCCTCTTCACACCAGATGAGCTTGCAGATGATAAAGGTAATATTAGTGTTTTCTTTGAATTATTCTAGTTTCATTTTATTGTGTTAATTATTTAAAACAAAAATTATTCTAGCATGTTCTTTAACTTATTTTATTAAATTGTTTAATGAAATTGTTTAATGAAATTATTTAATTATTGTTGCATACTATATATTTTGTAGACATCAATAGTTTCATTGGGGACATGCCTCCTCCCCCATCAGAGGAAGATGCGGATATGGTCGAGGCCCCAAAGGGTGAGGCACATCCTGAGACTCAAATGGGCGCGGCCATTTCGGCACGTAGTGCTAGTGCCAAATTTAGGATGGAATACTGAACCGACTCTCTAGTCTTTTGGTCGAGGAGGGAGTCTATGCTACAAAAACTCGAGACATCAAGGCAGGTCCTAGGCTCATGGAGCTCTTGAGGGTCCACCCAATATGATGAGTCAGATGCGTCATATCATTAGAGCTACTAGGTTACTGGAAACGAGGAGGGATCATGGGCATGTAGCAGATGCAGGTGAGTCTTCACCCAGTATTGCCCCATCATATCATGATAATCAAGGTGATGATCCTTATGGTGATGAGGATGGTGATCCCCAATTCCATTATGTCTTCCATGGTGTTGTAGCAGAGAGTGAGCTTGTCTACTCTCAGAGATATGTTGGGGATCATGTAGTGTGTGCAGCAGTTTTCAGGTGTCTGGTGGACAGCGACGGATCCCTTCTTTTGGTGCAGAGGAGGTTAGGTTCCTATCACTATTAGTTAGTACCATTGCACACTATACTAGTGATGGATAATGCATTAGTTTCCCTCCTTTGTTTTATGTTGATTCTTTGGTGTAAAGGCGACAATGTATCAGATGGTCTACCATTTTTTTGCAGCATTTTTGTATGGCTTTAGATAGATGTCGTGCTATGATACATGGGAGATAGAAATTCCCTTTCACATCAAAGCTTTTTTATTTATTTTTTTAGAGGTTTCCGGAGATGAGGCTTGATTTTGACCGTCCCCCTCCTAGGTCAATGAATGAGGTGCAGATGCACATGTGTGGCAAGATGGTGCCCAAGGAACTAGGGCTACTGGGCAGTGAGGATGACCATATGTTTTCCTTGGTGACATGTCCTTATGCAGGGATAGATTGGCGACAATGTGCCAACATCCTCTACACGCCAGATGAGCTTGCAGATGATAGAGGTAAAATTAGTTTTTTCTTTGAATTATTTTAGTTTCATTTTATTGTCTTAATTATTTAGATTAAAATTTATTCTAGCATGTTCTTTAACTTGTTTTATTAAATTGTTTAATTATTGTTGTGTACTATATATTTTGTAAACATCAGCAATTTTGTTGGGGACATGCCTCCTCCCCCACTGGAGGGAGATGCAAAGATGGTCGAGACCCCGAAGGGTGAGTGAGGCACATCCTCAGATGCAGATGGGCGCAGCCATTCTGGCACGTAGGGCTAGTGCTAAATTTAGGATGGAATACTAAAACCGACTCTCTAGTCTTTTGTTCGAGGAGGGAGTCTACGTTACGACAACTCGAGACATCAAGGCAGATCTGAGGCTCATGGATCTCTTGAGGGTCCGCCCGATATGATGAGTCAGACGTGTCATATCGTTAAGCTACTAGGCTACTGGAAACAAGGATGGATCATGGGCATGCAGTAGATGCAGATGAGTCTTCACCCAGTACTGCCCCATCATATCATGATAATTAGGGTGATGATCCTTAGGGTGATGAGGATGGTGATCCTCCTCGTGATCCTTCAAATACATGGTCTCCACCCAAACTTATTAGGGCCCCATCGGATCATGATCAGTCAAGTGTTGGTGATCCTTCTAGTAGTACTCCACCTCTTCCACCTCATAGTTCGATTGTTGAGGTAGTTGAGCATCAATGGCATCGTCTTCTGTTATAGACCAGACTACCCCTACTACTGCTGTATCGTCTTCAGCTACAGACTAGGTTGTCGTTACTACTGTTGTATCAGATATTTCACTTGATGCAGTTATTTGAAGTACTTATGATGTTAAAATATATACAAGTATGTATACCATGTTAGATATGTTGATTTAATGTGCTTAAAAATAAATGTGTATTTGATGGCAGTTATTTGACTTGAGATGTATATTTGAGGATGTGTGTGGTGATCGTGTTAGATTACAATGCTTGTGTTTTGTTAGATGTGATCATGATGATGATGCCATGTTATATTATTAGATTTGTGTGCTAGCTAATGATGTTTATATGTGTTAGAGGTGTATTTAATTAGATGATGTTAGTGAAATTAAATGTGTATTTTAAATGATGTTTATGTTTATTAAATGGTTATCATCGTGATATTTATTTTTATGAAATGGTATTTATTATAGATTATGTATTGGTGAACTTACATCAAAATTGTATATATGAAATTACACGCAAAACGGCTTACTTTAAAAAAAATGCAAAGATTTTTTTATAAATTACAAAGTTTAATATGGTTGAAACTATAATTGTAAAATTACCATAAATATTTCTCTATTGTTTATATAATTTATACATATTCATTCTAACCTAATTAGTAAAATATTTCAATACTCACAAGTAAAAAATAATTAAAGGTAAAATAATTTAGTGAGTTCTTAATAAAATGATAATATGTAACTCATTCAACTTTTAATATAAAATATCAATAATAATAAATTATTCAAAAAACAATTTAAACAATGAAAAATTACACATGGTCTATATATAGAGCTAAAAAAACCAACATAGACCCATTTTGATCAAAGGCTTATGAAGCACTAAAAGAGATTAAATATTTTAATATGTACATCTTTTTTCAAGTTTTGCATTCTAAAAAGATATTTTCATATAATGAGATTTGATCCATATCGTCTCTTGGTAGATCTCTTGTTAAGAGGGATCTATACTGGTTTATAAAATTCAATATTCTATTGCTAAATTAAAAAAACTTAAGTGATATTTTTTATAACTAATTTAGATTTCAAAAAAAATTATTTTAATAAATTTTAATTTATCACTAAAGTTATGAGAGTTTCAAGCAATTTAAATTTAATATTTATAGCAACTCTTACCAATTTAAATTAGAAATTTATCTCTCTAAAGAGGAGGAATAAATGTAAAATAAGGCTTGTGAGTTACTTGTAGTTAGGGATTTGCCCTATTGGAAGTTATCCTTTAAAGAGACAAATGAACCTTTTTTCTAGTAATAAAGATATAATATTTTGGTGCTAATTTGGTTCTTTATTTGCTATTGTGACTTAGATTTATCTTTTTTTAAATAATAAATATGACTTAAATAATACAAAAATCATATTATATTAGATTTAACATTTTGACAAATAATATATTTGATCATTTCTTAATGAAGAACTCAAGAAATATTAATTTTTCCACATACTTATCACGAGATAATCACTAAAATTCATGTTCTCACATTTCTCCCAGCTAATACATCATGTTTACATTAATAAATACATGTTTACTTTAAATAATTTACTTATAAATACATCAAAATAGATATTTATTTTACATAATCTAAATAGAAAAGAAAAATGCATCACCAAGTCTATTAGAAATTGAAACAAATACTTCTTAATCACCATCACGCTATTTATCAGTTAATTCTTAGCCATAAAATATTTATTAATTCAATTCTTATTTATAATTACCATTGAAAATAAAAGGCAAAACTCTTCCATTATCCATGACAAAAAAAAATAAAACCTCTCAAGCATCCATGTAAACCCATTTGTTTCTCTTATGGTCCATAAAAAGATGTAATCAACATTTTTCACATGAAAATATGACCTCCTTTTAGTTTACATAATGTTGTAAGAACTTGAATTTAAATATAGTAAACATGAGTTTGCCTCTCATATCAAGAATTTAATCTTACATATTAATACACAATTTTTTCATTTTTTGCTTTGTCGACGTTTCGAGTCTAGACCCAGACTCATCAAATCCTGATGATGAGTCTGGGTCTAGACTTGAAACGTCGACAAAGCAAAAAATCAAAACTGTGGAATATCTTAGTACAGATTCTAAAAAACCTAACCACAGAAATCTACAATCCATTAATTTTTTCATTGTTAACGTCCTCATAGATTTATCACTACATGATTTATATTGATTTTGGTATAAACATGAAGAAAAAACAAGTGAAGTGATTAATAAAACAATAAGTATCTAACATCTAATTATACATTCCTTCTCTTTAATTCCTTCATCTCAACCATTTTATGTCAAGTAGGGAAGAATCGACTCATTTTATAGAAATCATGAAGTTCCCTTATGAACCTTTCTAGAATAAATCTTCAATGTTATGTTTCCAAATTCCCTATTATCGCATTTTTAAGATATTCTTCTCATTTTCCTATTTGAGAAGGATTGTCACATTTAATCCTTATTATCATAGATATTGTACACCATGTTTTAAATATTTATATTTATGGAGATATGTTGCATAGTGAAAATAAGGGAGGTTATTTTACTATATTGGAAAACTTTGACGATGGTTATAATAGGCCTTTTAGTACACATATATAACACAGATATGATTTTCCTTCTCCATTTTCTATCACTTTGTGAGTTATTTTAGATTGATGATCACAATGTCATTTAAGAAAGGAGATAATGAGTGTATTTAGATTGATATCTTAAAAAAATAGTTATAAATAAGAATTCTTAATGGAGTGCTCACCTTTAGGATTCAAAATGGACTTTTACATTATTTAGAGTATAAAATGTTTTATATTAGAAATATATGTTTGGGGTCACAAAAGTACGACAAAAGAGTACAAAATTGATAACTCATGCTTAGAATTACAATCTTTTGATCCATCCTAATGTCTATCCAAAGCATATAGAAGAAGTCTAATATAAATTAGAATTAAATGAATTAAAAAATATGTTAAATTTTTAATTTTTAAATTATAAATTACACAATTGGAAATACTTAGTTTTAAGTGTAAAAAAATTTCTAGTGGAAAAAAACGTGTAAAAACATTTGTAAATCTTACCAATTATATAAAATGCCTAAAAGACAAGTAAAAAACAATATAATTAGCGAAATAAAGAAAAATTAAACATACAACACTAGTATAAATGATGAAATAACACAAGTACATATCACTCTTTGTTGTCATCACCCTGATTATCTTCCTCGCTTGGCATGATAATATTGTTGTTCTCAAAAACATGTTTTCATCTAGAGTCATGTCTTACTATGAACTACCAATCACTATCAAACACATCTGGGTAAAAAAACACTTGGGTAAAAAACCACCACATCAACAAGTACATATGATGTTTAAGAACTATATAGTACGTATGAGATTAAAATATGCATTAATTATGAAGTTCAGTGTGAATATGTATTGTGTATAAATTTGACAAATAATAAGTCACTTACTCTTTATCATGTGCCTTTTTCCATTCATTTGGAAATGCTCCCCTTCTCTTTTGTCTTCATCCCTTTCGTTGTCCCAAATCATCGCACCTAGTGTGTTGTCGATCTGCTTGATGTACTCACTGGAATAATAGAAAGATTCATATGATATGTACCCCTCTGCCATAGACCCCTCAAGTTTTTCCTTTTTCGAACGAAAATTTTCGATTTATTCATGTACCTCTCTAATAAGAACATCCAACAACAAGAAACCAGCCCAACTAATGCAATCTCATCCTCTAGGTGAATTAGAAGATGATTCAACATACAAATGCAGATAATTTCGTAGGTCTTTGGGGAAGTCATGGTTCACACATCCATGCATAAGCAAAGGATAATGACACTACAAAGTAAACACAGAAAAATTAATTATATTTTATCCCATTGTATACAAAAAAAAGGTAATAAAATCATGTTTTTGACATACATATTATTAGAAGGTTCAAATGGTCATGTGATTTCAAACCCAAAAAATAGTCTTCCACAGTAAAGAAACGCCGTAGTGAGGACCCGGTTGTAGCGGCTACAACCACCCTCCAAAATTTTGCCTTAGCTTCATTTTGGAGCCTCCCTTCCAACCTTCACAACAACTTGCCTTGCTTCGTCAAGTTCACAAGTTTCAGTGTTTTGCTTGCACCAAGGCAGCTTTTCGATCACATCTCGATGCATTCCCCTCACGGGATGATCACCCGGACTTGCTCCATCTGCAGGCTGAGAAGTTCCCCCAAGAAATTGCGCAATTCTGCAGGGCAACCAGCCTTCCCTCCAAAAATTGCACAATCCTAACTGGCAGCTTGCTGGGCTCCAGAATTGCGCAATTCTGGCAGTCAACACTCACAATGAAAATTACGCAATTTTCCCCAGAAGGGCTGCTCAGCCTAGAATTTGTGCAAATCTGGGCAGCAGTCAAATGCTCTACCCAGAAATTGCGCAAATCTCCTGGGTAGCCAACCCAGCTCCCAGCCAAAAATGCACATTTTCTCCCAGTAATCGAGCAGTCTCTTGCATGTGCAGCTGAGTTGATTGGTTCCCTCCGGGACCGAGAAAAAATGACTTGCATGCATGGGTTGCTTCTCCCAAGGCAACATGCAAAGGCATCCCTTGTTTCAAGGATCTATTTTTAGTAGTTGGAGTTTACATGCAAGAATCATTTCATAAAACCTCCCACCAAGTGTCATTTTCCCTAGATTTGTGGCATGCGCATCACAACTTTGATGTTATCAAAACTCATCAATTGGGTGCTCTGTAGCTCATTCCTCACATAAACCTTGCATCTTTGACATCCCACATCACATGTAGGAGCTGTCGGCACATTCAGCTTATCTGTTTTGGGGTAAGCCCACTTTCCATGACTTGTGTTGAATTTTTGGTGCTTTTTGTGTTTCGCTTCTTATGAACGTTGTTTGCTTGATTTCAGTGAATGCTTATTGTGGTCTTGATAAATACTAGCTTGTAATAGCACCATTTTAGTTTTCATTTTTATCTCTCTATTTTCGCATGCATGCAATTGTTTTTCACGAACGATCGCCAATTTGGCGA
Organism: Pinus tabuliformis; assembly: GCA_031772625.1. Taxonomy (NCBI): domain Eukaryota; kingdom Viridiplantae; phylum Streptophyta; class Pinopsida; order Pinales; family Pinaceae; genus Pinus; species Pinus tabuliformis. The sequence continues at coordinate 168,754,294 of CM062816.1, read as the reverse complement.
CTCGCTTCACCCACATGCATGTTGATCTATTTACTGAATATTTCATTCAATGTTTACATGCACAATCAATCACTTTTGCTTTCACTTAGTGTCACCATGCATTCACTTCCACATTTCCTTTCAATTTCCCATCGGTGAGTCTAGGCAGCCTTGGCTTGGACTCTGCCTCACTAAGAGCCTCACCAAGATAGTATTACGCAATCCTGAGAGGGAAGGCTTTTTCTTCCTCTCGGGAAATGTGAATTTATGCCCAGTGAATGTCCTCCAGGACTCTTTTACGCATTTCTGAGGGACAGTGACTGCTGGCCCAGAAAATTGCGCAATGCGATCACTGAGCCTGCAGCCATTGCCAGCTGAGATTGCACATTGCACAATTCCAACAGTCACCATCTAGACTGGACTGTGCATTTCACAGTTCCAACAATCAGTCAGTCTCCCGGCAGCACAGACTGTGCCTTGCGCAGTCTTGGCAGTCAATCTCCCAACCTTCCGGTTGAAATTGTGCAACCTTCATGACCAGTCACACAGGGATGTTGCAAATTAGTTTTCAAGTTCATTTTGATTTTCAACTGACAAATTTCTTGCCATGAGTGTTGCCATGTCTCCAAGTATTGCAGGTGTTCATCTCCCTCTCAGTAGTGCAGGTACAATGGCTTCCAAGAGAGCAGATTCAAAGACACCATTCAGAGAACACCTGAAGATGCAGTCGATCAAATGTTTATGAGCTTTCCTACTCACAAAGATATCAAGTTGTTCATAGACAAGGACATCCATATATGAAATCAGTATCATCATAGTGAGCAGCATCATGAACAGCAGCTGAAGGCAGCATACCAAATGAAACAAATGCAACGGATACAAGAGGAAGGTTGTTGATAACACAAAGGCGGAACAAAGTTGCAAGCTCAAGCAGATCCACTGATAATGAAAGCAACTTTGGAAACTCGGGCTATGAGGTGACGGCACGACATGAATATCGCCTGAAGATAGAAAGTGGAACAAAGAAGGAGTTGCAAGTGCTGAAGTAGCAACTCAAGGAAGAACATGAAGCTGCACAATGAGTTGCAATAAGAACAGGAACAGCAGTGGGTGCAACATGCACTCACAGATGAAATTGTGCCTGTACATGTTAAAGATCCATCCCAGTAGTTGGCACGGAGCAGACATGGTGAGAATTGTTAATAGTCACATGCAATGGATTCAGCAGCATGCATGTCATTGTGTGCATGCATGCTTTCCAACCCATTCAGCACACTCACCAAAGCGAAGACAAGAAGCAAGTCCAACTGGAGTTGAACATGTACTTCAGCAATTTGATGTGCATGACCACCAACACACACTTGAATATCAGCAAGGACATTATGCATCAGTTTGTTTCCGTTTCATCCTCACCCAAGAAGATCATGCACATGTTAGTAGACAAGTTGGACGAAGGAGCCGAACCAATGCACCGGCTACAATGGAGGCAAGAGTTCGCTTCAGCAAGATGTCACCATGGGGTGCATGCACACCATCATGGACGACCAAGCTTGGCATTAGATCACCACCTTCACCATCAAAAGCATGTCAAAGAGTTGGTCTCACCACAACGGACCGAGTGCCAGTGATGTCTTGCATGGCTTTCTCAAGCCATTTCGTCTCACATGAGCACATGTGCATTGTAATGTAATTTCATGCAAGTGGAAGTTCAAGTGTCAATAGTTGGTTGTAACAGTCATAGAGTAGATGAAGATTCATGAGGGTATATGAATTGTCACAAAGGGGAATGTCAAGGGTCACCCCACCCTTTGCTATAAATAGTCCCTCATAACTCATTGTATGGGATTTTGGTCAGCCAAGCTTTCGGTAAGACTATCTTGGAGAGAGCTTGGACAGTGTTGTAACACATCTTGGCTTCTCCACTGCACAAAGCCAGTTCATCTCTTTGGAGGAGCAGGAAAATGTGGTTGTAACATTCCACTATTGGGGCTATCAGGTGTACATGGATGTATTGTATGAATAGAACTGACACTTCTTTATATAATAAGAGCCAGCATGTTTCATGCACATGTTGTATTATATTCCAGTTGTCTTGTTTACTCTAAATGGCATATGTATTTTCTTTCTTACACATGCATGTATGGACTATTTTGTATGCGTATATATGAATCTTTCTGAAATGTGTTGATAATTTGGTTTAATCATCACTTTGGATTGCTAGCTGACTTGCTTTCCAGCTTGTGATGCATATTTTCTCATGTGTTCCCTTCCCATCCAAGTACTATCACAAGTTGCCAAGGGGTGCACTCATCTCAACCCACATGTGTTAGAACCTCTCATGCACCTTCCTTGACTCACCGCAGTGGTCACACCCTTGCTACTAACAGAGTTATCTTACTTTCCTCTGTGTGAAATCACGATTAAGGCATTGTTATACGACCCACTGCTGGGACTCCTACACCAAACGGTCTGAGGTCTAATTGGGACTTCTTGCCGGGGAGATCTGATTACATGTTGGCAGGTCCAGCACCGTCAACATTTTGGCGCTAGAAGGAGGGCCAAATGACAAGCTGAGTCCTCACATCTGTTTTGAATCTCTACACATCTATCATGACTAACTACCGAGCTGCTCTTCTAGAATGTATGTCTTATGGAAACGATTTCATCATCTCAAAAAATCTCTTGAATAACTTGTCTCATAAAACATTTGATGGTGGAGGCTACGTAGCCTTGGTAAGGCACACGGTCGGCGTTGTAGGCTCATGCGAAAGACATGGATTCTTTGAAGAATACATGATTTGTGCATTGTTCATCTACATGCTTCGAGGGCACCCAGTTCAATGGTGTGCCACATTGCCCAAAAAATCTATTCATTCTCTTGCTCATCTGGTCATAGAGATGGACCATGCTTTCAATCACTTTAATTGGAAATCACTTGATCAAGAAATTCTGAAATTACGAAAAAGAACTCAATGAATCCATTGATCAGTTTTACACACGCTTTTGTAATCTTGCATATCGATTCCCTGAAGATGAAATTGATTGGGAATTTATTTATGGAATATTTGATTATCTTCTTCACATATCCGAACCCCGCATAACACACTACGGTGATGGAGTTGTGCAATCACAGGCAGGCACAGTCCCTGTCACAAGTGGTTGTCCACCTTCACCTCATCAAACAGCTCCACCTCCACGGAGTGATGTGCGAGATCATGCACATGCCTCTGTTGAACTGTCACACTCTCCCACCCCACCTTCTCTTGAGATTTGCTCAGATTTGGCTTGCAAGCCTGTTGGTTGCCACATTGACTCATTCCCTCGACCTCCGTCCTCGCATTTTTTTGATCCTCCGGATTGTATTGTCTTGTGTTCTCCCATTCCGGACTCCTCACCTGTTGTGAACGAGGATCAACCTATCGACAGAGTTGGTGTTATGCAGCCAACCTGTGCCATCATTCATAATGAGTTTGTGCGAGAATCTAAAGAAGAACTCGCAGTGAAAGATGACTCCTTTTCAACCGCGCCTCATCCGCTTCATCCTAACATCCCTTGTGATTTTTCCACTGCTGATTTTCCCTGTGTAAACCCATTTCCAGATGTTTCTACTTCCAATCATTGACACGTCAGATGTCAATCCTTCATTACAGTGCGGAGAGGACACATCTTCCTTGGAAAATTCATCTAATCTGTCATCTATATTTCTTGAAAACACGGAGGGTGAACATCTTTTCTTCTCATCTACCCCTCTGCTTGATTCATCAAATCATGAGGATGCCGACAAACATCCTGAATTTTTTGATCTTGGTTGTCATGATCTATTCACTTCCTCATCTGATCATGATGTTGATTCAATCGTTGTTAATCTATCCAAGACACTGGTATACGATGATCTATCTGTCAATGAAGTCGAAACCCCCCAGACTGTCGAGGAACTTTAGCCTGAGCTGATGGTTATGTTAGGCCCTCGTTGTCCTGAGGTTGTTTTCACTTTCAGTCGGGAAAATTTTGAAATACTCAAGGATCCTCATCACTCTCTGCTTGGCATAGAAGATCAACCCAACAACCAGATTTCGCTTCCTCCACTTGAACTACACGATCCCATCATTCATGCATTGGAGGAATCTTACACAGCAAGCACACATGCACAACACAAGTGGTCTACCTTTCTCACGTTTTCTTGCATGTCACATTCAAGAGAATGCATACACTCAACATATGCACGTAGTGTAGCACAACATCATGGCAGCACCACAGAATGCATATCATGCACTTTCACTCATCTTTGTACTGTGGTCACTTGTAAGCTTAAAGTGTGTTTGTCTTCACTGTTACATCTTTCTTGTTTTCTCATTCACACATTTTTCTTGTTTTCGAACCATGCCTTCACCAACATGGGTCAACCAATGCATCGGTGGTTGCATTGGAAGTATCACTTCACGTGAGATGGCCCATGCACGTTAGCTTAGGAGTAGGAGTAGTGTTTGTTTTCATTCAGTTTGCTTGCATGCTTGTTTTCTTACTTGCTTCGTTTGTTTGTTTGTATGCTTGATTTTTTTTCTTAATTGCTTTTATTTTACTTTTTCTTTTGCTCTTGCTTTGATTTTTTGTTTGTTGGTTTTCTTGTTTCATTTCATAGGATATTTTCGCATGAAACCATGTATGACTCTTGAAACAAGTTGGGTAATGTACAACAGGCCTTATGCAACTATCACTACTTGGTTATCTTTCACCCTACCTCTGTATGAAGAACTTGTTACTTTCAGTCCATGATACGTCGATGGAAAATACATACTGTTCAAAGTGAACCTTGGTGAAAACACAATGCTTGTGCGCTAACTAGTGTCAGCTACTCTAGTTGGTTGTTTTTGGGTTAACCCTTTTCAGATCAGTCAAGTAGAGTAAGGTGAGGGGGAAAACCTTAACTGGCACATCAGAGGTATAATAAACTACTTCTCTATAGGAACAACCTCCTATGCTCCCAATAAGTCAGGATCCCTGTTCTGTCTTTGAAATGAATAAGTGATATGCACAGTTATGAAGATGAAAAATGCAAAAAATGAAAAAGCGAAATTTTTTTGAAGAAAAATGAATGAGGCGAAAGAAGAGAAAGGCTTCCTGCGCAAAGATTTGATGCAACTAACTCCATCGGGGTACTAACCAGGCTCACTAGCAGCGGAGCCATGCTTGTGTTCCTATGTGATTCCGGCAGGGTAATGTCCAAGCCTGCTGGAGGCGGAGCAACACTAGAGATGAAACTAAGACTCTGACGACTATACTTCTTGTGCACCAATATACATCTCAACCACAATCAAAAAAACTGTGTTGCCTTGGCTTGGAATGGGTGTCAATCGACCAAGATCTTGGCAGATGCTACATCCTATAATCACGCTAGTGTGGAAACCAAGAGGAGCTGAGAACTTAACAATAATTTCGAAGGTGTTAGACTTGTTTTTCACGAACAAGGTCCATTCAAAGAGCTGGAATTCTACCAGTGTGTCGCCAAGTGTTGTAGCAGCTATAATCACCCTCCAAAATTTTTCCTTAGCTTTGTTTTGGAGCCTCCTTTCCAACCTTCATAGCAGCTTGCCTTCCTTCGTCAAGTTTTAGTGTTTTGCTTGCACTAAGGCAGCCTCTCGATCACAGCTCGATGCATTCCCCTCACAGGCTGATCATCTGAACTTGGTCCAGCCGCAGGCTAAGCAGCTCCCCCAAGAAATTGTGCAATTCTGGAGGGCAACCAGACTTCCCCCCAGAAATTGCACAATCTTGACTGGCAGCCTGTTGGGCTCCAGAATTACGCAATTCTGGCAATCAACACTCATAGTGAAAATTGCGCAACTTTCCCTAGCAAGGCTTCTCAGCCTAGAATTTGTGCAAATCTGGACAGCAATCAAATGCACTACCTAGAAATTGCGCAAATCTCATGGGCAACTAGCCCATCTCCCAGCCAAAAATGTGCATTTTCTCCCAGTAGTCGAGCAGTCTCTTGCATGTGCAGCTAAGTTGATCGGTTCCCTCCGGGACCGAGCAAAACTGACTTGCATGCATGGGCTGCTTCTCCCAAGGCAGCATGCAAAGGCATCCCTTATTTCAAGGATCTATTTTTAGCAATTGGAGGTTACATGCAAGAATCATTTTAGAAAACCTCCCACCAAGTGTCGTTTTCCCTAGATTTGTGGCATGCGCATCACAACATCGATGATATCAAAACTCATCAACCAAACATTGTAGAGCTCATTCCTCACATCAACCTTGCATCTCTGACATCCCACATCACATCTAGGAGTTGTTGGCACATTCAGTTCAGTTGTTTTGGGGTAAGCCCGCTTTCCATGACTTATGTTGCATTTTTGGCACATTTTGCGTTTCACTTTGTATGAACATTGTTTTCTTGATTTCAGTTAACGCTTGCTGTTGTTTTGATAGATACTAGCTTGTAATAGCACCGTTTCAGTTTTCATTGTTATCTCACTGTTGTTGCATGCATGAAATTGTTTTTCATGAATGGTCACTGATTCGACGACTTGCTTCACCCACATGCATGTTGATCTATTTACTGAATCTTTCATTCAATGTTTACATGCATGATCAATCACTTCTGCTTTCACTTAGTGTCGCCATGCATTCACTTCCACATTTCCTTTCAATTTCCCATCAGCGAGTCTGGGCAGCCTTGGCCTGGACTCTACCTCACCAAGACAGCATTATGCAATCCTGAGAGGGAAGGCTCTGTCTTCCTCTCAGGAAATGTGCATTTCTACCCAGTGAATGTCCTCCAAGACTATTTTGCACATTTCTTAGGGACAACGACTGTTGGCCCAAAAAATTACGCAATGCAGTCACTGAGCTTGCAGCCTTTGCTAGCTGAGATTGTGCATTGCACAATTCCAGCAGTCACCAGCTAGACTGGACTGTGCATTGCACAGTTCTAGCAGTCAGTTAGTCTCCCAACAGCCCAGACTATGCCTTGCGTATTCTTGGAAGTCAGTCTCCCGACGTCCCGGGTGAAATTGCACAACCTTCTTGATCAGTCACACAGGTATGCTGCAAATCAGTTTTCAAGTTCACTTTGGTTTTCGACTGATAGATTGCTTGCCATGTCTCCAGGTATCGTAGGTGTTCATATGCCTCTCAGCAGTGCAGGTACAATGGTTTCCAAGAGAGCAGAGTCAAAGACACCGTTCAGAGCACACCTAGAGATGCAATCGATCAAATGTTTATGAGCTTGCCTACTCACGAAGATATCAAGTTGTTCGTAGACAAGGACATCAAGATATCACAGCAGCAACATCACAGCGAGAAACATCATGAACAGCAATTGAAGGTAGCATACCAAATGAAACGAATGCAATGAATGCAAGAGGAAGGTTGTTGACAACACAGAGGCAGAACAAAGTTGCAAGCTCAAGCAGATCCACTGATGATGAAAGCAACTTTGGAGACTAAGGCTATGGTGTGACGGTGCGACATGAATATCGTGCGAAGACAAAGAGTGGAACAAAGAAGGAGTTCATGTGTTGAAGCAACAACTCAAGGAAGAACATGAAGTTGCACAAGCAGACAAATGAGTTACATCAGGAACAGGAATAGTAGTGGGCACAACATGCACTCACAGATGAAACTGTGCCCATACATGTAAAGATCCATCCCAATAGTTGGAACGAAGAAGACATGGTGAGAAGTGTTGTTGGTCGCATGCAAGGGATTCAGCATTATGCATTTCATTGTGCACGCGCATGTGATCCAACCCATTCAGAGCACTCACCAAGGCAAAGACAAGAAGCAAGTCCAACTAGAGATGAACATGTACTTCAGCAAGTTGATGTGCATGAACATCAGCACACACTTGAAGATCAGCACGGATACTATACATCAGTGTGTTTCCATTTCAACCGCACCCAAGAAGACCGTGTGCATGTTAGCAGACGAGTTGGACGAAGGATCCAAACCAATGCACCGGCTGCAACAGAGGCAAGAGTTTGCTTCAGAAAGATGTCACCATGGGGTGCATGCACACCATAACGAACGACCAAGCTTAGCATTAGCTCACCACCTTCACCATCACAAGCATGTTAAAGAGTTGGTATCACAACAACGGACCGAGTGTCAGTGATGTCTTACATGGCGTGCTCAAGCCATTTTGTCTCACATGAGCACATGTGCATTGTAATGTAATGTCATGTCAAGTGGAAATTCAAGTGTCAATAGTTGGATGTAACAGTCATATAGTAGATGAAGAGTCATGAGGGTAGATGAATTGTCACAAAGGGAAATGTAAATGATCACCCCACCCTTTGCTATAAATAGTCCCTCATAACCCATTGTATGGGCTTTTGGTCAACCAAGTTTCCGATAAGACTATATTGGAGAGAGCTTGGACAGTATTGTAACGCGCCTTGCTTCTCCACTGCATGGAGCTAGTTCTTCTCTTTAGAGAAGCAGGCGGATGTTGCTGTAACGTTCCACTATTGGGGCTAGCGGGTGTACATGGATATATTGTATGATTGTAACTTACACTTCTTTATATAATAATAGCTAATACGTTTCATGCATATGTTGTATTGTATTCCAGTTGTCTTGTTTACTCTAAATGGCATATGTATTTCCTTTCATACGCATGCATGTATGGACTGTTCTGTATGAGTATGTATGAATATTTCTGAAATGTGTTTATTGGTTTAACCATCACTTTCGATTTCCAGTTGACTTGCTTTCCATCTTGTGATGCATCTTCGCTAGTGCATTCCCTTCCCATATGAGTACTATTACAGGTTGCCAAGGGGCGCACTCATCTCAACCCACATGTGTTAGAACCTCTCATGCACCTTCCTTGACTCATCGCAGTGGTCACACCCTTGCTACTAGCAGATGTTGGGAATGGAATCCCCCCGATGCATGTTTTGGGGCTCAAAGCCCATGTTTTGACTGAATGATGTTGTAAAACCTCGCGAATTGCAGGCACGGAAGTATGTTAGAGTCATAGGGTTGTCCGCCCTAGTTTGTAATGTAATGTCAGCATACCCATGGTCCACAGACCATGGGATTGTATAAATAGAGCGAGGCTCTAAGTGTAGAAAGAACGAAGGAAGTATAAGTGAAGAGCAAGAGTCTAAGTTTCTAAGTGTGTCTTGGGTCATAGAGTAGGAGAAGGCTCTTCAGTTGAGTGTGCAGAGGCCTAGTAGTCCACCACTAAGTGCGTAGACCCCTGCAGCTGAGTGTGCAGGGAGGAGTCGAGTCTGTAACTGAAGAAGAGATTAATAAAGAAAGGTTTTGTTACCAATTTGTGTATATGTTCTTGGATTAATGCATGGTTAATGTAAATCACAAATATACTGTTTATTTATTGCGCGCACATGTATGAATGATTTATATTTCCAGGTATAACTTAACGCATACAAATAAGCTAAGTTAATCAACTAACAGTGGGATACTAGTAAAGACTTGGGTAATAATAGTGTTCGACCCCCGAGTAGGGATGCACGAAGGCAACATCTCAAGCTGCAAGATACGGGTAAGTGCGCGTAGCGACGTGCGCGCAGGATCGAACCACGGACACTTGAACTCATCAGACATATCCAGGGTACAGAAATCTGGTTCTAGCACCCTCCCATACTACTTTGAGTGAGACCTCAGTCCGCGCTCCATGGATTGTTGCCGAAAGGACCAGCGGTACCAGGATTTGTTTGGCTAAATCACCTCTGAACCTGGGTCACACCCCAACAAGCCAACAAATGGTTCTGTTGTCGGGACCGAGATCTGCATAAGAGATGTCTGATGTTGTGTCACTAGAATCCAATAAAGAAAGAAATTGAAGAGTGGCTGGACAGAAAAAATCACAAGTTCACGGCGCAGGAAAACAAGAATCTGCGAGTATTGAAGGAAGAGTCGTTAGAGCGCTACTTAAATACGGAAATCCATGAAATTTTGTTTGCGTCCTTCCCCTTTGAGTTGTATGAGTGGATCGTGAAGTTAGCAGACAGTCAAGGAAGATGTGGGCTCGACAAACCTATTGTGTGGACTCCAGAGTTGGTGCACAAACTAGAAGCATCAGAAGATAAGATCACACGCGTTGTCGATCATTGTCTCAATTGAATTATAGGAGGGTTTATCACTGAGTTCGCAGTAGACACTTCAATCAGCTACAGCGAGGCGGAACAACACTTCCTCAAAGGACCGCGAGGTAAGTACGTTAAATCTTTGAACACTTGGATTAATATGCTACTATGTGAAAAGCGGGTTATGTGAATCAATTAATGTTTGGGGCTACACGAAGTGGGAGGATCTATAGAAACGAAGGTAGCACAAATATAGAAACAAGCCCCTTGATTTCACCTCGACGAGAAAGCGAGGAAGAGCTTGCGAAAGTTTCACCAAGAAGTGCGATCAGTCTGATAAGGCAGCGAATTCCGTGCATACCACCACCACCAGTTTCACCACCTTCACCCCCATCTCCGCCCACACCACCTCCGCTGCCACCACAATTTTATATGGCAAGCACAATAAAGTTTTCAATATTCAAAGGAGTAGGGAACGAAGACCCGAACCAATTTTGGTTCATGGTAAAGGTTGTATGGGAAGTGCAAGGAGTCATGAATGATAATATCAAGAAGGAAACACTAGTTAGTGCCTTGAAAGATCGCACATTGACGTGGTACATCAATCATTCCAATGACAATCCAAATGCAGGGATTGTGGATGTCCAAGCTGCGCTAAACAAGGAATTTAGCAGACCAAAATCAGAGACACAATTGATTATCGGGTTTAAGGAAATTGCAATGCTTCCAGGTGAGACCCCCTGGGAGTTGGATCAAAGACTGAAGGGTATGATTCATGAAGCCAATATGACCTTAACAGATGGGCAGCACCGCGCATGGTTTGTAGCGTCACTAACGCCACATATAAGGACCGCACTATCACAGCAGAAGAGATCTACTCAGGCCGAAGCTTTGGAGATTGCAATGAGACTGCATGAGACCCCAATACAAGATCCTAGCCTAGGAGTCCAACAGATCCATGTGCAGTTGAAAAACCTGTGTCTAGAGATGCAGAATTTGAAACAAGACAGGACAACTCGCCCAGAGGCGCGCGAGGAGGTATGGTGCATAAAGTGCTAAGGCCAGGGACATGACAAGGCCCATTGTCCAGTCTTCATGAACTACCTGGCAGGAGGAGGGTCGATGCCATTGAGAACAAGGCATAAGCAGGACCAAGCGTGGTGCCTGAATTATGGTGCACGATTTTTCAGATAGGAGGGAAGCATGTTGCAGATAACTGCCACCTATTACAGAAGTATATGTAGATGTTCCAGCAATTGTTCTGTAATTTATGCAGGTCAATAAGCCATGAGGAGTGCACTTATATAAGTTACGAACTGATGGACTACTACCTACAGAGTTCAGACCGAAACACGAGCCCTCGATCAAAATGCAAGGATGGCGTGCACTAGATTTCAGGGGCACATACGAGGTCGAGGCAAAATGGGACCAAGAAGGGGCCGTGAACAATTGATTTGCTACAATTGCGGAGGGCCAGGGCATTACGCCCGCGATTGTACAAATCTGATGAGAGCATCATGTTTATATTATACCCAGTTTAATCATGAGACGGAGGACTTACCCACACTGATAGCGAGGTTGCGTGATAAAGGAACACTCTAGCCTCCCCTGACTCAGAACCTACAAATGATGAGGTCTGAGTCATGCGAGGAGGACTCGAATGTAAAAATCGTGCTCTAAAGCGGTATCACGACAGGAGATGACAAGGGAAAGCAGCCTGGAGAAAGTTCCTGGGTTAGCAAGGCTCCAACAAAGGAACCAGGGTTTGATTTGGAGCGCGCAAAGGAGACATTCATGGAAGCTAAGAAGAGCTTCATGGAGGCCTCCACTTTAGGTAGTAAAGACAAACTAGAACCAGATATGGAGCCATCAATGCTCACTACCTTTCTGGAGACATGCATGAAGTTGCTGCACGACAACAAAGTAGTGAAAGGGCTGCAATAACTCATCACTAGATGTGCTGGATCAGGGGAACCACGCGTAGTCTAGAAGCTCGGGAAACACACAACGTGAACAAGAAGGGAGATGAGATTGACTGCGCAAATCGGAGAATGTGAAATGGATCAAGTGATTTTGGATCTAGGATCGAACGCGAACATCCTACCAAAGTAGAGATGGGAGTGCATGGGTAGGCCCTCATTGCAATGGTATCCTATTCAATTGCGAATGGTGAACCAGCAAAATATCCTACCAATGGGAAGATTGCAGGGAATAATGGTAGATATCGAAGGTGCGAGCACGCTTGCAAATTTTGAAGTGATAAAGATTGTTGATTACAGCAATCCCTATCTCGCACTACTGGGAATAGATTGGGCCACTGATATGAACGGAGTGATAAATCTAAAGAAGCGCAAAATAATTTTTGAGAAAAATTCACTACGCTTAGTGGTACCTTTAGACCCTGCGAAAGGATCGTGCTACACAAAGCCAGTGCATGACGACAAGAGCGATGATGATATAGACTGTATCTACAAGATAACCGCTCGGGAACAGGATTGGGTGAATCCTATAGCCAATGGCAGGATTTTGTGGGAGCCCAAAAGCTCTTGCACATCTAATTTAGACAAGGAAATAGAATGATGACAGAACCAGTTACACGAGGTAACCATGCTCAATTGCAACATGATGGTAAGTTCACTACGCTGCATGACCACAGAAGTAAGGGATCTACCTATGTATGATGGGTTGATAGCGATGGATGATTTCCTAAACAAAGTTTAAAGAGAGGTGCCAAAACAGCAGCGGTTTAATGCTCTGAAATGGTTATTGCGCGCTACGCCCGCAAGGTTGTGGGATACGCACCAATGGAATTTTGAGGACTGGCGAGGATGCAGAAGGATGATTCTCATGCGATTTGGAAAGCCTCAGATGTGGATAAAAGCTAGGTATGATGGACGAAACAGCCTGCATGCTCACCTCTCCAGATGGGTACAGGCATATGGTATGCAACCTGCACGAATGCACACTGTCCTCGCGATAGGAAATGGGACCGACAAGACGGTGCGGGCAAGACAATGACGCGAACGACGAAGTATGATAAGACCAATCGTGCCAAAGATTATCCACGGGGAAGCCTTTGACAAGGTGTGTGAAGTGCTGAACACGGTCCACCATGTGAAATGCACTGACGAGGACTTGCGCGTACCAAGGGTTCTATGGGCTTATAGGACCATGTGCAAAACCGTAACCGCGCAAGCACTTCTGAAGTTGAAGTATGAAGCAGGGGCTGTAAACCCTATGGAGCATGCAAAGCCTATTCCACGAATAGCAGCACCCGTAGATATGACAATCCACGAAGCCCAGAACGAAAGAATCACACAGCCGCGAGAAACAAAACACATAGGACTTGACGAAGAAATCTGATGGGGAAACTCTAGACTCCGCAAACTTGAAAAGAAAAGGGTACAATTAAGGAAGAAAAGCATTATGATGGACGCAGAGGTCAAGAAGGTGGAGGATGAGATAAAGGAAGTGTTTTCAATCAAAGAACCTAGGATGGTAAGGCAAGGTGCATACGATCGTACTGACAAGTTTGAGCACAATCGCCATGAATTGGTTAGTTTGCTACCTTGGCTTAGACCACATATCGCCAAACGAAGTGACCAAGGTAGCATGTTGCAAGTAGTAAAGTGCGCAATGCCAAACACAATGATGGAAGGTGGGGATTCTCCACGAACCATGATGGACGGGATGGAGTCCCACACGGGTGGTGCGACCACCTAACTAGCCGCGGGAAGGACAGTCTTAGCACTCCAAGCAGTTGAAAGGAAGCGCAAGACTATAAACTATTCTTCCCGGGAACTGCGCAATATTGGGGATGCACGCAAAAGTAGAGCGTCATAGGGTCTGCGTCCGCACATGGAGGGCTGCATTGCTGCGCAGATTAGCCAAAAAGTGACCGTTGAGGTCACTATTCACGATGGGATGTGTGACTTGAGGCCAAATGGAGTGGGTGGCAGGCATTTAAGATGCAATTTATGGGCAAGATTTGGGAAAAAATTTCGCCAAGAAAGCATTAATGAACCGGTATTATGGGGAACGGTCGAATTCGAATTCAAAAGGTGCTATAAAACACAAAGAGCTGCCCAGCAAACAACACTTGGTCATTTGAGAATTGAGCGACTGAGAAGAGCACTGAGCATTGAGCATCAAGCGATAATTAAGCCCCTGAATTCGTGAGTGACAGAATACAGCCTAGATACGATGACCGCAACTAAGGATAGTTTGGGAATTGAAGAGGTAACTGCCGGCAAGGCTGTGCAGACCCCAATGGTGGAGGATGTTCCAGAAGGTGTCGAGGTTGTGGCAGAGATCCCCAAATCACCGCGTATGCCAAGACACAAGAAGGATAAACAGGCAATGGCTCCAGTATGTGTGTCCCTGAGGAACCTGCTGCACAGCAAACTGTCAATGGAAGAGAAGGGGAAAGTTGTCACGATAGACACAGATGAGGAAGAAGAAGATTTGCAGGCCCTTATCATCGTAGAGGAAGAAGACGAAGGCATGGAGGAGGATATTCAACCTACACATTCTGCGACAAAATTGCCCACATATATCCCCTTGCAAAAAGGGAAGGCCAAAGTTCCCAAGGACCTAGACGAAACCAAGAGTTCGCTCCAGACCCCGCTCCTCCCAGATGGCCTTGTGTTTGAAGGCCCGCACCTGGGCCACGTGCCAACCATGAAGTTTGAAGATTGGTAACTCGCTGATGGCAAGAAATTCCCTCACCTGGAGATCGGGAATCTCATGAAGCATAACAACACGGCGGTGGTGACAACGTTAGAGCCGCAGAAGTGGCTGTGCAGAGTGGAAAAGGCCAGCCTACTGAACTTATTATGGGTGCCACATTTCCACCACACGCCCATAACCATTTTCGTCATCAAGCAGCTACTTTGCCTAGTGCATGATGGGTATATATAGCTGGAGGAGCCTATCCCCATTACGGCATACCTAATTCACCGCATTTCTCAGCTCCCCTGCAAAGGAAAGGACCCCACGACCATAGCCGAAGGAAAGGGCAGTGATTTGGCCCTTGCAGAAGCCATGAAGATGAAATACAAGCTGGAGAAGAAGAAGAGGGGCTACACCATCTCCAGCATCAAGGACAAAGGGGTACACGTAGCAACCCAAATCTTGGCCGGCAAAGTTCTGAGGAAGTGTCGCACCGATGAGGCATCGGTGCTGGTGGTCGCACTAGCCGAGCAGTGCATGGAGGGGGTCCAATTCAACTGGTCTGAACAGAGGATGCAACAGATTTAGCAAGCAGTGGCTCAGTGCGTTGCCGACATCATCACAGTTCGAGGAACTCCATGCCAAGATCATCGCGCTGACAAAGTGACTCGAGTGTGAGTCACGATGTTTTTGTTGGGGACCTATTAGGCATGGAATTCCCTTGAGGCATGTTTTGGGGCTCAAAGCCCATGTTTTGACCAAATGACGTTGTAAAACCCCGCGAATTGCGGGCACGGAAGTATGTTAGAGTCAGAGGGTTGTCCGCCCTAGTTTGTAATGTATTGTCGGCCTACCCATGGTCCACAGACCATGGGATTGTATAAATAGAGTGAGGCTCTAAGTGTAGAAAGAAAGAAGGAAGTAGAAGCAAAGAGCAAGATTCTAAGTGTCTAAGTGTGTCTTGGGTCATAGAGTAGGAGAAGGCTCTACAGTTGAGTGCGCAGAGGCCTAGTAGTCCACAGCTAAGTGCACAAACCCCTGCAGGAGAATGCGCAGGGTGGAATCGAGTCTGTAACCGAAGAAGAGATTAATAAAGAAAGGTTTTGTTACCAATTCATGTATCTGTTCTTGGATTAATGCATGGTTTAGGGTACTAATAGTGGGATACTAGTAAAGACTTGGGTAATAACAACGTTCGGCCCCCGAGTATGGTTGGGTGAAGGAAACATCTCAGGTTGTAAGGTACGGGTAAGTGCGTGTAGCGACATGCACACAGGATCGAACCGCATAATACTTGAACTCATGAGACATCTCCAGGGTGCGGAAGCCTGGTTCTAGCACCCTCCCATACTACTTTGGGTGAGACATAATTGCGCGCTCCGTGGACTATTACCGAAAGGGCCAATAGTACTGGGATTTGTTTTGCTAAATCACCTCTAAACCTGGGTCAGGCCCAAAAAAACCAACAACGAAGTTATCTTACTTGCCTCTGTGTGAAATCATGGTCAAGGCATTTTTATACAACCCACTGATGGGACTCTTACACTAAACGGTCTAAGGTCTAATTAGTACTTCTTACCGGGGAAATCCCCTTACATGTTGGCGGGTCTAGCACCGTCAATGTACCCATATAAAGAAGGAACCCTCACACCCATTATAACTTCCTTTTCCAAAGAAATATCATATTTCATTAAAATTCATGGGACATCACCTTCTTTAAAAGACCAAGAGGGATCAGCCTCTACTCTACTTTCTTGTCTTGGCCAATGTTTCTTTTTAGTTTTTGAAGAAATAAGATTTCTCCTAACAACCAATGTGTCATTTTATTTTGATGATATGTGCCTCCCTAAATAAGATGAAACATTTTTAAATATATGCATGGGATCTAGTAAGTGGGAAATCTCAAGATGCTCCCAATATGGGAGCTCATAAAAGATAGATTTCATTTTCATCCCAATGGGAAATTTCTCAACCTAGGTGTTGAAGAATTTTGGATCATCAAACATAGGCTCTGCATTTCAATTGAACATTTATGTAATCTCCTTCTCCTTCTCTCTCTCATATGCTCTAAGTGATTCAGGTGGTGTCATTGTTGTGGGACTTTGGGTTTTCTCTCGTTTACCATTGAAAGCGGATGTTTATCTTTCGTAAGGGTGTTCTTCTGGGAGGAATACCCTGGAGAAAACATACACTAGCTTTTGTAGGTGGTTGGACCACCTAGCCTTTAGAGAAGGTCCACAACATTTACATCCATGATACCCTTTTGTTACAAGACCTGTGAAATTATTGTATAACACAGGGCACGTTAGCAATCATGAATATTATAAAAATTGCAATGAATTAAATTATTATGCGAAACAATATTGTTACATATTTAAACAAATCAATAAACATGTAATTTACCAAAGCAAACTCCTAAGCCTAGATATTCATGTAATGTGTAACAACATATGTCATACAACGTAAAACTCCTCTCTATTATGATGGGTCTTGATACATTGTATACATGTATCCCTTCCCATAATTCCTTCAGTTCATCTACCTATGGTTATAAGTAGACATCCATATTCCTCACTTGTCTTCTACCAGGGACTATGAGAGCCAACATAAGATGTTCATTCTTCACAGATAACCATGGGGGTATATTGTGCATTACTCTAGGCCAAACAGAATAGTTGGTGTTTTGGAGGGAATATGGGTTGACACTATCCATGGCTATGCTGAGTCGTAGACTTCTTACTTCATCCTTGAATTTTTCAGGACATGTATCCTTTATATGCTTCATGTCTATTGAATCCATTGGGATCACATAACTCCCACCTCACTTTTTGTGAGGCATGCCATCCATGCAACATGGATAATTCTTTGCAATGAAAGAGCCTTTGAATGATTAGGATTATAGGCATGTTCCTCAATATCTTATGAGGATGACCATGTGATTTACCCTTTTTTTATGGTACCTATCATGCCCACATTTTGGACATATCTCTTTGTCTGCATATTCTCCTCTATATAGAATACAATCATTCGGAAATGCATGATATGATATGTACTCAACATCCAACATTTTCAACAATTTCTTTATGTCTACGCAGCTACCAAGAAATACATTATCACTTGAAAGAACCTTATCTTTAAATAATTTGCAGTTGGTGGGAAATATAAATTTACAATGTGAATATTTAGCATTCATAAAATCGACCATTTTTAATCTTGATTATGTGACAATATTTGGTCTCAAAATATAAGGGACTTGATCATGGTCAATTACCTCAATATTGCTGAGAAGCATGCATGCGAAATGCCAAAATTTTCTTTCAAGTTGTACAGAAACATCATTGTCCCCAACTGGGTAGACTTTGACTATCTACCAAGTCCAAAGAGAGGGGTGGTGGAAGCAGATTTTAAGCTATCGAATAAGGTACCAATGATATGAGCATCATCCCCTAGCTCGTCGTTCTGAAATGCATCTAACAAAATTTCCTCCATGAAAATCATATCCCATAAGTAATCATCCATACCAACCTCCATCTGATTACATCCATTTCCAACTTGTGATGAAGAACTATTAGTGTTGTATTCATTCCTAACTGGTGAATCTGGACGTAGTGGGAATTGTATAGGTGGTTGATTCAACCATTCTTTGTATGCTTCTTCTCTGAGCCTTGCTCTTAATGTAGCATTCCCTCAATTTGACATTGTAGTGGGGTGCTCTAGAAGATGGTAGGTCGATCGCTCATCATAGCTAGAATCTTAATTTCAAAAAATATTGAACATTAGTACATCAATGTTATTAGTAAGTACAATGCAATTGGTTTATTGAAATTACATTATACCAAACAATTATTACCATCATTGACCCAAGATTGTGGTTGGAAGATGCCATGTTCCAATTGGCAGGGTGAAGCAGTTGTCCATTTTCATCTACCAACTGCTTGTGGTATGCTACTCCTGATAAGAGCTTCTGACGTTTTTGAAATGGGGGAATATTTTTTGCATCTGAACTCGATTATGAATCAGGATCCTGCAAATTTGGATATGTTTTTATTCAAATTGACATGCATGAAAAAAATCAATTAGATAATCAAAATATAAATAAAAGTTGAACTTACTGAAGATGGAAAGGGAGAACTCCACAAAGGACTTTGAGCAATATGGAACGAGCTGGAATCTAAAGAATTGGCCATTTCATATTATGAGATTTTTCTGCTTGCATTTGAGAAAAATCGGCAACAAATTTTTGTGTACATACCTCAAATTAAGTTTGAGAAGAATATAACCATAATCTGAATTTCAATATAGTTTTCAAACCATTTTTCAAGAATAAGGCGACTTTAAGCAAAAACTGTATACTATGAACTATTGTAACTCATATGGATGCATCTTAAAGGATAATTTGAGATGAATAAGCCATTTTATGTGAAAATAAAAATTCAAATAACTTTTAAAGAAAATTAATGCTATTGTAAACTTCAACGCATTGATGCGTTCAATAATAACAACATCGATGTGTTAATGTAATAACCGTATTGGGTTTTGAGATTTCGAAGAAAAACAAATTAGTAAAATAAAAAATTAAATTAAACAAAATTAATTAATTAATTAAAAAACCATCATATTGGTGCTCTTCTAACACGAATAACAACAATGTATTTCAATATAAAAAAATGCACTTGTGCATTAAAATAATAACCACTCCAATTTCAGGGATTTCGAAAATAAATAAATGAATTCTATCATATCAGTGTTCTTACTAATTGCACCAATGTGTTTCAGTAATAATCGCACTGGATCAGCCCCAAGGGATAGCTCAAATGGTCGAGTTCCCGTTGCTAAAGCACTTTCCCAGTTTGGGAGGTCACGGGGTCAAATCTCCTCGACGCCCTCGGGGTTAGGCCTGTTAAGATTGGCCGACGGGCAGATCCCTTCGGGTGGATCTGCCCCGATATTTTCCCGTGGATGTAGCGGCCACTCAGTGACCATGAACCACAGCTTAAAAAAAAAAAAATCGCACTGGATCGTTAAAATAATAATCGCACTGGTTTCGAAGCTAAGGTGGAGAGCGATGACTGTCACACTTAGGGTTTCAAACTGTAAACCCTGACAATCGTTGCAACAATCGACCTTACCAAACACGCAATCGATCATACAATCCAAAGAGCATGTCGGTGCTCTTCTAACATGAATATCAATAATGTCTTTCAATAAAAAAAAATGCACTAGTGCATTAAAATAATCACCACACCAGTTTCAGGGATTTTGAAAAAAAATGAATTCTATCATATCAGTGATCTTATAAAACCAATTGCACCAATGTGTTTCACTAATAATCGCATCGGATCGTTAAAATAATAATCGCACCAGTTTCCGAAACTAAGGTGGAGAGCGATGACTGTCATAATTAGGGTTTCAAACTGTAAACCCTGACAATCATTGCAACAATCAACCTTACCAAACATGCAATCGATCATACAATCCCAATAGCATGTAGGTTGACAGAAGAATGAGTGCGGTAGCAAGGGGGGAGAGATCCCCTCCTATAAGGATGTAGTGGCGGGAGAAACGAGTAGTCACGAGACCGCAGCAACAAGGCACCAAGGAGGCAGTAGCAAAGGACCTCTAGTTATGGGCGCTCAATGGCAGGCACAGATGAGGGGTAAGTGTCTTCTCGGGGCCATGAAAAAGGTGAGATTCATCATCCCAAATAACAAAATGGAAGTGTATAGGAAGTACATGAAATACCATGCCCTCATATGCAAGTTCATAGGGGCTTGGCCGACGAAAAAGGATCTGGTTAGATGGATCCACTACAAATGGTAGGCAAAATGGCACATCGAGTTGAAATTGGGAGCTAAAGGCTTCTTTACAATAATCTTTTCCAACCTGGAAGATAAGGAGTGGGTCTTTGAAGAAGGGCCTTACTTCTTCAACAATGCAGGTCTCTTTATGAGGCATTGGGAGGAATGCTACAACCCAGACCAGGAAAAACTCCTAGCGGCGCCTATCTAGGTCAGATTATTTTCTCTTCTAGTGGACTTTTGGGACCCAGAGATCCTTGAGGGCATAGGAAACTCCATCAGGAATTTCTTCAAGGTTGTAGATTCCACCAGAAAGGGAAGATACACTTCCTATGCCTGAATCTGCATCTACATGAACATAACCGAGCCACTGTCAGAATTCATAGAGCTGGAATACCATGATGAGGTGTGGCAACAACCTTTAGACTATGAACACATACCTTTTAGATGTCGTAGGTTCCATGAATATGGCCATCTATTTCGTGCATGCCCTCTGAACAAGAAAGAATTACCAGAAGACCCTAAAGTCGTTGGGGAGAATAGAGCCAAGGAAAATGCAGAAGGATTCCAAGAAGTCCACAGAAGAAAACACAACCAAAAGACTTCGCAGAACCCTAATGAGGGACCAAGTGGCAAGGGAAACCCAAATCATAACTGTTTTGAGATCTTACAAGAAGACGAGGAAAGCTTAGAAACCCCTCAGTCAAAGACGGATCTGAAAACACAATCACAGACCCAAAGGGGAGGAAGTAATTCCAAATGGAAAGTAGAAGAGGAGTCGTAGGAAAATGAAGCAACCATGCAGATAGTGGACCAGGCCAACACAGAGATCGAAATGTAGAAAGATGACCTTACCCTATAATAATAAGTGATGAAGCGCATGTTGAGTGAATGGAGACACCTTGATGAGAGATTCATTCCAGAAGATTCAAAACAAATGTATAAAGAGACTTTTCAGCAATATCAGACCAAGAAGGGTAAGATAGAAGTGGATCAACCGGATCACTTGGGATCCCAAGACAACCAAGGGATGGGGCAAGGACCTCAAGGAAAAGGGGGAAAGAAACGAGGGAGAAAAAACTTGAGCGATTCCATTCAAATGGTAGGGGAAATGCTGGTAAATTCGGGAAGGGTGGTACCCCTACCATTGGTGTTTCACCAACTCAACAAACCTTTGAAATGATAATTACAACCTGGAATGTCTGAGGCCTCAACAATAGAGGCAAACATTGGTGCCTAAAGGAGTGACTGAGAAAATACAAACCAAGTATCATGATTCTTCAAGAGACAAATATTGCAGAAGGCAAGCTCAAACAAATTTTTCAGAATTATAACCCATCTTATGAGGTAATGGCCCAGGACCCTAGAGGCATTTTTGGTGGCCTGACTACCCTATGGAACTCGACGGAGGTAAATTTTGAGGATTGGGTTAGCCTCCCAAGGATATTATCATGGAAATTTAGACATGTGGGCTCAAGGGACTAGGTCCTTCTGACAGGAGTGTATGGGCCTCACATTCCAGGAGAAAAATGGGTCTTCTTACAAAACCTCATCAAATTAAGGGAAGCATATACGGAAGACCGCTGGAGAGACAGAATACCACAGACCTACACTTAGTGGATCTTCAGACAAACAATGGAGTGTACACATGGAACAATCGTTGGGGAGGAACCCATCAGATTGCATCCCGACTGGATCGATTTCTGGCCTCGAAGCAAGTCATCAGCAAAGATATTTTCCTAGAGGCCTTGATCTTCCTATGCATTGGCTTGGATCACTGGCCCATCCAATTAGAAATCGATTTGAAAATTCGACCAAAGAACCGCTCGTTCAGATTCAAAGCCTTCTGGGTACGATACCCTAATCTAGTAAACAAAATCGAGGAATGGTGGAAGACAATTGAGAAGGAAGGGAGAAACTTCATGCACACCTTCCATTTGTAGTTAAAGGAGATTAAACAAAAGATCAAGAAATGGAATCAAGAAGAGTTCTTCCACATCATGAGAGACCAACACTAATTGAACAACAAAATCTAGGACATACAGCAACAGATCATCCAATATGGTAGATCAAATAACCTTGTTGTGGAAGAAGGCAAGATAATCAATCATCTAGAGGAAAGGAGAAAGCAAGAAGAGATCTTATGGAAGCACAAATATAGAGTCAATTGGTTGAGGGAAGGAGAAAGGAATACTCGCTCTTTCCATAAAGCAATTATTCAACATCGACAACAGAACCAAATCTACTCCCTGAAGAACGAAGAGGGTAACAGGGTAGTCCAACATGAAGAGATGGAGGGGCTTCTAGTCTAGCATTTCAAATCCCTTCTAACGGAACTGTCCCAAGATCGATCCGAGGCTACATAGAGGATTTGAGGAACATTATGCAACTTATCTCAAGGGACCAAAACCTTGCCCTCATGTGAGCAGTAATGTTGGAGGAAGTCAAGGAAGTGGTGAAGGGCATGGCGAAGAACAAAGCACCCGGACCGGATGGCTTCACGACAGAATTCTATTAGGCGGCCTGGAATTTCATAGGGCCTGACATTCTGAATGTGGTGGAAGAATCGTGTCAGAACCAAAAGGTATGTCCCAGCCTAAATGCGACTTTCATTGCTCTAATTCTGAAATCCTCCAAATCTGACGACCCTCAAGGCTTTAGACCTATCACCCTCTGTAATGTCATTTATAAAATTATATCCACAATGATTGTTAAATGGCTAAAGCCTCTTCTCCCTCTCCTCATTTCCCCTGAACAAATAGGTTTTGTTGAAGGCTGACAAATCCTGGATGGTTTCATGGCTTCCTAGGAAATTGTGCATTCCCTCAAATCCCAAAAACTCCCTGGCATGATGATTAAGCTAGACTTGTCAAAGGCCTATGATTGCCTCAGCTAGGAGTACCTAAGCCATGTCCTCGGGGCCTTCGAGTTCGATCAGAGATGGATTAAATGGATCCAGGCCTTGGTTTCATCCCATGTGTTCTCTATTATGCTAAATGACTCCCCCTCTAAAACTTTTAACCCATCGTGGCACCTCCGCTAGGGAAACCCCCTCTCCCATTTTCTCTTCATTATTGCAGTTAAAGGGCTGGGATGTTACCTCAAGACTGAAGCCAAAAATACCCTGATCAAAGGCCTGAGGTTATGCGGCAATGATCTCCCCATTACTCACCAGTAGTTTGTAGACACATCATGCTCTTTTGTCATGTGTCACTTTGGGAAGCCCGTCGCATCAAAGAAGTACTCCTAGTCTTCATGGAAGCATCTGGCACAATGATCAACAATGACAAATCCTGCATTTTCTTTTTCAATACCCCTGGAAACATACAAGCCTACCTAGCCTGAGTCCTAGGGTTTGGTATTAGATCTCTACCTTCCAAGTATCTAGGAATGCCCTTGATGGTAAACTCCCTCAAGACTTCCTACTGGCAACCCCTCCTACAAAAAATCATGGGAAAACTTAGCAGCTGGGCTTTTCGATGGTTAAATCTGGCGGGATGAATAGTCCTCCTCAAAGCAATTCTCCAATCCATCCCAATCTATCATCTTTTTGGAATGATAGCACTAAAAGTTCATGTGCAAAGATGGTGGAAACATTTAAGAAGTTCCTATGGGGAGAAGCTAGGCAAATTAAAAATATGGGCACTAGTATCATGGCCAAACTTAACAAATCGTAAGATGGATGGAGGCATGGGCTTGAGGGACCCTTATATCCTAAATCAATTAATGGGGTGGAAATTATGGTGGCGCTAGATGAGTGGTGGGCCAGATCTATGGAAACAAATATGGACAAGAAAATATAATATGTCTGTAAGAACGAAAGACATCCTAAGGTATAGGGATCCCCCCAAAGGGTCGGCCATATGGAATTTGGCGACCCAAAACAGAGACATTGTTCAACAACACTTTTTCTAGGAAATTAGGAATGGTAAAACAAATTGGTTTTGGCATGACTAATGGAAACAAAGAGAAAACTACAAAACATACAAGACATGAGAGACCTCATGTTATATACAAGTGGGAGGAATTTTTTTACAGTGGAACAATTCTGGAAACCATTTCAAGAGAGGAAAGGTTGGAGGAAATGGAGGAAGAGGACGGATTGGCCTAGTCCCTGGAATTTGGATCAATGGACGCAGCTTGAGAAGGAGTTTGACTCAAGGAAAATAACTATTCTTAATGGACTAGACATCCTACGATGGGGATATACTACCAAAGGGACATTCACAATAAAATAATTGTATGGAATAAAAGCAAGCTGAACTGTAGAAGGGCAGAACCTGATCTGGAAAAATATATGAGGCGTGGGCTGGTGGCCAAAGGTGGCCTACTTCTTGTGGCTTGTATGCAGAGGCCGCATTCTTACATGGGATCATCTCCAAAAAACGGGATTCTATGGGCCGTCACTATGTAAGATTTGTAATACAAATAGCGAGGACCTTGAACATATCCTCAAAACTTGTCCATATGGTGAACAGAAATGGAGACAAATGGAAGACCTCTTCTGCATAATGGATCAAGATAGGGATATAATTTGAGAAACCATCCTCCTCTGCATAATAGGAATTTCTCTTGCCCAATCATAAACAGAGCTTGGGGCCTTGCATAAGGACTCACTCTTTGGGCCATCTAGAAAGAAAGGAGTCGCTAAATATTTAAGGACCAACTTATCACTCAAGAGGCAGTGTGGGAACGGATCATTTAGAACATCAGGGAAACAATTCTGGCAGAGAAGTGGTACTCGAAACACTGGCAGGTCCCACCCCGTGAGGCAAGAATTATGAAAAAAATAAGCATAGAACTAACCATGGTAAACCAGGCCTCCTGGAAGATAACAGTGAGAGGAGTTACTCCCTTAACTATTTTACAACCCCCCGGAAGGATTTGTGAAGCTAAGCTTCGATGGAGCATCGAAAGGAAACCCAAGACCAGTAGGCCTAGGAAGAATTTTTTGGGACTCCAGAAGCAACACCAAGCTCATCTATGTTGAGCAATGTGGGTTTGTTAGTAACAATGAAGCTGAATTCACAACTGCAAGGCAAGGCCTCCAAATCCCAACCAAAATGGGCTACTAGGGTATTGTAGTGGAAGGGGATTTGAGGCTTGTAATGAACGTAGTAAAAAAATTAAACCAAGGAACCGAATGGGAAAATCTCAGCCACGACTAGAGAACAGCAAGGTTAATCCAAGAGATAGGAACCCTTATTAGCAACTTCAACTATATAATGAAAAATCATGTCAGGAGGGATGGAAATAAAGTAGTAAACCTCCTCGCGAATTGGGGTTGCAATCATCAAGATGCACCTCTTCAGCAAGCTTGGATGGACCAACCAGAAGATGACACGTTTCAACTGTTGAAGGAGAACTTGGAACAAGACCAGATAAAGAGTGGCCAAGGCACTCAGACCCCTGATCGAGGTGAGAGGTTGCTGGCAAGCCCATTAAGAGGGTCATTATGATAAGGACGTCTAAAGGCAGTGCCACCGCCTCCCACACGCTTGAAGCATAGGGCACGATGGTTGTTCGCATGATTACAATAAGATGGAGGAAGGAAGGTAGCATTCACATGCACCAGAGTTGGTTGACAACAAAGAGTGTTAGTAGAGAGGAGGGAGATCGCAAAGAGGAGACAACATCTAAGGTAGCACAATGTTTTCAGGAAGGCGAAGAGATAAAATGATCCCAAGCGCTAGTTAACGGGTATGTTCTCTGCCTACACTTCATTATTCTCCCCTACATATGGTTTGTTGAATTGGGATTGCATGGGGGAAAGGGGTTGGGGAGAGACAACAATTGGGGTAGTGGGAATAGCTGGGAGGTGAAGGGTGGTAGGATTCATCGTAATTGTAGAAACTATGCAAGGATATTACTCCGCTTAGGCACTGCATTCTCGTGCATGGGGTTTGTTGGGGCTTCGCTCAGCTTTGGTATTCTCCTCTCACACATGGGGATCATAGGGATGGGGAGGGAAGGTTGTTGGCTGAGTGAACCTTGTATTATCATCTGTTTGGAAAACCTAAGGGGAAAGGGTAAGGTAGTGGCAATCATTGTAGAGTTAATTCCAGTCTGGGTACTAGAACAAGTCATAAAGGCTTGGGCTCTGAGGAGGTCGGGGGCCATGAGGGAAGACACCAAGGCCCTGAGGAGAGTTAGTATGGGGGAGGATGTTCGAGGCAGGAGTCCTCTGGAACTAGGGAATTGGCATGCTAGGAAAGTCGGTGAGGCAGGCTTCGGTTGGCAGCAAGAACGGGGGATGGTTCGTAAGGTAGGGGAGGGATAACTGGTAGAGGAAGGGGCTCAGAAGATGGGAGGCTGAGAAGATCAACCAAAAGAATTGCAGAGACGAATTCAGGGGGATAGGGACGAGGTCATCCAACAAGGGGCACTAGGGAGAAGGAGTTGGGCTCCTTTCGACTAGGCTTCTAGGCCTTTGGGCCTGTGGGTAGCCATGCAATTTGTGACCGAAATCGTGGCCATTATTAGCGTAGGGCAGGGGGCATGCAAATGTGTTCAAGGCACCTTGGGTGGGAGTTTATCTCACTCAGGGGCTTTGAATAGGTTGCATGGGGGGGAGAAATGTTGGATGAGAAGAACCATTGGTTGGCGAAGATTATCAAAATAAGGGCTTGGAATTCTTGGTTGCTTGTTCCCAAAGCTGGTAACTCCCCTTGGAGGAAGAAAGCATTGAAGCTAGTTTTGGGCCATCGTCAGCAACGGGCTAGAAGGCCCTAGGACATTACAACAATGGCTCGTGCAGTGAAAGGCAAGGGCAAAGGCAACAGACCGCACGAGAGTGAGGCAAAGGCTGAACCAAGCAATGCTGGAAAACATCATGGGAGGAAAACAATGGCTAGACTGATCCAAGAAGCGACAACTGCATATGCGAATGGCACTAGAGAGGAGATTCAATGACTCATCATCGAGTGGGAGGAGGATATCAACAAACATGTGAACATGGGAGCAATGGACGTGGAAGAGTGGAAGGTCCTGGTTCCTAATTGGGGACACACCTGTGGCAAAGAAACGCAATACAAACAAACTTTATGCATGTATTGGTTGTTGAAATGCCTCCTAGGTAAGGCAATGGAACAAATATGGATGGCCACCATTAAGGACTTTCCATACTATAAGCAGGACTTTCAAAATATACAATTCTAGCTGCAGAAATAGGATGGTCGCTTGGGTTGAATCGAGAAAAAATTCTCATGCATGTTCTTGCCAACCAAGATACCCAGATCCAATGCGAAATATCTGGACCCAGTTACCTTGGCCTCGGCCGATCAGGAGAACTAGAAGGATGAAGTTATAGTATTTTTGCTTAAGTTTATATGCAGATAGCATTTACTTTCCAGATTGCAATAGTTTATATATATATATAAAGACAACTTATGGTTGTGAACATTATAATCAAGTTTATATAGCTTGGATAAATAGACTAACTATTTTTTGCTACTGGATGGCATATAATGCGGTTAGGTGGTCAACAGACCTGGTTTCCCACTAGGCAGGTTGAGACAACCTAACCATGCTAAGTGTTTGAAACGTTCTTGCATATATTATAATGAAAAAGAAGTATCTACCAAGCTTAACAAACAAACAAAAATATTGCACCGATTTCTAGGATTCAAAAATAAAAATAAAAAGGAATAATATCATATCGGTGAGTTGTAAAAATTTAGCGCACTAATAAGTTATCTTAACCAATGCGCGTTACACAAAGGTGTACTGGTGTGTTTTCGTATGAAACACATCAACGTTCAAAAAAAAATGTTTGTTTTTTTCAAATTATAAAATGACCAGTAAATGATTTTTTGAAATATAATTTCATAAATTATTTTAAATGGTAAGAATTTATTAACCATTTCATTATTTTCCCCAAAATTTTAAGGGAGAGAATGTAAGAGAGACAAACTGGGAGCATTGTGGAGCAACATAAAACTTTAGAATAACAGAACTATTCAGAATATCATAAGTGGAAAGGTATGGCGATTCACTCAAAACCCTGCATAGTAAAAATTTTAAATTTTATAGTCGATTTTACTAATAAAAAATTTACAATTTCTATCATATTTAATTAAAAGAGAGATTTGCAAGACAGGCATATTGGGAGCACTGTGGAGCAACAAAATACTTTGGAATAATAGATCAACTATTCAAAAGATCAGAATTTTAAAGGTATAGTGATTCACTCAAACCCCTACATAGTAAAAAATTTAAAATTCATAATTAAAAAAAAAATACTTACCTTAAACCTTTGCTTATTCTTGCTTACATGACTACAAAATTTCACCTTAGGGTTTAACTCTCTTTACCACTTCACCATTAGGGTTTTTCTCTTTAGGCATCTTTCAATTAAGAGGTTTGTGCATTACTATATTTAAAGTGTTTCAGATGTAAAGCATGGGGACCAGTTGTTGAACGGGATCCAAACCCTATTGGCCATGTCTGTGTTCTTTTAAACAACTTCCATTACCGGTGTGCTATGTTTTATAAAACGCACTGGTGCTTCATTTTTTATATAATGCACTGGGATGCCTATGACAAATAGCACCATTAAGTCAAAAAACATTTTTTTTCCTATGATGGCGGTGCTTTTATTGCTACACATTGCATTTTTATAATTTAAAGATTAAAAAATAATAATAATAAAGAAATAAATTGTTGTCGATGCTCAATAATTAAACGTCTGGTGTGTTTATTAAAGTATAACGCATTAGTGCCCCATGTTTTATATAAAGCACCGAAACACCTATGACAAATAACATTGTTACGCCAAAAAACATGTGTTTATTTTCTTGTTTTTGTTTTTATTGTAATGGCCATGTTTTTATCATTACTTATCACATCGTTATAATTTAATGTTTTTTATAAATAAAAAAATTCGTTGTTGGTGCTTAATAATTAAATGTCTGGTGCATTAACTGTATTAAACGCATCAATGCGTTTATTCAATAAGCACACAGGTTTCCAAAGCTCTTTTTGGCTTAAAATTATGTGAATTATTTATAAAATATATTTAATGGATTTTGTATTTAATGGTACAGGTTTTATATTCATAAAAAAATGTTTAATAAGTTGACAAGTAGCAAAAACATTGATCTACACAATGATAGCACATCCAAAAAAGCAAAAAAAGGAAAGTTCTTTGTAAATTATTTACAAAATTGATATGTTTGAACTATGTTTAAGTTTAACTAATATGTATTGGTTAGTGTGTGTCATGCAGTGCCACAAAATGAGGAAGCTCGATAAGATTATTTATTATCTAAGTGCAGAAGAGCATAAAAGCTTGATGGAAAAATCGCAAAAAGATGAATCAGATGAATGAAAAAATACTATTCAATATGAGTTTTTTTCTTTTGAATGTTCATTAATAATATACTGAAGAATATTATATAACATCTTTCAATGAATATACTAATTCACATATGTTCAATGTTCTACAAGAACCAACAACGAAGGAAAATAATGATGTTCTAAGAAAAATATATATATAGAACATGTAAATAACGATGAATTGGTACGTAGTTGATAAAAGGGTGGGGGGGATTTTACAGAACTATGAGGGATATAGTGGAATGAACGTATAGACGTACTTTCCACTTATAATACAAAAATCAATCCAATGATTCCAAAAACCAAGTTATATTAAAATTATAGGAAGTGTTTCCATAGCAATAGTCATTAAGACCTGTCAGACTTGCAATAGCAAAAACATACAACGACAAAAAGGAATCATTCAAAAAGTAATATTCCTAATTAAAATGCTTTTCTAGAATTATATGTATATGTTACTACAAAGCATTGATTTATTAATATCATTTTTGTTATATTTAGTTTTCATATATCAATATAAAATATAGGTTATTACTTTTGTAGGAAGATTATGAAAATCCCAAAGGATCAACGAGATGTTATCTAAAACATGCCAGTAGGATGTCCAAAAAGGTGTACAAAGGGATGGTCAAAGAAATGGACATAATTGGATCACAGGAGGAGCCATCTCAACAATAAAGTGCTTCAATTGTATGTAGCCATAGAATTTTTCTATTAGGTACATATAAACAAATAATTTAGCATTAAATATTAATTCAAGCATTTTCTTGCGGAAAAATAAAATAAAAATGGAACCCATTCAACCTATAAAATAGTACGACAAGGGAAAAAAGGGTTGATATCAAAGTTTGTTAGTAATTCTTAATATTTCCTTATAAGAGCCCACGGGGCTTTGGATTGACGGTGAATGGGTGCACTGTTAAGGCACTCCTTGCGATAGGTCACTGGTTCAATTCCCCGTGGGTACTTAGTTTAGTCTTAACCTAGAAAAAAAAAAAATATTTCCTTATAAGAACTTAATATTTCATTTTTGTACATTTTAAGTTTTTTTACAACAACCATCCTTGAATTTCTTCAAATATGTGCTAATGTACAAAGAAGAGTCATCAGAAGAATTGATTGACACTGAGTTGAATATGGGTTGCGAGTATAGGTTGGCATATCAAAAATTAATTGTGGATTTTGTAAGTATCTATGATGTTTTATTTCTCTGAATTTATAATTAATAGAACAAAAAAATCATTATATTAAATCTATGATTTATTATGGGGTATAAAACTTGCAAGAAACAAAGTATGGAACTAAGTCAACATAAGAGTTGTTACAACAATGCATGAGACTTGGTTTTGAAACCATGTGTACAATTCATGAGTCACTTCTTGTTATGGTACATTGTTATTCGATTTACATTGTTGTATATTATTTATTTCAATTTTCATTTTTCTTACCAATACAGATACACTCATTACACTTTATTTTTATGTTTGCATATGGAACAAGAATAAGACAGAAACAGTCAATGCAATCATTAAAACAATCGTCCAAATAACCCAAGTCATAGAAGTAGCACGAGCAGTACTGACAACAATTCCAGTGAAGAATGATGTTCTATTTGGATATCAATGCAAGTTGTTGTATTTTTTGAAATAATTTTCTATGAAAATCAGACATTTTGTTTAATGTAATGGACATAGTGTCCCAATTGGAAGACAAGGGGTTACCAATAACTATCTCATTTTGTATAACAAAGAGTCCCTTATTCATATATAATAAAATACATTCTAATTTATTTTATTATGTTGTCCAATGTCGTTGTGAAATGTTACACCATTGTTTAAATATATGGATGATTAAATATTATAATGAAGATATGTGAAATATGATGATATAAAAAATTAATCCAAACATCATATACAAATAGACTAATAAAAAAATAATTGCACTGTCACAAGTCGATGTTTCTTAAAAAGAGAAAATGGATACTAGGACATCGTATATTAATCTGTAGCGATATTTATAATAATAAACAATGGTATCAGCTGTAAAAAATGGTATAATAATCAAAAAATCTTGGTTCGTCTGTAAAAAAAATACACACTAGTGCGTTATATTATGTAAAAACCCATGTCAAGCAAGTCTTTTTTTCACATCTCGGTGTCTTTCTCGAACATTACAACACCGAAGGGTTTGGAAATAAATGAGCATCAAGGCATTATACTCTACAAGCACTGGCACTTTTGTATTTTCTTTATGTTTTAACACTTATAAATTCCTTCGCATACATCAATTAGTTTGCACTTATATATTACTTCGAAGAATTCCATTCATCACCTAAACATAACATAACATAAACATCCATAAGCTTCACAGTACTTAAATAAAGTGCAGATAATAAGCAAATCAACACATGAGACACAAATTTTACTGTGGTTCATCCCAATGTGGGACTACATCCACAAGAACTGTTGCTTATAATATAGAATTTGTACAACAAACAGTTCTTCCCTACGCACACAGTTGCAAGGTGTCTGCGCACTAAGGTTTAGACCAGACCTTCGCACACTCAGCTTCAGAGCCTTTCCCCTTTCTCTGAAGTACAGATCAACAAAATACAACCATAAACATAGATTTCGATCAATACTTTTCTCCTTATTTATTATTCATCCCTATATATACTATTACATGAGGGATTACATCGCTACATTACCATGGACTTGATACCATGGTTTCCAAAATACAAGGGACTATGGTCCAAAACCATCAAATTTTACAATATTTTATGCTTTTTACAAAAAGGAAGGGGCTTCGCCTAATCTGAATTTAAACAGGAACGCAACAAATTATAGATTTAACCAGAAATACAAAGATGCAGCATAAATAACACTTCATTTCATTAATATCAAGTATTGATATATGCTTACAAACAGAATGGAAATAAGACTAGCTCGAGTAATGGTAGCTTATCTCTGAGAAGAGATGTGGCAGCTACATGCCTTTGAATTGTGTTACAATGAGGCTCAAGAGACTATTTATTATTGAAAAACATGATGAAACCCTAAACAATGAAAACCCTAACCCTAGGAGATGTAACGCCAAGATTTTATGGGCCCCGTTGGGGTTAGTTGGGTAGCCAACTTCCCGGGATCATAACTTGGTCATATTATCTATGTTTGGCGCATACCATACCTTGTTGGAAGGGTCTCTCAGAGTACTACAAGTTTTGATGCAGGCCCCTACTTATTGCTATGGGCCTGCAGTGGACCTAAAAAAAGCATTGTTTAGGCGGTCAAAATTGCTCTGGAAGTTTGGGACCTAAAAAACTGCTAAAAACAATAAATGTTGAAATAAAGAAGGAAACAAAATGAAATTGAATGGAGGTCTAGGTGGAATAGGTGGGTGGCCACCAATATCCACCTGGGTCATTCCTCCCCCCTTAGGAAGAAATGGTCTCCATTGCATGCAGAGCCTCCATGAGGTGAGGAAATTTCTACTAAACCTGGTCCCTAGAGAGCCACTTGCCTTGGTGCAGGAGTTGACCAGCTTTGACAACCCGATATAGTTGGATCTTCTACTGGAAATTGTTATTGACCTATGTGTCCATAATCCGATTAGTTGTGATGTTTGGGTTTAACTCTATTAGTGTGACCTGTTCTGCAATGTCTGATGTGTTCAGTGATGGTGGGAAGTATGGTTGAAGGCAGTCCACATTGAACAGTAGGTGTAGGCCAAGGAATGGGGGAATGTTGAGCTCAAAAGCATTGTCTCCCATAACCTTGGGAATGGTGTAAGGACCATATCGGAGTGGTCTGAGCTTCTGATGGGCTCCGGTAAGGCGTTATTTCTGAAAATTCAACCAAACTTTGTCGTCCACCTGAAACTTGTGTGGCACCCGATGTTGATCATGTCGCTACTTGTACTTCCCATTTGACTTTTCCAGGATGTTGTGAATGTTGGCGGATGTGTTGGATGTGTTCAATAAATCTAGTTGGTTTATCAGCCTCGGACAATACATGTGTGGGTTTTGCTTGTGTATTCGTGTGAGGCATGGCAACATCAATCAGACGAAATTGTTGAAATCTTAGACCCATTTGAAAGGGACTGTGGCTAGTCGAGCTATGGAGAGCTTTATTATAACCATGTTTCACATATGGAAGACTCTCATCTCAGGTTCAAGGATGCTTGGAGTTGTACATGCGGAGTATGTGCACTATCATCCTATTGGCAACCTCCATCTTCCCATCAGTCTGGGGATGGAAGGAAATCGACTTGGTATGCTTGGTGTCCAACAGTGTCCAGAGGTTTTATGAGAATGTGCTCAGGAACCTGCTATCCCGATCTAATATAATGGTCTGCGGGATCCCAAAATGTACCCATACTCATTCAAAGAAGAGTTTGGTATTGTCCTCTGTGGTGATAATCTTCTTGCAGGCCGCCAAAATAGCCATCTTACAAAATATGTCCACGACCACGAATACACAGTCATTACCATGCTTGGTAGAAGGGAGGTCACACATATAGTCCATGGATATGGATTCCCACGGTTGAATGGGAGTAGGCAAAGGAGTGTACAGGAATTGCTTCTTGATGGTTGGCTTGGGGATGGTGTAGGCCATGCAGGATCTCATATATTTCCCAACATCAAGTCGGAGTTTAGGCCAATAGAATTACTTTTATAGTACGATCACAATTTTCTCCACACCAAAGTGTCTTGTGACTCAACTGTAGTGCGCCTCTCAAATAAGCTTGGCACGCTTGCTTGAAGGAACACAAAGGTGGCCCAAGTAACATAATAATGCGTCCTAGAGGTGGAAATTAGGAACTTGCTTTCCATCTACTAGCATTTGGTATGTGGAGGCGAACTCTAGATCATTTTTGTATAGTTGTGGCCATCCAGAGGTCTCAGGACCATAAGAGTTGAGAACAGTAGTCAATGCTGCAATTGGGGGTCGGTTGAGGCAGTCTACAACATTATTGGTGTTGCCCTTTTCGCATATAATTTTCAAGTGGAATTGTTGTAGATATGTAGAAAACTTATGATCACGATCGTTCTGCAACTTCCCATGTGTTTGTATAAACTGAAGAGATAGGTGATCGGTGTGGATTACCGTCTTTGTTACATGTCAATCTGTCACCATGACACTTGATCAGTTTATGGGTCTTTCTACCATCCGTGAACATGTTTGAACCAACTCCCTCAGAAGTCAAACAACCCAAAATATTTTGAAGTAGATGAGAAATTTGGGAAAAATAGTTGTCACACCTTGTTAAGTTCCACCTGCCAGATTTTTCTAGAGTTTCCCGTGCATTCACTGGAATTATCTCTGAGAACAGCGCAGATATGTTCTCTGTCTACCACTCTAAACCCGTGCAAGTGAATTCAAGAAAGTAAAAATAAAAAGTAAACATAGTTGGTCAAATATTTCCCAACTGAAAGCTTCCAGGTGATGACTATTCAAACTATAACACTCATATGATGCATATTCATCCCTTTTCTCATGGTAACCTAATCCCTCAATGAAGGAGTCTCATCCTCCTGTTTTGGATTTAAAACTTCTTCCTCTTGGCCTATAAAATGAATAGAGGGTAGAGGGATTGAGGAGGTCAAAAATCAGAGAAGACAAACTTATGTTGTTTCTTTGAGATTGGAAAGCTTGTAATCTAAGGAGGAGATTGAAGGCATTTGGGAGGTACCTCATGGCATCAAGGCAAAGGTTGTAAGGCTCCTCTTAATATTTGATTAATACAAATGAACACTTTCTCCCATTGATTTTTCTTATTGGAATAATGAATGGTTTACAATTCTTTATAATGTTTATTCAGGAAAATTCAATTCCTAATCTCCTTGATCATTAGGTTAAGTTGTTTGGATTATTATATCGCATGTGCTTTTGATTCTTTTATGGTCGATGTTTGAAGGCCTTACCAAGCATTGAAGAGTTGCATAGAATCACTACAAGGGATCTTCATCGAGCATTTCGTGAAATAGGTAAGAGGCTCATCCATTAGCTTTAATTCTTATAATTCAAACAAGTTCAACTTATGGAAAGGGTCAGTTCAATTGTCTTGCTTGTTTCTAGTTTCTATCAAGGATCTAGGGAGATCACTCTTGTCCACAAGAGGAATTTTTCAAATGTAACAAATTGGTGACTCCACTGGGGACGTCTATGCTCTCGTCTTTTTTCTTAGTTTTTCTTTTTGATTCTTCTGATTTATCCATACCTGAGTCTTTATAGATTAATGAGATTTTAGATATGTGTGGTTGTTTTTCGAAGAAAAAAAATTCTTAATTTTTTTATCCCTGCATTGTTTAGGTTTACTAACAGAGCTCAGTTTTGTGCTAGTTTTTCCTTAGCAACAGAGTGCACACGCTCTATTTTCCACTATAAAAACACGCAGTCCTGGAGAATTTTTTAAAATATAGCTTTTTTTTCAACCCAAACCTGAGTTTGTTTTTATGGAAGTGTCATTACCTTTGTTTGGACTACGTTAGGTCTCTTCTGAAATCAATTGATTGCTTTGTTAATGATTTTTTAGAATTAGGTCTTTTTGAAGGAATTACTTAGGGTTTTTCCTGGTTGATTTGCTAATTGATCAAAACAAGATAGATTGTCCTTTTGGTTATGATTATTCTTATTTTGTTTTGTCAGATACACCAATTAAACCTTAGTTGTTGCTAATTTGTAGTCAAACTCATTTTGAATGCAAATTAGGGTTTCTTGAGACTTAGTGCTTTTGTGAAGGAATTGTGATCATTTTTGCTTGATAAAGGAAATTGTTGCTTTCATCTTAGAGATTTCTTGCAGTTAAACTGTTATTATCATTAAATCAAATCATTCATAGGGGAAAATGTGTTTTCTCCAACTCTCTTGATTGATTTCTGTGTGCTTGAAAGTTTTGAGTGAATAGAGATAAAGAGTATTTTGGCTTATTTGATGTTTAGGGAAATCTAGAATTTGGTTTGTTGACTACATTTTCATTATATTAGAGTGAAATTGGTTGCTTTAGAAAACTTGGAAAAGTTTTGAGTTTTTGCATTTCATTTCTAAAAATTCAAAGAAACTCTTTATTTTCTCTAAATAGAATTTCATCGAATTTGAAAGTTGTTATTGCATTTTTGAGTGCATTAAGATTTCGAGTCATGTCATAACATCATAAGTTTCCCCTTCATCACCCACTGAGTAAAGAACAACTTAATAATACAGCATTAATTAAAATTCTTCTATAATTTTACATTTTTTAGGGCTCTTTTCACCTACAGTAGCTTAAGTGTAGGGCTTTGGAATAGTGAAGGAAGTAAACTTTCCAAAGCTACAAATGAACAATAGAATCTTGAGTTAGGGAGAGAAAATCCAATTATTTTCGTTTTTCTATGGGAAGCTCTTCTTGTACATGAGTTAAACATGAGATTGTGTCGAATCTGGTGAAGTGATTGTACCCACTTCATCGGCCTAGATATAGTGATTTGCACGTATCACAATGGTATCGAAAGGTACTTGGGGTCACTTGAAAGTAAACCTCCAATTGATCATCTGGAGGAGCCTTCAAGGGGATTGAGCTTGTTACTCTGCCCTTGTGTGTACGTCCAATCTGCGACTGACCCCCAGGTAAAATGGTTGTATTTGGTAAACTTATTGACTATAATCTTAGGGCTCTACCTAAGGTCACAACAGAGGGAACGTCTTGTTGTACCTGGAACAAATGTTGACTAGAATCACTTGGACTTTTTGGAGGGTAATCTTTTCTCAAGATGGTTTATAGCAGAGTTACTTGCACCGGACTGTTTCATTAAGCAAGTTGTCAGGGTAACTGGTTCTAAACACTCATTTCTATAAATATTTTCACCTTGATCACTGCGATGTTGGATTTGATCACCAACTAGTAAATATTGATCTCCGTGAAGAGTCAGTTTGTATGGTTTGAACTCCTAGATTTTTAGTGCATGATACTTTCTATGTTGTTTTTTACTTTTTACAAACTTTAGGTGTAACTTAAATATTGTGTAATTGATCAATTGAAAAATTTTAATTATGTCAGAATTACCAAGACAATCACGTAGAATACTCGGGGACCCCCTAAGTATACACCGAGTCAATTAGAAAAGATTAAAACTGAAAAATTTAATCATCAGCATCCGAAATTGCAGCAGAAACTGAAACTTCTACTATTATAGAATTTGATGTAAGAGGAATTGAAGTTAATCACCCGATAACATCTACTATTTTAGGCCTTGAAGTAACAGAAAATGAATTTCATCAAACTCAAAAATTAACATCACACTTGGAAGGAACTGATTTACAAATTATTGAACTCGTTCAAACTGAATAAGATACTGGAGACTTTTCAAATACAAATCCCATTTCTAAACCAGATACTAACGAACCTGAGTCTAATATTTCTCAGCCTTTGACAGCACATATTCGAGATACTCCACTTTCATCGTGTGTGAAACTTATTATTACTGGTAGTCTCCCTCCTGGTCTCATTGCCATTGAAGAACTTGTTTCAGATGAAGAGGAAGAACCAATAGTTTGTACCAGTGAACCTATAGATATCTCAGAGCTTTTGTTTAGATCTATTCAACCTGACCCTTAGTATTTTACACCCTTGAACTTTTTAGGACAAGGGATTCCGCAAGACACGACTCCTTATTCTACCGTACTAGGTTTTGACTGGTGTATGATGGCTTCTAGAAGTACCTCATCAGAAACATCTATGTTCTCTACTTCTTTGGAGTCAACATTGTATGGTGGTTTTCTACACCTAGATATCACTCTCTTGCAAGAGCTTATTCATTTGCTTCTTCCTCAAACTCATCTTTAAACATGTCAACTAGTGTAATCACCCCTACCAATGAAGGTTTGACATCTAAACAATTTATTAATATGATTTCCAGTAATGTTGGCAATCCACAAACCAACTCAATAGGTGGCTATTACCCGCCTGGGGGGCAACCGTCATATCCTCCACCCAGAGGACGACCTTTTGGTGGATCTTACCCTACAGCTGGGGGGCAACCTCCTGCCATGAATTACCTTAATTATTCTCAAATGACTCAAACCACTTTTGCTCAACCTGTTATGCCTCAACCCGACACTGGAATGCCTTACCCCGGAATGAATACAATCTGGAACCCTTCGTTAAATCAACAATCTATTCCAGTTTCTTCTCAATTTCCCTTGTATCAACCTATTCAACCTATTGGACAACCCATACAACAAATACCTTTTCAAGGTATGCCTTTTCAAGTCCAACCAACTGTCCAGGTTAATCCATCGACACCTACCTAACAACCACTTTAGCATCCTATCTTGAGTACTCCTCAAACCTTAGTACATTATGCTATACCAATGATTGTTCAGAACCCAAGTTCAAGTTCACCTCAAACTCCCATTCCAAGAGTATCACAGGTAACTATCCTACTTATATCACAAGCTACGGTGCAACCCCTTGTTCAGTCATTACCTCAGGTATCTGGTGTTCAATAGATTCCTACAATTCCATCAATACCCCAAATACCTATTGTACAGCCTAACGTCCCATATATGAAAGTATCATTTTAAGGGCCACCTTTCCAAGGTCTACCCCAGAGTCAGTTTGTTCAAAGTCCACCTTTTCAAGCTCAATTTCTCCAAGGTCAACCTTTGTAAAATCAACCCTTTCAAGGATAGTTTGTTCAAGGTCAAATGGGTCAAAGTCTCCCTTTTCAGAATCAACCATACCCAGGTCATATGTTTCAACAACCTATACAACCGCAATACGGTATGGCTCATCCTAGATATCCAGGAGGTATGTAGATTCTAACTCCTCGGGCTATCCCAAGATATCTTAAGTATCCTCGTCCTAGTACGGCACTTGTCCCTCGAGGTTATCAATATCCATCTCAAGATCCTAACTGCCAGCTGCCCTTCATTGCAACTTTGGATTTTCCTGACCTCTCTCGGTTAACTAATGATCCACTTCTTTATTTACCATTTTGGCCAGCCATTCCTACTAAGTTGCCCAGTGATATTCCTAATTTTGAAGGTAATTCGAGTGAAGATCCATCCAACCATGTTATGACCTATCATCTTTGGTGCGCGTCCAACTCATTAATCGATGATTCTATTAGATTACGACTTTTTCAATGGACCTTAACCGGTTCGACAACCAAATGGTATGTAGAATTGTCACGCACTTCCTTCGGTACATTTAATGCCCTTGCTACATTTTTTTTGACCCATTTCCAGTTGCCCATTCGATATGAAAATGGAACCAAACTTTTAACTTCTTTAAAGTTGTCAACATTGACCCATATCTTAGATCATGAATGGAGATGAAGACGTCGCCTGGTTAAAGTTTACATTCCAGACCAGATTTTGGCTGAACGGTTCATAAAATCTCTTTTACTAGTAATAATTGAAGATGTGGCCAAACGAGATGTTGTAACTGAAGAGAAAGTAATTTCTTGTGCTCAATACCTTGATCTTGTTTATACTCAGTCTGGTACTTTGTATGAAAAGATCCCAGATTTACCTCGACTTGGTCAAAATAATCCACCCCTTACAGGATCACATGTCATAGATGGCATGATTGGTTTTGTGAGCCAAAAATTTAAGAATAAAAAGAAAAATTCGAGGAAAACTCAAATTTCGACTCTATCTGATTCACCTGAAGAAGATCCTTATCCTGAAAGTACTTCCGAAATTAACACCATAGAATCATCTACCGGAAAGGGTAAGCAATCCGGAAATAAGAAAAAAGGTAAAAGGAAAATCTAAACAAAACGCTCGTTCTAAGGAGAAATCAAACCAGAATGAATTGTTTGATGAAAAGAAGAAACCTCGGTATCCTTGCCTAATTTGTGATGAAGATAATTACACCAAGGAATTACCACATCGTGCCAAAGTTTCCAAATTCATCAAAATTTCACCCACACTTGTTGTTTTGAAGGATCCTTTTCCTCCCCAAGACAGTAAATAGTTTATCATGACTAATCCTCCTCATCCACATCGGCAAATATCATGATGATGTCTTCCAAAGTTATGGTAGCAATGATATCCAAAGATTACACGTCAAAGAGTCTTGTTGAAGATGGAGATGACTCTAGTTCAACTGGTCAAACTTCCGCATCTACTCCTCCTTCTTCTAAACCATTGCATATTGAAAAAACAAACCCTGACATGATAATTTGTCTGCCTCCTAAAAGTATGCTTCGAAAGTCAACCTTTAATCCTCATGCTAGGGTTACTCAGAACTATAACATCGTCAAAGATTTGGCTATGTCACCTTCGGCAACGTCGACTCTTGAAGTGATATAAACTTGTCCAACACAAAGGAAGTTATTATTATTAGCCATAGGAACAGTAGATCCTCATGACTCCAGTTTGATTGTTTTCG
Source organism: Pinus tabuliformis (assembly GCA_031772625.1). Taxonomy (NCBI): domain Eukaryota; kingdom Viridiplantae; phylum Streptophyta; class Pinopsida; order Pinales; family Pinaceae; genus Pinus; species Pinus tabuliformis. The sequence continues at coordinate 168,713,076 of CM062816.1, read as the reverse complement.
ATCTCGAAAATCATGTCCCGCATCTCCCGCACCAACTGGCTTTTCAAATACTAGTTCATGTCAAAACTCAATGATTTTTTCGAACAGTGATTGACGAAGGAGCCTCAAAGTGTATTATGTCCATTGCATGTTTGAAAGCTTTGCGTTCTCCAACAATAAATCAATCTCCCACGACTTTGAAAGCCTTTGACGGAAGAGGTTTTCGTCCGTATGGACTTTTAAATGATTTTCCATTCGAATTACAAGGCAAAATGATTGCAATCGACATTGAGGTTGTTGATGCTCAACTTTACTATAACCTTTTGCTTAGTCGGAGTTCGGCTTATCCCATGGTAGCACTAGTCTCGTAACATTTTAGGATGATCATGTTTCTTCACAAAGGAAGAATTGTGAAAGTAGACCAATTATCCTACTATACCTCAGACCCTAATTCCACTGGTATTGTGCCTTTTGTTAGAAAATCAACGACTCCATATGAAGAAATTGGTGTTGGTCTTCTCAAAGACTCATCTTTGATGGGAACTTTCACATTCCCTCCACCCAATTTCCCTCATAATGATGCCCAGATTAACATGATTACATCAAGTACTTTCGAATCAGGGGATTCGTGGAAAGTACCTTCAGAATCAGAAATGATCTTATATGGAAATGAAATTCCTCGTAGCCCTTTTGAGTTAGCCTATGAGGCAATTCAGTCCTTTTCCAACTCATCAACATCTGAAGACAATTGAATGAATACGATTATTGATGAATATTCTCATTTGTCATGCTTGGAACCAATCTCTATGCCTGATCCTTTTAACACAAATTTTTTAACTGATGAAGGGATTATGGAAGTTATGACCTTGGACGAAATGCCATGGAACGATACTCATCATCGTTCAACCTTCTTGCCATCCTTTGACAAAATTGAGAATAATTTCTCATCTATGTTTTCATCTGAGACCCTTAGTGATCCTCAATGTCCAATATCTACCCTTTCTTCCAGTTCTGAATAGAATTTAGGGAACATATCGGCAACGATACCCATAGATATCTCAGTGAAACCCGGTATAACTGAAAATATTCATATAGGAGCTTCTTGTTCTTTAAAAGAGATTCAAACTCACAACGCCCTACCTCAGGAATTTTGTGACATCTTTGCCTGGTCATACGAAGAAATGCCAGGAATTGACCCTAATATAGTTCTACATGAAATAAAAACTTATCCGGATGCTAAGTCCATTAGACAATGATTACATCCTATACATCAACGAAAATTTGTCGCTATCAAAATTGAGGTTGAAAAATTATTGAGATCAGGATTCATCTACCCCGTTCCTTTGACTAATTGGATATCAAATATTGTCCCTGTTAATAAAAAACAAGGAACTATTTGAGTATGTGTTGATTACCGAGATATTAATAAAGCTTGTCCCAAGGACAACTATCCAACTCCGTATATTGACCAAATTGTCAATGATTGTGCCAGGAATGAAATTGTTTCCTTCTTGGATGGATTTTCTAGCTACAATCAGATAAACATACTCCATGTCAATCAATATAAAACTGCATTTATATGCCCATGGGGAACTTTTGCTTATCGCAAACTCCCATTTGGCCTAAAAAATGTTGGTGCGACTTTTCGGCAAGCAATTTCTTATGCATTCCACAATATCAAGCATATTGTTTAGACTTATTTAGATGACCTACCAACTCATTCAATGAAAAAGCAATATCACCCATTGCACTTAAAAGCAATTTTCATTAGGTGCAGACACTACAATATTCGAATGAATTTGCACAAATGTGTTTTTTCTGTGCAATCAGGTTGACTTCTAGGTTTCATCATTTCGAAAGAAGGCATTCGTGTCCACCCCCTCAAGGTAGAGGCAATTCTAAATTTTCCTACTCCTTCTAGCTTGACTCAAATCCAAATTTTGCAGGGGAAAGCAAACTTTTTGCATAGATTCATCCACAATTATGTCGAACTAACCTAGGGTTTTACTTGATTGTTGAAAAAGGGCATTCCATTTCTCTGGGATGAACTTGCTAATAAAGCTTTTGATGCATTAAAACATGCACTGACCAATGTGCCATTACTGCATCCACCCAATTATCATCGAGATTACATTTTGTACTTAGCCGCGTCTGATGCCACCATTGGCATGGTGTTAGTCCAAGAGGATGATTATAGCAGCGAACAGGTGATTTACTATTTGAGTAGAAGTCTCACTAAAACCGAGATTAAATACGCACATGTGGAGAAGCTGGCCTTGGCAGTTGTACAAGCTGTTCAACGATTCTGTCACTATATACTTCTCTGAATAACAACTGTCATATCAGATTGCAACCCTATGATGTATATTCTCACTAAACAATTGCTAGGGGGTAAATACTCCAAGTGGATATTTATCTTATAAGAGTTTGATTTGGAATTGAAAAATCCAAATTAAAGAAATCTTTGATTTTCACCGAACTATTATGTGAATTTCCTCATACTAATATAGAAACTGTAGCAGAAGATTTTTTCGCTGACGAATCTCTCTTTCTTATTAATACGTCAAATCTGTGGTATGGAGATATCATTATATATCTCCAAACAAAAATTTTTAGGCCCGAGTTATCCAAAATTGATAGTCGTCGAATCTGATACCAATCCCAACAATACAATATTATTGGTGAAACTCTTTACTGTCGCGGTATCAATTCTATATTTCGACGTTGTTTGACTCTCCAAGAGGCCGAAAAAACATTAAATGGCTGCCACTCTAGAGCGTGTGGCAGTCATATGTCTGGGTATGCTACCGCCCAAAAGATATTATGTGTTGACTCTTTTTGGTCGTCAATGTTTAAGGATTGCATTACTACAGTCCGCAAATGCCATAATTGCCAAACCTATGATCACAAGATGCGAGCACCTCCAACTCCTCTTCACCCTATCATAGTTGTCGGTCCTTTTTCCAAATGGGGTGTCGACTTCATCATTTGTAACCCTCACTCGTCCAGGGGGCATGAGCATATTATCCTTGCAATCGATTACTTTACGAAATGGACCAAGGTGATGCCTACATATAGAGATGATGGTGAAACTGCAGCAGTTTTCAGTTTCAAACATGTGATTTCTCGATTTGGTGTCCCATAAGTTATTGTTACAGACCATGATAGTCATTTTTGTTAGAAAATTATATATTACAGATCAATGGAACACAGAATATATTGCATAAATAAAACACATACAAAACACATAAAACAAGAGAGACACAGATATACGTACTTCACCCAATTTGGGCTACGTCCATGGAGAAATAGCCAATCCTTCCTTTTATATTATCCAGCAAAATGAAGGGATACAACCTATATTAGATCCGTTGTAATTCCCTCTTCGCTCTCAACACAATATCCTCTCTCTTTCTTGCTCAAAATATACATCTACATAGCTACAATAAAATTCTCTCATATATAGCGAAGGGTTGCCTTCTAGGGGAAAAAAACTCTAAATTAAACATAACTTCGACCGTCATATTTCCGCCTAATGAACGACCCAGATTGACTATGAAATTACAACATTTTATAAGGCAATTTCACATCTATTTTTAGCTTCGGGGTTGCTACCCCCGATCCCCCGCCGGGGGGGGGACTCCCAAAGATCGTTGTCACCCACCCTGGACCCCCCTTGCAGCACAAATAACGGGCGGTGTTGCTGTCCCATTATGAACTGGGGTCCAATGCAATGATACCTTTGAATAAATAAGATAATCAGGCTCCACACCCAACAATTTTTATAACCTTATGATGGTCAAACTATCTGCACAACTCGGCCTACGCCATGATAGCTCTACTCTGTATTATCCACAAGCTAATGGTCAAGTCGAAGTTGTCAATAAATTTTTAACCAATATGATTAAATGAATATTTGGTATTCATAACAGAAATTGGCATTCTATGCTCTTTCCAGCATTGTGGGATTACTTTACTACTACAAAATGTCAACCGGATTTACTCCTTTCCAACATGTTTATGGTTTGGAAGCAGTATTACCCATTGAATGTGAAATCCCATCCTTAAAGCTAACTATCGAATTATTATCTGCTACCCCTGCAAATGAAGAACACTTTGCACATTTAGCACATTTAGATGAAAATAGTCGTAATGTCGCACTAACTAGTGAGGTTCACAAAAAGTGTGTCAAATCTCAGTTTGATCACAATGTTAATCCTCGTTCATATTCAGAAGGTGACCTAGTCTTGGTTTATGATCAAGCTCATGACAATTTAGGTGCAAGAAAGTTCGAACCCATGTTGCATGGCCCTTACATCATAAAACGTGTATTAGCTAAAGGCGCCTATGAGATGGTTGATTACAATGGTATTCCTTTGGGAAAGCCCAGAAATGGTCTTTACCTAAAGAAATATTATGCATAAAAAAAAATTGGTGGAGATCTGTATATTATTTACCCTTTTATAGGTATGTGTGACAGTTAATGTTTTCAACATTTTCTACTACTTCTCTTTCTTTTCTCATTTTTACACTTGATTTGCAGATGTCGAAGTTCTCTCAGATTTACATTGGCTTTGTTGATGGCGCTAATTATAGTACTCAGAATTTATCTTCCGCAACCTAGGTTATCTATTCACCCTGTGATGAGCTAGTCTTTATTCATGGAATATGTCTCGATCAAACAACAAACAACATAGCGGAATATAGCGAACTCATTTAGATATTAGTTGATGCAATCACATTTGGTATCCGACATTTGATTGTTAGGTTAGATTCGCAACTCGTGGTATTACATTTAAACGGTGTTATACAGTAAGGAGTCCAACAATGCTAAGAGTATTTTTATGAGTCTGTCCTTTGGAAAGGCAGTTTGATTATATCGAACATCAACACATTCTGAGATATTTAAACACATTGACAAATGCATTGGCGAATCATGTGTTAAATAGAAATTTGCAACATTTGTAAATTAGAAGAAATATCCATTCATACATTGATCAAGATAAACAATAGGCAAAAGTAGTAGATTTTTCATTAAAATAGAGTTTGTATAAAAGTGTGTGTCTACAAAATATGTCATCCGAGGACATAGGGCCCCATGGCCTTTTATTTTTTGAATTTTCTAACACCAAAAATCAAAATGTGGTCCTAGAAACTAGAACAATTAAGCATGATGATGCTCATAGTAACAAACAATAGCACGAGCAACTCGACACATCAATATCTGAGTGGCCCTGGAACCCCAACTACATGTCTCTAATATGCGTGAGGAATGTCATCTTCCCCAATCTCTGGGACATTCAAAGTCAACCTCTCAAGGTTGTGTTCCAGCTCTGTTAAGATATCCTCTGCCGTTGGGTTCACCACCACAACTGTTATAGGCTACTCGCCTCATCTATCAAATCATCTCATCCTGGCTAGTCAGGTTGGGCCCACATCTGCACATGCATTTAGGATAATTATCCTTTGAAGACAAAAAACACATAAAATTTTAAAATTTTGGAAATATGTCAAAATGCAAAATTCTCACCTATATCACCCCACTGATTTCCGACTAGAAGTGGGATATCAGGATCACCTTTGTAATCCATCCCAGCATACGGAAAGTCCTCAATCAAAACAATCTGCTGGCCTAACCAGTCAAAGAAATCTACAATATACCTCACTACTCGTCCATCACCTCCATGGCGTGCCATCAGTTCAACCCACCTCATCATGTGTGGATCCCTAGAACCACCCTCATCTACTAGAATTTGTTGTGGTCGAAGAATAGGAATCCTCTCTAGGGCAAAAGCAACAGAAATGGCACCATAACCGAAATTCTTCACTTTTCCATTCTTACATCTAGTCAACTATCCTTTCATATTCACCATCACTGTCTCGCACTAGTTGTACACAGTGGATTCCCAGCATTCCACGGTCATCTGCATCTGTGCCCGTGTGGCTAAATGAAGGGAAGCACTGCCACACAGTTTACAAACGGTGAAAGTAATGGTCCTCAAGGGCAACAGCTCGATGGTCTGAATATCAATTCTCCCATCCTTGGGTGGTGCACCCCTGGAAAAGCATCGTAGATACCCATCAGTAGTATCTCCTCCCATCCTTTGTCCGAATATTGAAATATTGGCTTCCCGATGAGACAACCCAGTCAAGAAATAGATTCCATTGGCGTTAATGGTAACGCGATGATCGACAATCACAAAACATTGTTCCTAGATATTCCAGGTCCTTATGATCCATGTCATCATATCTCCTTGAGCATTCATCCCAAGAACAAGCCAGTATTTCAGGAGGCCAGAAGTACTGAGAGCCTGCGTGGTGGTTAGATCTACCAAAGCTTCCAAATCATTGGCTCCATGCTCTCTTTCCCTCCACTCCATTTTGAGCAATCAAATGACCTGAAATGACCATTTTAAAAGGATTAGAATCATTTTAGAAACCCATCTCATGTTTATTTTTGCCCAAAACTTGTTTAAAAATAAACCCCCGGCACTTCCGCGGCTGCTATTTTACAAATAGGGCGCAACTGCATAGATTTTTCCAGTAAAATTCCGCGCAATCCGTGATTTTCCGTATGGAAAATTTTATTGGCCTATGCGGTCCTAACTACAAAGAAACAACACAGGGCCGAGGGTGCGTTTTTTTAACATAGTTTTGCCCCAAAAAAATAAATGAATGCTTAAAATTAAATTCTAAATGGATGAAAAGCTAAGTTAAGGAGAGATCTTCTACTTGGAAGAAGCGGTGTGCAATTTCATCCACTGGTTAGCTCAAAATCAGTCTTCGAAATCTAGTGGTAAAATCTCCTCCTCTCTCTACTCTCAAATGGTAAAAATGCAAATGGTGAAAATAATTTAGCTTTCCCACTTTATAAGTTTTTTGGAGCTAAAAAATATTATTTTTTATGTTTAAAACCTTTTAGGAGGGAAACTGACATTTTTTTAGCAGTTATGATGAGTTATTGAGTTTAAATGTGCAGGGTAGGTTACGGAGCGAAGATGAATCATTTTGACATTTTAGCATAATTTTATCACTTTTCATGCTCTTAAAAAATTATGAAAAGTGAAAATCAAAGAGTCTCTTTTAAGCCCTTTTCAGAGTCTCTCAAAACGAAAATATTGTCGAGTACTTGCTTGTTCGAACTTGTAAAAGTAAATGAAAAACTGTCCACTCAGTATAATTTTACCCCTTTTACGGATTGACCTAGGACTATTTACGAAAAAGGTATACATTGACCGAGCTTGGTCGGTAGAGTTCTCTCTTGTATTATTTTATCCTTTTTCGGACCTAAGAGGCTAAAATTGACAAAAAATAACCTGATGGAGTTTACTTATGTTTTTCTTCTGACTCTCTAAAATTGAAAAGTACTGAGCTTTACTTTCTCCAGGCTCTTTAAAATTTTACGATAAAAGAACTGAATGAGTTTCCTTTTTATGTCTTTTTCAAACTCTTAAAAGAAAATGGAATCAAGTTACTCCTTTACTAGACTCGTAAAAACTAAACAGTATAGGGCCCGTTAAGCATGACGAGACCGAACCATTCCTTCTTAGGGTTGTTAAAAATACTTCGATGGACTCATTCGAAGGATGAGCTTACAGACCAAGCATATGTTATCTCCTCAAGCTTGTAAAAAATAAAGAGGTACTTGCTAGTAATGGTGGGGAAAATTGGGAAAAGGTGTCCATTTTACATTATCATTTTTTAAAAGCTAGCAAGTCGGTCTTGAACATGGCACTCCGTCACACTCATGTCAGGGTTGGGAAATCCATTTTTCTTACATTTAATCGAGCCTCTTTTGAAATTCTACATAGTTTTGGGTATTATCGTTAAGTCAAATGTTGCCAAGTCAATTATCGTGTCATTATGTGTTCAAAAGAAGTTCAACCTCAGTTCAAAATCCCTTTGCAAATTCTATTCATTCAATCACATTGGCCATCCTTGAGTCAGTCCTTGCAAACTATTTTCAAAACTTGACATTATGTTTCGTGTCATAGGCTTTCCTACGATGGGTCACTTCCTATCGACTTCAGCTCATTATCTAGGAAGTTGATCTAGAAACCTTCAGTAGCTTGAAGCTTGTGTGCCTTAATGGCAAGTTTCTCGCTTTCGATGACGGGTTCTCATCATTGGACTTCGATCAAACGATTCTATGAGTGTTCAACTTCGGATCACCTATTCACACTTCATAGATTGTACTGGAATTACCTTGAGAACCATCGTCATTATTGGTGGTTTCTCTCGCACTTGTTAACGGTTCACATCATTGATTGGTAATCAAGTGGTTTCTACCATGTTCGACTACAAAACAGTCACTCGCATGGTTAAATTTGTACTGTGGATCGATATATGGAGATCAATACCCTGGATCTAGTATCATCAGTCCAGGTTGCGAGGAGATTTTATATTCATGATTATGTAGACAAATGGTTGTGTCCATGTTGTGTCTACCATCTATACGATTTTAGTTTTTCCATGCTTATTGATTGAGTTGACTTTACTCTGAGAATGGGAATTCCTACCTCAATGATGATATTTTACATGTATTTGCATTATAATCCTTGAATGTTCCTTGAAGGTTTCCAACCATTGCCTCTGATCTAACCCTTGGAATGATAAAGCGCTTCAATCTTTTACACTTGTTTTTCAGGCTTCGCACTTCAGCGGGAAATTTGTTACATGTCAATTTAATGCCATGACACTTGATAAGTTTATGGGTCTTTTTACCATCCGTGAACATGTTTGAACCAACTCCCTCAAAATTCAAACAACCCAAAATATTTTGAAGTAGATGATAAACTTGGGAAAAATAGCTATCACACCTTGTTAAGTTCCACCTGTGCTGATTTTTCTAAAGTTTCCCACACATTTGATGGAATTAACTCTGAGAACGGTGCAGAGATGTGCTCTGTCTACCACTCTAAACCCGCACAAGTGAATTCAAGAAAGTAAAAATAAAAATTACATTCTAAAAACATAGTTTGTCGAATATTTCCCAACTGAAAGATTCCAGGTGATTACTATTCGAACTATAACCCTCAGATGATGCATCTTCATCCCTTTTCTCATGGTAACCTAATCCCATAATGAAGGAGTCTCATCCTCCTCTTTTAGATCTAAAACTTCTTCCTCTTGGCCTATAAAATGTTAGCCTTTCATCTCTCTATTCAATCACCAATGTGTTGGTGCCACCCATAAAACGAGATTGCATCTATTCTCCAATTTCAGGTCGCCGAAGTTTTCAAAAATTTCCAGAAAAGAGTTTTTGGAGCTCGGAAGAACTAATTTCTGCAGGCAATTTTCGGTTATCCAATGCAATAGAAGACATCAAGGAGAACAATAGATTACATCATTATTAATATTTACTAAAGAAATATTCAGTGCATTTGCTGCACTCGTCTTGGGTTTATTATGCCCTTATGACACATTTGTTGAAACATGCATAGATTATACTGTGTCAATGTTCAGCATGCCTATATTATTTGGTATAGCCCTGATAGACGCTGTTGTTGGAGGCTTGATTGCAAGACAAAGAAGATTTGAACAAGAACGGCTGAATAATCAATTGCGCCAAATAAATACGAAATTGAAAAGACAATCTCGGATAGAGTCATATGCACCAAACCGTAACTGATCCTATATAATACATATCAATATGGCTGCGTGTGCAACACACATGAGGATGCTAACTGCCCCGTGCACGGATTGAAGCATAGCAAATCTAGCCAAAATCACATGGGCATGGACAAATACGGTTTGTTTAAACAAGTCCAAAATCATGTGCCACCATGTGCCTTACCATTACAGGCAGTACGAGACATTTGTTTTATCAGAGGCCCATGAAGCAAAAGCAGCAATGGCGCACGCATATTCCCCTCAGAATTCTCAACATAAACCCCCAAATTACTACACCAACCATCCCTTGAACCGATGGATCTTTAAGGCTTCGCAGGTCATCTGGGTGGCCTTAGCTAGCCTCGCCAGGCTGAATGGCCTGGCGTTATATGTACTTAAATTGGTCACCCACATGCAAACCTACTCTGCACTGCCAGACTTTTGTCGAGATCAAGATTTCTGAGCCCTTATAAGAGTTATTTGCTCCGGCATTCCTCCCACACGCACAAAGGTATTCACACAACAGGTTGCATGCTCCGTAGATCTTTTTAGCTCTGATACCACATGAAGAAAATTAATAAACAAATAATACACACTCATACTCATAAAATAAATATCAGAAATATAGAAAAACCAGACATGGCGAAAAAGGCATCAGAGACTTTCCTGTAGTCTCTCATTCTCATGAATTTCATTATTAAAATAATGTTTATGATACATATAAATACATGAGGAAGTTGTCTAAAGATAGTGCATCTATCTTGAACAAACTTGGTTGAGATATTTTCTCAACAAAACACTAATCTAGGAGAACTAGTTGGAGAGAATCTCTCATCCTAACTAAACTGCCTAGTTTGAGGAACTAACTCCTAATTCTCAAGATTTGATTTATTTAATTATGATATTTAGATTTATAATTGTTTTATTATGAGAGTGAGGCTAACATAAAATGACTAGAGGGTAGAGGGATTGGGAGGTCAGAACTTAGAGAAGACAAACTTATGTTGTTGGTTTGAGATTGGAAATCTTGTCATCTAAGGAGGAGATTGAAGGAATTTTGGAGGGTCCTTATGGCATCAAGGCGAAGGTTATAAGGCTCCTCTTAATCTTTGATTAATACAAATCAACACTTTCTCCCATTGATTTCTCTTATTGGAATAATGAATGGTTTACAATTTTTTATAATGTTTATTAAGGAAAATTCAATTCCTAATCTCCTTTATCATTAGGTTAAGTTGTTTGGATTATTTTATCGCATGTGCTTTTGATTCTTTTATGGTCGATGTTTGCAGGACTTATCAAGAATTGAAGAGTTGCATCGAATCACTACAAGGGATCTTCATCGAGCATTTTGTGAAATAGGTAAAAGGCTCATCCATTAGCTTTAATTCTTATAATTCAAACAAGTTCAACTTAGGGAAAGGGTCAGTTCAATTGTCTTGCTTGTTTCTAGTTTTCGTCAAGGATCTAGGGAGATCGCTCTTGTCAACAAGAGGGATTTGTCTGGTGTAACAATCTCCTTCCCTTGAATGTAGTGCTTCCACTGTTGGAAACCCTGCACAATGGAATACATTTCTTTATCTTAGGTGGGGTACTTCTGAATTGTATCGGAAAGTGTATCACTATGATAGGCCATCGGATGCCTATGTTAGGTGAGGACTGCACCAATAGCATAGTCTGACGCATCTGTCTCAATTTCAAATGGCTACTACAGGTCTGGCAGTGTGAGTATCGGTTTAGAGAAGAGGTGGTGCTTCAACTCAACGAATGCCTTCTGTTGGGACTCAAATCAGGAAAACTTTGCTTTCGCCCCACCCTTAGTAATCTAACTCAAAGACCAAGTAATATGGGATAATCCCAAAAGGAACGTCCGATAAAATGTTAAAAGGCCCAAAAAGCTGTGAAGCTCCATTAGAGTGGTCAGGGGTGGCTAATCCTAAATGACTTGGATCTTAGTCGGGTCCACATGTACAACATGCTCATCTATGATGTAAACCAAGTTTTGGACCTGGTCCATGCCAAAAGTGCGTTTCTCCAAGTTAGCACATAGTTTGTGTTGTTTAAGGGTTTGAAGGACCTATCGTGTTGCAAGTGTTCTTCCCAACTCTTGTTGAAGATGAGGATGTCGTCCAAATAAACCACCATGAACGAGTTGGTGAAGGGATGCAAGATGTCATCCTTTAGCCTCATAAAAGTAGCGGGGGCATTTGTCAACCCAAAGGGCATAACCAACCATTCGAAAAGGCCTTCCTTGGATTTAAAGGTAGTCTTCCATACATGTGTGGGTTCTATTGGAACCTGATCATAACCAGACTTCATATCGATCTTGGTGAAATACTTGGCCCCCTTGAGTTGGTCCAGCAGGTCATCAATCTGTGGGATTGGATACCTGTTCCTGACAGTGATTTTGTTTAATGCCTAATAATAAATGCAGAGCCTCCAGGTCCCATCCTTCTTATGTACAAGTACATTTGGGCTCTCACAAGGCGAGGAACTTGGTCAGATGTGCCATTTTTGCAGAAACTCTTGGATTTGCCGCTTCATCTCTTCATTTTCCATAATGGAGCGATGATATATTAGCCTGTTGAGTAGAGGAGCTCCGGGAGTTAGATCAATTGAATGTTTGACCTGATAATGCAAGGGTACCCTTATGGGTGAGGAGAAGATGTCCCTGTATTCTTCCATGATTATATCCACCTGCTTTTGCTACTTCAAGAAACCCTTCCCAGGGGCCATGGATGTAGCCATGACCTTCCCCTTACTTTGAGAGAGAATCAGAAAGAAATAAAAAATCCCAGCCTGGGAGATGACCTTACTGCATTTCTTAGCAAAGATCAAAGAGATGGCGGTAGGTGGGGCTACCTCTGGTATCCTGTATAACTTAGTACCCAAAAAATAATAACATAGTGAGGTTTAGAATCATATACAACATGTTGCTTCAATAACTATGGTTGTCCTCATAATACATCACAAACTTCAAGAGGAGCGACATCACACAGTACCTCATCCGTGAAGGGCTTGATGTTGTAGGAAAGGTGACATTGTTGGTTGACGCGAAGATCTCATCCTTGGTGAAGCCACCCAATGGTGTACGGCTGCAGATGTGTTGTAGTCGATAGGCCCAGCTGCTTCACAACCTTTGCTGAAATGAGGTTCTTTTGGCTCCTGTTGTCGATAATGAACTACAGCAGAGAACCCTTCACCCACATCTGTGAGTGGAATATGCACTCACCCTCTTCTAGAGCTTCAAGCTCAATATTTTGGATCTTGGTGGTGGCCATAATGGCACTGAGCTCCACGTCAATGATTTTCTTCCCTTTTTCATTCCCCTTGTTGGTTTCTGACTCAGAGTCAGAACATACGTCGGACTCAGAAGCCTTCAACTCAACCACCAGTGGCTGCTTAGCCCAACACTCACTTGTGTTGTGAGTGGAGCTCTTATGGAACTCACACCACTTTCCTATGTCCTTCTTTGTCTTTGTGGTGTTGTTCTTTTCTTGCAGCTTCATATGGTTATCCTAGGTAACCTCGCCTTGGATTTTCCCTTTTCTCTACATTTTGGGGGCGCCTTTCCCTTGCGTCAGATTCGCAGGTCCAAAATCCAAAATCTCGCTTTTTCTGTTTAAGATTATGCTCAATCTGGATAGCATATCGGTATGTCGTGTCAAGTGAGGAGATGTCTAGGAAGTCCATCTCATCCTGGATATACCTGTGTAGGCAACCGCGATACTTGAGTACCAAATGTTCTCAGAATCCTTGATACCAAACTTCATGCGAAGAGTATGAAAAACATTGGTAAAATCCAGTATGTCTTGGTCCCTTCCATGTCACGGTGTGGTCCACTTGATGTATTTATCCTCATAGCTCCCGACAGGGTAGTACTTCTCCTTGATGGCATCCCGAAATGAAACCTAAGTGGGTGCGTCCTAAAATAGTGAGGGAATAATTTCATCCTTTTGGAAGAGAAAAAGTAATATTTTCTTGGCTGGACAAATCGTGAACAAAAAAATATCCTTCTATCAAATTTAAACATTTATCTACGGCGTCCGCATCTATCTGACCCTCAAATATGGGAATTTAAAAGTTAACTTGTACCTTAAAGGGTGTGGCGCTTCCAGAGTAGCTCTTGGAAGTAGATGTGTCACCCTTGGGTAGTTTTTGAAGGATCTGGGCAAAGTTGTCCATCATCGCGTTCCTCTATTGCTCAAGGGCTTCTTCGAGCAAGATTTTGAAAGGATCTCCTACCCCCTCGTCTTTCTTTTCTTCCGTCATTGGAGGTCATCCTAATTTGTGAGGCTAGTCTTGCAAAGGTTCGACTAGTTCAATCCCGAGCTCATTGGGGACATGCAAATAAAAATAGAGAAAGAGAAAACCACTCTAATACCACTGATCCAAATTTAAATAGGAACACAATGAATTACAAATATAACCAGAAATAGAAAGATTCAGTAGAAATAACACTTCGTTTCATTAATATCAAATAGTGAAATATGCTTACAAACAAAATGGAAATAAGACTAGCTCGGGCGATGGTAGCTTATCTCTGAGAAGAGATGTGGCGGCTACATGCTTCTGAATTTTGTTACAATGAGGCTCAAGGGCCTATTTATTATTCAAAAACATGAGGAAAGCCTAAAAAACCAAAACCCTAACCCTAGGAAATGTAAAGCTAAGAGTTTGTGGGCCCCATTAGGGTTAGGTTGGCAGCCAGCTTCCTGGGGTCATAACTTGGTTATATTATCTCCATTTAACGTGTACGATACCTTGTTAAAAAGGTATTTCTGAGTACTACAAGTTTTGTCGCAGCTCCAAGCCTCTAGCATACTTCAAAAAAACATCATTTAGGGGGTCAAAATTGCTCTAGAAATTTGGGACCCGAAAAACTGTTAAAAATAGAAAATGCTAAAATAAACAAGGAACAAATGAAACCGACTGGAAGTCTAGGTGGAATAGGTGGGTGGCCATAAATATCCACCTGGACCATCATCACGAAGCCCCCATACTACGTAGTGAGTTTGTTGCGTGGTCCTGATGTGCTTTGTTATGCAATCCATTTCACACTTTATCCCCAAAATTCGACGTCCTTGCCCAAAAGCTATCCAAGTTGGGTTGTGGCCAACAAGCCCCCAACACTCACCTGTGACTCATCCTGAGTCACTTAGTTGTTGTGCCTCTCATCTTTTCTACAATGTTTTTATAGGCCTGGTCAAACTGTTGGAGCACTTTTGTCATCTGTTTATCCCCACTACGTGCTTCCTCCAACAATGCTTGTTACATGCTCTGCATCCTTCTGTAGCAATGTTGCCTCCTTTTGTCGAAGCTCCTGGAGCTTCTCACCCACTGTCTGGGAGATTTGAAGGACCTCGTCCTGCCAAGGCTGAGTTTTTTTTATCGATGTTTGCTCCTCCCTCTTTAGCTCTTCAATCCTCCTCTGCATCACCTTCGCTTCATTGATCTTTGCGAGCTTCTGTGATATATGCAATGTCTTCACAGATTCTTGACTTTCCTTTAAGTATTGTTGCTTTTGCTACATCTCCTCCTACGATTTCTGAACATTTGGATCTTCACACAATGAATTCCAAATCTACGTACTCTCGTCCAATAATTTGTTGTAGTCTGTCACTGCTATGGAGATGCTAACCATGACTAACTTTAGGTCAGCCTCCCTCTGGTCTCTTACATCCTGCGGTGTAGCTGGCTATAGATTCAATTGCATCTCACTGATTTTTACCTCATACTCAAATTGTACCGCGACGACTTTATCCTTTTGCTCCTTGATTTCAAGTTTGAGCTTCACGACCTTTTCTTCTTTCGATTCCTCTTCGTAGACCTCCATGTCTGGAATTCCCGTACATGTTGTTTCTACTGCAAATTTCAACTACCGATATTCTTTTTTTATCTAATCTCTCTCTTGTATTGACTAGTCAAGCTTATGTGACAACATAACTCGCTCCTTTTCCACCTATATGCATGAGTTATGATATTCGCTCTTCCCTTAGCTTTAATTCCTCTATAATCTCTTCATGCAACTTATGTAACCTTGGCAGTGGCACTGTTGCGATGTTCATGTTTATATGTTTTGACTCAGTTATCGGAGAATCCACAGTACGAACCATTTTATGTCAACGTTTCAAATCCCAATCGGGATCCATCATCAGGACTTTATGAATGATGATGGATCCGATTGGGATTTGAAACGTTGACATAAAATGGTTCGTACTATGGATTCTCCGGTAACTGAGTCAAAAGATATAAACCACATATGTCTTAAATCTAGAATGTTTATATGTGTCGACTCCTTGGTCTGCTGTTGAATTTCTGCTGACTCAAAATATAGAGCCCCTGCAAGTATCTGTGTCATCCTCGCTGTAAGGGTAGGCACGATTGTCCTTCATTATGTAATCCTTTCCTATATTTGTGCAAGTTTTCTAATTGATAATGCTAAAAGATTCAATTCTGTGATCCTTTCCTGCACACCTGTGATAAGCTTGTCGTACCCTGTTCCAAGATTCCATTGTGATCTCCTGAACCTTATCTCCAATTTGGTCCAAGTCACCCTCAGTGAGAATCATTGGTGTGACCTCCTTTGACTTATCTGCCTTATGCTTCTTTCTAGCCTTGGTGGAAGCTTCGCCTTGGCTCTTCCTTTTCTCTGCGGCAGATTTCTCTGTTTCTACCTTCTTTCTTTGCTTCATTGTATCCTCGCCTCCTTGAGGTTCCTCCTCATGTTCTTCGTCATGGTGTTCTTCTTCCTCTTCCTCTTCCTCTGCTTCCTTCTCCTTGTCTTTTCCACTGCCTTCGCCATGGTGCGAAGTGTCCAACTCTTCTTCTTTTATTGCATTGTCTCTTACCTCCTCCAACGGAGTCATCCAATATGTGGGCCATGTCTGCACTACTTCTAGTAGATCATCCTCTTTGACCATATATGGAAATGCATGTCATTGCTTCTTCGTGTCTCTGCGCACCTGTATGTACAATCTATGAAAATCCACCTTGAACCTCGCCACAGGGCTGTATTGTTTGTGCAAACTCGACGAAAGGCGCAGATGTTGGTTTACGAGCATGTGTAGATCCATCTAGTATAGTATAAAAATATCATGTTTTCCTATGCGCGTGATGGTTGAGTGGTATGCCACAGCGAAGCATACCTTGCGGCCTCACATACATCTTCTTCTATCAGAGGAAACTACGTATCCTCCAGTTCCTTCCATGCCAACATAGCAATGATCAATAGTAACCAGGCATAATGGAAAGATGTACCTTTCTCCTAGACCTCGCAACAATCGCCCAGGAATTATTTACATAAATATGCAACCCAATTATATAGGACTCCATTTGTGCACTGCACAGTTAAAGCCACCATTGGCACAAGGACTTCATTTGTGCAACACTTCCTCATAATATTGCTAGCCAAAATATGTGCCACGAAGCAGATTTCTTGGTCACTGATAGAGTTCATGTTGTAGCCCCTATTGCCTTTAACCAACCCATACTTTTTCTTCATTCTTTCTACCTAGGCACGGTCTCGGTCCTTTCCGACAAACTCCTCTACGAGGTTCCACCCTTGGTAAGGTAATATCGTGATCCTTCGGATCAACATTTGGTCTATGGGGATTATATTCCCCATACACATGTGTCTATCATGAATTAACACCAATAATTGGCCCACACATGTTATGTTTTCTAAACTCCCTACGAAGTTTAGCACATTCAACATGTTGAGCAACCTTGACTACGCTAACCCATTTTCCCACCGTTGTGGTTCCAACCTCGTCACCACGCTATCTAGGTTGTGAACCTACTACAAATACCAGCTTAGTGCAAATTATGGGTACTTTGTTTGTTCATTAAAATTGTTGCTTGTAAACTTTAGCTACGAAATATCTCCTAAGATCTCTCCATCAAACAACACATCCTCCGGCAATAGAGGTGTGTATGTCCCTTACTTCGCATCTTTGGCATACTTTAAAGGCTCAGCAATTGGCTTCCTTAGCGGGATATATTAGGGCAGAGGTGAGATGAACGTTGTGCCACCTTCCTCCACCTAAATTTCTTCCACTTCTTCTTCAATGTCAACCTGTTGAGGTTTCTTCTGAGGCTTCACAGGTTTGGCAGGCTTCTTGTCCTACTTTTTCTTGGTTCTTACTTCGTTAGGTTGCTTCTGCCTCGACAATTTCTACAGCTTTTGTGGCAGCGATGTTGCTACTGAGGGTGTTGTTACTACGGGTGGTGTTATTGGTGATGTTGTGGGTGTATCAGTTGTTGTTGTGGTGATTGCTTCCATAACTCCTTCTAAACCTTTCTCATTAAATATTCGCACAAATTCTTCAGTCGACAGGATATTCATGTAAGAAATCTCTACAACTACTTCGCACTATTACTCTCTCAAACTCTCGATTCAACAAAGTTCTTAATCTGAGTGGGAGTCAGCTATTTATAACAATTTTGGCCTTCAAACCTCATCATTAGATTTGATTTTGTCCTGATTATATTCAGATTTTGTCATTAAATGTGTATCTATCGCTAAATTCTACCAACTATCGTCTTAAATGCAACTTAACACTTGCCTTTTCCCATTTAACAATCATCTTCTCACTTTTCTATCGGGCTTTGACACGTTCCTTATTGCAGTTCACCTATGTATTACGTCATGGTTTCCCGCAAAATTCGACATATTTCTGACTGTAGCGAAGTATTTTCTTTGTCGAAGCTCTTTCTATAGCATAGTTTATAGCCCAGTGTCCACTTTCAACTGCATGTGACACTAAGACTTTCCTCCTTTCTTCTTTAGGGTGAAGTTGTAGGGATAGGGTTGTCCCTGTACAACTTCAATCTACTGCCATTCACTTTTCCTTGAATTAATTCTCCATTTAACTTCGCTAACTATATTGTGCCTCCATCAGTAATATACTTAATAACATATGGGCCTAACCAATGTGTTTTGAATTTCCCTGGAAATTTCACAAACTTACTGTCATAGAGGAGAACAAGGTCTCCTATCTGGAACTTCTTTTGCTTAATGTGCCTATCATGCCAAGCCTTTTCTCTTGCTTTTTTCACTTGTTGATGAAATCCTGCTATAAACCTACTTTTTTCCATAGAAAGTAACTGCAACATTCTTTCTTCCATTATGTCAAGGTCTGCCATATTTGTAAAATCTACAATTCTTAGGCTAGGGACAATGTATTCCATGGGCATCATAGCTTCTTGCCCATCAACCAACCTCAAGGGCATCTAACTTGTCAACTTTTTGAATGTAGTCCTATAAGCCTATAATATTGTTGGTATTATAAGATCACAGTCATTCCTATTCACATTACATACCTTGGTCATTGCATTCTCCAAAATTTTATTAAATGCCTCCACAGTTCCATTTGCATATAGATGAGAAGGAGTGCTCTTTTGATGGTAAACTTGAAATTCCTCCTTTAATTCTTCAATGGTCTTATTTAAGAAATGTGACCCTTGGTCACTCATTAATATCTTTGGGCACCAAAATATGGACAATATGTTTTCAAAGATGATCTTCACAGTAGTCTCTACACTACAATCCTTCATTGGTTGTGCTTCGGCCCACCTTGTCAAATAATCAGTTGCAGTGATTATATACCTCGCACTAGTCCTTTTCCCTGGTGGATTGATAGGTCCGACAAAATCAATAACCCATTTGTCAAAATTCTACAAAGTTACTTGTGGCACTAGTGGCATCTCATCTCTCCTTGAAGGTTTTCCTGTTCTTTGGTAGATATCACAAGCTCGATAGTACTCCTTTGCATCTTTGTGTAGTGTAGGCCACCATAGTCCTGCTCTTAAATATTTTTGCGCAGTAGCTTTCCCTGCATAATGTCCACCAATTGTGCCACTATGAGCTTCTATTAAAATTATATGTCTTTCGTGCTCAAGAACATACCTGCGTAGTATTTCATCTAGTCCCATTTTATACAAATGTCCTGCTATCAGTGAAAAATATGTTGCCTTAACCACCAATTGTTTCTTTTGTTGCATAGTGTATTCTAAAGGAGCCATCCATGTGGTTAAGAACTAAATAATATCAACGAAGTGATCATATGTTATCCTGATTGCAAATAGTTGCGCATCAGGAAGATTATCCTCTATATTCGTTGGTTCTTCTCCTGTTTCTAACCTTGACAAATGATCAAGTCCAACATTTAGTCTCCCTGTCTTAACAACAACTTCAAAACAATAGTTCTGAAATAATAATAGCCATCTGCAAATTTTTCCTCCTAAAACAGGCTTATTGACCAGGTACTTTAGTGCAGAGTGGTCTGTGAACATCTTAAAATGTGATCCCAGCAAATAATTTTTGAATTTTTGCAAAGCATATACCATATCTTGTCCTTCTCTTTCTGTAGTTGTATAGTTCTTTTCTGCTTTAGACAATTTCCTATTTGAAAAAAGATATAGGGTGATTGATTTCTCATGGACGAGGTTGTGCCAAAACCAATCCTAAAGCTATGCATGAATCATCCACATGAACATGAAATTCCTTATTCCAATCTGGAAATACCAATATAGGAGCAGTTACCATCTTTTCTTTTAGTGTGTCGAGGCTCTTTTGACATTCTTCATTCCATAGGAAAGTAACATCTTTCTTCAACAATTTTTCCATAGGTGTAGTAATCTGTGCATATCCTTTGATAATTTTTCTGTAATATCTTGTATGTCCCAAAGTGGTGCGAAGTTGTCTCACTGTTTTTGGTGGAGGTAAATTCACAATAATAGCAATCTTCACAGGATCCACCATCAATCCTTGCTTGCAAACAATATGTCCTAGTAATATACCAAAAGGTACACAAAATATGTGCTTATTAATATTCAGAGAAATTTGATACTGCTTGCATGTGTCAAGCATAGCCTTAAGCTTGCAACATGTTTCTTCAATAACCCAAATATTGTCCAATCATCAAAGTATACTTCTAAGAACTTGTGAATATATTCTTTGAAAGTTGCAACCACCACTCTTGAAAATATGGCAGGGGAATTCTTCAGTCCAAAAGGCATCATTGTATATTGATATGATCCCCATTCTGTAGCGAAGGTAGTCTTATGTCAATCTTCTAGTGCAATTATGATCTGATGGTATCCTGAAAATCCATTTGTGAATGAGTAGGCCTCCTGTCCACCTACATTATCCAACACTTCATCTGTAAAGGGTGTAGGGAAGGGATCATGCACACATGCATCATTTAATTTCCTTAGATCCACACAAATCCTGATTTCTCCTTTAGCCTTCTTTTCTTGGACCACCATGGGACTTACCCACTCTGATTCCTCCACAAGTTCAATGATCCATGTTGTTATCATTTTATCTAACTCTTCTTTTACTTTCTCCTCATATTTTAGATTCAATATGTAAGGTCTTTGCTTGATAGGCTTCACATCAGGATTTAAAGGAATCTTCATAACTCCCAAATCTACTATTATGCCCTTCATGTCTGAGAACTTAGTGGGGAATAACTCTTGGTATTCATGAAAAAGATCGGTCACTTTGTTGATTGTTTCTTCATCCCAGTAATCTCCTATTGTTGCAAACTTTGGCTCATCTTCTGACCCTATATTCACCTTCCTTGTCTTTAATGGCTTTGTTATATCAGGCATTTCTAATTCAAGTCCATTTACTTCGTGGTAGCCTTTAGATTCTACTATGTCAATATTGTGAGGGTCTTCATCTTCTTTTGCAGTGATGTTGTAGCATTCCAGTACATTATGTAGCTGCGCAGCCCAATCAAGCTGCCAAGTGAGTGGAATTTCATTCTCAACCATAGTACTTTTAACTATCTGAAGGGTTGAATCTATATATGGACGATCATCTTCAAAGATAAATGTCAATAAAAACACATCAACCATCTCTGCCCAGCTCGCAGTACCATGTCAAAGTTTTGTTTCCAAGTACCAGTTTTGAGGAATTGTCTCCAATGTATGGATGAACCCATGCACCCATTCTTCTTGTGGAATCTCCTTCCATGCTATCATACAAAGCTGGATGTTCTCTTTAGGGTCAGTTTGACCATCATATTTATCTGCCAATTTTGTTTCTACCTGACCAAACCTTATCCATATCAACCTTCAACATTCCTGCCAAGTTCCTATATTCTTCTTATGTGTACCCCACCATCTAGCAGGAGTAGCTCTTAATGCTAGATCTATAGCTAACAAACTTTGACACTCTAGTACCTATTATTCATATTCTTCAAGAAAAGTATTTATATTACCCAAACCATCATAAAAAGGTAAGTCACATACCTTAGTTGTCATACATCGAACTGCTTTAGTAATTTTTGCACATCGCCTTGTAGACACTTCATGTAACCTGTTTTGCCAATTTTCCAATTCTTCTTCTGAATCTAAAGTGCAGGAATTATCTTGTTCCCAACCCAATTTTCCATCTGTAGTGGGATTAATCCATTCTTCTTCTTTGATTGTTATCTGATAAATGTTATCTATGTCTATTGTGTTGTATTCTTCTTTAACTGGTTCAGTATACCTCACTCCTTCTGATGGATCTAATGGAACAATGACTCTCATATTGTTGCTTTCAAATATAATTTGCCTCTTCTTTAAGTTGATTATAGCCATGTTAGCAAATTCTCAATCCAATCCAAGTAGTGCGAGATATAGGTTACTGTCATCCACATTTTCTATCACTTCAAAATCAGTAGTAGTGCGCGCCCCTTCAATGTATATTGTAATGCCTGATAATCTTCTTAGAGGAACAACCTTTTGTTGGTTCGCCATTCTTAGCTAAATAGGTGACCATTGCAACTTCGATTAACCCATTAAATCCCATGTTTGCTTTGTTAGGACATTAGCTTTAGATCCCCGGTATAAAATAACTTGGTCCATGTCATATTCTCCTATTTATGCACTAAACCTCATTTATTTTCCAATTCTCTTTTGTCTATGTTAATTGTTAACTTCGCACATCTCACTCCACAGTACTTCTTTAGATGCACGAGAATTTATCAATTCTCGTAGTCCTTCTATAGCTCTTTGATATCGCAACAATTTCTTACAAGTTTGAAGAAGAGATTTTAGGGTATCTACCTAATATGTTGCATCATGCCATAGTACCAATCGTTCGCAGCTCCTTGTAAGGACCATAGTACTTTGGTGATAATTTATTATCCTTCTTAGCTTGCATGAGGAACATTTGTTTGTATGGTTGTAGCCATAAAAATACCCAGTCACCTACATAAAAACTTCTTTCGCTACGATGTTGATTTTCATTGTTGATTTTTAATGTACCCTGGACAAGTAGTTTCCCATGGTTTAGTCTCTACCTAGGGAAAAGTGTCCAAAATAATTATTTTCCTAAGTGTGACTTTATAAAGTGAAAGTGACTTTATAAGTGGTAAAGTCAATGTTAAATTATAAAGTGAAAAGTGACTTTAGACATAAAGTACAATGTGGGTACTTTATTTGATGGGTGAGTTAAAAAATAAAAAGTGAGAACTGAATGCACATTTATTCTCATCCCTTGATCTAAATGAATCTGAGCCATTAGATCTTAGGTTTTTCATATATTATCAGAGTTCGGCCTTGTGTCGAAGACGATAGATCACATCTACTCTTTTGATTTTGTTGTGTGTTGGATGTCTAAGGCTTCGACTTAAGTTTCTATCTTCTGTTGTGACAAAGACAATCTTATATGTGGAAGCAACGCGGCTATAAACCACTCTTTATGTTGTTGCGAAGCTATTTCGAAGCTCACTAGATCCAATAATATCTTGAATATTTGACCAAATTTCCAAGAAAACTCAGTAGCCTTTTGTTTGATTTCTTTTTTCTCTATGATGCACTGCGACTCTAACTTCGGCTTCTTTAATTCTTTTATCAACGTTGTTTTAATGTTTGAAAATGGCCTGTTTTGATTGCTCGAATACTTCATGTACCATGTTAGTGCTCTATCCCAAAATGTTGTAACAAGTTGCGCTTTCTTCATATTTTCATCATGGACCTGCTTCGTTGTCCATACTGCTTCACATAAGAACCATAATTGTTTTGGATCTTCTAATCTAGTCCCTTTAAAAATAGGCAACTTAATATCATCGGGATGAGGCGTAGGAGGGGTAGGGGGACGGGGAATACTAGAAATATATTTATTATTACTTGATTATGGCTTCGGCGAACTTTCAGGTTGGAAGGGTGAATACTACAATGTTACTTCAGGGTTCTCAGGATGATTTTCTTCACTTCTAGACTCACTTAACAGAGGGTTATAGTCAACTTCTATAAAATTCTTTGGATCTTGTCCACTAGATCTCTTTCTAGTGTATATTTTATATCTTTTTCCACTTGATGTTATCCCAATCTCTTATTCGGATCTTCTAAACATACGTAACTAATAATCTGACTGCATTCATAAAATCCTCTTTTCACACAAAAGCATCTTAATCCAAAGCTTCATATATTTTAAGAACTTACCTCGCGGTCCTTTGAAATTTTTTCATTCTGCTTCACTGTAGGAAACAATCGAGTCTACCACGAACTCTGTGATGAATCCTCCTAAGATGTCGTCAATCCATAATTCAATAGCTCTTGAGACCCTGTTTTCAGTGTTCTTGAGTCATTGTATTAGTTCAGGATTCCGCTCCTTAGGTTTTCCTCCTTTAAAACAACCTTTTATCTCATTCAATCTTGATATCCACTGGTATAGCTCCACATGGAATGAGCTGAAGAAGATTTCATATTGATATTTAAAAATATACTTCTCCAACCACCTCCTAGTTGACAGACGAGGGCTTCTATTTTCTTTTTCTACAAATTCTTGTTCCTTTTGTTTTACCCAACCTTGAATTTCTTTCTTCGACGGATGCCACATAAACATCCCTCAAATAGATCTCAGTCACAAAAACGAAACCAGTTTTTGGCTTAGGTTGGGCTGACCCAAGTTAAAACCTTACTACACCAACAAAACCCTTAATCACTGGCCCTTTTGGCAACGACCTGTAAACAAGTCGTAGTCTCACTTGAAGTGATTATGGGAGGTTGCAGAACCAGGTTTCTATAGCTTGAGGGATGTTGCGATGTGGTACTTTTGTATTTTATTTATGTTTTAACACTTATAAATTGCTTTGTATACATCAATTACTTCACACTTATATATTACTTTGCAGAATTCCATTCATCGCTTAAACATAACATAACATAAACATCCATAAACTTCACAGTACTGAAATAAAGTGCAGATAATAATCAAATCAACACATGAGACACATATTTTACCATGGTTCATCCTAATGTGGGACTATGTCCACAAGAACTTTTGCTTATAATATAGAATTTGTACAACAAATAGTTCTTCCTTGTGCACATAGCTGCAAGGTGTCTGTGCACTAAGTTGTAGATGGTCTATGCACTAAGTTGCAGACCAAGCCTCCGCACACTCAGTTGTGAAGCATTTCCCCTTTCTCCGAAGTATAGATCAACAAAATACAACCATAAACATAGATTTTGATAAATACTTGTTCTCCTTATTTATTATTCACTCTTATATATACTATTACATGAGGGATTACATCACTACATTACCATGGACCCGATACCATGGTTTCCAAACTACAAGGTACTATGGTCCAAAACCATAAACTTTTACAATATTTTATGTTTTTACAAAAAGGAAGGGGCTTCACCGCAAAGCCCGCATACTACGCAGTGAGTTCGTTGTGTAGCCCTAATGTGTTCCGCTACTCTGCTGCGCAGTCCATTTCACACTTTGTACTGTGCGCTTTATCCCCAAAAGTCGGCTTCCTTTGCCCAAAATTTGGGCAATTTGGGTTGTGCCCAACACTTCCTCTTTTCCCAATCTCATTAATTTCCATGCCGAAAATATAGTTTGCAGCACCAAGTTTCTTCATGTTGAATTTGGAGGGAAATTGGGTCTTCAAATCCTGGATAATTCCTTTGTCATTTCTAATGAGAAACATATCATCCACATACAATACCAAATAAATAATATGGTCACCAATTAATTTAAAATACACACAGTGATCCGCTTTATTTCTATTGAATCCAAGTCCCCATTTATATGTATCAAATTTCTAATACCACATCCTTGGTGATTGTTTTAACCCACATAGAGACTTTTTAACCTGCATACCAGTTCTTTCTTACCCTTCACCGTAAATCCATCAGGTTGCTTCAAGTAGATCTCTTCTTCCAGATTTTTGTGAAGAAATGTTGCCTTCACATCCATGTGTTATACCTTAAAATCAAAAGAAATGGAAACAGATAAAAGTAATTTAATATAAACTAACTTGGCAACAGGAGAAAAAATATCACCAAAATCAATTCCTGGCACCTGGGAATAACATTTTGCTACCAACTGAGCTTTGTATTTCTCCACCTTTCCTTCTGCATTCATCTTCTTCTCAAACACCTATTTGCTTCCAATGGGTTTCCTTCCAGCCAACAACTCCACCAGATAACATGCCTCATTTTTCTCCAATGATGCCATTTCATCAACAATGGCCTCTTTCCAGAGTTTGCCATCCTCTGAATCTACTACCTCTGTTACACAGTAATTTGCCACTCTCCTATCACTCCCCGTTCTTGATCCCGGAGAAACATAGTAGTGGCTACTGTGTTATACTTTCACCATGAAACCTATGCTCTTGCATCCCTTAAAGTATGAAGGGCTAAATCTATATATGAACAATCATCTTCAAAGATAAATGTCAATAAAAACCCATCAACCATCTCTGCCTAGCTCACAGTACCATGTCAAAGTTTTGTTTCCAAGTACCAGTTTTGAGGAATTGTCTCCAATGTATGAATGAACCCATGCACCCATTCTTCGTGTTGAATCTCCTTCCATGCTATCATACAAAGCTAGATGTTCTCTTTAGGTTCAGTTTGACCATCATATTTCACTTTTGTTTCTACCTGACCAAACCTTATCCATATCAACCTTCAAATTCCTACAAAGTTCCTATATTCTTCTTATGTGTGCCCCACCATCTAGCAGGAGTAGCTCTTAATGCTAGATCTAGAGCTAACAATCTTTGACACTCTAGTACCTATTCTTCATATTCTTCAAGAAAAGTATTTATATTACCCAAACCATCATAAAAAGGTAAGTCACATACCTCAGTTGTCATACAACGAACTGCTTTAGTAATTTTTGTACATCGCCTTGTAGACACTTCATGTAACCTGTTTTGCCAATTTTCCAATTCTTCTTTTGAATCTAAAGTGCAAGAATTGTCTTGTTCCCAACCCAATTTTCCATCTGTAGTGGGATTAATCCATTCTTCTTCTTTGGCTGTTATCTGATAAATGTTGTCTATGTCTGT
The DNA here is from genome assembly GCA_031772625.1 of Pinus tabuliformis. Lineage (NCBI taxonomy): Eukaryota > Viridiplantae > Streptophyta > Pinopsida > Pinales > Pinaceae > Pinus > Pinus tabuliformis. The sequence goes on along the minus strand of CM062816.1, from coordinate 168,686,170 downwards.
TGCGTTGTACTCTTCTTTAACTAGTTCAGTATACCTTGCTCCTTCTGATGGATCTAATGGAACAATGACTCTCATATTGTTGCTTTCAAATATCATTTGCCTCTTCTTTAAGTTGATTATAGCCATGTTAGCAAATGCCCAATCCAATCCAAGTAGTACAAGATAGAGGTAACTGTCATCCACATTTTCTAAAACTTCAAAATCAGTAGTAGTGTGCACCCCTTCAATGTATATTGTAATGCCTAATAATCTTCTTAGAGGAACAAACTTTTGTTGGTTCACCATTCTTAGCTAAATAGGTGACCATTACAACTTCGTTTTACCCATTAATTCCCATGTTTGCTTTGTTAGGACATTATATTCAGATCGTCGATCTAAAATAACTTGGTCCTTGTCATATTCTCCTATTTATGCACTAAACCTCATTTATTTTCCAGTTCTCTTTCGTCTATGTAAATTTTTAACTTCGCGCATCTCACTCCATTGTACTTCTTTAGATGTGCGGGAATTTAAGAATTCCCGAAGTCCTTCAATAGCTCTTTCATATCGCAACAATTTCATACAAGTTTGAAGAAAATATTTTAGGGTATCTACCTAATATGGTGCATCATGCCATAGAACTAATTGTTTGCAGAACCTTGTAAGGACCATAGTACTTTGGTGGTAATTTATTATCCTTCTTAGCTTGTTTGAGGGACATTTATTTGTATGGTTGTAGCCATAAAAATACCCAGTCACCTACATAAAAACTTATTTCGCTACGAAGTTTATTTTCATTGTTGATTTTTAATGTACCTTAGACAAGTGGTTTCCCATGGGTTAGTCTCTACCTACGGAAAAGTGTCCAAAATAATTCTTTCCCTAAGTGTGACTTTATAAAGTGAAAGTGAATTTATAAGTGGTAAAGTCAATGTTAAATTATAAAGTGAAAAGTGACTTTAGACATAAAGTACAATGTGGGTACTTTATTTGATTACTTTTTTCTCTGTGATGCACTGCAACTTGGACTTCAGCTTCTTTAATTCTTTTATCAACGTTATTTTAATGTTTGCAAATGCTCTGTTTTGATTGCTCGAATACTTCATGTACCATGTTAGTGCTCTATCCAAAAATGTTGCAACACGTTGCACTTTATTCATATTTTCATCATGGACCTGCTTCGTTGTCCATACTGCTTCACATAAGAACCAGAATTGTTTTGGATCCTCTGATCCAGTCCCTTTAAAAATAGGCAACTTAATATCATCGGGATGAGGCGTAGGAGGGGTAGGGGGACGGGAAAACTAGAAATATCTTTATTATTACTTGATTATGGCTTCAGTGAACTTTTAGATTGGAAGGGTGAATACCGCAGTGTTATTTCAAGGTTCTCAGGACGATTTTCTTCACTTTCAGACTCACTTAACAAAGGGTTATATTCAGCTTCTATAAAATTCTTTGGATCTTGGTCTCTTTTTAGTGTATATTTTATCTTTTTCCACTTTGCGTTATCCCAATCTCTTCTTTGGATCTTCTAAACATACATAACTAATAATCTGACTACATTCGTCAAATCCTTCTAACACACAAAAGCATATTAATCCAAAGGTTCATATATTTTAAGAACTTACCTCGCGGTCCTTTGAAAATTTTTCATTCTGCTTCGTTGTAGGACACAATCGAGTCTACCGTGAACTTTGTAATGAATCCTCCTAATATGTCGCCAATCCATTAGTCAATAGCTATTGAGATCTTGTTTTCAATGTTCTTGAGTCGTTGTATTAGTTCAGGATTCTTCTCCTTAGGTTTGTTTCCTTTAAAACAATCTTTTCTCTCAGTCAATCTTGATATCCACTGGTATAGCTCCACATGGAACGAGCCAAAGAAGATTTCATATTATTATTCAAAAATATACTTCTCCAACCACCTCCTAGTTGACAGACGAGGGCTTTTATCTTCTTTTTCTGCAAATTCTCATTCCTTTTGTTCTACCCAACCTTGAATTTCTTTCTTCAACGGATGCCACATAAACATCCCTCAAACAGATCCAAGTCCTGAAAACGGAACCATTTTTTGGCTTAGGTTGGGCTGACCCAGGTTCATACCTTACTGTACCAACAAAACCCTTAATCACTAGCCCTTTTGGCAATGACCTATAAGCAAGTCGTAGTGTCACTTGAAGTGACTATGGGAGGTTTCAAAACCAAGTTTTTGTAGCCTGAGGGATGTTACGATGTGGTACTTCTATATTTTATTTATGTTTTAACACTTATAAATTGCTTCACATACATCAATTACTTCACACTTATATATTACTTCGCAGAATTCTGTTCATCACTTAAACATAACATAACATAAACATCCATAAACTTCACAGTACTAAAATAAAGTGCGGATAATAAGCAAATCAACACATGAGACACAAATTTTACCGCAATTCATCCCAATGTGGGATTATGTCCACAAGAATTGTTGCTTATAATATAGAATTTGTACAACAAACATTTCTTCCTTATGCACACAGCTGCAGGGTGTCTGCGCACTAAGCTGTAGATGACCTATGCACTAAGTTGCAAAGCAGGACTCCGCACACTCAGTTGCGGAGCATTTCCCCTTTCTTCGAATTACAGATCAATAGAATACAACGATAAACATATATTCTGATAAATACTTGTCCTCCTTATTTATTATTCATTCTTATATATACTATTACATAAGGGATTACATCACTACATTACCATGGACCCAATACCATAGTTTCCAAAATACAAGGGACTATGGTCCAAAACCATAAAAATTTAAAATATTTTATGTTTTTAAAAAAGGAAGGGGCTTCACCGCGAAGCCCCCATACAGCGCAATGAGTTCGCTGTGCAGTCCTAGTGTGTTCCGCTACTCTATTGCGTAGTCCATTTTAAACTTTGTACTGCGCATTTTGTCCCCAAAATTCGGCTTCCTTGCCCAAAATTTGGGCAAGTTGGGTTGCGCCCAACACTTCCTATTTGCCCAATCTCGTTTAATTTCCATGCCCAAAATATAGTTTGTAGCACCAAGTTCCTTCATGTTGAATTTGAAGGGAAATTGGGTCTTGAAATCCTGGATAATTCCTTTGTCATCTCCAATTAGCAACATACCATCCACATACAATACCAAATAAATAATATGGTCACCAATTAATTTAAAATACACACAGTGATTCGCTTTATTTCTATTGTATCCAAGTCCCTATTTATATGTATCAAATTTCTAATACCACATCCTTGGTGATCGTTTTAACCCACACAGAGACTTTTTAACCTGCATACAAATTCTTTCTTACCCTTCACCGCAAATCCATCAGGTTGCTTCAAATAGATCTCTTCTTCCAGATTTTTGTGAAGAAATGTCGCTTTCACATCCATCTGTTCTACCTTTTAATCAAAAGAAAGGGAAACAGATAAAAGTAATCTAATATAAACTAACTTGGCAACAGGAGAAAAAATATTACCAAAATCAATTCCTGGCACCTGGGAATAACCTTTTTCTACCAACCGAGATTTGTATTTCTCCACCTTGCCTTCTACATTCTTCTTATTCTTAAACACCCATTTGCTTCCAATGGGTTTCCTTCCAGCCAACAACTCCACCAGATCCCATGCCTCATTTTTCTCCAATGATGCCATTTCATCAACCATGGCCTCTTTCCAGAGTTTGCCATCCTCTGAATCTACTACCTCTGTTACACAGTAATTTGTCACTTTCCTGTCACTCCCCCTTGTTGATCCCAAAGAACCCTAGTAGTGGCTACTATGTTATACTTTCACCATGAAACCTGTGCTCTTGCCTCCCTTGAAGTCTAAAGCGCTAAATCTATATTTGGACAATCATCTTCGAAGAAAAATGTCAATAAAAACCCATCTACCATCTCTGCCCAGATCGCAGTACCATGTCAAAGTTTTGTTTCCAAGTACCAGTTTTGAGGAATTGTCTCCAATGTATGAATGAAACCATGCACCCATTCTTCTTGTGGAATCTCCTTCCATGCTATCATACAAAGCTGGATGTTCTCTTTAGGGTCAGTTTGACCATCAGATCCAAATGAATCTGAGCCATTAGATCTTAGGTTGTTCATGTATTATCAGAGTTTGGCCTTGTGTCGAAGATGATAGATCACATCTATTCTTCTGATTTTGTTGTGTGCTGGATGTCAAAGCTCCTACATCCATAAAGCTTCGCTTCACTTCCATAAAGACTTATTTTTCCTTTTGAATGTCAAATACACTGACTTTTTTCAGTAATCTTTCTTACCCATGTAGCTTCGACTTCCTTCTTCCCATCTTCTTTATCATCCCCAGTCGCAGCTCCACTTCTTGTTACAATATTTATGCGAGGTTCATCGGTCCTTGGTTTCGCAGTCATCATTTGGATGTTTTGTGTCGACTACTGGTTCCTCTTTTCTTACATTTTTTCCATAAGTACCAGACACTCTTCAATTACATGATCAAAATATTTTCAATACTTACATGTCATGGTAGGATTCTGACAGTCTCTCGTGAAGTGTCTTACCTGGTCGCAGTTATAACAGATAATTTGTCCTCATCCTTGACCAGCTCCACCACCTCGACCAGTACCTCGACCTCAACCTTGATAACCACCTCGACCACTATGCTATTCATGTTCCTCATGTCTATGTTCTTCATCTTGCATCATATATGCATCAGCACTTCGATCCATCATTAGTTCATAAGCTCAACAATTATTTTCATCGTGTCCCACTGATTTGCAGAACTTACAATACATGTTCCTTGGAATATGCGCATACTTTTGCAATAGATAACAATATTCAGCCTGATGTTCACCCCTAATTTTACATATCTCGCACCATAAATTGGATCTAGGATTCAAAGGATTCGATGCTCCACTAGGCATGTAGTTTTTGAAGAGATGACATTGTTCCTTAGAATGGACTTCTCCTTTACGCTTTGTACACCATAATTCTTCTCGAACTTCTTTACTTTTCTTCATATCTTGTATCTGCAAAGTCAAATTTTCCAACTTACTCTGGATCTACTGCATACTTGCATTGGTATCCCTTATCGGTGAAGCTTCTAACTTCATTGCAAGTTCTAAGGCTTTGGCTTGAGTTTCTATCTTCTGTTGTGACAAAGACAATCTTATATGTGGAAGCAGCGCAGCTATAAACCACTCTTTATGTTGCTACGGAGCTATTTCTAATCTCACCTGATCCAATAATATCTTGAATCTTAGATCAAATTCCTAAACAAACTCATTAGCCTTTTGTTTAATTTCTTTTTTTCTCTGTGATGCACTGTAACTCTAACTTTGGCTTCTTTAATTCTTTTATCAACGTTGTTTTAATGTTTGCAAATGGTCTATTTTGATTGCTCAAATACTTCATGTTCCATGTTAGCGCTCTATCCAAAAATGTTGTAACAAGTTGCGCTTTCTTCATATTTTCATCATGGCCCTGCTTCATTGTCCATACGGTTTCACATAAGAACCAGAATTGTTTTGGATCCTCTGATCCTATCCCTTTAAAAATAGGCAACTTAATATCATCGGGATGAGGTGTAGGAGGGGTAGGGGGACGGGGAAAACTAGAAATATCTTTATTATTACTTGATTATGGCTTCAGCAAACTTTCAGGTTGGAAGGGTGAATACTGCGGGGTTACTTCAAGGTTCTCACGACGATTTTCTTCACTTTCAGACTCACATAACAAAGGGTTATAGTCAGCTTCTATAAAATTCTTTGGATATTTGCCACGATATCTCTTTATAGTGTATATTTTATATCTTTTTCCACTTCGTGGTATCCCAATCTCTTCTCCGGATCTTCTAAACATATGTAACTAATAATCTGATTGCATTCGTAAAATCCTCTTTTCACACAAAAGCATCTTAATCCAAAGGTTCATATATTTTAAGAACTTACCTCGTGGTCCTTAGAAATTTTTTCATTCTGCTTCGCTATAGGACACAATCGAGTCTACCTCGAACTCTATAATGAATCCTCCTAAGATGTCATCAATCCATAAGTCAATAGCTCTTGAGATCCTATTTTCATTGTTCTTGAGTCGTTGTATTAGTTCAGGATTCCGCTCCTTAGGTTTGTCTCCTTTAAAACAATCTTTTCTCTCAGTCAATCTTGATATCCATTAGTATAGCTCCACATGGAACGAGCCGAAGAAGATTTCATATTGATATTCAAAAATATACTTCTCCAACCACCTCCTAGTTAACAGACGAGGGCTTTTACTTGTTCTGCAAATTCTTGTTCCTTTTGTTTTACCCAACCTTGAATTTCTTTCTTCGACGGATGCCACATAAACATCCTTCAAACAGATCTCAGTCCTGAAAATGGAGCCATTTTTTGGCTTAGGTTGAGCTGACCCAAGTTCAGACCTTACTGCACCAACAAAACCCTTAATCACTAGCCCTTTTGGAAACGACCTGTAAACAAGTCGTAGTCTCACTTGAAGTGACTATGGGAGGTTGCAGAGCCAGGTTTTTGTAGCCTGAGGGATGTTTCGATGTGGTACTTTTGTATTTTATTTATGTTTAACACTTATAAATTTCTTTGCATACATCAATTACTTCACACTTATATATTACTTCGCAGAATTCCATTCATCATGTTAGTGTCGGTCTTGAGCCCTCCATCAGTGATCAATAACTCTTTGCATATGCATTTATAGGTGTCTCATCAGTGTCAGTTTTGCATCCCGCTAGGCATGCCATAACACTGAATGGAGGAGCTGGTCTTTGTTCCCTTCTTGGCTTTGCTGGATCAGGTCATACAACAATGTAATTGAGTCAGGCTTGTTCTTGTTTTTGTCTTAAGGTCCCATGGTCTTAGGTCTAGGGTTTTGAGTCAAAATCATTTCAAGGTCATGAGTCATGGTCAGTAGGTGCCCAGCAAGCCGGAAGGAGTCTTGTACATAAGTTTCATTATCATTTTCTTCAGCTATAGCTCATTTTATGCCTTGGATTTAAAAACCCTGTTTTTAAGTCCAAGGCCATGTGGAATTTTAAAAAATAAAGAAATTTTCAAAAATTTGTAAAAGTGCCGGCAACAACCCTGGTTCCTTCGCTACAGTCCATCAGGCGGTCAACCTGCAAGAAGAACGAAGTCAAACGCATCCAAAGAGCTTATTTCAGGACAAAAAGACTCTAAAATAGTGTTAAAGACAATGTAAAGGTTTAAACATTATAAAGTGGGTTTTTAAAGTCAAATTTTTTTTAAATATGAGCCTATAAAAGCAAATTCCCTCTTGCAAGGTCTTCATTGTGCATTTGGAGCAAGAAATTACAAGCAAAAGGCGATTAGAGGGCGAAATTGGGCAAATTGCAGAAGTTTCAGTCTTTTGGAGGAGCGCGACCAAACGGAGGAGCGCGACCAAAAAAAGGCCAACGCGCTGTGTTAAATTACACAGGCGCGACCAAACGGAGGGGTGAGACCAAACTAGGAGCTTGCGCGACCAAAAAATCAGTTTGCTGTAAAATTTATTCAAACGCCAAATTCACCCTCGAATTTTCTCCAACTGTTCAGGTATGCCTCATTCACATGTTTGATGATGGGTTAGGATTGGAAAGGAAGGTTATGGTCATGATTTTGTGCAAGAAATCCATAAAGAAATAGGTTAAATGAATAGTTGTTTTTGCAAGCAATATGTGTGACAGTTTGTTATTTTTCAAGGAAATTTTTCCCTTTTTCCCTCCTTTCATTTTCCCAAAATTAAATTACATATGTTAACATGTTATATTTGTTAATCTCATTTGCAAATTAGTCATACCAAACCTGCCCCTTAATCCTATCAAACCCTAACCCTAGTCCTTTCAAACCCTATAAACCCTACCTTTTCCCCATGTATAATGATCAAACCCTAAAGCACTAGTAACACAGCAAAATGCCTATGTAAATGTACAGCAGTGAATGAAAAGAAACATTATAAAAAACAAATAAAACAGTGATGACAAGGCATGCACTCAAAGAATTGTAAAAACAGTGAAATTTGCCATTTTGCATAGCCTCAGAAAAAACAAAGGAAAAGGGTCATCTTGGTATATGTCAAAGGCTTCAAAGCTGTATAAAATTCATGACAAAATTCATTAAAGGTATCAGCTGCATAGCTATCAAAAAAGACTACTTTTGCTGTGATTAGGGTTTTGCATTAACATGGTATTCTTCCCCATCCTTAAGACTCTGTTTTTCTCCACCTATTCCCTATATTAAAACCCTAATTCAATTGCATTTCCCTTCATTAAAACTCCATATGCAATTGAATGTCCCTCCCTATGATCAAAGCACACAGTGAAACCCTAATTCCCCATGGTAAAAGCATGATGAAGCTGCCTCTGTTCTAAATGAATTGTTGTTATGTAAATTAGATTGGCAGTGATTTGTAAAGAGGGTTTCATGGTCCCCCTAAACCTAATTCCTAATATCCTCTTTTTTCCCTAATTCCCAAGTTACCAATTCCTTCTTCCTTCCGCTGCAGAATAATCACAGCAACCCCTTCCCATCATCTTGCAATTAAATACCCTAAACCCCTGTTTTTTATTAGCATCAAATGGATATTTTCACATGAGTAAAAACAGAGTATGCTCCTCAATGACATTCTAAACAAAATGAAATGAGCTGCCTGTTACTTGTACACAGTTGATGCTACCCTATTCCGCCCATGACATCCTTCCCTCCATCATGATGATTTTCATTGTCCTTTCCCTTGGTGCTTGAAAAACACAGTTTCCCTAAATAAAGTATTGATTTGCAAATGATGAAAGATAGAATGATATGTTTAGCATTATGTGATGTTTTCCTTCAGAATTCCCTGCTTATATATATATATTTTTCCCTTTCCTATATGTAAATTTCCTCCCCTAACATATCCCTCATGATGTTTCCCCTTGAAAACAGCATACTTCACAGCATTTTGCAGGCAGGGCAGCGGTCATTTTGACTTATTTATTCCACCTTGCTCAATAACACCATGTCAACCACTGAGACTAATGAGCAAGGTGATGACCGATCATCATCTACTGAGATTGAGATACAGCAGAGGCCTCGTAGGGGAGGCAAGGGTGGTCACCACAAGAGGGAAGAGCCTACATCATTGACAGAATTGCAGGCTTGCCCATTGGCAGTATCTTGCTTTCAGCATATGGCTTGTTTTCAGTTTTGTGAGAGGCTGTCACACATCCAGCATCACAGAGACTTGGCCCGGTTGTTTGTCCTCCATCTCCATGACAGGCAGGTCACCCTTGCAGGGGTGAATTTTGTGTTTTCTCCAGAGGCTATCACAGATGCTACCGGGATACCCAATGTGGGTGAGGTGTGGCCGAAGCGCAAGTGGGTGGACCTGGTATACTATGAGCCATATGTTAGGCCTGCCTATGTGCATCACTTGACAAGGAACTTTCCTATCAAGTTCCTCCGAGCAGAGTATATAGACACCATGAGACTCATTATGCACTACTTCACATGCGAGGGGAGATTCTCACGAGTATTTTCTTGTCATATCCGCATGATGATGCACTTCACCAGAGTGAGGATGATGAACATCTCGGCATACTTATTTCACGACATTCAGAGGATAGCCACTACCTTTCGGAGACAGACTCCAGTACAGCAGCTCCGGAGCCTATGCCATCATGGTCTTATTCAGCTAGTAGTTTCCCATCAGCTGAGCCAGCAGGGCATCCCTTGGGCGGATTTCATCTCCCGAGATGTTTTCACACAACCACATTCAGGGCCTGAGGCAGTTCATGAGGAGGGAGGGCCATCACATCAGCCCGAGACCAGCATCCCGAGACACATGGCTTCTTCTCCTCGGGTCACATATCAGAGAGGTCACAGGACCTTATTTGCAGCAGCCCGACGAGTACTTTCTCTACAGCCAGTGGAAGGGGTCTCGTCTTCATCATCAGAGCAGCGAGTGTTATCTCCACACCAGGTGGAAGGGGCCTCGCTTTCTTCATCGACACAGGCAGTACGAGAGGGCAAGCAGCCCATGGTTGAGGATGAGGCAGTTGGCGAGGCACATGATGATTTCACTGGTCGTGATGCTCATTCTCCTTCCTCTTCAGATTTCTATGAGCTCAAGGAAGAGAACCTTGTGTTGCAGCGGAAGCTTGAGATGGCTCAGTGGACTATCACTTATTTAGAGCAGCGGACCAAATAGCTGGAGACCGAGAAGGAGTTGGATGAGTTATGGAGGATTCGATTCTACCGAGTCATCAACCGCAGGAGGCCTGGGGACCCACTGCCCAAGGATAGAGAGTTATTGCTCATCCGAGCAAATTGGCGCTTGGAGGGACTGTTAGACAAGGCAAACCGTGACAATGAGCTGCTCCGGAACATGAAGACACACTACTGGGCAAGATTACATGTTTGCAAGGCGAGAATGAAAATTCTCCAAAGAGAGCTGTCAGAGGCCCGGAAGAAGAAGAAAAGGACAAATCCACTCCGCATCTTGGCCGAGGCATCCCTCACTCATCATGGTACTGATCAGCCTTGATCTAGCATCAAAATCTGAAAATTTTGAGAATTTTGGAGCATTTTGCAAATTTTTGGTAAAATTACAGGTTTTGCCCACGGTTTGGTCTCACCCTGGGTGAGACCATTTTGAAGGGCTGCTCGGAATTTTGCAAACTTGGCATTTTTGGAAAGGGCATGCAAAAAGAAAAATTACCAGTACTTGGGGGCAGCCTAATTTTGAGTTTTGAGCCTCCAAAAGCTCAAAATACACCTAAAAAATGACTTTCTGCCCACTTTTTGAGTTGCAGAAAGTGACCTTGGGAGAAATGGTTTTTGAGGGGTCAAATCTACACCAAATTCAGAAATTCCACTTGGGATGGAAAGTAGACAGAACAAGCTTTCCAATGAGCCATCTTGCACCTGATTTGGATCAGTGGAACCCACTCAAACGTAGCTGCAAAGGGGCGCGACCAGAACTTCCAGGGGCGCGACCAAAACTTCCAGAATTGCCAGAATTTGCCATTTTCGGTCAAAAAACACTGTTTTGACTATGGTTGACCATTTTTACTTGTAGATGATGGATGAATGTAATATTTTCATGGTACTTTGATACGATTTATCTTTCTTTACTCTTCTAGAAGCTTCTTTGATGTAAATAGTTAATATTTAATGCATGGATAGGCTTCCTAACTTTTAGAGGCAAGTTGTTGTGCTGGCCTATTATCTAGTGACTGATTTAGAATTAGTTGTAACAGCTCCTAGGAAGCTGAGCTCGACCCCTAGAGGTGGGGAAAGAGGTTTGACCTTCTATATTATGCCTTCTCTTTCTCATTTTGATGGTTGGACTCTAGAGGGAGAAGTGCTATTGTATTTTTGACTTGTATTTTCTGCAATTTGAGGAAAAGGAAGGCCAGGATTTTGCAGACTTCATTGTGGATTCTTGTGGATTATTATGTTGATGGTGTGTCTCCTACTGTTATTGTAAGTGTGTTTCTGTGTTCCATTTCTTAATCTCTTGCTGCTATTTAAACAAAAGAAGTGATAAAGTTTGAATTCATGCATGCCATGCTCAGCTTTCAATTTTGTTTAAAATTTATGTTTTCCACTGTCTAGAGAGGATTCGAATTCATTGTTCGCCCTCTTTAGCTTCTCTTCTTTCTTCCTTGATCATCTCTTTCAGCTAAAGGCATCAGCATCAACTCCTACCTTGCCCCAAAGACCCACCTGCGAAAACTGTGCTCAATCCCCGCACCCTGAATTGCACTCCCTCCAATTGCCACCAAAAAACCCCAAAAATCATTAAATCAACCCCCCTATCAATTTACTAGCCTAAAATCTTTATTCTTAATTGGTCAGCCTAATTATATTATAAAATCTATCAAATCTGACCCGAGAGAGCCTTCTCATACCTCGTAGGGCTAGCTACGAGGTGAAATGGTTTGATGTAGCCTTGAGAGTTTGTCTATCTCAGCCTAGGTGAATTCCAAGCGCTAACACATCACTTAAACATAACATAACATAAACATCTATAAACTTCATAGTACTGAAATAAAGTGCAGATAATAAGCAAATCAACACATGAGACAAAGATTTTACCATGGTTCATCCCAATGTGGGATTATGTCCACAAGAATTGTTGCTTATAAGCACACAGCTGCAAGGTGTCTGCGCACTAAGCTATAGACGGTCTATGCACTAAGTTGCAGACCAGGCCTCCACACACTCAGCTGCGAAGCATTTCCCCTTTCTCCGAAGTACAGATCAACAGAATACAACCATAAACATAGATTCTAATAAATACTTGTCCTCCTTGTTTATTATTCGTTCTTATATATACTATTACATGAGGGACTACATCACTAAATTACCATGGACCCGATACCATGGTTTCCAAAATACAAGTGACTGTGGTCCAAAACCATAAACTTTTACAATATTTTATGTTTTTACAAAAAGGAAGAGGCTTCACAACGAAGCCCCCATATTGCGCAGTGAGTTCGCTGCGCAATCCTAGTGTGTTCGGCTGCTCTGTTGCGCAGTCCATTTCACACTTTGTACTGCGTGCTTTATCCCCAAAATTCGGCTTCCTTGCCCAAAATTTGGCCAAGTTGGGTTGCGCCCAACACTTCCTCTTTGCCCAATCTCATTTAATTTCCATGCCCAAAATATAGTTTGCAGCACCAAGTCCCTTCATGTTGAATTTGGAGGGAAATTGTGTCTTCAAATCCTGGATAATTCCTTTGTCATTTCCAATTAGCAACATATCATCCACATACAATACCAAATAAATAATATGTTCACCAATTAATTTAAAATACACATAGTGATCCGCTTTATTTCTATTGAATCCAAGTCCCCATTTATATGTATCAAATTTCTGATACCACATCCTTGGTGATTGTTTTAACTCACACAGAGAATTTTTAACCTGCATACCAGTTCTTTCTTACCCTTCACCGCAAATCCATCAGGTTGCTTCAAGTAGATCTCTTCTTCCAGATTTTTGTGAAGAAATGTCGCTTTCACATCCATCTGTTTTACCTTAAAATCAATAGAAATTGCAACAAATAAAAGTAATCTAACATAAAATAACTTGGCAACAGGAGAAAAAATATCACCAAAACCAATTCCTGGCACTTGGGAATAACCTTTTGCTGCCAACCGAGCTTTGTAGTTCTCCACCTTGCCTTTTGCATTCATCTTCTTCTTAAACACCCATTTTCTTCCAATGGGTTTCCTTCCAGCCAACAACTCCATGAGATCCCATGCCTCATTTTTCTCCAATGATGCCATTTCATCAACCATGGGCTCTTTCCAGAGTTCATCCTCTTAATCTACTACCTCTGTTACACAGTAATTTATCACTCTCCTATCACTCACCGTTCGTGATCCCGGAGAACCCTAGTAGTGGCTACTGTGTTATACTTTCACCATGAAACCTATGCTCTTGCATCCCTTGAAGTTTGAAGAAAGTAGTCCCCACTCCTTTCAAAACATTTCCAAACAATCTTTCTTAAAACTAAGTTTTTAAGATTAGTGCTCTTTCCTAGTGTCTCACCCGCGCCGATGGCATAGTTTTACACTGTCACCCGCACTAATTGGCACTATTGTTAGCCCAATACCTGCGTCGATCTACTTCTAGACTATTTTTATAAAAGGAAACAGAGTTTCGTGTCTAGAAACTTCTAGTGGCGATGTGTTGGATGTTTTTTTGGTTGGATAAGGGCCGAAAACTCCATATAAGGTTCTTTCCCCTTAAAAAGTGGACCTTCCCAAGGAGATAAGACCTTCTTCCCCCTTGATTAGATCTCATTCTTATCCTCCTCTCCCTATATAAATCACTTCCTCTTACCCTTTTTGGTTACAATACAACACATAGTGAAAGTGGTGGAGAGATAGAACAAGCTGCAAAATTTTGAAATCTTTATCTTTTGATAGAAGAATATTAGTCTTAGATGACAAAAGACTAGTCTTTGGTAGCTAAAGCATAAGGAGAGACAGTTAGAGCTTGGAAGCCATTTCATGTCAAGCTAGAGGAGGAAAAGAGTGTTGGAAAGGCGTATAGTGTGACTTGGATACCGCAAAGGAGATCTCCAACGTCAAGGCTTCGGTTGTATTTCTCTTTGAAGTTTTTTTTAATACAACTAATGGTTTATTTCCTATTTCAGGTGTAATATTACATTTCATAGCTTAGAACTCCTTGACTTTTTAAGTAGATTGGATTCGATTTTATGTTATCACGTTTGTTGTTGTTTCTTGTATGTTTGTTCTAGGTACTTGAATGAAAGGAACAAAAGGAAGCTAGAGAAAGGAAGCAAGATCACCATCAAGTGGATTAGCATTATAAGAGGTAGGCCCTCTTATTCGATTCTAATCTAAGGAAATTTACATTAGATTATCTTGTTTGTGCCTAAACCCGCTCTCTTGGGTTAGGGATCATCTTTGTCCACAGAGAGGATATTCCTACACCACAAATTGGCGACTCCACTGGGGCAATACATCTCCTTTTCACCACTCTGTTTTTCTACTTGTGTCCCTAGTGTGTTTATTTATGGGACTACAACAAAACCGTATGATTAGCGTCCCTTTTTGCTTCTAGAGCCAATTTTTGGTTTTATTTGTGTCCATTTATCAAATATGGTGCAAAACTTGACGCAAAGTTTTTACCAATTTTTGTAACAAGTCTTACACCAAGTTTAGCACCAGGTATTGTAATAGGCTTTGTACCAAATTTTACACTAGGTTTTACGCCAGGTTTTATGCCAAGTTTTGTGCCATCCTTTGCACCAGGTTTTTCATCAAGTTTGGCACCTAATTTTGCTTCACCAACTTTTGCATCTGCTATTGCATCCACTTTTTGCGCCTACACTTGCATCATTTTTTAAATAATTTTTTGCATCCATTTTTGCATCATTTTTTGCATCCCCTTTGCGCCAAGTTTTACATCGAGGTTTGTGTCTAGTTTTGCATATAATTTTGTTGCATCCACTTTTACATCTTGTTTTTCATCCATATTTACATCCTCTTTTTCATCTGTTATTGTGTCCACTATTGCATCCAATTTTCTTGTGCCATAATTTTCACCTAGTTTGGCACCTCCCTTTGCACCCATTTTTCCTTCTAAATTTTCATCCACAACTACATTCTCATATACATCTAGGTTTTCATCGACTTTTACATCTATTTTTGCATCCCTTTTTGTATCCACTTTTGCGTCAAGATTTGCATAAGTTTTTGTGTCTCATATTGCATTTACTTTTTCATCGAATTTTGTTGCATCAACTTTTGCATCCTATTTTTCATCCATTATTGCACCCATGTTTACGTCCACTTATGCATCCCTTTTTGCATCTTCATTTGCTTCTTTTTTTGCATCTATCATTACATCCACTTTTGTTGTGACACAATTTGTGCCATGTTTTGTACTTACTTTTGTACCCACGTTTGCTTCCAATTTTACATCCATCTTCACATCCTCTTTTGCATCAAATATTGCATCCACTTTTGTGTTGGGTTTTGCGTCTCATTTTGTATCTTTTTTTGCATCTACTTCCTTTGCATCCATATTTTGCATCCAATTTCGTTTCTCCTGTTGCATCCATTTTTGCATCCACTTTTACATCCCTTATTGCATCTTCTCTTGCATCTAAGTTTGCATCCTTTTTTTCTATTATCATATCGACTTTTGCTGTGCCACAACTTGTGCCATATATTGTGCCTATTGTTTCAACCCACATCTTCTTCCACTTTTGCATCCACATTTTCATCCTATTTTGTGTCCAAGTTTGCATCAAATATTGTTTATGTTTTTTTCATCCCATTTTGCATCTACTTTTACATCCACTTCTGAGGCGTCCAATTTTTCATCTAATTTTGTGTCCACTATTGCACCCATTTTTGGTCCATGTTTACATCCCTTTTTGCATCCAAGTTTGCCTCCTTTTTGCATCCAAGTTTGTGTCCTTTTTTGCATTCGTTGTTGTATCCACATTTGTTTCACCACAATTCATGCTAAGTTTTATGCATACTATTGCACCCATGTTTTCTTCCTCATTTTCATCCATCTTTGCATCCTATTTTCTGTCCAAATTTTCATCAACTATTGCATGTACTTTTTCATCCACTTTTGTGTCAATTTTTCTGTCTTGGTTATCATCTACTTATATTGTGTCCACTCCTCATGCAATTTTACGTATATTGTTGCCCCCATTTTTTTGTTCATTTTTGCATCCCTTTTCCAACACTCATCATATTTTTTGCATTGATGATATTTCTTATGACATTGACAATTATGAACAACTAGTGACAATGTCAATCATTATGGCGATGATGATAATGAATATGATGACGATGACATGAATTGTGATTATTATGATAATGACATGATGATAAATATGATGGGGATTACAATGACAATGATGATGATGATGCTAATGACCTTGGCCAATCTTCCCATTTTACAAATGTTGTCATGGTCATAATCATAATAATTATCTTTGTCGTCGTCTTCCAAGTCCTCATCATCTGATCATCATTATTATTATTTTCAACTTGGTTATCATCAACAACAATAATGGCATGAATGATGATTATGATGTTCATGACGAGGATGACAACAATGACGATAGAAATTACATTAATGATGATGATGGGGATGATGAAAATTATAATGATGATGATAATGGTAGTGGTGATGATGATCATCGATCATCTCTCAAAAATAAAGTTGTTATTTCTCTTGCATATATATTGTGTCCTAACAACCCTTTTTGACCACTTGTAACATTTTTTGGGTCGATGACATTTCTTACGACACTTATAATTTTGAACAATTGATGAAAATGTCCATAATCATGATGATGACGACAACATGAATGGTGATTATGGCGATAATGAAATGATGACAATAATGATGACGATGATGGTGGTGATGATGACGATAATGAAGATGATGACACTTCATCTAAACTAGGGAGGTATTCATAAAGAGACAAAAAAGTACTCTCAAGTTGAAATATTCATATAAGAAAGTATCTGGATTGATAAGCATCAACGGTGGTTTACATCATCATAGCCAACATTGTCAAAATATAAAGGCCTTGACTAACAAGTTCTATCTCTCCATTAGATCAGATCACAATGTTGGAGGCATAAATTTGGACACCATTGCCTCTCTAGGCACTTACCCAACCAAGATGTTCACTAGGTATGTCCTCACATGATCATTTCCTAATCCACTATGATAATATTTGACACCAGGATATGTCGATCCTCATGACTATTCTTGTCTTGGATTAATGTACTTGACTTATGGTGTTGGTCCTAGTCAAATACAAATTCTCAAATAATATTGGTCCTAGATGTTTATCCAATCCACCATTCTCCCTACAGGTGTCTTTACTAGGCTTATGATTGTTAGTCTTGGCCATACTACATGACACATGGATAATATGGTGTCCACCCTCACTCCCTCTTAACCAGGGAGGAGACATCCACAAGCATAAGCTTTTTAAGAATACCCATCATTTTCATAGAGAATAACATCATTAATTTATTTTCATCGCATGACGCCTTTATGAATAAGCATTCATATGTTTGTAGCAAAATATTTCCCCTTTTGTCTTTTGTGATGAAAGAAAATCAAAAAGTAAAAGCCAAAATCATTAAAGATACAATATAATGATTTATCTAAGTCTAAACTCTAAGGTTGAAGTGAAAATTCATGTAAATGTTATATCTATGAGTTGTGCCAAACTTATGAAAACCTTATTCCCTAAGTCATATATATAAGAAAAAGAAAAATAAGGCCCAATGAATGGTAACTCATGTATTCACTCCCTCTTTGGAAAACATATGAATATATACACTCCTAGTCACACTTGATCACATGTTTGTGATGGTTAAATCATGAAGTCTTCTTGCCCCCTTGCATTTTCACTTCATCATTTAAGCACCAAATTGAGGATCTAGCGATTGTTTGTTGCATAAGGGTTTCATGTCTAATCTTGGTTTCCTTATGTCACACTACGGTCAATCTATGTGACAAAATGAAATACTTAAGTTTGTGGAGTTATTAGAACAGTGTATTAAGTTAGTCACCACACACACATGTATTACATCTCGTTGATCCACATGTGTGGGTTGGAGACTCATTGCTTGAGAGCTTTAATGGAGACTACTTTAGGGCTTTGATGGTATAGCTTACAAAATCTCTTGGTAAACATTTTGATTCATCCTTTCTTTTCCTCGAGACACTTGATAATATTGAAGTCACTACCAATAATCCATGGAGATGGGGAATATAAATTACTTGTGCTAGAAATAGAATTGAGAAATAGAGGTTTTCCATTTGCGATATTGGAGTTAGAGACATTGGATACATGGTACTAGTCCTTGATGTAAATTAACTAAAATTGTATTGTCATAATGCAAAAAGAGGTAAACATATTGGTAACCTTGATGCCTTGATCATTCCAAATAATATCCATTCCACCCAAGTTATCTCTAAGCATCAATCGCTACTACTTGGCAATTCCTCCCCCATTTGCTAATTATATGAGGTAGAACCTCACTTAATATTTTTGTTTCTTATATCAACATTATTGATGGGTGCTTTGCATACCATTTCTCTTTTAGGAGTCTTTTTTTTCCTTTACTATTGAAGTCCGTCATGTTCCATGAGACTATTTTCATGGAGAATTTACACAGAAAGGAAGTATAATGTGACTAAAAAAACATGTTTCAAGATTTAAGTGCTTGGACAATCCCACTTCATGAATCCTATATTTCCTTAACCTAGGACTGAATGGTGAACTTGATGGCCTTAAGAGAAATTGAGGAATCAAAATATCAAAAAGAGGTGACTTTTGACTTCATCACATACAAGTTAATATACTAAAAAAATATCCATAACAATTTCATCAATCAATGAATCATTAAAAATTTTATTCAAAACAATTTCATCAAGCAATGAATCATTACATTATAAAATACAATCTATAAACCTTGTGGGAACTTTTTTCTAAACCATGCTCAAAACCAACATATTTAATATTAATATTTAACAATAACATGGACAATAACACATTTTCATAAATTAAATAACATGTTATCAAGCCTAAGAAATGTCATTAACAAAAAACTAAAAAGCATGCAACTGATGGGAGTGACCACTCAAGGCCACCCTAAGACAATTAATCTATTAAAACGAAGATTAATGGGGACAAAGATGTACACACGAAAAAGGCAAACATATTTTAAATTTATTGTTTTATTAGGTGCAAGTTGAACATCTCAAGATATAATGAAGAGCAGAATTAAATTTATTGCATTAAGAAAAACCAAGTACATTCTATAACTTAGCAAGGAAGAGATGTATAATACCCATCTCAGTAACACAACACTGAAGAGCCTCAGTATTGCAACAAGAATGTTGCAACTCCCAAGGCTACCGACTTTAATTATCAACCCAGGGTTCATACAAATTTAAGAGGTGTCGGCACTATATGTGCGGTATACAATGTATCCTTCTTTTGTTTTCATGATGTAATGGAATGTACTGAAGTCAAATCCTAAACTAATTCCAGAAAATGAAATGTTGGAAATGGAACTTTAACTTATTGCAAGAAAGAAAGTATAAGGGAAGAGAATGAAATCAAATGCTAAAAGACACCATTTTCTAACTAACTTCTAAGAGGCTTTGCTTCAAAAGAATTCTAAGTTAACATGTATGCAATCCTACTATCCTAAGCATGTAGATTCAAACCATCAAACCTTCTACTACTATGCATGTAAATGAATAAAATAAATTTATTTTTCTTTTTGTCTTTTTTTCTTGTGAGAGTGTGAAAGCTAATCTCTTTTAGCGATGTGGTAGGTGGCTTGGAGATGATGGTGAATGGCCAAAAGGTTTGGGAGACAAGTAGGGACTCTTTGCTAGCTTCCTAGAGGCTTTTTCCTCAAAACAGGCTTTCCTACAAGATGCTACAGTGATTTCCTACAGGATCCCCTGATTTCCTACAAGATGTACAAATTTACTATAATTCATCGAATGACCAAGCAAATCAAATCCAAATTGAATGGGACAAATTTTTGTATTAACTAGGATTTCTTAGGTCCCCATTCCAAGTGGAATCACTCAAAAATACCTCTGTTAACCCATGCAAAAAAAAAAACATTACTAGTCGAAAATCTAGAAATTCGAGAACTAGTGAGCTAGTAAATCTAAAAAATGCCTAACCAAATCAAGTGCAAATGCAATGCGGTAATTTTTGTTATGAACTAGAACATTTTTGTGATCTAATGCAAGTGGAATCAATTCGATTGAAGCTCGTTAGCATGCTCTAAAAAATAGCAGAAATTTATTGTTCTTTGCTAAAAAGAAGGCTCAACAATCTAGATTTGGGAATAAGAAGACTAATCTAAGCAACTCAATGATTATTATGAACTTCCAAAGCTTTTTCAAGGATGAAATAATGTTTGTGATCCTACAAAAGAACTTACATCAACCATTTAACTCAATCCTACAACAAGAAATCATTAATACTAAATGCAGAAATAGAAAGAAATAAAAACTGGAGATGCATGTGAATAAGCAATGAAAAGAAGGAAAGAAAATGATACAAAAGGGCTATGAGGTTCCTGGGATGGCCAAGCCCAAGGAAACTCAAAGAGCTATGGAGGATGAACATGACAGCATTCTTCATTATTTTCATAAATAGAATTACATCCCTGCAAGAAAATACAATGGAGCTGCAAGAATACAAGCTCTCTCCCCAATAACACTAATCAAAATCCCTCCCTAGAGGAAAATTCAATTTGGTACTTATGCAAAATGATTAGGAATCATTCCCCATGAATGGAGGAAGTTTTCCCCACCAAAATCCCTTGATTAGTGGATATAGTCCCTAATACTAGGAATTTGCATTAAATGGCAGGGAACACATTCTTAGATTTTCTCAATCATTCCCTAAAGGCAAATTCGACTTGGTACTTATAAAAAATGATTAAGAATCATTCCCCATGGATGAAGGAAGCTTTCCCCACCTAAATCCCTTGATTAGTGGAACACATTCCTAGATTTTCTCAATCATTGGAGTTCCACAATTTGTGTCATAATTCCATAATATCTTGTTGACTTATTATTTATTATTGATCCTCCAGTAGTAGGGAAGAACTCCCTAAATTATCTCTTCCTCCAACTCTTCATAATCTGCCCAATATTCTCATAATATTCCGCAAAAAATAAATAATATTAGGCACAAATATTCAATTATTCATAAACCTTCCTAATGAATAAATTAAAGTTAAAAATAAATTATCTAATGCAAAAGGAGAGGTTTAATGTGTTGAAGGATGGTCATAGGCCTTAATTTATGTTTTAAATTAGAGGCATGGGCCTTAATTTATCTCTAATTTAGAGGCCCATCATACCCCTGCTGAAAGTGTTGCTCATCCTCTGAGCAACTTAGTGACCTCATTGTGCCTCATCCATGGCCCTGGTGGCCTCTCTCTTGTGCATTAAGAATCTTGGTTGTAAGCTCTGTAAGGACAAGCCCAAAAATATATTTATTCAAAGAAAAATCATTGTTTCTTGAGACCATTAGCTTGCTTTCTTGCCCTTAGTCAAGATGAGTTCTTGATTATTTTTTTAGTTTGGCAAGGTCTTCCACACCCTTATCAACCATTTTCTACCTTGTTCTACCATTTACACACCTTCTGTAGGATTTCTGGGTCACTGTAATTCCTACAGGATCATCCTGCAGAAAACACAATCCCTTTGTAAACCAAAGTAAAGGAGTGGAAAAAATGACAGAAATGGTGGAGGAATGAATGGTAATGAGTGGTAAAATAAAAATGTGAGTGACAGGGGTCTCTTTGTGATCCTCCTTTGCTCTTTGACCATCCTTCTTGCTGACCTGCAAATGGAAATTTCATGAAAATGGAGAGGATGCTCTCTTTGTTTTCTTTTTTTTTTCAAGAATGAAATGGGATGGATGAATGATGAATAGATAGTGAATATGAAGTGGATGGAGGGCTTGGAGTGTTGTGGTGACCTTGGCCTTTGCAAAAATTTCTTCTTTTAACTATTGTCCTCATTCCTTGAAATCATCACCCTTCATAATTTGACTTTTCAACATTGCATGAGTGAAGAAGTGAGTTGCAATCAACTAGTTGAAGGCATCTGAGACTGCTGACCCATCCTTAGCTTATAAAACCTCATCTCTCATGCATTGACAACAAATTTCTAACTATAATATGCTCAAGAGAAGAGGTCAAGAATATTGCATACATGTACCTACCTAATGGTTATTGGAGAGACATGCATGTTGCTGCTGAGTTGATGTTGATGTTGATGTGCAGGTGTTGGATGGTGATGCTGATGATCCTGATGCTGCTATTAAGCTCTGGAGGAGCTTCTTTAACCTTTGGATCTCCTTTAAAACTGCTCACTTTCAATCCTATAGGTGTTGTTCTATATCCTATAGGTTTACAGGACAACGATTTGTTTTGTCCATATCTCCCAAATGGTAGACTGGATTGAGCTGAAATTTTTTTAACATGTTTCCATCATCATTATGCACCTCCCCATATCAAAATTTTGGTTAATGGATGCATGGATCTCGAGAAAAAGCTAAAAATGGCTGAAAGTGATGGAGGCTGATTTCTTGGAAACCATGCACTAGAATTTTTTGAAATTGCTTAGGCATGTTACCACCATCCATATGCATCTCCCCATGAAACAACTTTTTAAATTGATGCACGGATATTGAAAAAATGCAAAAATGGTTGAAGGTGATGGAGGCCAATTTCTTGGAAACCATGCGCTGAAATTTGCTGAAATTTCTTGAGCATGTTACCATCATCCATATGCATCTCCCCTTGATACAACTTGGAAAATGGATGCATGGTTTTCAAGTCATGGCAAAAAAAAAATTATGTTATATGCATTTTTGTATCCTTTAGTAAAACAGAGCATCCTGTAGTTTTTTAGGACAACAAGCAAATTGAATGGTAGAAGCTTGAGAATGATGTTGGATGGTGGAAATAGATGAGGGTGATGGATTGGCATGGCCTTGGCCTTCTTGGAGCA
The DNA here is from genome assembly GCA_031772625.1 of Pinus tabuliformis. NCBI lineage: Eukaryota > Viridiplantae > Streptophyta > Pinopsida > Pinales > Pinaceae > Pinus > Pinus tabuliformis. The sequence goes on along the minus strand of CM062816.1, from coordinate 168,663,120 downwards.
TTTGAGCAAAGAAGGAGAAAGTCAAAATATGACTTCTTTTGACTAGGCTTGACCAGTTTTCCTTTCTTTGGTGACGACTTGTTTTTGTTCCTTGTAGAGGTTAGAGAGTACATGCACTCATCAGGGCGATATATGAAGCAAATATTTTTTATTTTTTCCTTCTTTTTTTTCTTCTAGGCCTACTAGCTGCCTCAAGGAGGTTTTCAACTAGTAGATTTGCCTAGGCGCCTCACAGGAGGTTTTCACCTAGGATCTTTTATTTTTTCCTCTTTTTTCTTTTCAACCCATTCATCGCCTCATGGAGGTTTTCAATCAATGAGCCATTCTGAGGCACCTCCATGGAGGTTTTCACCTGAGATTTTTTTTTTTCATTTTTTTTTTCTACCCTACCCTACTTGAAAAAAAAAAATGACTTTCAAGTATAAGAATACTTCTAATGGAGCCATGTGCACATCAAGATGACAGACACAATGATATGTAGGCTTGAAATGTATGATTTGACATGTACCTGACTTTCAGATACCAAATGATTTGACTTCGAAAGGATCAAGAATAGTTGAGGAAGAGAGTGATGCTGCAACTTTGTGATTGTCTAGAACCATATTTCAATCTAGTTGTGATGTCCTTGGTCCTTTTGCTGATCTAGATCATTCTCCATGTCTTATTCTACCATGACCTTCAAAACTTCCTCTTTTTGTTGATTGTTCTCTTGAATACATAGAGGATTTGATGGTAACCATGAGGGAGTTCTCTCGATCTCTAATTTTGATGTCTGCTCTTCATCAATCGCAATCCATGGTTCTGTGGTCTTCTTATTTGAATCTTCTTCTTTGGATGTGGTCCTTCAATGATATCAATGTGATCTCTTTTTTGCAATACTCTTCCTGAGCTATGGTGAATACCATTGATCTAAAGAGAATATGTTTGGAAGTGTTGTACCTCAGCATTGTAAGTGGGCTGAGCTACTTCAATGTGTGGGTTTGGTAATGATGGTACAAGTAGTTGAGTGGGAGTGTATCTTTGAGATGGATGTGGATGGTGTTGTGGTTATGGTGAAGGTGAATGGTAAGGATAACATGGAGTCTGGTATGGAGGATATTGAGGAATATATTGAGGATATTGTGGATGGCTCCCATAAGTTCCTTGCCAACCTTGTTGCTAAGATTGGTTTTGGGGTTGGGATGGCCAATGTTGCCAAGAAAGTGTGTGTTCCAATTACTTTGAGGTGGATGTGCATAAGCTTGAAATTTTGAATTAGGCTCTTGCATCATATCAGGCTGAATAGGCTGCCATGGTTCTCTTAGAACTACATAACATTGTTGCATTGACAATTGACTTGCTCCATTGTCCTATTGGTGAACTTCCTTCAACCTTGGTAATGAGGAGCAACATTTAACATCATGTGATTCTGCATTGACAACACAAACATCTTCTTTTTGCTCATTTTGTATGATTAACATTTCTACTTGTTTTGTTAGATTGCTAAGAATTTCTCTTTTAAAATCATCAAACAACTTTCCAAGTTTAGCTTGACTTACCGATCTTGATGTTGATTTACCTACTCTTTCTTTTCCTCTTGATATGTGTTCGCATGTTTCACAAATTTCCTCAAATGATAATTGATATACATCACCTCTATTCATGAGATTAAGGAGATCAATCCACTCATCCCTAATTGTTCTAAGTAAGAGGGATTTTAGTGTGTTGGATCTTAAATGATGTAGTTTTCCCCTCTTAACATTGTACATGAACCTCTCTATAGACCCTCAAGGCTATCATCTTCTCTTTGATTCATTCTAAAGATTTCTTCTTTAAGATCATGACCTTTATATTTTTCTAGGAATATATTTTGCATATCATTCCATGATCTTATTGAATTAGTCCCAAAACTCATGAACCATTTAAGAGCTCTATCCTTCAATGTTGCCGTAAACAATCTCAATTTTTTGGGTTTTTAGTAACCATAAGATCTACAAACAATCTCAAATTCAAAGAGAAAGGTTTTCGGATCCTTTGACCTTAGACCATGAAATTTTGGAACAAAATATGGAGGGCTTTTCTTTATGTGCACACTTCCATCAGTATCTTGAATGGGAGAAATCCAAGAGGATCTTCCTCATTGTCATTATCTCCATCCATTTCTTCTACATTCTTTGCCATATTTTTCTTCTACCCGCAAAAGTAAATGGTGATGTGGCTCTTACTACACCATGCTATAAAAGGGGGGGTGGGTTGGTGTTGGAGATCTCTTTGTTTTTATGATTGAATGAGAACTATAATGCAATGCAATTTTCTACTTTTGAAATTAAACATGCCTACTGCAAATAATTTTTTTTTGTTGCAAAAAGTAAAAATAAATGAATCAACTAGGGAAGAAAACAATGCATACTTTGACACCTCCCCGGCAATGGTGCCAAAAAGTGATGAGCCTCGGTATTGCAACAAGAATGCTGCAACTCCCAAGGCTACCAACTTTAATTATCAACCCGAGGTTCGTACAAACTTAAGAGGTGTCAGCACTATATGTGCGGCATACAAGGTGTCCTTCTTTTGTTGTTATGATGTAATGGAATGCGTGTACTGAAGTCAAATCCTAAACTAATTGCAGAAAATGAAATGTTAGAAATGGAACCTTAACCTATTGCAAGAAAGAAAGTACAAGGGAAGAGAATGAAATCAAATGCTAAAAGACGCCATTTTCTAACTAAATTCTAAGAGGCTTTGCTTTAAAAGAATTCTAAGTTAACATGTATGCAATCCTACTATCCTAAGCATGCAAATTCAAACCATCAAACCTTCTACTGTTGTGCATGTAAATGAATAAAATAAATTTGTTTTTCTTTTTGTCTTTTTTTCATGTGAGAGTGTGAAAGCTAATCTCTTTTGGTGATGTGGCAGGTGGCTTGGAGATGATGGTGAATGGTCAGAAGGTTTGGGAGACAAGTAGGGATCCTTTGCTAGCTTCCTAAAGGTTTTTTCCTCAATTCGGCTTCAAAACAGGCTTTCCTATAGGATGCTACAGTGATTTCCTACAAGATCTCGTGATTTCCTACAAGATGTACAGATTTACTATAATTCATCGAATGACCAAGCAAATCAAATCCAAATTGGATGGGACAAATTTTGGTATTAAATAGGATGTCTTAGGTCCCTATTCCAAGTGGAATCACTCAAAAATACCTCTATTAACCCATGCAAAAAAAAAACTTTACTAGTTGAAAATCTAGAAATTCGAGAACCAGTGAGCTAGTAAATCTAAAAAATGTCTAACCAAATTAAGTGAACGTGAAATGAGGTAATTTTTGTTATAAACTAGAATTTTTTTGTGATCTAATGCAAGTGGAATCAATTCGATTGAAGCTCATTAGCATGCTCTAAAAAATAGCAGAAATTTATTGTTCTTTGTTAAAAAGGAGGTTCAACAATCTAGATTTGGGAATAAGAAGACTAATCCAAGCAACTCAATGACTATTACGAACTTCGAAAGCCTTTCCAAGGATGAAATAATGCTTGTGATCCTGCAAAAGAACTTACATCAACCATTTAACTCAATCCTACAACAAGAAATCATTAATACTAAATGCATAAATAGAAAGAAATAAAAACTGGAGATGCATGTGAATAAGCAATGAAAAGAAGGAAAGAAAATGATACAAAAGGGCTCTAAGGTTCTTGGGATGGCCAAGCCCAAGGAAACTCAGAGACCTATGGAGGAGAACAAGATTTAGAAGCTGAACATGACACCAATCTTCATTATTTTCGTCAATAGAATTACATCCCTACATGAAAATACAATGGAACTGCAAGAATACAAGCTCTCTCCCCAATAGCACTAATCAAAATCCCTCCCTAGAGGCAAATTCAACTTGGTACTTATACAAAATGATTAGGAGTCATTCCCCATGAATGGAGGAAGTTTTCCCCACCAAAATCCCTTGATTAGTGGATTTAGTCCCCAATACTAAGAATTTGCATTAAATGGCAGAGAACACATTCCTATATTTTCTCAATCATTCCCTAGAGGAAAATTCGACTTGGTACTTACACAAAATAATTAAGAACCATTCCCCATGGATGGAGGAAGCTTTCCCCACTGAAATCCCTTGATTAGTGGATCTGCTCCCTTGATTAGTGGAACACATTCCTATATTTTCTCAATCATTGGAGTTCCACAATTTGTGCCATAATTCCGTAATATCTTGTTGACTTATTATTTATTATTGATCCTCCAATAGTAGGGAACAAGTCCCTAAATTATCTCCTCCTCCAACTCTTCATAATCTGCCCAATATTCTCATAATATTCCATAAAAAATAAATAATATTAGGCACAAATATTCAATTATTCATAAACCTTCCTAATGAATATATTAAAGTTAAAAATAAATTATCTAATGCAAAATGAGAGGTTTAATGCGCTGAAGGATGGTCATAGGCCTTAATTTATGTTTTAAATTAGAGGCATGAGCCTTAACTTATGTCTAATTTAGAGGCCCATCAAACACATGACATTAAATTACTTTTTTATATATAATTTAAACTTCGATCATAAAATCACAAATTTAGCATGAATGGAATGTTTAAAATCCATTTTTATAAAAACAACATATAATTTTTGTTATAAAAAAATACCAAAAGCTAAATATATTCTTTCAAATATATATATATATATATAAAACATAAGCAAATAATTTTTTTAATTTAAAATATTTTTTAGAATTTTTTTAAACACTTCCCTCCATTCTAAGAAGCAAAAATAATAATAGAAATAATGACACACCAAAAATCTTCCCTTCCCTAGTAAGTGTTTCCCACCACTCATTCCACTCACTCGAGTTATTTCATAAACAGAGATAAGTGTTATTTCACACTCTTTTGGCAAAGCCTATTGAGCTTTGCCTATGATATATCTATTCCTTGATGGAGTCCTTGATATATTGATCAAGTTTTGATTCCTTGGAGATTAATTAGAGCAATGAAAACACGAGTACTCTTAATTCCAAGTTCAATGGCTCTAATGGTGGACACGTGGCAAGGGAAGGGTTGCTATCATGGTCATAACTCCAAGTTCATTGTCTCTGATGGTGGACGATGCAAGGGAGGGGGTTGTGCTCGTGGAGTTTTCTCTTTTACATTATATTTAGGGAGTTCAAAGCGATTTGAATGGAATCATTGTCGTCACTAAGTATAATGGATTAAGTGTGATAATGGATAAAATGAAGTAATTATTTGTGAGAATTTGTTCTTGAATGAACATTAGGATCCATTTTATCATAGAGAAAAGTACATGTGACATTCATAAAAAAAAAAATTAAAAAAAAAAAAACCTCAAAATTTCATGTGACATTCATATTGTATGCAACTTATTTTTCATTAAAAACAATTTACTTTTTCATGTGACATTCTTTTTTTGTTAAAATTTCTTCTATTTATAATGTGAATTACAATTTTAATTTGAAATAAAGCTTCTAGTAGCTCTTAATTTACCAATCGTGCATGGATATCGTAAGAAACATTCACAATATAATATGAAGAAAAAATAGGTACCTCCTTCATATGCATTAAAAAATGTTTCTACTGCTTAATGTGAATGACAAGTGTAATCTTAGTTGGATCTCTAATATACCTTAAACCATATTTCCATTTTATTTTTTAGTACTATTAAATGTTATTATGTCTTACCTCATTTTATGGTTAGAATTGTAATAAAAATATGCATTGTGCTATAGAATTAGTAATAACATGTAATATTGATTTTTTTTCCAAAACGCTACAGGTAATGACCACGAAGATGATGATATAGACTATGTTTAGATTACATCATATATCAGAGACGATGGTGATGAGGATGGCGAAGGCGTTGGTGATGATTTTGTGGATGATGTTATGAGGATGGTCACGATGATGATCATGGAAATGATCATGATGATGACCTTGACTACGATTTTCGTGGTGCTAGCTAGCCATGCGTTATTTTTTATATTTATTTGGGATGTCTTAATATGGTAATCATACATTTGAATTTTAGTTTATTCGAATAATGATGATGATATTATTGATACTATCTTGTTACCTTATGAATATGTTGAAAATTGTTTACATTTTTTAATGAAGAATTATTGTATATGATGAGATTCTTATTTTTGATGGATGTTGTGAATTTACCTTAGAATAATGGTATCTATGAAACATTTTTATTTGGTAATCATACATTGACTTTTAGTTGATTTGATTAAATATGATGATGATATTATCATTTTTACCTTGTTATTTTATGTATATATTGAAAATTATCAACATTATTTTGATGGAGAATTATTATGTATGATGATATTACTATCTTTTGATGGATGTTGTGAATTTACCTTAGAATAATGGTGTCCGTGAAAGATTTTGATTTTATAATCACATATTTGAATCTTAATTGATTTGATTAAATATGATGAGGATATTATTAATATTATCTTGTTACTTTATATATGTGTTGAAAATTGTCAATGCTTTTTGATGGAGAATCATGATGTATAATGATGTCATGCGGAAAGAGTCAATTTTGCGGACAAAACCGACCTCCCTAGAAGCTAAGGCTTTCTAGTGACAAACAAAACAATCAAGCACTATCTTTCCCTAAATATGCATTTAAAATACAAGCAACCAGGTGTTTAAAGCATACCTTTAATCCAACGCTGTTTGTAGCAGCCAAGCCTCTCCGATCCAGATGAGCTCCTTCTCCTTGAAGCCTGCATTCACTAACAAGCAAACGATTACATAGCACCTGAATAACTCATATAATAAAACATATTCATCATAAAGACCAAGGAGTTTATGAAACAAATTATATATAACAACTTGTTGAGAAAAATAAACTTAATTGTATTAATTGGAAACAAAAGAAACCATTACAACCAGTGCCTTGGTGTTGTGCAGGTCCCTCCCAGGGTCCAGCAAGAGTTCTCCTTTACTTTGATCAGCTCACCCACTTCCAAATGAAGCTAAGAAAGGATGGGAATCTCTCCTCTCAAGCTCTATAAGGGAGTCCTAATTTCAGCAGCATCTACCCTTAGGAATGTTCAGCTTTTTAACCTCTCCTCCCTCTGGCCCAATGCCTATATTTATAGTGCTTTGGAGGAAGTTAATCAGGTCCACCATCAATGGGATAAGCCCCTCTTTAGAAGGGATAGCTCCCCTCTTCATGGGATAAGTTCCTCTTTCATTGGGATGCATGAACCATCTGGAGGCGCTCAATCCACGTCAAACCATCTTCTAGAATGCTCTAGAATCGACCGCAAGTAAGTTTTTTGAAGTAAAACTTGCGCCTTTTGACTTTTACAGGGGTACGCACCCACCCCTTTACAGACAGAGCGTACAAGTACGCAGGTATTATGTACTTGAGGTGCGTACACGCAGGTAAGAGTAAGAGAAACTGCATAACCAGAGTTATATTGACTTTTAAAGGCTTTCTCTCTTTTTTGGAGTTTGACATGAGGAGCAAAGGTATAAGACTTGCCAAGGAGGACAGTATGGTTATTGATGGAGCCATACTGACTGCAAATAGTCATGGTGACAAATTTTAGTGTAACAAATGATATTGCTATTTTTGGATATAATGTTCTCAGTTTACCTTGGAGTAATGATATCTGCGATAAGTATTGATTTAGTGGTCATATATGTATATTGAAATTTGTCAATGATTTTTTTATGGAGAATTGTTATATATGAGGATACTGCTATATTTTTGATGAATTTTGTCAATTACACTTAAATTTGTTTACAAATATTAAGTTATAAATTTGAATTGTGATATCTTCTTAAATGTGTTATACATGAAAATACCTCCTCATCATCTTGGAGGAGAATACTATGTTGTTGGTTGAAATACCCCTATCTCGTAGACTATATAAAACTATAATACAAGTTATGTACCATGAGGACCACGTTATCCTAGTCTATAACAAGTTGTCCCCTTCATATAACTTTTGTTACCAAAATTCTCACTCAGTCACGAGGAAAAAAGCTCGAGTTAACTAGAATTTGACACTCTTGTTCACTTTCGCAAACTCATATGGTGGAATGTGATCTCTTTATCCTCATATTTAGCTTTTTCCTAAAAAAGAAAATCATACAAAAGGAGGAAAGAGCCACAAAACATGGAGAAGCTTTTTCCTAAGCACAAAAGCATCTAAAAAGTGGAAAAGGCCACTTTTATATGAGGAAACATTATTCACCCAAAAGTTTTTGCCCAAATTGAACTAATGAGGAATTTGGGAAATCTTCATAGCCTTCACTTTCCTATATATTGGAGGCTTGGCCATTGAGAAAATGATGGGAATTCTTGTATTGTCATGCTTCTAAGATCTATCTTTAGAGGGAGAGTTTTGGAGCTAGGAGTTGGGAGAGGTGTTGTTGCAACTTCATTTGATGGTTGTAACTTTCCTACAACTCCTTTGTTAATATAGATCATTTGTTCTTCCTTCCATATGCTACTATTCATTCTTTACTTATTCTATTTAACTCATGAATGTATGTGATTTTTGTTTATATTTATTTATTCAGTGATATTGATATGTTTATGATAGTTTAGATTATCAAGATATTATGTTGTGAAGGATGCCTTGTTCTCTCTCTTATGTGTAGGACCAAGATTTGGAGCTAGCTAGGAGCACTTCCCAGCTACACTAAAAACTCCAACAAGAATTGCATGTGAGGACTCATAGGAATTCCTTCTCTTTTTCTTAATCTATATTCTACATCTTAATCTAATAAAAATCTCGAGCCTTAGAACAACCTTTCTCTTAATTAATTTGTCCTAGGTTTCCAGTTTAAATTGAGATGGTTTTATGTTCATCTAACCATGCATTAAATCCTATAGTAAAATGACATTAGAAACTGTATTATATTTCACTATGTAATTGAAATTAGTAAAATGAACCCATAAAGGGGGTCATAAATGGAAATAAAAAGTAAAAATTTAAACAAGAAGCCAAAAGTGGACGTTACCATGGATGCAAAATTGGGAGTAGAATTGGATGTTAAACTAGCCATAAAAACAAGATGCAAAAAATGACACAAAAATGGTTTTAAAGTAGAATTAAAAGGGTGCAACCCTAGACACAAAGAAGGGAACAAAATAGGGCATACAAAAGGATACCAAATTGGGTGCAAACAAGGATGTAAAAATGGACACCAAAATGAGGATGCAAAGAATGGTGTAAAATTAGGATGCAAAATTGGGTGCAAAAAAGATGTAATAAAAGACACAAAACAAGATGCAAAATGTGACTAAAAAAGGGTGAAACCAAGGATGCCAAAAATGATGCATAACTAGATGAAAATTCAAACTAAAATCTTGGTGAAAAATGAGATGCAAATGTGGACACAAAATGTGGCAGAAAAGAAGATGCAAATTTGGAAGCCAAAAAGGATGAAAAATTAGACACCAAAAGGATGCAAAATTGGACATAAATAATGGTGCAAAATTGGACACAAAAGTAGAAAAAAATGGTGCAAAATGGACATAAAATTGGCTCAAATTTGGATGCAAATTGAGATGCAAAATGAGGTGCAACAAATGATTCAAAACTTGGTACAAAAACAAATGCGAAAGTAGATGAAATAAATGGCTCAAAATTGAACGTAACATTAAACACAAAATGGGATGCAAAGGTGGACGCGACACATGGCTCAACATAGGATGCAAATTTAGATGTTCAAAAGGATGTAAAATTGGATGCAAGAAATGTTGTTATAAATGATGCTAAATTGGATGCAACAAACAATGCAAAATATGGTGCAAAATAGGATGCAAAAAAATGAGACAAATAAAATGCAAAAGTTGATGCAAAAAATGGTGCAAAAATGTATGCAAATTTTGGCACTAAATTAGATTCAACATATGGTGCAAAATTGGATGAAAGAACAATGTGAAAAAGGCAGAAAAACTGGCGCAAAAATAGATGTAAAAAATAAGTACAAAATTAGAAGCAAAAAATGGCATAAGACTAGATGCAAAAACTCGATGCAAAAAAAGGCCCTCAATCAGCTGCAAAAGATGGTGTAAAACTCAATGCAAATTACGACACAAAACTAGAAGCAAAGAATGGCACAAAACAGGAAGAAAAAAATGATGCAAAAATAGATGCAAAAAATGGCAAAACCTGTTGTAAAACCAAATGCAAATCTTGGTGCAAAATATGATGCAAAATTTGGCATAAAAAATATGCAAATTTTAGCGCAAAAAATGACACTTTAAAAATTGTACAATAGAGCCAGATTTAGTGCCAGGCTGCTCATCCCAATTGAGAAAACGGTATACATTTGGAGATTTCAGCAGGTACTCAGGGGGAGTATGTACAGCAAAAGGTATACCAAAGAGGAGAATATCTTGGTCCGCCCTTTGCCCTTGATGTCAAAGGGGGAGAGTGACTTGGTGTGGTGGTTGCCATCAAGTCCAAAGGGGGAGATTGTTGGCATTATGATACAAGTGTTGTCCTTGATGGCAACTCACTCAGAGGCAGGTACAGGTGATGGCAACTTAATCAGAGGACAGATCTTAGTACAGCAAGACAAGAAAGAGATATACGCAGGTTCATTAAGGAGAATCGGCGTGTACACGCAGGTTGGCTTCAGTAAAAGCGCGTACATGTGGAAAACTTATCTTTGGTCCGTGGCGGTTAGTCCTTGGAAGTTGTGCCTATGGTTTTGGACCATGGTGTCTCGACGGACGTGTTGATCCCTAGTTTTGAAGTTGATGGTATTGTGTTACTATGGTTTTGGACCGTGGTATTGTGAAGGGCCTAAGCCTATATAAGGAGAAGATCATTAGGCCAGATGTGTGAGTGAGTGTGAGTGAGTGATGAAAATCTGAGGAAGTGTGAGATCCAAATGTTGGTTATGGGTTGGTGATCTGAACCAAGGTTTCACTCATGTGGAGGATGATGGAACGAGATCTCAAGGCTTGGAATGATTATCTTCATATGGTTTGACTGTGGATAGACTAGATCTACTGACGCATGTTTATTATTATGATCTGGGTATGTTTTGATGTCTGATATAGCTGCGGAGTTTTAAGCTTGAATTTGCAGATCTGTACGCAGGTTGGTTTTGGTAAAAGAGCATATACACGCAGGTTGGGTTCGTCGAAGTAGCGTATACAATGTGAAGTATGATATTTGAAGATGGAGTTGGATCTGGTTGTTGTTATGTTATCTGGTTGTTGTTGACAGGGTTTCAGTGATTCAGTATTGGGTGATTCAGAGATTAATGATGCAGGTTGTACTACAATGGTGATAGTTTCATGGATCCAGTATGAAAATGTATGAAACGTGGTCCCGGGAAGATCGTAGGCCGGCACCTACGTACTGGTAAACATATCAGCAAGTACAAGAGCCAGGGGGTTGTAGCTCCCTTCCAGGAGCAGCTGGAAAACGAGTGAAGGTTGTAGCCTTCTGTAGGGTTGGCACCTACGTATTAGTAAATGGATCGGCTAGTACAAGAGCTATGAGGGTTGTAGCCTGCGTGCTGGTAAATGACTGCACCAGTACATTGTAAAAGAAGTTTCTTATTAAAGAAGAAAGAGACGAATTGCAGCAGGTGGTTTTCACCCACATTGGGTTTCCACCTTATATCATGGTGTTCATGTGTGTGGCTTTTATGTGATGATCTGTTCTGTTATACTGCACCTGTTTACTGTTAATATGGTTAATAATGTTCTGATGCATTTACTGAAGATAAGCTAACTGAATCATAAGATTTCTGGATATACGCTAGTTGCTTTAGACACAGTAGCGTGTACACGCGGGTTCACTTAACTGAAGTAGCGTATATGTTTCTGAGTATGAAATTTGTAAAGGTTTTACTGATCTGATAATACTGATTCACCCCCCCCCCCCCCCCCCTCTCAGTATTATTTCCAACAATTGGTATCAGAGCGGGTCCTTCAGAGAAGCTTGATCGCTTGAAGGAGATTCGTAGAACAATGGGGAAGAAAGCGCGTCAGAAGAAGAAGACAGCTCAAAGGAACAATGACAACCTGCTGTTGAGTGGAAGCAAGAATTCAGATCCTGAATCACCTCAGAATGAAGATGGACAAGCAAATGAAGCATCAGATCAAACCATAGATCAGCAAGATCTACCTAGCAAAAAGGAGAATGCCCTCAAAGAAGAAATCATCAGATTAGAAGATCAGTTGGAATGTGCCTCCAGAATTCGACAAATGCTGCTAGCGTTGAATAAAGAGCAAGAAAACGAGATCCTCAAACTAAGGCATCAGCTGGATGAAGGAAGGAAAGCTGAAGAGACCTTGAAGAAGCAATGTCTGGAAAAAGAAGAACAACATCAAGTTGAGGTAAAAATCTTGAAAAGTAAATTAGAAGAAAAAGGTAAACTATTACGATTTCAAGATAGTACTCAGATCTTGGATGATATTCTTAGTAGTCAAAGGTCCCCTGCTATCAAAACTGGTCTTGGTTTTCATGAGTCTATTGAAGATGAATCTGGTTCACAAAGTAAGACAAGAATCTCTAATGCAAAATCTGAAAGGCTCTGCAAGGAGATGAAAGGACAACCCCATCAACAATCAAGGAAAGAGACTCCTCAAAGAAAATCTTTTACTCCTCCCATGAATAATGTTGAATGCCATGTATGTCATAATCTTGGACATGTTGCAGCCATATGTAGAAGAAGAAGGTTTCAATACCATCATGCAGAAAGATCATCACATTCAAGGTACTTTAATGGATATTTCTTTTCTTGCAATATGTTTGGTCACAAAGCTGCCGATTGCTATAGGAGGAATATGAAACATGTAAGATGCTATGCATGTAACAAGTTTGGACATAGAGCAAAAGATTGCAGGAACAAAGCTCATGATAAAAAGAAATCATCAACATGCTTGAAGATATGGAAGAAGAAGGAAGTTCAGTCAGAAAGATGTGGCACGGCACGGGGTACTCAGCATAGCACAGACATAACAAACTCAGGGGGAGCTGAAAGTGTCAAACTTCAGTGTTCTAATTCTCATACGCAAGTTTCATGAAGGAAATCCGCGTATATACGCGAGTTTCACACTGCAAAATCGCGTATATGTCAGTCTGAAGAAATGCAGTGGGGATAGGCTCAGAAAAGGGGTCTGATATGATTCAGTCCAATATCTGCTCTCTTGGTTAACGATTACAGTCTGCTAAGGATGTTTGGAAATGTTTTGATACTTGTAAGATGTTAGAAGTGTTTAATCCTAACTTGATGATGATGAGATCTTGATGCTTATTACTGATGTATGCATGATCAGATCTAACTACAGATGGCACAGGCTCAGGGGGAGCATATGTTATGAAACCAGCTCAAGAAAAGATAGAAAAGAAAGATCAACGCCTTAGAATTCAGCCTCTTCGAGGGGGAAACCTCCTTTACATTACATAAATGAACAATTCTTGGATGATACAAATGACAAAACCTCCTTTCTATATATAGCAGTCTAAGGAGTCACAATATAATCCAGCCGACCTAACAATAATAATATTAAGCCACAAAAATAATAATAGAGGGATTCTATGGGGCACAGAAATAACAATATGTGGGTAATAGGGGCACAACAATATAAATAAGGGGTATAAATACAATAGTAATGGGGTAATCACTAGTATTATAGGGACCCAACATGCCCCTCTCCTTCAAAAAAGTGTTGTCCTCAACGCTTGAGCAGTTCTAGATACTTCTGCATAAAATTCTCATCCTCCCATGTGGAATCTTCAGCGGATAAGTTCTTCCACTTGATAAGATACTCTGAAATTGATCGATTTCGTAGCTGTCGAGTTCTTGTTTCTGTGACTGCTTCCGGTTCCAATATAATTTTTCCTTCCTCGTCAAGTTCTGGCAATATTGTTTGAACTGGGAGCTTGTCGCCTATAACCTTCTTTAAACATGAAACATGGAAAACTGGGTGCAATCGAGAAGCTGCAGGAAGCTCCAATTTGTATGCCATAGTACCAATCTTTTCCAACACCTTGTACGGACCATAATACTTTGGTGATAATTTATTATCCTTCTTAGCTTGCTTTAGGGACATTTGCTTATATGGTTGTAGCCGTAGGAATACCCAATCACCTACATCAAAACTTCTTTCACTGCGATGTTGATCTGCCTGTTGTTTCATTCTATTTTGTGCCAACACGAGGTTATCCTTTAAGAGTTGGAGGACTTGTTGTTGATGTTCGATGTGATGTTCCACTGCCTGAACCTTAGAATTTTCTCTTAAATATGATGTGATGGATGGTGGTTGATACCCATAAAGTGCCATAAATGGGGTCATTTTTGTTGTTGTATGGAAGGAAGTGTTATACCACCATTCAGCCAGAGGCAACCATTTGACCCATTGTGTCTGTTTATCAGATACAAAGCAACGAAGATATCCTTCCAAACATTTGTTTACTATCTCAGTTTGCCCATCAGATTGAGGATGATAAGATGAGCTATGAGCTAACTGAGTACCAAGACAAGAAAATAATTCTGTCCAAAAATTTCCAGTGAAAATGGGATCTCTGTCACTTACAATAATCTTTGGGTTTCCATGTAGCTTTTGAACTGTTTCCATAAATGCAGTAGAAACTGTACTGGCTTTAAATGGATGTGATAATGCACAAAAGTGTGCATACTTGGTAAGTCTGTCAACTACCACCATGATGACACTCTTTCCCTCAGACTTGGGTAAACCTGTGATAAAATCCATTGAAACCTCCTCCCAACGTTGGCTTGGAATGGATAAAGGTTGTAATAGACCCGGTGTCTTAATTGTTTCAACTTTATTTTGTTGGCAAACCAAACATTCCGCCACAAACTTTTGAATATCTGATTTAAGGCCATCCCAAAAAAATTCCTTCTTAACCCTGTGGTAAGTTTTTAAAAATCCTGAGTGCCCTCCTAAGGGAGAAGTGTGCAATTCCATAAGAATCTTTTGTTTTAGCTGGGAATTCTTACAGAGGTATAAGCGATCTTTGTACCATAACGAATCATTTTGCCAGCTAAATGTATCAGAAGTACTGGAATCTTGTTGTAGCTTTCGAATAAGTGCCCACACTTCTTCGTCATTCTTCCATTCCTCCTTTGCTTCATTTATCCAATCTGGTTGGATAATAGAAATGGCACACAACAATGCTTCCATATCCTCATCCTTTCTTGAGAGTGCATCTGCCACCACATTTTGCTTCCCTTTTTTGTAGATGATTTCAAAGTCATAACCCAACATCTTTGTGACCCACTTTTGTTGCTCTTCAGAGGATAATCTTTGTTCTAAAAAGTATTTAAGGCTATCATGATCCGTTTTTACCTTGAAGTGTCTTCCCATTAGGTAGGGTCGCCATTTCTTAAGTGCATGGAGTATTGCCAACATTTCCTTCTCATAAATAGCTTTGCTTAAAAACTTTCCCTTGATTGGACGACTTTCAAAAGCAATGGGTCTTTCATCTTGCATTAGAACAGCACCAATTCCATTTCCTGAAGCATCACATTCCACAATAAAGGTTTTTGTGAAGTCCGGTGTAGCTAAGACCGGTGCTTGGCACATTGCCTCTTTAAGATGTTTAAAGGCCTTTGTTGCTTCCGGAGTCCATGAAAATGAATCTTTCTTCAATAATGTTGTTAGAGGTGCTGCTATTCTCCCATAATTCTTAACAAACTTGCGATAATACCCTGTCAACCCAAGAAATCCTCGCAGATGCTTTATGGATGTGGGGATTTTCCATTCCTTAATGGCTTTAATTTTGCTAGGGTCTACCTTAACTCCTTCATGAGATACAATATGACCCAAATATTCCACCTCCTGGACTCCAAAGAAACATTTGGATCTTTTTGCATATAATTGTTTCTCCTCCAATAGTTGTAGCACCTTGTCAACATGTTCAACATGATCCTTCCAAGACTTGTTGTAGATTAGTATATCATCAAAAAATACTAACACAAATTTTCTAAGGAATGGTTTGAAAATTGAATTCATCAAACCTTGAAATGTTGAAGGTGCATTGGTAAGGCCAAAAGGCATGACCAAAAATTCATAATGACCCTCATGAGTTCTAAATGTCGTTTTCGGAATGTCTTCAATCTTCATTCTGATTTGATGATATCCCGAACGAAGATCCAACTTGGTGAAGTAAATTGATCCATGCAATTCATCCAGTAATTCATCAATGACAGGAATGGGGAACTTATCTTTAATAGTGAGCTTGTTGAGCTCCCTATAATCTGGACACATGCGCCATGATCCATCCTTCTTGTGCACCAATACTACTGGAGCTGAGAAAGAACTTTGACTCGGTTGAATTATACCAGCCTCTAGCATTTCTGCAACCATACGTTCAATTTCACTTTTTTGGACATATGGATATCTGTACGGCCTGATGTTTGGAGGAACACTTCCTGGAATCAGATGAATAGCATGATCATGATCACGCATAGGTGGGAGACCTTTGGGAGTCTCAAATACCTTGGAATGATTGTCCAGGACTTTTTGGAGATCTGGAGAAATAGATGATTCCAATGTGGAAACATCTAGCGAACATAATTGTGCAATTACACCTCTTTGCTCCTTTTTTAGAAGCTTTGTCATGCCATTAGAGCTGATTATCTTTCCTGGTTTCCCTGCAATACCCCTTAATTCAACTTCCTTTCCTTCCACAGAAAATTTCATGAAAAGTTCTTGAAAATTAAAAGCTATTGTACCCAAGGATTGTAGCCATTGGACTCCTAGTACAACATCAGCACCTCCCATTGGAATGGAAAGCATTGGGCTAGTCAATACATATTCTCCCATGGATAGCTTGATATTATGGCACTTTCCAGAACAATTTATTGTTCCTCCATTTGCAATCATCACTTGACACTCTGGTGCTGGATATAGGAAGCAATTCAATTCTTTTGCTACCCTACAATGAATAAAATTGTGGGTGCTTCCTGAATCAATCAACACTATTACCTTTTTCTTCTTGATTTGTCCTTCTATCTTGATGGTTTGAGGAGTGGTAATTCCCGCCAATGCATTACAAGATATGGTCGGATTTATTTGTTCTTCATCTAGGCTTTGTTCCTGGAATATATCCTCTTCTTTTGACCTTTCTTGCTCCTTTTCTTCTTCCTCTTCACAATCTATGTAGAATAATTTCTTCTCAGCACACTTATGACCTTTTGTGTATTTGCTATCACAATTGTAACAAAGCCCTTTTGCTCTTTTTTCTTCCAATTGTTGTGGTGTCAACCTTGTAGGTTGTGGAAACTATGGGCAACAACACTTCCGTCTTTATAGTTGTGAATGGTATGCTTCCTAGTTGCCATAATTTTGCTTTCCATTTTTCTTGCTAACCTGAATGCCTTCTCTAATGAATCAGGTTCCCAAAGGCGCACATCATGTTGGATATTATCCTTTAAAGACCCTATGAACACATCAATCCTATGCTCCTCTGGAATATCTTTTACCCTTATGTTCAATTTTTGGAACTCCTCAATGTGCTCCATTATTGAACCCTTTTGTTTGAGACTTATCAATTGGCTAAAAAAAGTGTTGCTTTTTGTATCCTCATAATGTGCTATCAATTCTTCCGTAAAAATTGCCCAAGTGATAAACTGTTTACGAGAACAAAGCCATTGATACCATACAAACTGATTTGGTTCCAAATATAAAGTTGCCATACGTACCTTTTGTGTGTTTTGCACATTATTGAGATCGAAGAATTGCTCCATCTGTAATATCCATGTGGCGAGATCCTTGCCATCAAACTTCCTCATATCGATTTTTGGAACATGGTGAGTCTTCGATCCAACATTAGAGTCTATGGAATCATGATTAACATTTGTTTTGTTCTCATCATGAGTTTCCTTTAGTACTCTTTCACCCTTAGTGACTATTTCTTGTAGCAACTTATCCATCTTATCATCCATGCCATCAATTTTAGCGTCCATGCCATTCACCTTAGCTTCCATGCCATCCATCTTAGCTTCTACACCTTTCTTTAAACCATCCATCTTAGCTTCTACATCTTTCCTTAGACCATCCATTTTAGATTCTGTTGCTTTTTGTGCAAGTGACACTCGTTGCACTTGTTCTTGTAATTTTGATATATCATATATCATTTCCTCTTCTTCTTCATGAGTCATGCTAGAGCTTTCAGGCTCCTTACTAGGTGTTTGCATTTTATTTCCTCGGGGCATCAGTTAACGATAATAATTCTCTAATATGCCCTTTGAATTCCTTCAAAATAAATTTTCAAACCAAGCTTAAGCAAAAATTAAAGAAAATCTACACACCTTTTTTCACTTTGTAGGAGCTCGATATTGCCTCCGATGTATCTCTGTACTTTCTGATTATCTAGTTCTGAATTTGTGACCTGTAGTAGCCCTCTGTGTCCTCTTTCCAATGCCACAAGTCTAACCCAAATTGGATTCTCCAAGGAAGAGTTATGTGAAATCTCCCACAGTGACTTGATTATATACTAGTTCAGTAGAGTGAACTTGTACGACGTGCCACGTGTCACTGTTTCAACCTTTGACTCTGAAAAATATATAAAAGAAAACTACAGTCCCTCCTCTTTCTGTGCCTTCTTACGAATTTTCAATCCGATGCTCAGAAATAAAGTTATGACGATTTTCCCCAGGTCCCCTGTTTTGAGTGTAATTCAGGAGTCTGCAAAAAGACCAACTTCCTCAGATCATATCTCCGAAAATATCGCGCAAAAAACTCTAAAATTCGGACCCAAGGTTCAGAGCGATTTCTTCTCAAATGGGTTTTTTTTTAGACTTCTGAAACGTCACAGAAAAAAAGTTATAGCGAAAATGCCACGATGACCTGTTTGGAGCAGCGAAACCCTAGAATCCAAAGCTCTGATACCAAATGTTATGAAACCAGCTCAAGAAAAGATAGAAAAGAAAGATCAACGCCTTAGAATTCAGCCTCTTCGAAGGGGCAACCTCCTTTACATTACATAAATGAACAATTCTTGGATGATACAAATGACAAAACCTCCTTTCTATATATAGGAGTCTAAGGAGTCACAATATAATCCAGCCGACCTAACAATAATAATATAAAGCCACAAAAATAATAATAGAGGGATTCTATGGGGCACAGAAATAACAATATGTGGGTAATAGGGGCACAACAATATAAATAAGGGGTATAACTACAATAGTAATGGGGTAATCACTAGTATTATAGGGACCCAACAGCATATACTTCAAATAATGCATTGTTGGCATTATGGTTAGAAGTTGTTGATAAAGTCTATGAAGCTAAATGATACATCTTGCTGTTTGATCAAAGGAATGGTATTGTAGGCTGTTGCTTATGGTACAGATCATATATGATGAATGATAGTCATGCTCTTGAATGAATGGCTGGTCTTAGAACCTGCATCTGCTCAGGGGGAGCATGGATGGATTAATACAAAGGGGAGCCAAATCAGAAACTTCAGCATGTACTCAGGGGGAGCATGGACAGATTGGTACACTTTGGCATATACAAAGGGGGAGCACATTTGGAGATTTCAGCAGGTACTCAGGGGGAGTATGTACAGCAAAAGGTATACCAAAGAGGAGAATATCTTGGTCTGCCCTTTGCCCTTGATGTCAAAGGGGGAGAGTGACTTGGTGTGGTGGTTGCCATCAAGTCCAAAGGGGCAGATTGTTGGCATTATGATACAAGTGTTGTCCTTGATGGCAACTCACTCAGAGGCAGGTACAGGTGATGGCAACTTAATCAGAGGACAGATCTTAGTACAGCAAGACAAGAAAGAGATATACGCAGGTTCATTAAGGAGAATCAGCGTGTACACGCAGGTTGGCTTCAGTAAAAGCGCGTACATGTGGAAAACTTATCTTTGGTCCGTGGCAGTTAGTCCTTGGAAGTTGTGCCTATGGTTTTGGACCATGGTGTCTCGACGGACGTGTTGATCCCTAGTTTTGAAGTTGATGGTATTGTGTTACTATGGTTTTGGACCGTGGTATTGTGAAGGGCCTAAGCCTATATAAGGAGAAGATCATTAGGCCAGATGTGTGAGGGAGTATGAGTGAGTGATGAAAATCTGAGGAAGTGTGAGATCCAAATGCTGGTTATGGGTTGGTGATCTGAACCAAGGTTTCACTCATGTGGAGGATGATGGAACGAGATCTCAAGGCTTGGAATGATTATCTTCATATGGTTTGACTGTGGATAGACTAGATCTACTGACGCATGTTTATTATTATGATCTGGGTATGTTTTGATGTCTGATATAGCTGCGGAGTTTTAAGCTTGAATTTGCAGATCTGTACGCAGGTTGGTTTTGGTAAAAGAGCGTATACACGCAGGTTGGGTTCGTCGAAGTAGCGTATACAATGTGAAGTATGATATTTGAAGATGGAGTTGGATCTGGTTGTTGTTATGTTATCTGGTTGTTGTTGACAGGGTTTCAGTGATTCAGTATTGGGTGATTCAGAGATTAATGACGCAGGTTGTACTACAATGGTGATAGTTTCATGGATCCAGTATGAAAATGTATGAAACGTGGTCCCGGGAAGATCGTAGGCCAGCACCTACGTACTGGTAAACATATCAGCCAGTACAAGAGCCAGGGGGTTGTAGCTCCCTTCCAGGAGCAGCTGGAAAACGAATGAAGGTTGTAGCCTTCTGTAGGGTTGGCACCTACGTACTAGTAAATGGATCGGCTAGTACAAGAGCTATGAGGGTTGTAGCCTGCGTGCTGGTAAATGACTGCACCAGTACATTGTAAAAGAAGTTTCTTATTAAAGAAGAAAGAGACGAATTGCAGCAGGTGGTTTTCACCCACATTGGGTTTCCACCTTATATCATGGTGTTCATGTGTGTGGCTTTTGTGTGATGATCTGTTCTGTTATACTGCACCTGTTTACTGTTAATATGGTTAATAATGTTCTGATGCATTTACTGAAGATAAGCTAACTGAATCATAAGATTTCTGGATATACGCTAGTTGCTTTAGACACAGTAGCGTGTACACGCGGGTTCACTTAACTGAAGTAGCGTATATGTTTCTGAGTATGAAATTTGTAAAGGTTTTACTGATCTGATAATACTGATTCACCCCCCCCCCCCTCTCAGTATTATTTCCAACAATGTAGTACAAGGTCCCTGAGACTTCGATCTTTTCCTTGGGCACGACTATGTTTATGTCATGGGAGCTCTTGTTTCTTCACTCTTTCGTGTGGTTTGTTTTCCACACAAAGGGAGAATAGTGACCATTGATCAATTATCGTTTTTCGGACGCTAGATGGCTCCAATCCTACCGTCATCCCCTATTGGTTCTCATTTGCAAGCAATACCCTCCTCGCCACAGGTCAATTATGTGGTCACTCATTCCATCTCCATATCTACTTATGATCACACAGATGGCATGGTACATTATGTATTGGGGGCATTGGAACCTGATCTGACATTTGCACCAGTTGACATATGTTCCTCCTAGAGCGTAGTTCTCTCATCCAGTGAGGACCTCTTGGGGGCCATGTTCTCATATGCTCCATGATCAGTTGTTACAAGGATAGTTATTTTTTGTGTCAACCTTGTCAAAATATGAAACAATGTACGAGGATAGTTCTTTTTTTGTTTCTCCCTCGTTAAAAAATGAAACAACATATAAGGATAGTTCTTTTTCTATGTCAACCTCGTTAAAAAATGAAACAGTGTGCGAGGATAGTTTTTTCTTGTATCAACCTCACTAAAAAATGAAACAAGATGTGAGAGCATGGTTCTTGGTTTTGTGTCAATCTCCTTAAAAAATGGAACAAGGAGTCATGAGGATAGTTCATGGTCTTGTGTCAACCTCGTTAAAAAATGAAACAAAGTGTCGGAGCATGGTTCCCGGTTTTGTGTCAAGCTCCTTAAAAAATGAAATAAGGAGTCTTGAGGATAGTTTTTTTACTATGTCAACCTCGTTAAAAAATGAAACAACTTCCTTTTCCAAATTGAGTATTTGATTAAGATCTCATCAAATTCCAGTCGAGTCTTTCCTTGATCTCGAAAGTGAAACTTCATTCCATCCACCTTTTAGCAACCCGATGTCTACTTCGATGAATGAAATGAAGTTTGGGGAGCATGTGCCTCGACTCTCATCATGTTGGGGGCATCCCATTTTTTCATCCAAGCATAGTTTTTTGTTTCAAGCTTGTGTAAACATGAAACCAAAACCAAGCATATTTTTTCATTTCAAACTTGTGTAAACATGAAACTGAATCGAAGCATAGTTCCCCGTGGTTCAGTCTTGTATAAAAATGAACCCATATCCATTTTAACCCTCGTGATTGTCATTTTTATCAGCCTCTCCCGTTAGATAAGCCTTGGCTTTTTCTCCATTCCATTACCACCATCTCTTTGGCTGATCATTTGCTTTCACTTGGGTGTTTTACCCTGTCTTGAGGAATGCAATGATGAGCGGTTTTACTAGCGAGACTCTTGACCTCTTAGTTTTTGAGCAGTTGCACCATAACTGGAACCAGTTGCTACCCTTTATACCACTCATTCCTCCAGGACAAGTCACCTTTAAGCTCTTTTATGACTCGTAACATATAGTCGTTTCCTGGTCAAACATAGCCATTAGGATGATTTTCTCTCTCTATTGAACCTGTATCCATGATCTGGTTCTTCAACTTGTCCTGACAATGAACCACACTGGTTGGTTCAAAACACGTCAACAAATGAATTACGATGTGATTTTCACCGAAAACTCTTCTCTATAAACTCGATATGGATCACAAAAACCTAAATTCAACCAACGAAAAGATTGTCTAGTATTTTTCCCTTTTAGACTCGTTAAAGCAAATAAAAGTAGGGAGTAATCTTTGAGCTCTTTTCTGACTCTCAAAATATGAAAAGATTGTCGAGCTCTTGTCGTTTTGAAATCGTTAAAGGTTGTGAAATGTCATCTACCCAGTATACATTTACCCCTTTTTCGGGATGGGATAAAACTATTTACGAAAAATGTATACCTTAGTCAAACATGACTAGGAGGTTCTCTTGAATATTGTTTTCTACCTTTTCGGGTTCGAGAGACAATTTTACGAAAAGGGACCCTTGGAGTTTTCTTTTCTGTGTCTTTTTCAAACTCTCTAAACATGAAAAAGATTCTGAGTTTCACCTTTGTCGGACTCGTTAAAAGATTAAACGACATAGGACTTGTCATTACGATGACATTGAGCTTATCCTTCTTAGGGCTCGTTAAAATTTACTAGGTAGGACCCATTCGAAGGATGGGCTTATATTACAAGCATATGTTATCCCCTTCAAGCTTGTGTTTCAGAAATAACTAGGGTACTCACAAGAAATAGTGGGGGAAAATTGGAAGTATTCATCAATTGTACTCTTCACTTAAGGCAGCATGTCGCTCTTGGACATTGAGACTCATTTGTTGTTCATGTCGAGTTTTGGGACATCCTCACTCTATCACTTTCCTTCCTGGGTTTGGGTTATCCATTTTAACCTATCATCTGATCTTTGCCATGTCACCATCACCTTTGATCCTATGATGTAAAATGTTGCCAAACTCTGGAGTCATGTCATCCACATGTCCAAGAGAAGTCTTCTTGCTTGTACATTATATGATCATATGTCACATTCTTGGATTACTCTCATTCATTGTGTTTCCCATTTCATTCCAATGATGAAGGATCCATTATGAACTTCCTTTGACAGATCGCTTCCTGTCGACTTCAGCTCATTATCCAGGAAGTTGATCTAGAAACACCTTTCTAGTACCTTAGAGCTTGCATGCCTCAATGGCAAGTTTTTCTCACTCGACAATAGGTTCTCATCATTGGCCCTCGATTGAGTGATTTCGCAAGTGTTTGACTTCAGTTCCTTATTCACACTTCGTGAATTGTATTGATAGTACCTTGAGAGCCATTGACATTATGGGTGGTTTCTCTCGCACTTGTTAACGATTCACATCATTGGCCAGTAATCAAGTGATTTTCTAGCATGTTTGACTTCAGCACGTCTATTCACATGTTAGAATTTGTACTTTGATTGGGTCATGTTGGAGCGCAAGACCCTAGGCTTAGATCACAAAAGTCCAAGTTGCGAGGAGTGATGAGTCATTCATGATTATATACATGATTCTTTAGATGGATGGCTGCGACCATGCCGTGGGTATCATTTTGATCCTACTTAGTCGAATGGTTGCGACCATACCGTGGGTATTTTGATTTTGATCCTCTTTATGTGGATGGTTGCGCCCATGCCATGGATCTATTTCATATGATCCCTTCAGTCGGATGGTTGCGTCCATGTCGAGGATCCATGCACATGATCCTTTTCTTGATGGATAGTTACGCTTATACCATGGATTCATGTATTGTTATATGCCTCTCATGTTTATCAGGCATGACTATCAGATTTCAAATATGTACATGTATGTTTGAGTTGCAGGTCTTCTGATGCTGGTATTCCAAGTCCTCGCTCCATCTTAAAGCATTTTAGCCATCACTCTCAGCTCTAACTTCATGCTTAGGTGGCATCTGTTACACAGTAATTTGTCACTCCCTATTCTTGATCTCGGAGAACCCTAGTAGTGACTACTGTGTTATACTTTCACCATAAGAAGTGTGCTCTTGCATTCCTTAAAGTTTGAAGAAAGTAGTCCCCACTCCCTTCAAAACATTTCTAGAGAATCCTTCTTAAAACCTAGTTTTTAAGATTAGCGCTCTTTCTCAGTGTCTCACCTGCGCTGATGGCAGAGTTTTACACTGTGACCCACATCGATCGGTGCTATTGTTATCCCAATACCCGCATCGATTGGTGCTACTATTAGCCCAATACCCACGTCGGTCTACTTCTGGACTGTTTTTATAAAAGGAAACAGAGTTTCGCGTTTAGAAACTTCTAGTGGCGATGTGTTGGATGTTCGTTTGGTTGGATAAGGGCCAAGAATTCCATATAAGGTTTTTTTCCCCTTAAAATTGGACCTTTCCAAGGAGATAAGACCTTTTTCCCCCTTGAGTGGATATCATTCTTATCCTCCTCTACCTATATAAACCAATTCCTCTTACCCTTTTTGGTTATAATACAACACATAGTGAAAGTGGTGGAGAGATAGAACCAGTTGCAAAATTCTAAAATCTTAAGATTTTGATAGAAGAAGATTAGTCTTAGACGAAAAAATACTAGTATTTGGTAGCTCAAGCTTGAGGAGAGAGAGTTAGAGCTTGGAACCCATTTCATGTCAAGCTAGAGGACGAAAAGAGTGTTGAAAAGGCATGTAGTGGGACTTGGATACCGCAAAGGAGATCTCCAACGTCAAGGCTTCGGTTGTATTTCTATTTGAAATTTATTTTGATACAACTAATGGTTTATTTCCTATATCGGGTGTAATATTACATTTGATAGCTTAGAACTCCTTGAACTTTTAAATAGATTGGATTCGATTTTATGCTATCATGTTTGCTGTTATTTCTAGTATGTTTGTTTCAAGTACTTGAACAAAAGGAACAAAAGGAATCTGGAGTAAGGAAATAAGATCATCATCAAGTGGATTAGCGTTATAAGAGGTAGGCCCTCTTATTCGATTCTAATCTAAGGAAATTTACATTAGATTGTCTTGTTTGTTGCTAGACCCACTCTCTTGGGCTAGAGGGATCGTCTCTGTCTGCAGAGAGGATATTCCTACACCACAGCCTTGCTGACAGTTTTGAGACCATCATCAATAATATATAAAGAAAAATTTGAACAAAAAGTAGATGAGCTATACCTTTCTGACTACCTTCTCTCTCGAATTTATCTTCTAAAAACTAGAGTCTATGGTTCTTCCTCTTCTAATTCTTGTTCTCCTGTAGATTCTAATTCTTCCTCCTGTAGCTCAAACTTTATCTTCTCAGGTTCCTTTGGTAGGACTTCATGTTTAATAACATCCCTCACCTGTCTAAACACCACATATCAGTTGTAAACAACCTTCCTTGTTTCTGGGTTCCAAAGCTTATAACATTTTAAACCATCCTTATACCCAATAAAGATGCACCTTTCAGAATTACTATCTAACTTGGTTATTTTCTCCTTTGGAACATGTACATATGCATCACAGCCAAATACCCTCAAATATGAAAGAGAGGGTTTCTTACCAGTCCATACATCATGTGGAGTCTTATACTCCAATGCTAATCAAGATGATTTGTTAACCAGGTAACATGCAGTCTCCATCACCTCTACACAAAGCATGCTTCTTGCCTTTCCCATCAATGTCTTGCTCATTCTTTCTGCAACTCCATTTTGCCGAGGTGTGTATGGAGTACACTTTTTTTGTGCTATGCCACACTTCTTACAGAACTCTTCAAATTCCTTCTTATAGAACTCTCCACCATTATCTATCCTCAACAGCTTGATCTTCTTCTCTTTTTGATTTTCCACCAGGGCCTTAAATTCTGCAAACCTATCAAAGACTTCAGATTTCTTCCTGAGGAAATATATCCATGTATTCCTTGAGAAGTCATCTATAAATGAGACACAGTAAATAGAATTACCCAGTGATGGAACCGACATAGGTCCAAACACATCACAGTGCACAAGCTCTAATATCTCTTTCACCCTCTTAGCACTAGAAGGGAAACTCACTTGATTCTACTTCCCATATACATAATGTTCACAGAAATTGAAATCCATAGAGAAATTAGACATACCTTCTACCATACCATTACCATGTAGTATTCGAAGGCCCTTCTCTCCAATATGTCCAAGCCTTTGATGTCATAGCATGCTCTTTTCTCTAGAGACCACTAGGTTTTCTGCTCCACTTTCAGGAACCACAAAACTATTGCACCCATGAAAAACAGTGCTACCTAGAAGCTTGTACAAAGTTCCAAACCAAACTCCCTGCATCAATACTAATGTTCCCCAAACCATCTTGTAGGTATTTTACTCGAACACTATTTTCAAGCCTGCATCATCCATCTTGCTTACAGAAATTAGATTTCTGGCCAATGCAGGAATATGCAGAACACTAGGAAGTGTTCTAATCCTTCCACCTTGCAACTTCAGCTTGACTTTTCCACGTCCGATGATTCCGGCCTTCTTGTCATCCCCTAAGAAGACATCACCACCATCATATTTCTCATACTCATAGAACCACTCTGTATGGGGAGTGAAATGAAAGGATGCACCTGATTCAATCAAACATGACTCATGATCTACATGTGTACTTGAAGAAGAAGCTAATTACACATCCCCGCCTTCATCTGAGGTGGTTTTCTCTTCTACAAAGGGAGCATCATCAAATCCCTTTCCTTTCTCATGAGCTTTAGATCTACCATCCTTTTTGCAGGCCCTTCCTTTCTGCATTTCCGGCACACCTTAATAGGTTTTCCTAGAGATTTAGATCTCCCTCTAGATTTATATCTCCCACTTGAGGACTTATTTTGCTTTTGTTTAGGGACCGTCCTTGCAGAGAAAAGGCATCTCCATTATGGCTCTCCATATTTTTTCGGCTCATCTCTTTCGAAAAAAAGGATGATATTATTTCATCAAACTTCAAGGTTGTTGTGTTGTTACCTATTTCAACAACCAAACTATCCCATGAATCTGTTAGAACACAACAAACTGATGCACTTATCTTCGTCTGAAATTTTTATATCAACAGATAACAACTAGCATACCACAATCTTAAAGGCGTTCAAATGCTCTGTTGCCGAGTGTCCATCCTTCATCCTCAGGCTATGCAAATTTTTCCAAAGGAACAATTTCTACACCAAAGATTTAGATTGGTACAAAGTCTCTAACTTGACCCACAAATCCTTTGATGTAGTTGCCCCTAATACGCTCAACAACACTGAATCTTAGAGACACAATTGTATTGTGCTCTTTGCCTTCTGATCTAACTTCTTTCAGTCCTCTGTCAATATTCTTGTTGGTGTCATGCCTGGATCTACAACAATCCACTGATCTCGGTCCACCCACAGATCCTCCATCTCAAGCTTCCATAGCTCAAAACTTTGACCATTCAATTTCTTAATCTCTATCTTTCCATTGTTCGCTATCTTCTTTCACCGCAAGAATCGATCCCATTGATATTCCACTGAACAAGGTCTACCATAGGCTTGAGCAAAACCCCTCAGCAACAAAGGCGTCCCCTTGAAGTCGAAACAACTCTGATACCAAATCTAATTTTTAACCCTGTACAAAAATTACCTACAAATGATATCTTAAAACAGAAAATATACATTGTCGAGAACATAAAACAAATATACACATAGATTTTCCACTAGATCCCAAAACCATGACTACCAAATTAATTTTTCATTATATTTCGATGTTACAATACATAAATATACATGTTGAAGCAATCATAAACCCCAATCCACTAACCTTGGATTTGAACATAACCGTAGTTTCCTTGACCGGATCTACAAATACCATTGGCAGAAAACCATCATGCCCAAAACCATGTGCAAAACCCATGCACAAAACCATGGGTAGGTTCGCCCACCATCTTTGTATCTACACAAAACCATGGGTAGGTCCGCCCACCATCTTTGGGTCTACACAAAATCATGGGTAGTTAGTCATGGAATGAATATAGCACATACCCAACATTCACCCAGTAATCAACCCTCTTCTTTATCCCTGTGGATAATTAAACTAACCAGGATTCCTCATGTGGTTATTGGTTCAATTAGCATCATTCCATAAGCATTGTGCTAACGTAGCTATAATTAGAACTAGGGTCAATTAAAATAGAAATAATATGATCGCAAACTTTACCTTCCATCTTGATTATGGAAGCTTGATGGTTTGCTTGTCGATTGTCCAGTGTCACGTAGATCCTAGGTGTACTATGCGCCACATCTTCCATAGTCTGCACTTCCTCTGCAATGTACAGTTTCGGGCCAACGTGCTTGTATTGTGGCAATTCTATCTCAAAATATTTTTGCCACACATCCAACACTTATACAGACCCTTCAAAATACTCTTGGTGTTAGAGTCGGTCTTGTCAGTCCTCCGCCAGAGATCAAAACTCTTTTTGCAATTCATTTTTAGGTGTCCCGCTCCATTCACTCAGCTGCATTCCGCTAGGGGCATGCCATGATCTGACGGAGAAAGTCATGCTAATCATTTCCCTTCATGTCTGGCTCCTGCTGGCTCAGGTCTTTTGTCAATAATCACCAAATTCCATGACAGTCAAGGTCTGGTCCTTTACAGGACAAAAGTCATTTTCTATGTTTGGGTCTAGGAATTCATCAATTTGGTCTTTGAAACATGTCCAGTAAAGCCATGCAGGCCAGAGGGAGGCCCTTACACAGCTATGGTTCAGAGAGCTTCATCGTCATGTGGATAGACTTCGACTCTTCTTCAAAACTCTGTTTTGAAGAAAAGTCAAACAGTGTCATTTATGACAAAATTTTCCAAAAAAGTCGCCAGTTGATTTTTTCAGATACAGTCATGGTTTCCATGGCCAAATGTCCCGTCATACAGTCCCTGCAAAGAGTGCCGAAAATTTCATCATTTGAGCCAAAATTTCAAAGGGAAAGTGAAAATCAGTGTGTTTTAAAGTCAGTGAAAAAGTGCAAAACATAACATTAGAAAAATGGGTTTTCAAGGAAGCAAAAATTAAACCCATCTCTTCCAAGGCTATATATACATGTTTTTATCCAAATCAAGGGCATTGTGCTATTACAAGCCTTGGAGAAGACGTTGCAAAGGTGTGAGTGTGAGATTGTGAGCGTTTAAGTGAGTTGGAGCTGGTTTTAGAGGGCGCGGCGCATACACCCAGGAGCGCAGCGCACACAAAGGGCGCGGCGCACAGGGGCAGGACGCCCCGAACTTTGCCAAACCGCCTCAAATCTTTTGGGGAGCTCGTCTATTTGCAAGGTAGGCTCTACACACCACTTGTGCATCAATTTTTATGGGTGATATAAGGGTTTTTATGCCTGTAGTCAAATGCAATTTTTTTTTATAAAGCAAACAAAGGAAAACACCAAGAAAACCATGATGCTAGGGTTTGTGCTACAGTGACAGTGCTGCCAAGGTGTTTTTCCTACCCCACCCCTATTACTCATTCCCCTATGCTATTGTCCCCATAATCACTACCCTAACCCTACCAAAAATCATACTCCCTTCCCCCCTTCCTATTGCTCAAAAAATCCAAACCCTACCTTGCAAAAAACACAAACCCTACCCCATCAACACTATACCCAAACTACTCCCAAGTCCCTGACAAATCTCTCCCTTTAACCCCTATTCCCATTACATCATTCCCTTCCTAATACTCCCTGTTTAATTGTCCCCTTGGTGGCAGATTGTCAAAGCAACTACCAGCTTCATTTAAATCAAAGGGCAACCTAAAACTCAGTGTACAAACAACAGTCATGGCATCCGAGGTTTCATCAGAATATGAGGAAGAGACCCACAGTGATACAACTTCAGGAGAAAGGGCCCACAGGAGACATCACCGGAGTGGCAGACATCTTAGAGATGAGCCAAACTCCCTCACTGAGTTGCAGGCATGCCCTCTTGCTATGTCTTGTTTCCAGCACTTAGCATGTTTTGAATTTTGTCAGAGGGTGGCAAATGTCAGAGTTCATCATGAGTTGGCCCGTCTTTTTGCACTTCACCTACATGGAGGACAGTCTATCTTGGCTGGGGTCACTTTCACATTGACACCCAAAACCATATCAGTGGCAACAGGAATACCAAACATTGGAGAGCAGTGGCATAAGAAGAAGAAGGTGGAGAGGCATCATTATGAGCCTTACATCGAGGATAGTTGTTTGAGCCATCTCACGAGAGTTTTTCCATTCAGATTTTTGAGAGATGAGTATGCTCCGCTCATGAAATTGATCATGAAATACTTCAGTTGTGAGGGGAGGTTTTCTCGCCTTTATGCCTATCACATCAAGTTGCTCATGCACTTTACCAGGGTGCAGATGATGAACCTCCCATTTTTCATCTGCGGGAACATAGAGAGGATGAAGAATTTCATGCAGCACAAGACCCCTCGACAACATCTCAACAGTGTTTATCACTTTGCTCTTATCCGGATTTTAATGGACCATCAGTTGGGATTGCAGGGTATTGCTTGGGAGGACTTCATCTCCCGTGATTTCTTCAGCGCTCCACAGGTAGTATCAAAGGCAGAGCATGAGATAGGTGGTCCGTCAAATCAGCATGAGCGCCATGAGATTGCTACTATGCCAGTATACATCACCTATTAGAAAGGCAGTAGACCCTTATTTGCAGCAACAAAGCGAGTGTTATCTCCACCCGGGGTGGAAGGGGCCTCACTTCCGACATCAGCATCACAGGAGCAAGGCAGAGGCAAGGAGCCAGTGCATGATGAGGGGCCTTCAGGTGAGCCATCAGGTGAACGAGAGACAGAATTCATTCTCCTTCAGGATGATGAGACAGATACAAAACCTACAAATGCAGAGCTTAGAGAGGTTATCCGGGAGCAGCAGTCAGGGATTGAGGACTTGTCCCTTGACTTGGAGAGGGCCAGGTGGAACATAAAGTACCTGGAGCAGAGAAACAAGCAGCTTGAGGATCAGCGAATGATCATGGAGCTACAAAACATTCGTTAACATCGCCAAGCTGCACAAAGGAGAGGAGTTGAGCTCACGCCATTGGAGCAAGAAATCAATGAGGACCGGGAGGCCAATCTCGAGAGAGTCAACATCCACCCGGAGAGACTGCTGGAGAAGGCCAACAGAGACAAAACCATATTGAGGAGGATGGTTTATCACTACAGGGCATGAAACATGGGTGCAAAGGCCCGGATAAGGAGTTTGAAAGCGAAATTGAGGAAAGCAACAAGAAAGGCAAGAGAGGCAAAAGAGAAAGATCGGCTTCA
The DNA here is from genome assembly GCA_031772625.1 of Pinus tabuliformis. Taxonomy (NCBI): domain Eukaryota; kingdom Viridiplantae; phylum Streptophyta; class Pinopsida; order Pinales; family Pinaceae; genus Pinus; species Pinus tabuliformis. Next base: position 168,631,307 of record CM062816.1, on the reverse strand, counting down.
AATCTTGGCTGAGGCTTCCTTGACCCATCATAACACCCCATAGGGAACCTCCAGCCCAAATTTCAAGAAATTTGGGGAATTTTTGGTCACATGGTAATTTTTTGGGCAAAAAACAGGAATTTTCTCCCTGTGCTCTGCGCCACCGGCGCGACGCTAAAATTCTAGAGCTCCAAATGAGGACTGGCTTGCATTTTTGGATTCAGCATGGAAAATCATGACTACTGGTGTCCGGGCAAGAAATTTTGACAAGATCTGAGTCTCCTAAAGGTAAAAAAACGCCCAAAAATGGCCTCTCTGCCACTTTTTTGACACACAAAAAGCAGTCTTGGGAGAATGGAGATTTGGAGGGGAAAATGAGCACAAAATTTGAAAATTCTAGTTGGGTTAGAAAGTAGATAGGACAGGATTTCCAGCAAGTCCACTTGGGCACATTTTGGACACCTGCAAGTGCCCCAAAACATGCCCCAAAGTAGCGCGATGCACAAAGAAAATGGCGCGGTGCATAGAGGAAAAATTGCCAATTTGCTTCCATTTCGCGAAATTTCGGTTCGCGACTTATCCAAGTGGGCCGGCTCATCTACACTTCGGTTTTTTGGCACCAAAGACAACATTTAAAGAGTTTTTTTTCTAGATTGGCTTCTATCCAAGTGGCGAATGAAGGCAAACGGTCACCCAAAGCCAAATGTCATGTTTGTAGCGCTGCACCTGTAGCTGATGGTTGGCTCTCCATCTCCATTTTGCAATGATTCGAGTAACTCCCCAACCCTTGGGTGTTCTATCTCTTCCTCACACATTCTATATATTGTATGCAAGTTATTTGCAAAGGGTGGGTTGGCTTGTAACTTCTGGGAGACTGTGGGAAAGAAACTTTGTTTCTTCACTGTGTATTTTTTACAGAGAATTAATGAAGGGCAGCGGCTCTGTTTCATGAGATTCTCGTGGTTGTGAGTGTAGAAAATGTGTTTCTTATGTTTTCATATGTATTTTATTATGCTTCATAATTCAATTCACACTCATTTCCAGTGAAATTTTCTGAGTGAGATTAGGTAGAATTCAATTTTATTGCTCTGCCTGTGGGAAAATTTCATGTTCAGTGTTATTCCTCTGTTGAAAAGGATTCATGTGACTATGCCCTTTTCACTTTCTTCAGCAATCTTTTCATTCCATGTTACCTCAAACTAAAATTGCTACACTTTCCGCCTGCCTTGCCTCACGGAATAATCGGTGCCTTCATATTCAATTCTCTGTTCTTAGCGGATTGTTGGTCCCATACCGTCCCAGAAGCTCGGTCATTCATGAAAAAGTATTTCCCGAATCCCTATCCACTTACTAGCCTGAGGTAAATATTTCATTGTAAGTCATCTTAGACCATTTTCGATTATCTATTCACTGAGCGTGACCCGGAGAGAGACCTCTCCTGTTCTGGTAGGGCTAGCTACCAAACTGAGCGTGGTTTGAGGTTACCCTAATTTTTGCCTTCCTTCAGCCTAAGGCAGATTTAGGTGCTAACACTTGGCTCCTTCTTGAGATGAACGGTCTATGTTTTCAGTGTTGAGCCTTCATCAACTCTCTTGGGTAGCAGGGGTAATATCCGATTACTTAATTGTCTTCTACCTTTTTCGCTTGAATTTCGCATTGCTTTTTACTTCCAATCATATTTAAATTTTGGTTTGTGCTTGGATTGAGTATAGCAATGTTTCATCTTTTTAATGGCATCATTTAATGTCTAAGGCTCATGGATCTCAATTCGATCTCTGAATGATAGAGGTAACCCACTAATAAATCTTTGAACTTTTGCCTTCTTATCCTTAAGATATGGCACATATATTAGCAACTCCAAGAACTTGGTGACATATTTTTCATCCAACATTTGTCCCATTTTGAGTTCATAGGATTATTTTGCTTTGTTGTCATAGTAGATGTTTAATAGATATTTTTCTATGAATATCCTTTAAAACTCATTCCAATACAAGCCTTTTTCAGTTATGCCCCTAACATTCTTCAAATATTCCCACCATATATCTGCTTTTCCCTTCAGACTATAAGTACTGGCTACTTTTGCTTTCATGTTCTTAGAATAGTTATGGATTATGAAGAACTTCTTCATTCCAAGAAACAAAGTTTCTACATCTTCATATTTCTTCATCTCTCCATCAAATGTGGGTCGCTTGGCTCTCTTAAATTCTTTCAGCATATAGTCCATTTATGTCTTTATTTGATGATGATGGTAATGATGATAATTCCTTCTGGTAGAACAATCAAATTTTTTACCAAAGTGATGCCCATGGGTGTTAAATATTCTCTTTGGGGTGTTCAATGGTGAATTTCCTCTCACAATATCTTCACTGTCCTGCCTGTGCCTCTTCCTGAGCCTGCTACTGTCTACCCCATTTGTTCTCTCTTTTGATCCCAAAGGGTTCTACCTACCCCTATGACTAGCCCCTGACTCATAATGCCTCTACCTTTGCAAGTACGAAGGCTTTGCAGTATGACTACATTTACCTTAGCTTTCATTTCCAGAGCCCGTACCAACCTCTCATTATCTATCTATCATTATCTTGTTGTCATTAACTCAAAATTGTGCTCTACTCACATGTAAATTGTTGCAACAATTGATTATTTCCAAAACTTATCTGGTAATTTGGCCTCTCTGACCTTTATCCAAATCTTCTTCCATTGATATGTTCTTTCTTTCTATGAATCCATTCTATTGTGGAGTTCTTGCGACTAAAAGTTGTCTCTTGATTTCACACTTCCCACAAAATTCATTAAAATCATTTGAGGTAAATTCACCTCATCTATCTCATATTATGCATTTAATTCTTAGATCACTTTCATTTTCAACCAAGGATTTGAATGATTTGAAAGTATTTAGTGGTTTTAAATTGTCTTTAAAAAATGAAACCCAAACCATTCTAGTATAATCATCAATAAACAACATAAAATTCCTTTTACCTTGCAGTGTTGGTGTTGATTTTGACCCAACTGTCAAAGCTCAAGTGTCCTAGCCTTTACCATAACCATCCGTCATTTATTTGTCCAATGTAGCATTATCTCCTTGAAATTCATCAAGAATATATACATTTCTTAGATTCCTTATTGATATTCTTTCTAATCTTCCCAAATTAGCCTCCTTTATTTCACAATCTTTAGCACAAAAAAGTAAGATCATAACCTTGATCTCACATCTACTTGACACTTAAAAATATTATGTTTGAGTTCTTGAATGTATAAAACATTTCATGCTTTAGTCTTACCATTATTCACATATATCTGTGTGAAAAATCTCTAGTGGCCTTGATGTCGAACACTCCTTTTGACTTGAAGCTCACTCTTGTTTATTTCTCATGTTGGGAAGATTTGGAGATTGTGCTTGTTAGTTTTGAGATTTTGGGCACATCTCTCACCATTTTGTTTTGTTGATTTTGACCAAGCCATCAAAGCTTAAGTGTCCTAGCCTTTTATGCCATAACCAACCCTCATATGTCTATCCAATGTAGCATTTTCTCCTTTAGTTTCATCAAGCATATATACATTGCTTGGATTCCTCATCACTTTTCCCACTAATCTTCCCGGATTAGTCTTCCTTATTTCAAAATCTTTAGCACAAAAAGTGAGATCATAACTTATATCGCACATCTAGCTGACACTTAAAAGATTATGTTTGAGTTCTTCAACATGCTAAACATTTAGTGCTTTATCCCTACCATTATCAAGGCTTATGCTACCTCTTCCAACGATTCTTGTAGGTCCATTGTCTCCTAAAGATACATTTCATCCTTTTTCTTCTTTTAGAGTAATAAGTTTCTTTGGATCCCGAATCACGTGTCTAGAGCACCCGCTATTAACGAACCACTGACTTTAATTGTTTCAAGCATACATAACTAGTTTGCATTTTTCCATTGGCAATTTCTCTTATTTTCTCTTCCAAAACCTTTCTCTTTATCTTGTAGGACCATCTTATGCCACATGTCCAAAATAGTTGCAACTATAACACTCTATATTATAGTTGGATGATGGTGCAAATGAATTACGATTTATGCTATCATCAATATCTCTAATTTTAATGTGCGCAAGCTTATTTTTTAGAGGTTTTATGAGAACCTCCTTCATAAGAATTTTTTAAATAAGTTACACAATCTCTTACTTGATGACCAAACTTTTTACATGAAAAATATTGACCCAGAAAAATACTTTGATACCTGGCTAAGTATGGTTTCCTTGATGGAATAGTTCTCTCGAAGTTGATCTGCTTTGGAGATAATCCAAACTTTACTGGTCCTTGTTCCTTATCAAATTAATGCCTGCGTTATGAATGGACCCCTTAAGAGCATCAACATAGCTTTTTGGTGTAGAAATTTTCCAGAATCCTCTGGACTCTTGTCCTTGCTCTTGTTGAGATTGGAACTTTTAGGATTTTCTTCAACTTCCTTACTTAGTGACTTGGTGTTTGCCTCTTCTTTGTATGAGGTCTCACCCATATAACCTTCTTCCACTCTTTTTACTTCCTCTCTTTCTGCCTCGATGAAGATGATTTCCTTGGATAGTGTCTTATTCTTCTGTTTTCACTGCGACAAACACCCTCCAAAATTTTACCTACACTTGAATTTTGGAGCCTATTGTGGATCTTGTGATTAGTCATTTCGTGGTCACTTCTTGATCAGTAGAAGTCACTTACTCACACATGCTCAGTTTTCAATGAGTTAATGAGCGCATTATTTTAAGAAAGCTTGAACAAGCATAGCACAGTCCATCAAGATAGTGTTTGTGCAAATTTCAACCCATGTTGACAGTCAGTGCACATTGTTATTGACAACCCCTCACTTTTGGCTGCGTTTGTACTTCTATTTTGGTGAGTTTTCCAAATTGTCACTTTTGCGCACCTTCACTTTCGTGAGTGTCATTTTCATGGTTTCGACTATCGCTTTTGCTTGATTTCACTTTAATTAGTGTTGTTTTCATGTTATCTTCGCTATGGCATGTGTCACTTTCACTGTCGTCCACGTATTACAAGTGTTGTTCCCCCCTTTCTCTTAATATAGTAAATGTCATATTTTGGCATATGGAGTGTTGCACAATGCACAAAATCTTGTTTTGGAGTTTTTCAAGGGGTAATCTTTGCATCAATGAGTTGTACTTACCATGTAAACATGTATTGCACTCATTCCCAAAGTTTCAAGCATTCTTGCACAAGTGTCGTCACATTCATCGCAAAGTGTATCTTTGATGTAGCACTTGTTGTAAGTTTTTGCATTGATGGAAGTATGTTGCTCATGTGTTCTAGATGATCTATGTCATGTTGTCAAGTGTTCTAAGTGTGTGATCACAATCAAGTTTTTTCACTGTTCACATTAGTTCCACTTAGTCAAATTTGGAAGAAAAAAAAATCGACCAGACAACCTAGCCTCCAGCCCTCTTGAAATGTGCATTGCACAGTCTTAGCACTTAAGCTACAACCCTGCCTCTTGGCACTGCACAATGCGCAATTCCTGCCTTCCAAGACTATGCACTACATAATCACACTGCTCAAGCTCAACCTATGACCTCAAAAATTGTGCAATTTCTCTCTCCTGCCTAGTTAGTACTGCACATTGTGCAGTCTCAAGGCTCAAGCCTCAACCCTGAGCTCTTGAACTGCACAATCACTTGGGACCTTTTCCTTCAAGAACTGCGGAGTGGGAAACCAGTGCTCAGGCCCTTAACCTGGCTCCCTGAGCTCCCTAACTGTGCAATCTTCTTGCTCAGTCCAAGCCTAAACTACGCATTATGCAATCTCAAGGCTCAAGCCTGATCCTTGACTGCCTGAGCTACACAATTGCATAGTCACTAAGCCTCTCCCTCAGTCTACCACCCAGTTCCAGCTCAGTTAGTGGATCATCATGCAACATCTTAGACTAGGGATTTATCATACTGATGTCGTCTTGTCATGAGTGGATTGTAGATGTAGGTACTCTATCATGTTATGGAAAGATGATGAAGAAGGAGATGGAGAAGGAGGACATGCTAGAAGACACCTAAGGATATGAGTTGATAAGATGATCATCGAGCAAGAAGATGAAGGGACATCAGAATATAACATAAGATGGATGATCAAGACCACATTGAAGACTCCTTATCTTCAAGTCACAAGGAGGAGGAAGAAGAATAACATGCACCATCTTTTTAAGAAGACACAAAGCAATCAACAACAAAGAATGGCTTGACATTGCTATGTCATCATGCAATTCATGTCATCATAATCTGGGTGGATATTGGTGGCCACTCGCCTATTCCACTTGGACCCCCACCATTGTTTCTTTCAGTTTTTCAGTATCCTTATTTGTAACACAATTTACATTTTTTGGCAGTTTTTCGGGTCATGAACTTCCAGAGCCGTTTTGAAGCCCTAAATGACATTTTTGGGAATCAGGACGTCATTCAAAAGTTGTAGTCCTCAGATAGATCTTTCTAACAAGGTATTGTGCGCGTCAAACATAGATCATATGCCAAAGTTACGACCTTGGGAAGTTGATGTACCAATTTACCCAAACGGGGCCCATAGTTTGACGCTTCATCTCATAGGGTTAGGTTTTTGGATGTTTAGGGTTTTCCATTGTTTCTCAATAATAAATACGCCTTTGAGCCTCATTGTAACACAGTTCAGAGGCATGTAGCAACCACATCTCTTATCAAAGATAAGCTACCATTGCCTGAGCTAGTTTTATTTCCATTCTGTTTGTAAGCATATTTCAGTATTTGATATTAATGAAATGAAGTGTTATTTCTATTGCATCTTTGTATTTATGGTTATATCTGGAATTTTCTGCGTTCTTATTTAAAGCTGCATCAGTGGTATCAAAGCAGTCTACTATTTCTCTGTTTTTCTTTGCATGTCCCCAACGAGGTCAGGATATAAGGAGTTAGGGCTCGATTTGGTTGAACCTTTGCAAGATCAGCCTTGCAAACCCCGACGACCGTCCATGGGGGAAGAAAAGAAAAATGAGGGGGCAGGAGATCCTATCAAAATATTGCTCGAGGATGCCCTCAAGAAATAAAGGAACGCGGTGATGGATAACTTTTCCCAGATCCTTCAACGGTTGCCCACCGGCAGCGCATCCACATCCAACAACCACTCTGGAGGCTCCATTCCTTTTAAGGTACAAGTAAACTTTAGTATTCCCATATTTGAGGGCCAAATAGATGCAGACGTCGTAGATAAATGGTTAAATCTGCTATAAGGATATTTTTTTGTTCATGATTTTTCCAGCCGAGAAAATATTACTTTTTCTCTTCTCAAAGCTACCCCCCACGTCAAGGACTGGTGGGAAACCTACTGTGAGCAGAAGGATGAAAGTACGACCTCACTGTTTTCAACCTCACCCACTTGGAATTCGTTCCGGGATACCATCAAGGAGCAATACTACCCTGTAAGGAGCTATGAGGATAAATACATAAAGTGGACAATGCTGCAGCAGGGAAGGGACCATGATGTGTTAGAGTTTACCAATGTTTTTCATACCCTTCGCACGAAGTTGGGTATCAAGGATTCCGAGAAACATTTGGTACTCAAGTATCGCGGCTGCCTACATAAGTACATTCAGGATGAGATGGAGGTCCTGGAAATCTTCTCGTTCATCACGGCGTATCGATACGCCGTCAAGATCGAGCAGAAGTTTAAGCAGAAGAAGCGAGACTTTGGATCTATGAATCCGAAGCAAGGGAAAGGTGCCCCCAAACAACATAACAAAGGACAAAGACAAGGCGGGGTGGCCCAGGACAACCCACCAAAGCCGCAAACAAAGAGAAACATCGTGAAGCCGAAGAAGGACACGTGAAAGTGGTGTGAGTTCCATAAGTGCTACACTCACACACAAGTGAATGTCGGGCCAAGCAGTCACTGGTGGCCAAGCTGAAGGCTTCAAAATCAGATGCATGTTCTGACTCTAAGTCAGAACCCAACAAGGGGAATGACAAAGGGAAGCAAATTATCGATGCGGAGCCCAACGCCATAGTTGCCACCACAAAGATCGAGAAGGAGGAACCCGAAGATCCAGAGGAGGAGCGCCTCTTCCACTCCCAGATGTGGGTAAAGGGTTCCCTGCTACAGTTCATTGTCGATAGCTGGAGCCAAAATAACCTCATTTCGGCAGAAGTTGTGGAGCGGCTGGGCTTACCGACCACAACACACCCACAACCGTACACCATCGAGTGGCTTCACCAAGGATGGGATCTTCACGTGAACCAATAGTGTCATCTTCCATACAGCATCAAGCCCTTCACGGATGAGGTATTATGTGACATTGCTACCCTTGATGTTTGTGATGTATTATTAGGCAAAACATACTTGTGGAAGCGACATGCTATGTATGAGTCAAGGCCTCACACTGTTATTGTTACTTTGGGAAATAAGTTGTACAGGATACTAGAGGTAGCACCGCCTATCGCCATCTCTTTGGTTACTATAAAATAATGTAGTAAGCGCATTTCCAAAACCAATAAATTTGTTTTCCTGATGATACACCCTCAGGGAAAGAAGAAGAAAGTGGCCACGACCTCCAGACAGGGCCCCTTCGCACTAAAATAACAGATGGACAAGGTCGTGGAGGAGTACGAGGACATCTTCACCTCCCCTACAGGGGTGCCTCTACACTGTCAGGTCAAGCACTCCATCGATCTGACCCCAGGTGCATCGTTTCCTAATGTACCAATCTATCAGCACTCCATTCTGGAGAACGAAGAAATCAAGAGGCAGATTCAGGATCTGTTGCAGAAAGGTCACATCTGGCCGAGTTCATCACCTTGTGGGAGCTCGATTGTGTTGGTAAAGAAGAAGGATGGGACTTGGAGACTCTGTATTGACTATCGGGCGTTGAACAAGATCACTGTCCGGAATAGGTACCTGATCCCACAGATTAATGACCTTCTAGACCAACTCAAAGGGGCAAAATATTTTAGCAAGATTGACTTGAAGTTTGGATATCGCTAGGTACCAATTGAACCCTCCCATGTGTGGAAGACTATCTTCAAAACCAAGGAGGGCCGTTTCGAATGGTTGGTTATGCCTTTCGGGTTGACGAATGCTCCTGTAACCTTCATGAGGCTAATGGATGACATCTTGCAGCCATTCACTAACTCATTTGTAGTGGTATACTTGGATGACATCCTGATCTTCAACCAGAGTTGGGAAGAGCACCTCCATCACATCCAACAGGTTCTCCAAACACTGCGGCAACACAAACTGTGTGCCAATTTGGAGAAATGCACTTTTGATATGACCCAGGTTCAGTATCTGGGATACATTATTTATGAACAAGGGTTGCATGTGGATCCATCCAAGATCTAAGTCATTCAGGATTAGCCAGCCCCAACCACTTTAACAGAGCTCCGCAGATTTCTAGGTATTGATAATTTATACCGCAGGTTCATGTTGGGATTCTCTCATATCACTTGGCCCTTGAGTCAAGTCACCAAGGGAGAAGCGAAAGCAAAATTCTTTTGGTCTGAATCTCAATAGAATGCATTCACAGAGTTAAAACATCGCCTCTGCTCTGCACCTGTGCTCACATTACAAGACCTGCAACAACCATTTGAGATCAAGATTGATGCCTCTGACTATGCTATTGGGGTAGTCCTTACTTAATAGGGGCATCCAGTGGCATATCAAAGTGAGACACTTCCACTTATGACAAAGATATGTATTCCATTGCGCAGGCCTGCTAACAATGGAAGAATTACATTATGGGGAAGGAAACGGTCATCCACACAGGCCACTGACCCTTGCAGTTCATACAGATGCCAGGGAAGTTGCAGAATGATCGCCATCAGAAGTGGTCCACATACCTACAATAGTTCCATTTGAATATCGAGTATAAGAGGGGTAGCACCAATAATGTTGCAGATTGCCTCAATCGACCACCAATCATGGTGTTAACCACCATGCTCAACTCTTGTGGGCACAAGACTTCTGATTGGCCACTTCTCTACAAAAGTGACCTAGAATTCGCCCACACATATCAGACGCTCTTAGAGGGTCAACAAGTTCCAGACTTTCACCTCCAGGATGCCCAGTTATGCCACATGGGACACCTTTGTGTTCCTTCAAGCGAGTATGCCAAGATGATTTTGGAAGTGCACTACAGTTGGGACGATGGGCATTTTGGGGTCGAGAAAATGGTGGAAGTACTGCATAAGTATTTCTATTGGTTGAATCTTCTACAGGATGTCGGGAAGTACATCAGATCCTGCACTTCCTGTGCCATTGCCAAACCGACCATCAAGAAGCAAGGCCTCTATACTCTGTTGCCTACCCATAGTCGACCTTGGGAATCCATCTCCATGATTACATGTTAGGAATTCCTTCTACTAAGCATGGAAATAACTATGTTTTTGTGGTCGTCGATAGATTCTAGAAGATGGCCATTATGGTGGCCTGCAAGAAGAATATCACAAAAGAAGGCACTACTAAACTCTTCTTCGAACGAGCGTGAGTACACTTTGGGATCCCATAGTTTATCATCTCAAATAAGGACAACAGGTTCCTCAATACATTTTGGTCCAGTCTCTGGTCAATGTTGGACACTAAGCTCACTAAGTCCATAGCTTTCCATCCCCAAACTGATGGCCAAACAAAGGTCGTCAACAGGACGATCGTACACATTATGTGCATGTACAACTCAAAGCATCCACGCACATGGGATGAGAGCCTCCCCTATGTCCAGCACAGCTATAACTGGGCTCTCTGTAGAGTCTCCAAAATGTATTCAAAATAGCATCCACTTTCACCTTTATCACCACCATTTCACTCACATGTCACAACTCCATGACCATATAACCTTTCATTAGGCTCCATTTTCATAATTATATGGGTTACCTTCGTGTTTTCCAAAAGTTAATGATTTATAGTATTATAAATGAATTAAATGGTTAAAACTTAGAAAAATGACATATACTTTCTACTAATTAAAAGTGGCTCTAGTTTCATGACATGTGTAGGTCAATTGGAAGCTTCCAAGGACCCTTATGTGGCCTCCAATGCTCAAATTCGAATTATCTTCAAGATATGGAAGAATATTTGGATAAAGGTCAAAGAGGATATGTGTCTCATCATTACCTATTTGAGTTGTAACTCTATGAGATTTTCTAGGGATCTAGGGAGAGAATAATGGACCCCCATTAATGAGGTAGCTTCTTATGTTTTTGTATAAATAGTAGAGCCTTCTCCTTTGAAAGGCATGTGTAAAGCCGGTGAAATGCTCATGTTTTGAATATAGAATTTGGATTTGGCACCATGCTCATAAGTGATGTTCTTTTTGGTTTGGTTATGCTTGCATTTAGAGCCTCTCAACTTTCCATCTCTCATGCTTTTGGATTGACCACCTATAATGTGTGAGATTTATTGTTTTTTATAGATTAAGATTTATTTTTTTTCATAGATTAAGATTTGTTTCTTTCATATCTTTTCCTGCGTGAGAGGTTAAGAGTGATTGTTTTTATTTGCTTTCATATCTTTTCCTGTGCGAGAGGTCAAGAATGATATTTATTTATTTATTTTTTATTTTTTTTCTAAAAGAGTGGTGTGCTTTTCAATTCCTGCAAGATTTAAAGATTGAGATTTCAATTTTGCGCGCTGTATTATAATTGTACTATAATTTCTTTTGAGTTGATTGTTGAATTAGAATAAGTTAATTTGGTTTGTCATTATTTCGTTTCATAGTTAGATTGATCTAAATTGAAAGTTAATTTCTAACATATACAATGCACGCATGCTTCGCAAGTTTTATGAAGCCCTCAGGTTGACAATTAAATGATAGGTAATTAATTTGCCTCAACATTTTGGTGTCGTTGCCGAGGAAGTGTGCATATGAACTCGCTTTCAGTCTAGAGTTCATTTTTCAATTTTTTTTCTAGATACATGATTAAAACATGTAGATGCATGAATTATTTAGCCGCATATCGTTTTTATAAAAAAATATGATATTAACCATCTATGGACAAAGGATCTAGAATGCAGATCAAACATTCTTTGGAGCATAAGGATTACATTGACGAATGGTATCGAAACGTGATTGCGCTACGACATCCATCCGTTCTTCAAGAAATCTTTGCGGCAAATCTAAAGGTTAAAACGATTTTTGATGTCCTCATGCACAATCAGGTACATTTTGCAAATTTGGATATGAACGTTCTAGAAAGTCTATTCCGTAAATGGCCCCCTTGGAAACATTCATATACCTAAAATAAATATTTCAAGTAGATAAATTAGGAAATAAAATCAAGCTTGATTACATTTTTTATTATTATTCTTTATTGCATTTTTTAAAGTTTTTAGACTTTAAAATATTTTAGAATTTTATTTATTTTCTTGCATTTTTTCATTAACATTACAAATATTTTCAATAAAAATAAAATAAAATAAAATAATCATGTTTTGATTTTAAATAATTAAAAAAAAAAGCCATGTTAGTTTTTTTTTATGTTTCTAATAAGGAAAATGTAAGTTTGAAATTAATAATAATAATAATAAAATCAGTTTTGTCCTTATTATCTTCATTTTCCAAGAGAAGTGACAAATTGATAACTGGCTCTCGTGCAACCTGCGAAAAAAAAATAAAAATAAATAAAAATAAGAAATCAAGTGCATTAGCTTAAAAATCAAAATCCAAAAATCATCATTTGATAAAAAGAAATAAAAAAAATCTTGCTTGAATAGGTTGTGTATTTGGCTTCCAACGAACCATCTCAGCGGTTCCACAAAGCTTGGGCATGCTAATTTCTCATGTGCATCACGTTGTGCAATACATTGTTTTAAAAGTATCTACAAGTTCAGTCAAATAACCGATGCACCTATCTCCAAGCCATCCTCTTTGACTCTCAAAATATTTAGCTCAGGTACATGAGTAGTTGCAATCATAACTTGATAATGGATGCTTTTAAACCTTGTTTCTATACCAACTTCCGTATTGCCAATCACCAACTTTGCATCAGGAAACCTTGATTTCAAATCTAAAACATCCTGGAGCTTCAATGGACGAAACCAGGCCATATCTCTTGGACCTGTCAAATATAAAGGGTGAGGCTTTCTCGATAAAAGCTCTGGTGGGAAAATGAACTCGTGATTACCATAAAAACTCCCATCAACTTCACTAAATGAAAGCGGCTTATAGACAGGACGAGAAGTTCCAATGTCCTTGCTTTCATTGCTAACCCTTTCCCCGCAATCATAAGGTTTTCCTGTTGAAGGGCAAATGACCTTTGCATCTCTAGATGTATTTATAGAAGAATTGTAACTGTACAAGGTATTATTGGTTTTGAAAAAAATACGGAAAGCATCAAAGAATCGGCCTGTAACTTGTGCACCGGCATAAATTGCCTGCAAGACATTCTTCAATTTGTTCATGACTGGGCGACTCCTTACTAGACCTCAACAATGCATACATGAAATCACAAAGCCTGGAGTACAGAAACTTTCTCTGCCCAGCCAGACAGGATAGGAGCAACATTAGCATTGAATGAGACCATGAACCCAGAAAGCCCAAGTGCAATACTTGCAGAGGAAATGTGTAACAAACTTAAAAACATCATTTTTGAAACATGTTTTCTGGTCAAATGAAAGCTAATCTCAGAAAAATAAAATGTGGGTTTTTCTCAGAACAGGGTTAGTTACATTACCCAAGAGCGATTTTCTGAAATTCGTAACCAATTCAAAGATATTCCAGGTTCTTTAGAGCCTTATTTTTCAGGTTACGTGGAAAAATGGTTTTTACTTACTGCCTTGATCCTGCAAATCGTGGAAACAAATCAAGTTTGATTGAGACCATCAAAAAGATGTCGTGGTGTTGAAAGGAGAGCAACTTCAACAAAGAAAACAGTTACGAATTTTATGCGCAATGCCAGCACTTGGCTCCGGAATATGTTGCTGCTAAACCACATATCAATGTTGTTACCGAGTCAAAACCATGTATTAGTTCATATCAGTTCACATATTCACTTGCAATGCTTTGAATTGTCATTTTTAAACATGGAAAATTTCATATTAATTTTTTCATATATGCATATTTTGAAGTTAGTGAAATATTGTTTTAATGTTTTATATGTATAATTTTTGTATGTGTTGTATAATATTTGTTTTTATCATTTTTTTTAATGAAGTGTTTTTATAACATTTGTACATTTATAGGTTTTGTTATGTTTGTTTGTATGTATATTTTAGATTGTATATATGTTTTCTTGTTATGTTTTTCTTTTGTGTACATCTATTTTACTTTTTAGTTTTGTAAATATTTCGTTAATTTTTAGATTGTGTGTTTTATTATCTTTTTTTTTTAAGAAAATTGTCATGGAAAATTGTCAAAAAAAATTGATGTGAAATTCATTGCGTAACTAGAGCAAAACAAAACAAAACAAAAACAAAAACAAAAACAAAAAAATTGCTATTTTTTATGAAAGGGAAAGAGGCATTGATCAATTTGAAGATTGGACTAGCTATTTGTTCATAACAAAAAAAATATGCATAGTTGTGTGTACTTAATTGCCTATTCAAGATTTTAGCTACAAAAACTGCACAATTCTACAGCTGAACCACAATTCTGCAGCTCGAAAACAATTATGCAGCTATGTATTTAACTCAATGATCTATTTGTCAACAATGCATTCTAATCAGAAAATCATGATCAAAATTTATTGGATTTGTCTAATGATTATGTTTTCAAGCATGATGCAGGAAAGAAGAAGAACTATGAAGGCGCTTTATCCACAAGATCAATTGATGAATTTTTTAATTGAGGATTGTTTTGCATGAATCATTAAGCATTCATGAATAATATTTCTTTATCTTTATGAAATGCTATGATTCAAACATAAATTGAGGAAATTGTTTTCTTTTAGAAATTGGATTTATTATCACAATTGTGAAATTGGACTAACCATTTGAAATGAAAACACGTCATGAACTTGTTAATTATGTAAATTTTTCGTATGTATCAAAAAGAAATTGATCAATTCTCTTTGAACATACTTACGTTTTATTGCCGTGTTAGTGCTATGTTTATTTTCAGGTTCCAGGACAATCAAATAATTGAAGGAGGCCAATTTATGCATGATTGGTTTTCTATGACCAATTTCAAGAGACATAAACCAATTGAATCCATTTCTATCATCCATAAATGCCATCATTTTTCCTCTCCAAACTCACAAGCTATCCAAGCATTTTCACTAAGCATCGTCATCACCATTTTCCTTGCAATGAGTCGCATGCTTCCTTCATATTTTCCACTTACATTTACCATTCACATTTTCCATAATTTCCATTCATTAACCCATTAATAGAGACATCCAGCTCGCTTACATGTTGATTTGTCCTTTTGCTTTTCGTTCACTTGTTTACCATCTTGTCATTTTCCTTTCCATTAAATAAACCTTGATCCACTGCAAAAAAATTCATTCATAGTCCTTCCAAAATCATCATTTCATACTCGTGTTAGATGATGGGGGATTCATAATGCCTCCCTTCTAACAAGTCTTGGCCTATCGACATCAGCACATTATCTAGGTTCAGGGCTAGAGTCCTTATTAGTACCTTGAGGCTTGTATGCATCAATGACAAGTTCTCTCGTTGACAATCATGGGAATACATCAATGTCCCTTGATCGTTGGATCTTGCAAGGGACTCGACATCAGCTTATGTATTCGCACTTTGCAAGATGTACTTAGGTACCTTGGCACTCGTTGACATTAATGGCGAGTTTGCCTCGCATTGGTTAATGACATTCATTAATGGCCGGTAATCCAATGACTTCTCTTCATGCTCGACAACAACACATTCATTCGCATGACTAGAATTGTACCATCGGGTTTTGTAGCAGGTGAAGACTATATCATTCAACATTTTGCAGCAGATACAACAGATTTAGCAGCAACAATAAAGAATCTACTTTCACCACCTCATCCACTATTTATGCAACAAAGAAGCAAATGAAATTATACATTCTATTCCATGATCCAACAACAACTACAACTTCTCTACATATGCACAGTTTGTCCACTTCTTAGGTACGTAAAGGTATGTTCTTTTCTAACTTTTAATCATAAAATTCCTAGAATACTAAAATTATAATTTTTGGAAAATACTTCACCATATTTCCTTTCTCATTTGAAAAAAAAAAAATCGTAAACACCTTTAGATGGGGGGAAGGGACATCCATTTATTATCACTTCATTTCATCCTAACATACTCGACCTAATCAATTATGATTACATTATGGTTCAAAAGTTATGTGATTTGCAAATAAATGCCTAAATGATGAGCATATTACATGGTTGATTTATGCATTCTTAAACATGTTCAATGAATCTTGCTGCAACAAAAAGAAACAAGGTATTGAAACAGAAGAACCAATACCAATTAAGATTTGGTTGTCACACAAGAACCAACCAAACATGTTGTAATTCAATGTACGACAAGGAATACTTTGCAAATCGAAATAAAATTGTCAAATACTATCAAAAGCAAAGTTTAAGGACATATGATATAAGCCAAGCTCATTCAAAAGAAAATCATGATTAAGCAATGCAGTAGATTGCATGAGGACATGCAATAACGTCAGTTGGGGGGAATGTAGATTCTCCAAAATGTATTCAAAATATCATCCACTTTCACCTTTATCACCACCATTTCACTCACATGTCACAACTCCATGACCATATAACCTTTCGTTAGCCTCCATTTTCATAATTATATGGGCTACCTTTGTGTTTTCCAAAAGTTAATGATTTCTAGTATTATAAGTGAATTAAAGGGTTAAAACTTATAAAAATGACATATACTTGCTAATACTTAAAAGTGGCTTGAGGTTCATGACATTTGTAGGTCATGTGGAAGCTTCCAAGGCACCCTTATGTGGCCTCCAATGCTCAAATTCAAATTATCTTCGAGATATGGAAGAAGATTTGGATAAAGGTCATTACCTATTTGAGTTGTAACTCTATGAGATTTTCTAGGGATCTAGGGAGAAAATAATGGACCTCTATTAATGAGGTAGCTTCTTATGTTTTTGGATAAATAGAAGAGCCTTATCCTTTAAAAGGCAAGTGTAAAGTTGGGGAAATGCTCATGTTTTGAATATAGAATTTGGATTTGGCACCATGCTCATAAGTGATGTTCACTTTGATTTGGTTACGCTTGCATTTGGAGCCTCTCAACTTTCCATCTCTCATGCTTTTGGATTGGCCACCTACAATGTGTGAGATTTATTGTTTTTCATAGATTAAGATTTGTTTCTTTCATATCTTTTCCTGTGTGAGAGGTTAAGAGTGATTGTTTTTATTTGCTTTCTACCTAGAAGTTTAGAGCATTTGTTTTTATTTTCTTTCATACTTTTCCTATGTGAGAGGTTAATAATGATTGTTTTTTCTTCATTTCTGAAAGAGTGGTGTGCTTTTCAATTCATGCAAGATTTAAAGATTAAGATTTCAATTCCACACACTGTACTATAATTGCATTATAATTTCTTTTGAGTTGATTGTTGAATTAGAATAGGTGAATTTGGTTTGTCATTATTTTGTTTCGTAGTTAGATTGATCTAAATTGAAAGTAAATTTCTAGCATATACAATGCACGCATGCTTTGCAAGTTTTACGAAACCCCGGGGTTGACAATTAAATGATAGGTAGTTAATTTGCCTCAACACTCTCCATAGCTCAACTAGACACAACACTTTTCAGGTGAGCTTGGGATTCCAACCATTATGTCCCATTGATGTGGCCATACCATTTGCAGCTACACGGGCAAATTCGATTCATGTCCAGTTCGAAGCCGATAAGGCCAACAACTTCATTGAGCACATCCAACATATCTACCATTAGGTCCATAACATTCTGGAGAAATAAAATTCCAAGTACAAGCAGCGACATGATCAACATCGAGTGCCACACAAGTTTTAGGTGGGCGACAAAGTCTAGTTGCATTTGCAGAAGAAACGCCTTACCGGAGCCTATCAGAAACTCAGACCACTCCGATATGGTCCTTACAGCATTACCAAGGCTATAGGAGACAATGAATTTGAGCTCATCATTACCCCATTCCTTGGCCTACACCCAATGTTCAATGTGGACCACCTTCGACCATACTTCCCACCATTGCTAGACACATCAAACATTGCAGAACAACTCACACCTACAGAGTTAAATCCAGATAGCATGGAACAAGCCATAACTGATATGATTTTTATGTGAATGTTTATGATTCATGTTTGCTTTCACTTGTACTGAAGTAGTTGATCTGTTTCGGTTATTTTAGTGCTTATTTGATTAAAAATGTGTTGTAATGGTTTTAACAATCATTGCATCTATGTGGACTCTTTTGCTTGATGTTAAGTGATTCTATTTTGCTTGTGTGTGCCTCTACTAGTGTGGTACTATTACCTCCCTCTTAGAGGTTCACATTTCCTCCCTTTGCAATAGAAGAACCTTGATAACTACAAATGAACATTCACCGGGCACACTTACTTGCTTTTTGCAAAGGCACATACACGCTTCTCTCTCTCGCTAGTTGTTAAAGTCGACAAATTTATAATAATATATGGTAACCGGGTTGATACTCTAGATGGCGCTCCTATTCCAAATGGTGTGAGGTCTAATTGAGACTTCATATCGGGGATACCCCCTTGCTTGAAGATCCACTATGCCTTCAACACTTTCCCCTTCTACTTTTTCTATTTGCTCCTTTGATTTGTATATGTTGGATTCCTCGTTTTGGTTAAAAATAGGATCTCTATTCTACCATCATCAAAATCATATTCTTCTTCTTTAGAAAAAACATTATCCTCTTTGGAATATAATTTTTTTGTTTTTCAAAGGTTTTCCTTTGAAGAACCTGTTTCTGGGTTCTTCTTCATCATCACTATCTTCTTTGTAAGGACACATAACAACAAAATGTCCTATCTTGCCACAATTAAAACATATGAGAGGCAACTTACCTTTGAATTTGTATTTTATCTTTATTTTTTTACTAGTTGAGCCATGTATTTATCATATTCATCATTGGATAAGTCACTAGTCTTGAATTTTCTTAACTACTTAGATGCTTTAAATTCTACTTCCTTATATGATTAGTTTCCCATACTCATTTCATATGCAGTTAGAATTCCATGAAGCTTGTCCATTTCAGATTCTCTAAATATCTTAATTCTCCCATGGTAGAGACCTTGGAATCAAAACCCAGAGGAAGATACCTCAATTTTTTTTTAACTATTGTTGTTTATTTAACTTCTTCACCAAATGCTTATAGAGAATTAACCACTTCATCTACTTCAAGAAAATAAGTAGCAACATCTTCTTCAACATTCATTTCCAGGCTTTCAAATTGTTTCTGGAAAATATGAACCTTTAGCTTCTTTACTTTTTCATCTCCTTCATAGTTGCTTACAAGCTTGTCCCACATCTCCTTAGTTGATTCACATTGAATTTGACAAACCACTAAAATTGGAGTTCATACATTTTCATTGGATACATGATCCTTTCTCCCATCTTGATTTGTTAAAGTAGAGAATAGGACTTTACATCCACCTGCAATAAACCGCCAAACTTTAGCACAAGGAGGCATCAAGTGTGTTTCCAATTTTATTTCCCATAAGACAAAATTTGTTCCATTAAAGAAAGGAATTTTGATTAATGCTTCACGACTGGCCATGGCCCCTTGTAATATATTCTTCTAGTTGTTAGATTGTTCTTGAAGAAGCCTGCTCTGAAACTATTAAAGTCAGTGGTTTGTTGATAAAGGGTGCTCTCGACACATGCCCGAGATCAAAAGAAATGTATTACTCTAAAAGAAGAAAAAATAAGAAATGTGTGTTTTGGAGGTAATGGATGTGCAAGAATCATTGGAAGATGTACCATAAGCCTTAATAATGGTAAGACTAAAATAGAAAATGTTTTATATATTGAAGGACTGAAACATAATATTTTAAGTGTCATCCATATGTGTGATCAAAGTTATGATCTCACTATTCATGCTAAAGATTGTGAAATAAGGAAGAATAATTCAAGAACATTAATGGGAAGAGCGATAAGGACTTGGACAATGTATATATTCTTGATGAAATTCAAGGAGAAAAATACTACATTGGACAAACGTGAGGGTTGGTTATGTCATAAAAGGCTAGGGCACTTGAGTTCTGACAATTTTGTAAGAATCAAGAAAGAGAGTGCCATATACCATTGGAAAGGTCTCAAAATATACTATTTGACTATGTAATTTCCTCTTTCACTTGGGTTGTATTTCACATCAATAACAATAATTTTCAACAATCTCCCCATTTGTTATTGACGATAATACTTTGATATATGTTTCTTTCGATGCATGCTCCCCCTATCTATATCAATTATTGGACATACTGAGAGGGGTGTTGAATCAATATTACTTTAATTTTGACAAATTTTCACTTAGTTAATGTTGAAATTGAATTCACATCACATAATTAATCATCCACAATGTATGAACATAAATATTAAAGTCCAAATAAAAATTTGAAGAAGAAATTTTTTAAACAATCTTTAATTTATTACAATCTCTCGTGAGGACAACAATCCTCTGTAAGCACCAACTTACAATAATTCTAGGTTCCGACCTATCAAGAAGTCGAAGACACCAATCCTCAGTAAGCACCAACTTACATTATTTGTATTCCCTAACCTGAACTCAACCTTCAATACACCATAACGAGGACTTTAAATCAGGCTTGAACATGGCCTTTAAGGCATCACGATTCGCCTTCAAACCAGGGTTGAAATATATGTACAAATAACATAACACAACCTTGAAACTCCACCTTCAAATAATATAACTTATCTGTTGAAACTCAACCTTTAAATAGTATTATTGAGCCCTAAAATTCAACCTTCACATGGACAAAACTCAATCCTCAAATCATAACTACAACGTGGCCTTAAGATAGGCTTGAAACTCGGCCTCTGTACAGACACAATTCGTCTCTCAAAATAAGCCTGAAGCTCGGCCTTCTCCTCACCAAAACGCAACTTACTTGGCTTCCAAAGACGCCTATACTTGACCCTAGAAAACCTCAAACAAAGCAAAGACCCTTCGTAAGAGCAATGCTAAAAACCCTTAAAAATATGTGCCAAAACCCTTCTGCAGAAAGTTGCTTCAGCTCAACCTCATTTCACTTCTTCTTGTTTCATGAGGTATGAAATTCAAACTTGCTCCTTTACTTCCCTCAATAAAGAACATAAAGCTTGATTTGAGTGATTAGAAATGCTCCTTCTCATGCCTATTTATAGTGTGCTTGGACATTGGGTTAGGGACAACTTGTCCACTTGCTGGGGCGACTAATGTAACTGGCAAGATGTATAATGAATATTAAAAACTCATTTCTCCTCCTTTTGAGGAGTTAAAAGGCATGCCATATATCATTATCAAGTTCTTGGAATAAGATTTCCAACCATATATACTATGATTCCATTTGAGCTAGGTAATTGGAGTAAAAATGCCTTCAAATATAGGGTATTCAAATGGAGCTTGCTTTTACTTTGGTTGGGTAATCTTGATAAATGAATTCATATATCCTCATCCATATGAAATTATAGGGAGTTCCACATATAGTTGGAAAGGTCTCAAAATACGTTATTTGACTATGTAATTTCCTCTTTCATTTGGACAAGTTTTCATATCAATGACAACCATTTTCAACAAATATTTTCAAACATATTTTACTAAAACAAATTAATGAAGTGGTAGGTGTAAAAGGGATTATTTTTAACTCCATAACAACAACTATTTGTTAGTATTTTTTAAGTTTTGAAATCTCCTTCTATAATTAGGTTGAGGTCTATGCACTTTTTCAAGCCTTAAATCTAGCCAAATCCATACCATTATGAGATTCATAATAGTATAAGCTCCAAAATAGTCACTAGGTACATGAACCTAGGCTTAAATCTGTTACATTCTTGATTAGCACCCATGTTTAAGAATATTAGACTTGTGAACGATTTGAATGCATTATGCCCCAATCACTAACCAATTGATCTGAAATTAAAATTGAAGGTTTTATGTACAGTTTTTCAAGATAGTTTATGTCTTATGGGCAATGGATCGATATTGCAAAAGCACACAAACTAAGTTAAATTTTGTAGATTTTAACAGTTAACAATGGACAATAAGCAACATCACAACACAACAATTTGATGGCGAATTTCACCCTTCTTGGGCTACATCTCTAAGTCCAACTTCCAATGGTGGCCCTTTATATTATATGCTAAAATTTGAAATTAAATCAACATACAATGCTCAAATTGCAAAAATAACACTGCCATTGAGTCCATAACACCCAAAAAACCCTTTATAGGCTCTTCTTGGGCTAAAATAGGCTGAAAAATGGTCAAGATAGGCTTCCTTCTCCATTTTCTTGCTAATTGTTATGCAAATTTGTCCTCCCTGCAAAAATTGGCAACAAAATTGGTCTTTGACGGACTAGTAAGGCAAAATTTTAGCCACTGCAGGTCGCAGGTTCGACCCACGAAACCACTGTCAAGAGCAAAATGTTCAATTGTTAACTGATCAAATTGGACCGCACCCATATTTTTTTGCCCTCCAGTTAGTCACATGGCACATATATGACCGTGGGGTGTGAGCCATACACCACGTGCCTCCCGACCCTGCTCTTGGTCACTTGTCAGTTAATGGGACTATGGGCTGGAGCGCGGGTAGGGTGCCATGCGCCCACCTCTCCGTAACTCCCACTAGCAGTTGAGTAATATAATGAAAACATGGATTGGGGTGTGGGCAACGTGCCACATGCCCCAACCCTCTTGTCTGCTGCCTATGGTCATGTAACTACCATATGTTCTAGGGCTGGTTCGGTCGGGCACAATCGTCGGCCTGAACTCCACCCCCCCCCCCCAATCGCCAATACGTTAAGACTTAAATATAAGCCCACCACCTTTGTTTACCAAGGAACACCGGTGGTGCGTTGGTAGAATGGTTTGTTAGTTTGTATGCGATCGAAAGTTTGAATCTTGTGGAGATCCATTCAGACCATTACCAATTTTTTGGCGTGAAAAACCAAGACATGTGACAACCTCTCATAAGGCCACGTGGTGCTCTCTGGTCAGCCCATGTAGCGACCCATGATTGGTCCACCACAACAACCTTTCAACCAATCATTGTGTGCAACATGCCCTTCTATCATTGGTCGAACTTGTCAACCATATGTCCCAGTCAGTTGATGACCTCATTGTACGTACTGCCACGTGGCAGCCGAACACTGCCTAGTTAACCCTGCAAGTTGACTCTCTTTTTTTATCGTCAAAAACTCCAGAATGCGATAACTTCCTCATACGATGTCAGATTTATGTGATTCAAGCGTCATTGGAATTAAAATGATGAGATCTACAATTTGGCACCAAAAGCATGTTTTTACTCAGCAAGTAAATGAGGGTACAACTCCCTCACTTCCCAATCTCTATCCACTTTGCTTTGCTTCGATTGGTACCTTTGAGCCCCACTTGAAGATACTCCACATTGGCTCTCTGTGAAGTCCTTATGCTCATGTTTAGAATTGACCTTCCTGTAACTCATTTAAATATTCAAGAGAAAAATATTCTATAGATGGAACATGAACATTCGCTTCTTGATCAACAATCATTGGAGGCTCATACAATCTCAAGTTTTCCACATTCACAACAGAATAAATTTTCATGTAAGGTGGCAAATCTAAACAGAAAGCGTTGTTACCAATCTTCTCCAAGATTTTGAAAGGACCATATCTCATTGCCTTGAGATTTTTACCTTCACCTTGTAGTCTTTCGTTGTCAATATACAACCAAACTTGATATCCCACTTGGAAATCATGATTAACCCGATGCTTATCATGTCTTGCTTTGTACTTGGCTTTACTTTTCTCCAGTTGTTCCTATACCCTTTGATGCACTAGCTGAATTTGTTCAATGAATGCATGGCTTTGTCCACATCACTATGTCTATCTATTGCAATATCTTTGCCATAGATGAAATCAAAAGGAGACTTTGGCGAATAACCCAAACAAGCTTCAAATGAATATACTTGCATAGATGAATTCTTGGCATGACTGTAGGCATGTTGGATGTAATGCAAATGCTCATCTAAAAGTTTAGATGCTTACCACAATATCCTTGAAGGAGATGCACTATTTTTTTGTTCACTACTTTTGTTTGGCCATCGGTTTTTGGATGAAATGCGGTGCTCTTATTCAACTTTGTGTTCATGAGTTCCCATAAACTTGACAAAAACTTCCTGACAAATTGAGAACATTGATAAAAAATAATAGAAGTGGGTAACCCAAAGTGAACCCATGCATTTTAGAAGAACATCTATGTGGTTTTTTCAAATTTAGCCTATTTATTACATGGCATCAACACACAGATTTTGTTGAAACGATCCACAACAACATATAGATAATCATGAAATTTCCTATACATTGGTAGTCCCCAAACAAAATCCATAGAAATATTTTCCCAAAGACGAGAAGGAATAGGAAGTGGAGTGTGCAAACCCAATTTCTTATTACTTGGCTTGCGAGTTGCACACATGGAACATCCTTTCACATATCTTGATACAGTTTCATTCATGCGGGGCCAATAATAATACCTCTGAATTTGAGCAATAATTTGCATACACCAAAGTGGCCAACAATAAGAGAAATGTGGGCTTTCCTTATGACGTTGACTCTTTCACCCTATGGAACACATAACTTGCCAAGATGATACAAGAACTTGTCATGAACATGATAATCCAACTCTTCAACATGAATGCTTTGACTCAAAGTTACATAAACATCTTTAAATCTTCATCTTGAGCACCTTGTTCAATATAACTTTCTTGCATGATTGAGTTATGCTTAAGAATAATATATTCATTAACAATAGGACTTGCCAACATATTCGAAACTTTGTTGTGTGTACCTTTCTTATACCTAATTACCAATTGAAATTGTTGCAAGAATCTCATCCACATGAAATGTCTAGCTTGTTGTAGCTTGCTTTGCGATTGTAAATATTGCAAAGGTCGATGGTTAGTATGAATAATAATTTATTTACCAATCAAATAATGATTCCATTTCTTCGCGCTTTGTACCAAAGCATACAAATCTTTATCATAAGTTGGATAGTTAATTACTACATTGGTAAAAGGTTTCAAAATGATAACATATTGGCTTACCATGTTGCATCAAAACTGCTCCCATAGTATATTCGCTTGCATCAATTTGAATTTCAAAAGGTTGTTTAAGATATGGAAATGGTAGAATTGGTGTTGTATTGATTTTCTCTTTCAAAGTGTTGAAGGCTTTCTACTGCTTGCCTCCACACAAAAAGACTTGTTTCACACTTGTGAAAACATGTAATAGTGTTGCAATGAGTGAGAAGTTAGCAATATTTTTTCTCCAATATTGGTTTGCTCCCCAAAATCTCATAACTTTTGTTACATTGTTGGGTTTAGCCCAATTCATAATAACATCAACTTTTGAGGGATCGATCTTCAATTCACCCTCTCTGACCATATGACCCAAATAAACCAGAGATGTTTCCCCAAAATCACATTTAGACATCTTCAAATACAACTTTTCCTTTTTGTTGTTGTTGTTGTGATCCATAATGATTTGCCTCAATTTTTTTTTTTTCCTTTTTCAAGACATCTATAATTTGTTTCACATGCTTGACATGCTCTTCACGAGTCTTACTGAAAATCAAAATATCGTCTAAGTAGACTATGACAAAATCGTTAAGGAATGGTCGCAACACATCATTCGTAATGCTCATGAATGTGGTAGGTGTATTGCAAATCCCAAACAACATAACCAACCATTCAAACAAACCTTGTTTTGTCTTGAAAGCAGTTTTCCAAATATCATCTTCAACAATCTATATTTGATGATAACTGCTTCTCAAATCTAACTTAGTAAAGTAAACAACTTCCTTTAACTGATCTATAAAATCATCAATGCGAGGAAGAGGATAGCGATTCTTTACCTTGATATTGTTCAAAGATTGGAAATCCACACACATGCACCATGTACCATCTTTCTTTGGAACCAAGACAATAGGAGACCCACAAGGAGATGTGCTAGGCCTGATGACCCCTTTGTCAAGCAACTCTTGAATTTGTTTCTTAATCTTTGCATTCTCCAAAACTGACATTCTATACATGCCAATATTTGGAAGTGGTGCATCATGTTGCGGGTGAATCTCATGTTGGATTCCTCTTTTTGGAGGTAACCCTTTAGGTTTCTGAAACATATTGTCGTAAATGTTAACTAATCCAACCAATTCATGCTTGATTTTAGAATCACAGCCCGTGAAAGCTCCATATTCATCAACAACACAAAATTATTACTAGCATTTACAAGCCTTTTCATCTGACCAACACTAACAAGAGATAAGTTCATCTTCTTGCGATGTGCTCTAACAATATACTCAACTCCATCTTTAAAAATATGATATTTGTTCTCATGATGATACAATATGGTTTTTTGGTCATACAAGCATGGATTCCCTCAAAACTTCTGCAAATATCAAGTGATACAACTTCAAGCTCTACCTCGTCTATAAAATTAATAGTGATGGCGAATTTGAGTTTACATTTTCTTGTCACTTGTAATTTGACATTATCACATACCCAACCAAAGGGGAAGGTTTAGCATGAGGTGTAGTTTCTAAATTAAATTTCTTGGCAATTGCTTTAGAGATAACATTGACTTGGGATCCACTATCAAATAATGTATTAACCTTTGTATTTTTGTATTGAACCTAATATGGAAATGCTAACTTGTTTATTTATCATTTTGAGATTAAATAGGCTTACTAGAAGAACTAGTACTTACATTAGAAGTTATACATTTCTTTCCCATGGCTGTGATTTTGGTTTCATCACCTGAATCTTCTCCTAGATCTTGTTGAGTTGTAGCAACAATCTTTTGTTTCCCTTTGTTATTGAACTTCTTTGG
This sequence comes from Pinus tabuliformis, assembly GCA_031772625.1. Lineage (NCBI taxonomy): Eukaryota > Viridiplantae > Streptophyta > Pinopsida > Pinales > Pinaceae > Pinus > Pinus tabuliformis. The sequence continues at coordinate 168,604,341 of CM062816.1, read as the reverse complement.
TCTCATTTTTGGATGTAATTTCCAATAGTGGTCTTCATCATGGCTTTAGAGATAACATTGACTTGGGATCCACTATCAAATAATGTATTAACCTTTGTATTTTTGTATTGAACCTAATATGGAAATGCTAACTTGTTTATTTATCATTTTGAGATTAAATAGGCTTACTAGAAGAACTAGTACTTACATTAGAAGTTATACATTTCTTTCCCATGGCTGTGATTTTGGTTTCATCACCTGAATCTTCTCCTAGATCTTGTTGAGTTGTAGCAACAATCTTTTGTTTCCCTTTGTTATTGAACTTCTTTGGTCTCATTTTTGGATGTAATTTCCAATAGTGGTCTTCATCATGGCCATCTTTTGAACAATGTTTACAGGTAAGTTTCTCTCCCTCTTTCTTGACAATAACATTCTTTTTGCCTTTGCCTTTAAACTTCCTGTTTCCTTTGTCTCCAGATTTAGAAGGTTTCTTGCTAGTCTCTTGAGGAACATTCTTGCCTCTTGATTCTAAATGAGTTGCTCGAACACATACTTCATCTAGGTTGGTGGGATTCAACACAAGTATAGTATGTCTCAAATAACTATGTAATCCACCTATATATTTAAGGGGAGTATCTTGTGAAGACAAATCAACACCCAAGATTAAATCTCTTCTTCTAAATTCCTGTGTGTAACTTTGGACACTCTGACCTTTAGCTTGTCTAAATTTTTTCCAATCCATAATTTTTTTTGCATATAGGCCAATGGATAAAATTATCTTCTTAATGCAACTATAAAATCATTCCAAGAAGAGATCATTTCATCACTTTTCTTCAAATCTTCTTGAGTTCTGGCCTCCCACTAGATGAGGGCTGCATATTCCAAGCGAAGAGAAGCAAGCTAGATCTTTGTCACATCATCATCAATCTTTTTAATCCTACAACATAATTCATTTTGACAAACCCAATTGTCCAACTTTTCAACATTTACTCCCCATTGTACATAGACAATTCAAACTTGACATCAAGCTTAATTAAAGGAGACTTAGCATGTCATTTTGGAGATGGAGGAGGAGTAGGTCTATGAGATGAAGGAGGTGAAGAAGGAGGTGAGGATGGAGATGAGGATGGAGGTGAAGGAGGAGGTAGAGGTGGAGGCTTGACCCCATAACCACCATTACCTTTTAGTTTATTAGACCTTTCTCCTTGCATCCTTATTGTTCTCACATAGTACAACACTTTCACCATCTCACACATATCATAGAAAGCCTTCCTAAAATATATCTCATCCTTAAACATCAATTCTTGTCCTTCTTCATGTGCCATGACTTGTGGAGTTTGTGGTCTCCTTGAGCCAATTTGAGGATTTGGTTCTTCAAGTACTCCTTCTCCTCTTTTCAAGTTGAGACTTAGCATGTCCTTTTGGAGATGGAGGAGGAGTAGGTCTATGAGATGAAGGAGGTGAAGAAGGAGGTGGGGATAGAGGTGAATATGGAGGTGGAGGTGGAGGCTTGCTTCCATCACCACCATTACCTTTTGGTTGATTAGACCTTTCTCCTTGCATCCTTATTGTTCTCTCATTGGACAACACTTTCACCATATCACACATATCATAGAAAGCCTTCCTAAAATCTCTCTCATCCTCAAACATCAGTTCTTGTCGTTCTTCATGTGCCATGACTTTTGAGTTTGTGGTCTCCTTGAGCCAATTTGAGGGTTTGGTTCTTCAAGTACTCCTTCTCCTCTTTTCAATTTGAAACTTGTAATCATTTACGAAAACACTTGCAAAAAATGTCAAACCTTCACAAAAACCATGCTTTCATACAAACTGATCTCAAATTAAAATTGAGGGTTTTATGTAAAGTTTTGCAAGATAGTTTATGTCTTATGGGCAATGGATCAATATTGCAAAACCACACAAACTAAGTTAAATTTTGTAGGTTTTAACAGTTAAAAATGAACAATAAGCAACATCACAACACAACAATTTGATGACAGAGTTCACCCCTCCTAGGCTATGTCTTCGGGTCCAACTTCCAATGGTGGCCCTTTATATTATATGCTCAAATTTGAAATTTCATCAACATAAAATGCTCAAGTTGCAAAAATAACACTGCCATTCTGTCTAGAACACTCGAAAACCCTTGTGTAGGCTCTTCTTGGGCTCAAAAAGGCTGAAAAAATGGCCAAGTTAGGCCTTCTTCTCCATTTTACTGTTAACTGTTATGCAAATTCATCCTCTCTACAAAAATTGGCAACAAAATTGGGCTTTGGTAGACTACTAAGGCGAAATTTTAGCCACTGTAAGTCACAATTTCGACTCAAGAAACCCCTTGTGTCGTGTGTAAAATTACAAACCAATAACTGATCAAATTGGGTCGCGCCCCTATTTTTCCGCCCTCCAGTCGATCACATGGCACATATATGACCGTAGGTCACAGGCCATAAGCCACGCGCCTCCCGAACCCGCTTTTGGTCACTTGTCATTTAATGGGACTATGGGTTGGAGCGCAGGCAAGGTGCCACGTGCCCCACCCCTCTGTAACCCCCGTCGACGGTCGTGTTATATAATGAAACACGGGTCGGGGCATGGGCAAGGTGCCACGTGCCCCGCCTCTCTTGTTCGCCGCCTATGGTCATGTAACCGCCATATGTTATGGGGCTGGGCTTGTCAGTCGCACCCACCGACCCGACCATCCCCCCAACTTTAATAAGTTAAGACTTAAATATAAGCTCGCCACCTCCATTTATTAAAGAACACCAGTGGCACATTGGTAGAATGATTTGTTAGTTTGTATGCGGTCGGTGGTTCGAATCCTGGGAAGGTCCATTTGGTCCATAACAAAAAATTTGGCACGAAAAACCAAGACATGTGGCAACCTCTCATAGGGCGACGTGGCGCCCTATAGTTTTCCCATGTGGCGACCTATGATTGGTCCACCACAACAACCTTTCAACCAATCACTGTGTGCCATGTGCCCTTCTGTCATTGGTCCAACCTGTCAGCCATATGTCCTAGTCAGCTAATGACGTCAACACGATGTCATCATACAGATTTCCATGTGGTAGTCATAGTCAACCCTGCAAGTTGACTTTTTTGTTGTTTGCCAAAAATTTTGAACGCAATAAATTCCTCATACGATGTTGGATTGAGCCGATTCAAGCATCATTGGAATCAAAATGGCAAGATCTAAGATTTGGCGTCAATTTCAGGAGAATTTGAGCACTTTCATTTTTTAGCATATTTTTGATCCCTTTTGATCACCAATTATCTCCCTAATCCTTTGAGAGACATATATAGAGTTGTTTTGGTACTAAAAAGGTGATATTAGTAGCTTTGACAATTTGTAACATGTGTTTTATGTTACACTTTGGAGTATTATGGATAAAACTATATGGTACATATTTTATTCATCCAATTATTTTTTATTTGTAAGTTAAAGTTTCATTGACATTTCTCAAAATTACAAGAACCAAGAGTTGTTATTTTTCTGTGGCTTTCTATCAAGGAAACCAAACCAAAGATATAATAATTGATTATTCGTCACAAACAAAAATAAGTTAGGGAAGTAAGCAAACACACTACAAAGATTAAGAGTTGTCCCTAAAGAAGGAAAACCAATTGAGAGTATAATAAAATGTTTGATGAGATTTCTTGATAGCATGAATAAAACAAAAGATGGTTAGAAAATGAGTATCACAAGGATAAAGAGGTGTCTACTTCAATGGGATGAGATTCATCATTGTTATGTGACACTCTTGCCAAGTTTAGAGGTGAGCCAAGTTCGAGTCGAGCAAGAAGGCCTTTGACGTCTAGCAACAACAATTTCAATTAATCCAACTTAATCAAAACATGGTTCCAAGTGTTCTTACAATCTAATAACACCTTTCGTAGAAGATCTTTCAACTGCCAATATAGATCCATAGTGCACAGGTAGTGGTTTTTCTTGCCCATGGTGTTCCCTATGTCAAGAACCCAGGTTGTGAGAACATCCAAAATCTCTAAGTTCGGAATTCCTTATCTCTTCTAACAAAACTTCTTCTTTAGCATTGTTGAGATCCAATCGAATCTCAAGGGGAGTGTTGGTACAAAATGACGCTAAATGTTCAGCATGAAATTGAGCTCTTGAGCCTCTAGCATTATCACGACCTCCACCACCCCAATGACATTGAGCACGTTAATGAGTCATGGATGCCACAGGAAGGAAAGACATGTTGAATTAAGTAGCCCTAATTTCGAAGGACGAACATAATGAAACTAAGAAAAAAGGTTAAGACCTTCTAGGAATACGACTAGAGAATCAATAATGATAAAAGAGTACAATTTGCTAACAATAAGTTCTGATGAGTGTAGATGGAAAGGCCAACATAAGCAATCAAGCATAAACACGAAAAGGGGGGAAATATCAAAGAATTACATGATGATAAGAAAAAATGACATCAAGGAGGGTGATGGAGTTGAATGGGAAGGCATACCAAGGAACCCAACACTAAGTTCCCCATTGAATTTTATGGAGGTCGAGTAGACATGAGTGTAGTTAATACAAGACGCTATGGAGGGTGGTGAAAAGGGTGTGCAATGCATTAAATATTAAAGAATTGACCAACTGCATGTTGGTGTACTATGTTGCCATAGGTTGAGGTTGATTAATCAACATCCACCTCTACGCTAGTAGTTAACACCCCAATTGGGGAATCAATTTATTTATTTTAAAAGCCTTTTGAAAATTTCATTTTACACTTATGACATTATTAATAGTCACTAACATTTAAGTTTATTCCATTCTACTTCAACTTTTCAACACGAAACAACCACTCTTACTTTTATATTTCTTTGAAGCTGTGTATAAGTAATACATTATCGCAAGTTTTAAATGTCTTATAACCAACATCGATCTATCTTAACGCCAAAACTACCAGGTGCCAAGAAGAATCAAACTCTCAAGATACAAACCTCTTTTTGGATGCAAAACTTGAAAAAGTGTTTGCACCTCAAAAGATTCGATTCATCTAGATAGTTGATAAACTCAAAATTATGATAGATCTATGTTGGTTCTTTAAAATACTATTTATATTATCTATAAACTTGACATATAATTTGTGTGGTTACTAACTACATTTAAACATGAAATTATAAAATATTATGGTTAAGAATATGAATAATTATGCATTATGATTTATTTATTTATTGTAATTTTTATTAATAAAAACAAAATTTTAATATAACAAATTAAATTGAGTGCACACATTATTTTTACTATTTATTACTTTTAAGAATAAACATTATGTTAGAGACGTTGCAATGCAATGTCATGTAAACAATTTGAAATAAAATAAAATAAAATAATTAATAATTAGAATTATCAATCAAACATTTTCACTGGGTCAAATTACATAAAATAAATAAATAAATTACATTTATAATTATAATTAATGAATAAATCAATTTAGATTCAGTTTAACTCCGGATCTACCAAGCCCTAAGAGAAATCAAATCTGTTAAAAGCAACAATACTAACTGATGTCAGGCTCCAATCACACTCTTAGAGAAGTGCAAACATACCTCAAGTAGCTCCAGTTTCTCCTACAGTAATGCATGCAAATATATTTCCTTCTATATTTATATGTTACTTTTATCTTCTTTTAGACCAATAATTCTTCATGTGATTTTCCGGAAGGTCTTAATCATTAAATCATGAATCACAAAAGCATCCAATCTGAAATATTTAATTCTACTGAGAGGTGCGGATATGATAGAGATGTTGTAATGTAATGTCCTGTAAATATTTTGACTTGGTCAAAATAAAATAATTAATAAGTATAATTATCAATAAAACATTTTGACTGTGTCAAATTACATAAAAATAAAAATATATAAAATTAATACTTATAATTAATTACAATTAATACTTAAATCAACTTAGATCCATCTTAACTTGGATCCACAAAAAGATCAAATCTCTTTCATTTTAAAAGAGGTTTGTATCTCAAGAGATTTGATCCCTTGAGATGCAGATCTCCAATTAAGATGGATCTAAGTTGGTTTGAAAACATTTGACTCTTCTTGATGTACCTCTCAACCAAATTGATGCAAATCTCCAATTAAGATGGATCTAAATTGGTTTGAAAACATTTGACTATTCTCGATGTACCTCTGAACCAAATTGATGCAAATCTCCAATTAAGATGGATCTAAGTTGGTTTGAAAACATTCGACTCTTCTTGATGTACCTCTCAACCAAATTATTATTTTTACTTTGGATTAGCTACAACTTATTACATCACAATAAAACAATATTAACAAGGTGGTGGACAGTTAGATAATTACAATAAAGTCATGGGTTCAAATCTCATCACATAGAAACTCAAATTAAAACTTATTTTTAAAAAATAAAACTAGCGTACATCCATCTTAACTACTCTAGATCTACCAAACTAAATAAAATATCAACCTATTTCAAAAAAATTCAATTCTCCCTCCTCCTTATTATTATTATATACACTTTAAATTGGCTAGGTAAAGGTTGAATTCAATTCTCCCTCCTTCTTATTATTATTATATACACTTTAAATTGGCTAGGTAAAAGTTGATTAGCACCGTTGATATTGTCATGCACATAATATTCATCCGTTCGTAATTTTGAGAGCGGCCGAACACACTCCCGCCCATGCTCTCGCAGGCCTCCAGAAGACGACGAGGTTTTGATGGACTGTTATTACTCGAAAATGCACACATTTCGCCATTTTCTCTTCTTAAATTACAGAAGAAAATCCAGGGACTCAAATTTCTGCAACACCCTTAAATTCATGCGCAGTTCGAAGTTTTCCCACAGAGATATTTACTCCGTCGCCTATTCCCTGCAAATAACAAACTGCAATACTAATAATAGTCGAGGCACTGATTTTCGCAGGGCATGGCTCCACTCAAGCGGCAGGCGGTTTAGGGCAGATATGAATAATGACAGCATCAATGGTACTAGTGGAAGTAGCAGTTATGGAGGTGGCGATGCCAATGGAGATGGCCAAGGCCTCTACTCGTCTATGAAGAAGAAGCCGGGGAAGTGCAAGACGTACTGGGTGTGTTCACGGTGCGGAGAATCGCACGGCCAATGGTGGGGTATTTGTCTGACCTGCAAGGCAGTTAATAGCCTGCAAGAATTACATGTTCAAGAGTCGCGGCTGGGTGTTTCGTCTGGAGCAGGGGCCGGGTTTAGAACGGCCGAGGCGCGAGTCGGTAGATTCAATCCGGATACTGAGGTCAGACACCAAAATACAACTAGTCAACCATGGAGCGTGAATAGTGGTAAGGTTGATGATTTGAAACCCCAGCGTCTGTCAGATGTCACTCGAGGGCTTAGTAAGCAACAGTGGCGTATTCCAATGTATGTTTGCTTTCTCTCTTCCTTGCATTTGATCTTTTTCATTTTTCAAATTATTTGTGGTTGCATGTCTTTTGTTAAACCCCACGGCGTCTTAAACATTTTCTATGCCTTATTAAGACATTACCCATAGGTCTCTTCTTAATCCAATTTGATTAACTCTTTTCACCCATGTTGACTGATGAATGCAGCATACAGTTAACAGTGCCTTTTTTATTCTTTGGATTCTGGTGAAGCGATCAGATTAAAACACTTTGAATATCCAAAACCTTAAACAAAACATATTGCCCCCTTAATGCGACCAACAGATTTGATTATAGACCAAGTAGGTCTCAAAGGACCTTACAAGTCATTATTATGAGTCTGTACCGGATAGGAACTATACATTTTGTTTATTGGTAGAAAATCCATGAAGTTCTGCTACGGCTAATAAGAACTATAGTTTTCTTTTCATATAGACACATAATTTCTCTACTTATTTTGCAGCGGAACAAGAACATAAATAAATACACAATCACACAATTTCAACAACACAATTTTTGTAGGGAACCCAACTAGGAAAACCCTCTCCTTGCTTCAGAATATTATTGATAGAAGAATGAACAATAGATCTCTTACAATACAACTTGGTTTTAATAGAGAATACAATTATCTTCCTGTTTGAACTTTTGAAATGTGTAACTAGGTTCGGTCTTCATAATGACATGTAATCATGATTTTATGTAAATGATGTAAAGAAGAAAAATAAAATTATTCTTGTTATGTTTGAGGTATGGGTTTCATGCTCAAGGAATTTTATTTTAGGTCAAGCTCCCATTGAGAGCTTCTAGGGCTTGACATTTGGTCTACAAGTCAAATGAGTCATTGTCATGTATTGAAGACCCATTTGGGCATATCACATATTGTAAAAGAAAATTATTTGAGTCAAATAGAGTAAAAGACCCTCCAAGACCTTGTCAAAGAAGCAAGCATCAAGTTGGCCTCATGAAGCAACAAGTCGGGCTGGAGACAACTACAAGTTGGCCTAATGAATGGGACAAAATGCCTATATAAAGGAGGCCTCGACCTATCTCAAGGAGACAATCAATCAAGAAATAAAGAGTTCGATCGAGGAAGAAGAAGGAAGTCTAAATTCAAGCGACGATAAGGAGAAATGGGAAGAAGAAGATCGAAGCATTTGTGGGTCTGTTTTCTGGGTTATTCACTTCCACACGTGCGAGGCAATTAGGGCTTCATACAATTGTAGAAAGATCACAAATTATAGTCAAAGTTTGGGCTCCTTATAACCAGATCTGAAGGCTGGATTGATGAAGAGAAGGGAGACCACCAAGCAAAGGGAATAAGAGATCATTCTGACCATAATCCATTGCAGTAGTTACAGATAGGTCGAGAATTGCAAATGTGGAGGGCCGAAGTTGTAGTCATCATTGCAGGTCCGAAGGCTTAAAGGACAAGTTTGACTTGGGTTGACATTGTGAGAAGAAACTTCTACAAGAAAGAAATTGGACTTGGTCTTGGAGGTGTCTCTGTCAAGGGTCTAGGTCTTGGAATTCGTGAATTGAAGATTCTATAAGAAGAAATTTTTTCATGGGTTTTCCTCCTAGATTGGAGAGGTTTTGGCCTTGGCTGATTGCCTATATCTTGTGTCCTTTGTTTTATTGTTCTTTATGGTTTGGTAGCTGTTTGGTGAAGAGAATAATAATAATAATCAAATGAAAGAAGAAGCTAAACAAGAAAAGTAAAAATACACCACAAATAGTTATCAAGAAGAGAAATCAACTACACTTGCTGCCTCCAGATTTCTCAACATGGTATTAGAGCTAAGGTGATAAGCCAAGGAAGGGCAGCTTAAAGGACACTCATGAACTGAAGCAAGAGAAGAAGGGACACTGAAGAGATCAAGATTGATTTTTTGAGCTATAACTCCTCTCACTCATGGAGAAACCAGGGCATCCACCAATAGAAGTAGCACCGAATTATAGTCAAGCTCTAGAGCCAAAATTTGGAATCAGAATAAGTTATGTTGCAGGCCAAGGTCTTGAAGAAAAGAAGTCCACAATCAAGATCTTTTTCATTGCAAGGAGGAGCAGAAGTATGGATTGTTTGCACCATTCCATGAAGTCAAACCTACAGTAACAACCACAGATCCGAGATTCTGAGGTAAATATAATTATTTTAAAAGGTCTCCATTCAAGAGTCGAGATCTCATTGCAAAAAGTTGATTAAAGGAAACTCCAAAAGGAAGCAACAATCCAAAATTCATTGTGTCAAAAAGGTCCCAAAATCTAATCCTCTTTTGGGCATACATAGACCTGATATCAGTAAAATTTGGATTCTGAGATCATATCACCCTTCGGACATACATAATGTTGTTCTCTGTCAAAATTCAAGCTTGCTAAAAGTTTGAAGCCTAGATCTCTCTATCTTTGTGATAACATAGATCTCATCTTCAAGATGTGTCCTTGTGACATCACTACTCTACTCTACTTACAAGTTCAAATCCTGTGGTGACCAAGTACATGTGGCAGTCACCAATCTCATATATATTTGATCACTGTAATGAAGTTTGAAAGACCCGAGGAAGTAGAGTTGAAGCAATCTAGTCATTAAGCAAATGTTGAAACTATATCATCACTAGAGAGAAAACATTGATATACTTATAGATATCAGTTGCATAGGGACATAGATCCAAGGTCAGTGAACAAGGTCTCTGTGGCAATCATATACTTGAAAGAAGCAGCAAATGAGTACAGTGAAGAATTTCTCACACCCTTAAGCAGATCGATAAAGATGGCATCTAGAATTCCAAGTCATCACGACAAAGGTAAGTAACCATAAGGTATGTATGGTATATTTTAAGATGTTTTAGGGTTGAAGATATGATTCTAGGGTTTGTTAGTATTCTAGGGATGAACCCTAGCATGACATAAAGAGGGAAAATAATTTGATCTAGGGTTTGAACTTAAGAACCCCTAGGATTGCATGAAAACCCTAGAAAGAAATCTGGCATCATGTTTTGGTATCGTATACTTTGCTTGGGGTGCTTGTCAATAAATATTGTAGGTACAAGAAGTAAAGATGGATGGGCTAAACTTTTGTTCTAAGAAACATGATGGAAGAAGGAATTTGTATAACTATGGATGTTTGGATCTCAACAAGATGGAGAGAAGGGTGAAAAAGGCCTCCACCATGATAGTCAAGAAGAAAAGCATTATGGTGGGATGCATCATTTAGGAGATGGCATCATTATTACATAACATTGAAGCAAGAGCTCATGACATCAACATAAGAAGCTTGAAAGATAACTGAAGTAGAAGTCTATGACAATCATCATTAGAAGGAAGTAGCTCTTGCAAACCTCATTGAAAGCATAAGTAGTACTTATGAGTAGAAGAAAGTCATCTAGTTTACAACTCATCGTACATCATTGGAAAAGAGCATTTGTAGATGAGGATAATTAAGATCCTCCGTTTGAATCTTCATTAAAAGGTTCATCTATTTGAAGTAGCAAGTGTCTCACTAAAGAATTTCACCTTGGATGGGATTCATTGTTTGCAATAGTGATGGTATGATAACAGAAAAATGCAACATGTTGAGTTGGTTGAAGTACTCTTAATCAAAAGAAGTTGTTGAAGGACGTCTAGATGACCAAAAGAAGGAAAGAGGTATGTATGCATATGTTTGATAAGATAGGTCATGTCATCATATAGTTGTAGATAACAGTGATATATACTCTACCTCATGAGTATGATCAAAGGAAAGGGACCTCTTTCGTTGGAAGAATGCATGAAGGCACGGGTCACATATTGTCTAGATGAAATCAACATAAGATGTTCTCATATGAAATATGAGGTGGTTGACAAGGATGAAGGAACTATGGATAGAAGTTCCTGGAGAGCAATATGTAGAGAAAGAAAGAAGAGATCATGGAAAATGCAACTATGGTTACTTAGAAAAGAAAATCAACATCCGATGACTAGAAGAATTCACCGTGATATCTCCATGGGAAAGGTATGAAGACCTTGGTAAAGAAAGAAGACCCTTGACATTGAATATCTTGGAGATGTGTCAATATGTATGCAAGATGTTGATGTTGCAACTAGCAGATGTCATGATGAAGGGCCATCACAAAAGGTAATTCTTGATTTGATATTGATTTTTGAACAATATCTAGATGGGCTGATATAGGGCTACCAAAAGAGAGGCGTGGATGTCATTTACAATTGGTACTCATGTGGAAGGATGGAAGATCCTGAAGTATACATGATGTGGAAGAGGTAGTTGTATGAGGAAAAGCTAGATATGGTCTAATGGATCACTTTCCAATGAAAGGAAGGATGACACGACTGACATAATTCGAGAAGGAAAGTGATGGATTGTCGATGCCCAATGAAGAAGTCCCAAACGATGAAGGCTCCATAATATTGAAAATGAAACTCACGACCTCAAATATAAGAGCTCTATAAGCAACTGAAAGTCCCATGATCTCCACCAAAGAAGAAATAACTACTACTACAGTTCTCTAGTTAAGAAGGAGCCTAGAAGCAAGTTTTTGATTACGAAACTTCGGAGCAAGTCCCTAGCTAAGAGGGAGCTTGAACAAGTCCCTGGTTGAGAGGGAGCTTGGGTAGATCCTCCCTAAATTGAGAGGGAGAGATAGACACATCATTCTTGTCTTCACTTGGAAAGAAAGAATGGAGGATTGGGTAAGCATTTGGCATTCAGTACTCTTTGAGGATGTGTAGGGCATCCAAGATAAGAGTAGTCGTAAAGGACCAATATTCTTTGAGAACTGGGAATCCAAGATAAGAATAGTCTTGGGAGGACATGCCCTGTGAACACCAGGTGGGGTATGTTCCTTGAGAGATAATGATGAAGGTGTTTATAAATCATTGGTCTCACCAGCGTTGTGCTCTGATCTTGGGGAGTGATAGAGCTATTAGTTAAGGCCTTGCTATGTGACAATGTTGGTTGATATGATGCTAAAGAGACGGGTTACTGATCCAACTCTTCTTATGAGAATTCTTCAGATTGAGAATGTTGAAGTACCTTGTGTGGATTATGAATACCTCCCGAGTTAAGAGGGAATGTTGAAATGTGTAACTAGGTTCGGTCTTCATAATGACATATGTAATCATGATTTTATGTGAAGGATGTAAAGAAGAAAAATAAAATTATTCTTGTTATGTTTGAGGCATGGGTTTCATGTTCAATGAATTTTATTTTAGGTCAACCTCCCATTGAGAGCTTTTAGGGCTTGGCATTTGGTCTGCAAGTCAAATGAGTTATTGTCATGTATTGAAAGCACATTTGGGCATATCACATATTGTAAAGGAAAATTTATTTGATTCAAATAGAGTCAAAGACACCTCCAAGACCTTATCAAAGAAGCAAGCATCAAGTCAGCCTCATGAAGCAACAAGTCGGGCTAGAGACAACTACAAGTCAACCTAATGAATGGGACAAAATGCCTATATAAAGGAGGCCTTAACCTATCTCAAGGAGACAATCAATCAAGAAAGAAAGAGTTCAATCAAGGAAGAAGAAGGGAGTCTAAATTCAAGCGAAGATAAGTAGAAATGGAAAGAAGAAGATCAAAGCACTTGTGTATTTATTTTCTGGGTTATTCACTTCCACATGTGCGAGGCAATTAGGGCTTCATACAATTGCAAAAATATCACAAATTACAGTCAAAATTTGGGCTCCTTATAACTTGATCTGAAGGTCGAATTGATGAAGAGAAGGGAGACCACCAAGCAAAGGGAATAAGAGATCATTCTAACCATAATCCATTGTAGTAGTTGTAGACAGGTCGAGAATTGTAGACGTAGAGGGCTGAAGTCATAATTATCATTGTAGGTCTGAAGGCTTAAAGGACAAGTTTGACTTGGGTTGACATTGTGAGAAGAAACTTCTACAAGAAAGAAATTGGACTTGGTCTTGGAGGTGTCTTTGACTAGAAGTCTTTGTCAAGGGTCTGGGTCTTGAAATTCGTCAATTGAAGATTCTATAGGAAGAAAATTTTTCGTGGGTTTTCCTTTTAGATTGGAGAGGTTTTGGCCTTGGCTGATTGCCTATATCTTGTGCCCTTTGTATTATTGTTCTTTACAGTTTGGTAGTTGTTTGGTGAAGAGAATAATAATAATAATAATAATCAAATGAAAGGAGAAGCTAAACAAGAAAAGTAAAAATACACTACAAACAATTATCAAGAAGAGAAATCACCTACACTTGCTACCCCCATATTTCTCAACATAACTAAACTTGAAACAATCTGCAAGACCCCTGATCCTTATGCCTTCTTGCCTTGCCTGGATGAGCTCCAAAATCCTTGCGCAAATCCTAGGAAATAAGCACCTATTTCCTAGTGCCTGAGTTGCTCCTATCTCTTAGGAATTAGCTCCTATTTCCTAGCGCATTCCCAAGGCAATTCCTCCTCTATCAAATCTTGCACACAAGGTCCTACTTGTTCTTGTCACTCTAACAAGCTCACACACAATACTTGTGCTCAAGAAGAATGATTACAATTGTGCCTTCGCTCTTCCTTATAATCTATTCGAATGGCTAAATCTAGCAAGTCAATATTTTAGGAATCAAATAGCTGATTGAGTTGTTAACTGAGTTGAAGTGTCTCATGCAACTTATCTTAAGTCTTGATCTAGAATTAGAGACTTGTCACTCCTTTTCCAAGCTAACTCGCACTAGAAGACAATGAACTTGGCCTTCCACTTGTGCACATTAGTTAATTGCCTCATAACTCATCCTAATTTGTAGGGACTCATCCTAAATCATAAGAATTCACCCTAACTTATAGGAATTAGCTCCTAACTTATAGGAATTGGTTCCTAACTTATAGTGTTAAATTATGGTATGTTCTATGCTTAGAGCAGTTTACTTCAAAGCTTTTTGTCAGCCACTGTTTAGCAATCACATAAACATAAAGTAAAGTGCAGATAGAAACATTAAATGATCGAGAAAAAACAAGCCAAGACAAGAGACACAAGATATGGGGGCTAACCAGGGACAAACCCCAAAACGGGGAAACCCTTTGATCAATTCTTCTTTAATCTTCAATAGTTCAGTAGAGAGAAATAGTACAATTCAAAATTCTGTAATTTTATAACAGCAACAACAAACCCTAAATCAACAAAGTCAAACTTGGTCAAAACATCCCTGGATTGACTTCTAGTCAACTTGAAGAACTCGATCTTCAACAACTATCTTCAACAGTCCAAGACAGTCCACAATACTCAGTCAAACCAACAGTCAAAGTTCAACAATATGCGGTCAGCCCTAACCAGTCAATGCTGGTCAACGCAGCCCCTAAAAAGTCAGCGTTGTTCTTCCCTTGGTCAATGCTTGGTCAACACTCCATAAAACAACCCAGCATTTGGTCAACGCAGCCCTAGAAATGTCAACGCTGCCCAGAAAGTCAACGTTGCCCTAATTCGTCCTTCTTCTTGCATGTGTGAGAGAAGCTGCTCCTTTGCTTGCCCAATAAGATGAGTAGAGAGAAGATGAGTTGATAATGAATCAACCTCACTTGTACTTATATGTTTTGCTGGGCATGTGTGCCACACATTTCGCTGTTGGCCGACCTTGACAATTTGTCAAGTAAATACAAATAAATTCATATCACCATAAATACTTGTCGGAATCGGATGATTTTTAGATCAATCTTACACCTCTCGACAAGAGGAATCTAGGAAAAATATCAGTGGCCATAAATAAGGTGACCCACATGGAGTTTGGCCCTAGTTGCCAATTTTAACTCTCCCTCTCAACTAGGGAAAACTCCATCTGCTAATCTGTCTGACCGTCGGTCCTATCCCTGCCATCAAATGCTTTGCTGAACTATGAAGAAGAAGAAATGATCGAGGATGTATCATACCATCCTCCACTGACCCGAAGTTAGTCTCAAAGTGTGTCATACTGTTAAAATTGGCCACTAGGGCCAAACTCCATGTGGGTCACCTTATTTATGGCTGTTGATATTTTTCCTAGATTCCTCTCATTGAGAGGTGTAGGATTGATCTAAAGATCATCTGATTCCGACGAGTATTTATGGAGATATGAATTTATTTCTATTTACTTGAGAAATTGTCAAGGTCGGCCAGCAGCTAAGTGTGTGGCACACATGCCCAGTGTTTCATATAAATAGAAGAGAGGTTGAGTCATTTGCAACTCATCTCATCACTCATCTTCTCTCTCTCCTACGCATTAGATGAGCCTCTCTCTCTCACACGTGTGGCTGAAGAAGGAAGACGCAAATTTCTGGTTAGGGCAGCATTGACTTGGGTTGACCTAGCTGCAAGTGGGCAGATTGGATAGCGTTGACTAGCGTGGAGGCTTTCTTGACTGCAAATTGGGTTGGGCAGCCTCTCTTAGGTTAGCCGCGGTTCTGTTCAACAACTTTGACTAGGTTTGACCACTTGTTTGACTAGCGTTGACTGTAAAGGCGCTGTTACAAGTTTGACTAGATTTTGACCAAGTGTTGGCTGTTATTTGACTGAGATTTGTGGACTGTTTTGGGTTACTGAAGACAACTGTTGAAGACCGAGTTCTTCAAGTTGACTAGAAGTCAATCCGGGGTTGTTTTGACCAAGTTTGACTGTGCTAATTTAGGGCTATTTGCTGCTGTTATAAAATTGCAGAATTCTGCATTGTACTATTTCTCTCTGTTGAACTATTGAAGATAAAAGAAGAATTGATCAAAGGGTTTCCCCGCATTGGGGTTTGTCCCTGGCTAGCGCCACTTCTTGTGTCTCTTGTCTTGGCTTGTTTTCTGTTGATCTTTTAATGTTCTATTTGCACTTTACCTTATGTTTATGTGATTGCTAATATGTGGCTAATAAGAAGAAAAGAAGTAAACTGCTCTAAGCATAGAACATACCATAATTTAACATGGTATCAGAGCTGAGGTGAAGACAAAGCCCAAGCAAGAGCAAGAGCAATCACCGAAGGCTGTTAAAGCTATCTTAAAGAAGTCATGGGGTCCTCAACACACTTCCCTGTTGAAGACAAACTCCGTGAGAAGTCTGACTATCACGGATGGAAGATGTCTCTCGATCTAACATTAGAAGAGCAGGAAGTGTTGGACCATGTGAGAGGCAGGATTGTTGAGCCTCCATCAAATGCATCTGCTGCTGCTAGGAACAAATGGACCAAGGGAGAAGTCAAAGCAAGGAAGATCATCCGGGACTCTATCGACAAGCGCTTGGTGGCCTATGTTTCCGAGCTGACCACCTCCAAGGAAATCTACGATAGACTGGTGAGTTTATTTAAAGTTAATGATGCAAATCAAGTTTTGTTCCTTAGAAATAAGCTAAAGGAAATAAGAAGAAAAGAAGTAAACTGCTCTAAGCATAGAACATACCATAATTTAACACATACCACTCTCACTGATCCCAGATCAGTATCATTGATCCCAGATCAATGGTGGTCATCCTAGCATAGGGAGTACGGTAGATACAACGATGCGTCCATCAATAATACTGCTAATGGTCCCTAACCGCATTTCCCTCATCATTGATCAGATGAGAGGTACTTCCCATGAGTCCCAGATTGCATGGGTAGGATGCCTCGACAGGAGAACTAATCATCCTGTCCACAGGAGAATGAATCATCTTGTCCACAGGAGAATGAATCATCCTGTCCAACAGTTGCCACGGGAGAACTAATCATCTAGGCCCACAAGAGAACTAATCATCTTGTCCCACAGTTGCCACGAGGTGTCACAGGGGAAGGTTGAACCTTTCACCCTGTACTTAGCGCACCACCAGGGGAGGCTGAGTCGCCTTGTGGTCGCATGTCGCTCGAAGAAGTACCTCGCACCCCCTGGAGCTCCTTGAGCTCAATGTATGCATCATACATGACCCTCATAAGAGGGTCTCTCAATGACACCAAGTCGTTTTCGGAAAGTCAAGAATTTGACCTTTCCCTGGGGCTTCGTTAAAATGTCAGCGACTTGTTCATTTGTACTGATATGTTGGAGCCTTATTGCTCCCTGCTGCACCATATCCCGGATATAGTGGTACCTGATATCGATATGCTTGGAGCGATCATGAAATACGAGATTCTCTGATAAACGAATCCCGCTCTGGTTGTCACACAGGATCACAGTAGTATCCAATGTAAATCCAAACAGCTCACTGAAGAGCTTCCACATCCAGACCGCCTCATAAGAGGCCATACTAGTAGCAATGTACTCTGCCTTGGCAGTGCTCAAAGCCACTGACTTCTGCTTCTTGCTCATCCAGGATATGGAGGCAGATACCAAAGAGAAACAACACCCGAAAGTGTTTTTTTGGTCCACCACACTGCCTGCCCAATCAACATCAGTATATCCATGTAGTCTCACATTTCTGGCAGTGTATCTCAACCCATGAGTGATTGTGCCACGAAGATATCTCAACAGATTCTTGGCACCAATCCAATGTGTGTGGTGAGGGTCAACCATATGTTGACTCAACGTGTTGACTGCAAAACATATATCCAGACGGGAGTTCACTAAGAACATCAATGCTCCGATGAGTTGACGATACTCGGTAGCATTTTGTAAAACAGGTCCAGCAGCACTACTGCATAACTTCTTGAAGTCAAGCTCCATCAGGGTAGTCATAGGCTTGCAGTCCACCATACTGAATCTCTCCAATATCTTCACCACATATTTTCCTTGAGATAGGAAAATCTCCCCTAGTTTTTGCCAGACTTCCAGTCCTAGGAAATAGTGCATCAGTCCTAGGTCCTTCATCTCGAACTTAGAAGCCAACTCCCTCTTACATTTGAGAATGAGAGGGTCTGCACCTGTCAGAAAGACTTCGTCACCGTACAACACCAATATGAGAGGTTTGTCATCTTCAACCTTAAAGTAAAGGTTAGGGTCGACTTCACTCCTAGTGAATCCCAGCTTCATCAAGTAGCTATCGATCCTCTGATACCACGCTCGAGATGCTTGCTTCAGCGCATAGAGGGATTTCTTCAACCTGCACACGTGAGATTCCCGGTCATGAATCTCAAATCCTTCGGGTTGTTCCACATAGACTTCCTTTTTGATCGAACCATGCAAGAATGCAGTCTTGACATCCATTTGATGTAGGTTCCATCCTTGCGAAGTAGCAAGGGCTATGATCGAGCGGATGGTGGTGTATCGGGCAACAGGTGCAAATATCTCGTCATAGTCTATACTTTCCTTATGAGAGAAGCCACGAGTGACAAAACAGGCCTTATACTTTTCAGTGCTTCCATCAGCTCCATGCTTTATCTTGTAAAGCCATTTCGAAGTGACAACGACTTTGTCCTGGGGTCTGGGGACCACATCCCAGACATCGTTTTTCATGATGGACTCATATTCCTCAGTCATAGCATCCTTCCAGACTTGATGCTTGACAACTTCTGCAAATGATGAAGGCTCATTTTGGATGATCGTGCTCATGATGGTCAAGTATCCCTGATACCTGGCCGACTTCTTACTTTCCCAGAAAGTCCCTCTGGGTGCAATGTGTCCTTCAACATCATCAAGTGTCCCCCTAAGCCATGAAGGCCTCTTCCTAGAAGAGGAAGGCTGTTGCGGAGGGGGATCAATAGGATCCATAGGTTCTTCCACATCGGGCATCGTCTCATCTTCCTTTTCCTCCGGTTTCCTGGTGTCGACTTCTTTAGATTCCCTTAGAGTAGGAAGATTGTCAACTTTGCTAAGAGCCATATCTTCGTCAAAGGTGACATCATGGCTAATCTCGACTTCCCTTTGACCAACCACATAGATTCTATAGCCCTTAGTATTTTCACTATAGCCCACGAAGATTCCTTTCTTTCCAGATGCACCCAATTTATTCCTTTTCTCTTTCGGCACATGAAAATATACAGGACTTCCAAAAATTCTAAAATGAGATACATCAAGTTTCTTACCGGTGAACATTTCTTTGGGAGTCTTGGAACCCAATGCTTGATGAGGGCATCGATTTTGCACATATACGACGGTATTCACAACTTCGGCCCATAGAATCTTCGGAAGTCTTTGATCATGGAGCATAGCACAAACAACTTCCACAATTGTACGATTCTTCCTTTCCGCCACAACATTTTGCTCAGGAGTATATGGTGTTGTAGTCTCCCTCTTAATGTCAGCCTCTTTGGAAAAGTCATGGAACTCATTGGATTCATACTCAGTTGATCTAGATTGTCATTAATGTCAATATGGCAATATTCTAGTATTCTAAATGATGATATGAAGCCAAGGAGAAGCAGAGTAGATCTGTGAAGAAACAGGAGCAAGAAGCCAAGGAGCAAAGAGGTCATTGGAAGCCACGAGAAGCAAAAAGGAACACATCGGCAGAGGTGCATAAACAGTGTTAACGGAGGAGTTAACATGAAATATCGGAGAAATATCAAAGCAGTTAACATATCGGAGAAGTATTGCAGAATATCAAAGCAGAGAATATCGGAAGTCATAGGAGCTATCAGAGCAGAGAAGAGCTATCGGAGCAGTATCAGAAGTTATAGGAGGTCACAGGAAGATAAGCCACAGGAGCAACAACTATCGGAAGAGCGGGGGTAGGAGTGTACGTCTGTTTTGATCATGGCTGAAGGCCCGCACTAAATCCTAGCCGTCGATCTCATTTTCAACGCTTACGTCATAGTCAACGACGGGGGTTAAGCCTGTTGTTAACCCGTGTGCTAGTTGAAGACCCACAGGTCGTAGATTTGATGACCTTGTATATCCAATGGATATCGGGTCACAAAATGATCGGACGTTAATCTCAAGAACGGACCCGAACTTTTATAGATCAAGGATTTATAATCCTTATTGGCTTCGTAAAGGCGGTTAAGCGTCGCACAAGTTCCTCGACTGATATCATTATGAACCATTGGATCCAACACGCCTTGATCAAACGGTGGAGGATCGACGATTGGGTTTGTTGATCGGGTGGATCAACAACCGTCAGATTAAAGATGAGATCAACAGTGGAGAATTAATCCGATAAGACTTGGGACTAAGTGGACCCGACTGCACCACTATGACATAACTTAATGTAATATCGCATCTGTTGAATCGCAAAGTTCAAAAGGGATGACATGTTAAAACCGTCGTTTGTGATAAAGTTGTGGACCCGATTGAGTTATCAAAAGAAGCTTATTGGAATATCGCATCCGTCGCATATCGCAAGTCTTGAAGAAATGTAACGATGGTAAACCGTCGATTGCGATCAAGGTGATGATGTGGCAGGTGGGACCACCCATTATATGGTTTTAACTATGTTGATATGTGAGGATCGATGATGTTGATGTCGGAGGATAGAGTATGTTATGGACACGACTTGTAAAAGACCTCCGAAAGTTACGATTGCAATTAAAGGAATGACGTGACACGTGGAATCTCCACATGGGTAATGTATCTCGGGCATCTATCACAAATAAGAGGTAACAATTCGTGAACTTGAAGAAACAGAGGAAGCCGGAAGGTTAAGCAAATGAAAGAAGAAGTCGAAAGGTTTGGCAGATGATGAAGGTACAAAAGAAGTCGAAGATCGAGTGAGATATATGGAAGCAGGGGACAGAAGCTAACTGTAGGTATAACAGGACAAAAGGAAGCTGCAGGTCCAACAGGACAGGAGAAAGTAGGAGGACAGAAGTAAGTCGTAGGTCCAACAGGGTTGGGAGCAGAGAATAACTACCAAACATATCTAGACAATATATAGTAGAGGGTTGGAGCCCTTGGGGTTGGTGCCTCAGAATTGGAAGGATTGGTGTCCTTGGAGTTGGTGCTCCTAAATCCAAGGTTGGTGCCTTGACAAGACAGGGTTGGTGCCCTGGAGGTTGGAGCCTCACAAAAAGTCCAAGTTGGTGCTTGGCAACAGATTGAAGCTTTATATATATTGTACCTGATTCATTGTAAAGATTATATTAATAAAAGCATGTATTCCTATTGTTCATTTTGTGTTCTAAATGTAAATGATTTAACTGGTAAAAATGACAATTGAAAAGAAATACTGATTCACCCCCCCCTCAGTATTTCCAACATACTCAGTCCCATTATCAGTCCTTAAGATCTTGATCTTCTTTTGGTTTGATTCTCGATCAAGGCTTTGAAGTGACAAAACCAAGAGAACACTTCATCCTTCTTTTTCAAGAAGCATATCCAAGTCTTGTGAGAATAATCATTTGTAAAAGTGAGGTAATATAAATATCCTCCCAAGGAGTTAATAGGCATCATACCAGATATGTCTGGGTGAACCAACTGCAATATATCAGAGGTCTTGCTTTGGCTCGAGGAGAATGGTCCCCTTTTGAGCTTTCCTTTGGCACATCCCAGACATACACCTTTTTGCTCTATTTTGAACTCGGGCATCTTGGTCACCATTTTTCTCACATTGGGTAGAGCTTTATAATGAAGGTGAGCAAACCTCTGATGCCATAGTTTGGACTGAAGAGATGTGTCACAAGACATGACACCCAATAGACTTCCTCTGACCTGATATAATGAATCAACTCGAAACCCAAGAGTGAAAGCATCTTTAAAGTTCTTTTTTCCATACACGTACCTTGCCATCGATGAAGGCCACCTTGTAGCCTTTGTCTTCCATTGCCGAAATGGACACCAGGTTCTTTTTGAGATCAGGTACATATAGGACTTCTTATAAATGAATTGTATTTCCCTGATTCAATTGAAGAGTGACATTCCCTACGCCTTTCACGGGATATTTTGAGTTGTCCCCAAGAAAAATTTCTAGGTTGATCTCCTTCTCTATCGGATTAGAGAGAGCTTCTTTGTAACTAGTGAAGTGCCTTGAGGCACCACTATCAATAAGCCAAATTCCCAGCGAGTCCGGGGAAAGTAGTAGTAGAGAGGGCTGCTGGTAGATAATATTCATCTTGCTTATTGTAAACAACGTTAGATTCATACTTGGAGTTTCTTGCCTTCTTGAAGGGTTGACCTCTTCCTTGATTTCCAACATTCTTTTTACCTCCGCCATTGGACCTACCATTCCTTTGATTGCCTTGAGAGTGATTTTGATCATCATCATGGTGTGAGTCCCTTTTATCAGGGTACTCCCTTGCATAGTGGCCCATTTTGTTGCAATTGTAACATCGTCGTAGCATTTAAATTATGGTATGTTCTATGCTTAGAGCAGTTTACTTATTTTTTTTCTTATTAGCCACAGATTAACAATCACATATACATTAAGTAAAGTGCAGATAGAACATTAAATGATCGACAGAAAACAAGCCAAGACAAGAGACACAAGATGTGGCAGCGAGCCAGGGACAAACCCCAATGCGGGGAAACCCTTTGATCAAATCTTTTTTTATCTTCAATAGTTCAGCAGAGAGAAATAGTACGAAATCTGAATTCTGTAATTTTATATCAGCAGCAACCCTAGATCAACAAAGTCAAACTTGGTCAAACTAGCTGAAATTGACCTCTAAAATACTTGGTCAATTTCTGGTCAACTCGTCCTTGAACAACCTGAAGAAACAACCCTTGAACAGCCCCAAAAGTATAGTCAATTAGCAGATTTCTGAAGTCAGCTGCAACCCTAAACTAGGGCAGTCAACACCGGTCAAATCAGAGGTCAGATCACCTCGATTTTCGTGCCAAAAATTGCGGCCTGCCTAGGAGAGGCAACCACACCCAATCCACACTTCCGGAAGGTCAACGCTTGGTCAGCGCTGGTCAAAGAGATGACCTACTGCCCTAGCATCCTTTCTACGTCTTCCTTGCCGTAGGACGTCTTCCTTTCAACCACACGTGTGAGAGAGAGAGGCTCCTTTTATGCGTAGGAGAGAGAGAAGATGAGTTAATTGAATTGTCCAAATGAGGAGAGTGCTCCTTGTATTTATATGCAAACGTTGAGGTTGAATAGACATGATTTTTGGGCTTTTGAGCCTACATAAGTTTGCTGGCCGACCTTGACAATTTGTCCATAATCAAAATAAACTCATATCTCCATAAATACTTATCGGAATTGGATTATCTTTAGATCAATCCTACACCTCTCGATGAGAGGAATCTAGGAAAAATATTAGAAGCCATAAATAAGGTGATCCACATGGAGTTTGGCCCTAGTTGCCAATTTTAATACTCCCTCTCAACTAGGGAGAACTTCATCGACAATCCGTCTAACCGTCGCTGCTATCCATCCATCAAATGCATTGTCTTGTATAGCTTGACCCCACTCTGCTTTTCTCTACGTTGCTCTGCTCGAACTATGAAGATGAAGAAATGACCGAGAATGTATCATACCATCCTCCACTGACCTGAAGTCAGTCTCAGAGTGTGAACCACTCTCACTGATCCCAGTTCAGTATCATTGATCCCAGATCAATGGAGGTCATCCTAGCATAGGGAGTGCGGTAGATACAATGATGCGTCCATCGATAGTACTACTATGGTCCCTACCCTCATTTCCCTGCTCATTGATCAGATGAGAGGTACTTCCCATGAGTCCCAGACTGCATGGGTAGGATGCCTCGATAGGAGAACTAATCATCCTGTCCACAGGAGAACGAATCATCCTGTCCAGTGGATGCCACGGAGAACTAATCATCTTGGCCTACAGGAGAACTAATCATCCTGCTCCACAGTCGCCACGGAGAACGAATCATCCTGGCCCACAGGAGAACTAATCATCCTGTTCCACAGTCGCCACGGGGTGTCACAGGGGAAGGTTGAACCTTTACCCTGTACATAGTGCACCACCAGGGGATGGTGAGTCGCCCTGTGGTCACATGTTGCTCCAAGTACTCTGTGCCCCCCTGGAGCTCCCAGAGCTCAATACATCACGGGGTGTCACAGGGGAAGGTTGAACCTTTACCCTGTACATAGTGCACCACCAGGGGATGGTGAGTCGCCCTGTGGTCACATGTTGCTCCAAGAAGTACCCTGCGCCCCCCTGGAGCTCCCAGAGCTCAATACATCATACTCGACCCTCATAAGAGGGTCTCTGAACGACACCAAGTCGTTTTCAGAAAGTCAGGAATTTGACCTTTCCTAGGGGCTTTGTCAAAATGTAGGTGACCTGCTCATCTGTACAGATATGTTGGAGCCTTATTGCTCCTCGTTGCACCATATCTCGAATATAGTGGTACTTGATGTCGATATGCTTGGAGCGATCATGAAATACGAGATTCTCTGATAAATGGATCCCACTCTGGTTGTCACACAGAATCACGGTGGTATCCAATGTAAATCCAAATAGCTCACTGAAGAGCTTTCGCAACCAGACTGCCTCACAGGAGGCCATGTTAGCAGCAATGTACTCTGCCTCGACGGTGCTCAAAGCCACCGACTTCTGCGTCCTGCTCATCCAGGATATTGAGGTAGATCCCAAAAAGAAACAACACTCGAAAGTGCTCTTTTGGTCCACCACACTGCCTACCCAATTAGCATTAATATACCCAAGTAGTCTCACATTTCCGGCAGTGTATCTCAACCCATGAGTGATTGTGCCACAAAGATATCTCAACAGATTCTTGGCACCAATTCAATGTGAGTGGTGAGGCTCAACTATATGTTGACTCAATGTGTTGATTGCAAAGCATATATTCAGACAAGAGTTCACCAAGAACATTAATGCTACGACAAGTTGACAATACTCGATAGCATTTCGTAAAATAGGTCCGGCAGCACTACCGCGAAGTCAAGCTCCATTGGGGTAGTTGCGGGCTTGTAGTCCACCATGCCGAATCTCTCCAATATCTTCACCACATATTTTCCTTGAGATAGGAAAATCTCCCTAGGTTTCTGCCAGACTTCCAGTCCTAGGAAATAGTGCATAAGTCCTAGGTCTTTCATCTCGAACTTGGAAGCCAACTCCCTCTTACATTCGTGAATGAGGGGGTCTGCACTTGTTAGAAAGAGGTCGTCAACATATAGCACTAGTATGAGAGGCTTGTCATCTATAACCTTAAAGTAAAGGTTAGGGTCGACTTCACTCTTAGTGAATCCCAACTTCATCAAGTAGCTATTGATCCTCTCATACCATGCTCGGGGTGCTTGCTTTAGCCCATAGAGGGCCTTCTCCAACCTGCACACATGAAATTCTCGATCATAAATCTCAAATCCTTCGGGTTGCTCCACATAGACCTCCTCTTTGATCGAACCATGTAAGAACGTAGTCTTGACATCCATCTGATGTAGGTTCCATCCTTGCGAAGCAACGAGGGCTATGATCGAGCGGATGGTGGTATATCGGGCAATAGGTGCAAATATCTCGTCATAGTCTATACCTTCATTCTGGGAGAAGCCATGAGCGACAAAATGAGCCTTATACTTTTCCGCACTTCCATCAACTGCATACTTTATCTTGTAAAGCCATTTTGAAGTGACAACTGCTTTGTCCTGGGGTTTGGGGACCACATCCCAAACATCGTTTTTCATAATGGACTCATATTCCTCGGTCATAGCATCCTTTCATACTTGATGCTTGACAACATCTGTGAATGACGAAGGCTCATTTTGGATGATCGTGCTCATGATGGTCAGGTATCCCTGATACCTGTTAGGCTTCTTACTTTCACGGAAGGTTCCTCTGGGTGCAATGTGCCCTTCAGCATCATCAAGTGTCCCCCTAAGCCATGAAGGCCTCTTCCTAGAAGAGGAAGGCTCTTGCGGAGGAGGATCAATAGGATCCATAGGTTCTTCCACATTGGGCATCGTCTCATCTTCCTTTTCCTTCGGTTCCCCGGTGTAAGCTTCTTTAGATCCCCTTAAAGTAGGAAGATTGTTTACTTTGCTAAGAACCATTGCTTCGTCAAAGGTGACATCATGACTAATCTCGACTTCCCTTTGACCAGCTACATAGATTCTATAGCTCTTAGTATTTTCGCTATATCCCACGAAGATTCATTTCTTTCCAGATGCACCCAATTTATTCATTTTCTCTTTCGGCACATGAAAATATACAGGGCTTCCAAAAATTCTAAAATGAGATACGTCAGGTTTCTTACCGGTGAACATTTCTTCGGGAGTCTTAGAACTCAATGCTTGATGAGGGCATCGGTTTTGTACATATACGACGATATTTTCAGCTTCGGCCCATAGAAACTTCAGAAGTCTTTGATCATGGAGCATAGCACAGATGGCTTCCACAATTGTACGATTCTTCCTTTCCACCACACCATTCTGTTCAGGAGTGTATGGTGTAGTAGTTTCCTTCTTAATGCCAGCGTCTTTGCAAAAGTCATGAAACTCATTGGATTCATATTCAGTCCCATTATCAGTCCTTAAGGTCTTGATCTTCTTTTCGGTTTGATTCTCGATCAAGGCTTGAAGTGCCGAAACCAGGAGAACGCTTCATCCTTCTTTTTCATGAAGTATATCCAAGTCTTGCGAGAATAATCATCTGTAAAAGTGAGGTAATATAAATATCCTCCCAAGGAGTTCACAGGCGTCATACCGGATATGTCTGAGTGAACCAACTGCAATATATCGAAGGTATTGCTTTGGCTTGAGGGGAATGGTCCCCTTTTAAGCTTTCCTTCGGCACATCCAGGACATACACCTTCTTGCTCTAATCTGAACTCGGGCATCCCGGTCACCATTTTCTTACATCGGGTAAAGCTTTATAATGAAGGTGAGCAAACTTCCGAAGCCATAGTTCGGACTGAAGAGATGTGTCTCAAGACATGACACTCAGCGGACTTTCTTCGACCTGATATAATGAATCAACTCGATACCCAAGAGTAAAAGCATCTTTAAAGTTCTTTTTCCATACACGTGCCTTGCCATCGCTAAAAGCCATCTTGTAGCCTTTGTCTTCCATTATCGGAATGGACACCAGGTTCTTTTTGAGATCAGGTACATATAATACATCTTGTACGTGGATGGTATTACCCTGATTCAATTGAAGAGTGACATTTTCTACGCCTTTCACGGGATATTTTGAATTATCTCCAAGAACAATTTCCAGGTTGGTTTCTTTCTCTATCAGATTATAGAGAGCTTCTTTGTAACCAGTGAAGTGCCTTGAGGCAACACTATCAATAAGCCAATCTCCCAGCGAGTCCGGGGGAGCAGTAGTAGATAGAGCAGCTGGTAGATAATATTCATCTTGCTTATTGTTAACAGTGTTAGATTCATACCTGAAATTTCTTGCCTTCTTGAATGGTTGTCCTCTTCCTTGATTTCTGGCACTTCTTTTACCTCTGCCATTTGACCTGCCATTCCTTTGATTGCCTTGAGAGGGATTTTGATCATTGTCTCAGTGTGAGCCCCTTTTATCAGCGCACTCGCTTGCATAGTGACCCGTTTTATTGCAATTGTAATATCATCCTTTTCTTCCACCCTTTGGTCCAGCCTTTCCTTTGAATTTAGCCCCGGAATTGTTATCTTCTTTTAGTATGAGAAGAAAAGGCAGAGGGATGATCTTTAAGTATGGGCATTTCTTGCTCTTCCATCCTTGTTTCTTCTTGAATGCATCTGGCCATTTATTCCTCAAATCCAGGAATTATGTTATTGTTGAGAAGAGTAGTCCTGAATATATACCATTCAGATGGCAGTCCTCCAAGAGTGTGAGTGTCATTTCCTTGTCAGGAATTACTTCCCCAATAGATAGGAAATCGTTCTTGATCTCGGTGATTCTTAAGAAATATGCTTGCATACTCTCATCTTTGCCCTTCTTAATTTCCTTCAGCTTATTTCTAAGAAACAAGACTTGATTTGCATCATTAACTTTAAATAAACTCACCAGTCTATCGTAGATTTCCTTGGAGGTGTTCAGCTCGGAAACATAGGCCACCAAGCGCTTGTCGATAGAGTCTCGGATGATCTTCCTTGCTTTGACTTCTCCCTTGGTCCATTTGTTCCTAGCAGCAGCGGATGCATTTGATGGAGGCTCAACAATTCTGCCTCACATGGTCCAACACTTGCTGTTCTTTTAATGTTAGATCGAGAGACATCTTCCATCTGTGGTAGTCAGACTTCTCACGGAGTTTGTTTTCAGCAGGGAAGTGTGTTGAGGACCCCATGATTTATTTCAGATAGCCTTGCCAACCTTCTCTTCGGTGATTGCTCTTGCTTGGGCTTTGTCTTCACCTCAGCTCTGATACCATGTTAAATTATGGTATGTTCTATGCTGAGAGCAGTTTACTTATTTTCTTCTTATTAGCCACATATTAGCAATCACATATACATTAAGTAAAGTGCAGATAGAACATTAAATGATCAACAGAAAACAAGCCAAGACAAGAGACACAAGATGTGTTGGCTAGCTAGGGACAAACCCCAATGCGGGGAAATCCTTTGATCAAATCTTCTTTTATCTTCAATAGTTCAGCAGAGAGAAATAGTACAAAATCTGAATTCTGTAATTTTATATCAGCAGCAGCAAACCCTAGATCAGCAAAGTCAAACTTGGTCAAACTAGCTGAATTTACCTCTAAAATACTTGGTCAATTTCTGGTCAGCTTGTCCTCGAACAACATGAAGAAACAACCCTTGAATAGCCCCAAAAGTACAGTGAATTAGCAGATTTCTAAAGTCAACTGTAGCCCTAAACTAGGGCAGTCAACACCGGTCAAATCAGAGGTCAGATCACCTCGATTTTCGTGCCAAAAATTGCAGCCTGCCTAGGAGAGGCAACCATACACAACTTGCACTTTTGGAAGGTCAAGCTTGGTCAACGCTGGTCAAAGAGATGACCTGTTGCCCTAGCGTCCTTCTTTCTGCGTTTTCCTTGCCCTAGGACGTCTTCTTTTTAGCCACACATGAGAGAGAGAGAGAGGCTCCTTTTATGTGTAGGGGAGAGAGAGAAGATGAATGAATTGAATTGTCCAAATGAGGAGAATGCTCCTTGTATTTATACGCAAACGTTGAGGTTGAATATGACTGTTTGGCTTCTGAGCCTACATAAGTTTGCTGGCCAACCTTGACAATTTGTCCATAATCAAAATAAATTCATATCTCCATAAATACTTATCAGAATCGGATGATATTTAGATCAATCCTACACCTCTCGATGAGAGGAATCTAGGAAAAATATCAGAGGCCATAAATAAGGTGATCCACATGGAGTTTGGCCCTTGTTGCCAATTTTAACACTTTCCTTTGGATTTTGCCCCGGAATGGTTTCTTCTTTTAGCATGTGAAGAAAAGGCAGAGGGATTGCCTTTAAGTGCGGGCATTTCTTGCTCTTCCATCCTTGTTTCTTCTTGAATGCATCTTGCCATCAATTCCTCAAATCCAGGAACTACATTATTGTAAAAGGCAAAGCACAGGTCGGCAAGGAAAATTATTATAATGAGATATTAATATCTAAAAACTAATATATATATTAATATTAATATCATAAATCCTAATATATAACAATAATATTTATATAACCTAATGACTATATAACTTAATATTTATGAAACATGATTACTATATAACTTAATATTTATATAACCTAAAGTCTATACATCTTAATATATATTAGTATTAATATCAATAAAGCCTAATACCTATATCAATAAAAACTAATATATATATTAATATCATAAATCTTTATATAACCTAAAATCTATATAAATTTAATATCTAAAAACTAATGCATAAACCCTAATATCTATATAACATTAATATTTATATAACTTAATGACTATATAACTTAATATTTTTATAAAACTTGATCACTATATAACTTAATATTTATATAACCTAAAATCTATATAACTTAATATATATATTAGTTTTTTAGATATTAATATTAATTTAGATTTTAGTTTAAGATTTTGTTTTAAAGATATTGGTTTCATTATAATAATTTTCCTTGCCGACCTGTGCTTTGCCTTTAATATTCATCCCTCATGAGTATTTATTTCCTCCATCTGGCTCTTCTTTTATCATCTTTCTCTTTACCCTGATGATGGATCCCATTTGGGATTCGAAACGTTGGTGTAAAAACTCTATTACTGTGGATTCTCCGGTCAAAAATTCAAAAAGCACAAACCACAGATCTCTGAAATCCAACTACATTATTGTTGAGAAGAGTAGTCCTGAATATATACCATTTAGGTGGCAACGTTCCGAGAGTTGTGATAGTCATTTCCTTCTCAAGGACTATTTCCCCAATAGATAGGAGATCATTCTTGATCTCGGTGATCCTTAAGAAATATGCTTGCATACTCTCTGTTAGCCTTGTTGGCAAATGGCCCAAAAATGGATCCAAATATGCCCCAAAGTCTTCAAATATTGCTTAAGATGATCCAAAGATCGAAATAAGCGCAAGAGGAGAGCCCTTGGAAGGGCAGAAATACACTATCGGGAGGCTAAAACACTGAAAAATCAGTGAAAAATCAAGTATTGGGGGCATACATAGTCAAAGCACAACAATCGTTAGATCTGGCCGATCAACGACCTAGATGTAAGTGGCAAATCGCAATCGGAACAAGCAGGCAACGACAATTGACGCAAGACACCGCTGATCCGTGATCGCCGATGATTGCATCGGTGGGTCACAATGGCGGAGGTATCAACGCAGACAGTAGGGGCATTGCGGTTGCAATCGGCGATTAAATGTGGACCGTCGATCAAGCACGCAGATCGATGACCCACATCGCATCGACGGATCGTAATCGGGGAAACTAAGGGGTGGAGCCTTTACACCTTCATGTGTGCGATGTGATGATGCGTACCCGACTGCATTATAAGTGTTATGTTATAATATTTCAGGTCCACGGGTAAGCCTGTTTTAATGCATTTTGGTGTATTTTAGTTATATAACGAAATACAAATGGAGCACAGGGCAGTGCGAAGTGAAATATATAATAGCTGAAGTCTGCCAAAGGCCAATTTTCATGTATTTCTCGTGTTTTTCAAGTATTCCAAAATACAAAGGGAACAAAGGGACCAGGCCGTCTGCGATAGGTGACAATGACCTAAAGTGCGGACCCGATAGGGGAATAAACCATTTTTGAGGACTTTTGAAGTTCGAAAAGGACAAAGATGGGAGTGATTTTCATAGTGTTGCTGTGTTTTCTTTATTAAACAGAAAACAATCACTCTAAGCCTTTAAAGGGAAAACAGAGCCCTGAATAGCCATTTCAAGACAGAGACAAAAGGTTGGAAGGGGAAAGGCGACAGCCCAACAGACGCAACTCATCACAAACTGACAAAGCAGTCATGGAGCAGCACAGCGCAACATAGCACGCACAACACATCCAAAACAAACAGAGACATGATGGGGCATTGACAATGCTCAACCCAAAAACAATAGAATCGATTATGGGGCATCTCTGGCACGAGAGAGCTCCCAGACAGTGCATCAAACTACCTGAAGGTGGTTATTCCTCTGTCAGAAGGAGAAAACCTTCGAGCCATGCTTGCCTATTCAGGGAATCAAACAGTTAAGGGACAGAGAGGATAGATTAAGACTTCGAGCCTTTGAGAGCTCAGGAGCATTGTAAAAGGCCTATAAAAGGCTGAAAACTAAATGTAACAAGGGTTCAACTTCTGGAGACTATTGAGACTTTGCTACTCAAGCTTCTCATCTTCATTCATTAGCAATACAAGCTTCTTTTGCTGTTATATGTTCAATGTCCATTTTCTCTTCTGTTCTAAGCATGCACTTGAACAGGTTGTTTATGTTTCCTCTGTGTCTAATGGCAGATAATTGTCATCTTATCTCTGCGTTGATAAATTAGATTTACAAGCTTCTTTACTGCCTATAGCTAGCCATTCATATGTGGTTATATATGCATCTGCCGGTACAGTCAATATTCTCATTTGCTGCCTGTAGTTGGCCATTCATATGCGTTTATATATGCATCTGCCGGTATGGTCATTATTCTCCATCCATTCATTGAATCTACAAACTATTAAGCATTAGTGGTCTAAAGCCTTGTAAGCTGAGGGTGTTCATGCATGTCTTGAGTAAAAACATAGTTTAAATGGTTATCTGGCTTGATCCAAACTATCATTCATTCCAATAGTTCAGAGAACAATATTGAAGATTATATGTTACCAGGCATCTCCGATCTGCAACCTAAGAGAGTTACCTGGAGTGATAACATAATTGGCGCCGTTGTCA
Organism: Pinus tabuliformis; assembly: GCA_031772625.1. Lineage (NCBI taxonomy): Eukaryota > Viridiplantae > Streptophyta > Pinopsida > Pinales > Pinaceae > Pinus > Pinus tabuliformis. Next base: position 168,571,977 of record CM062816.1, on the reverse strand, counting down.
GGGAGAGGAAACCGAAGCTTAGCTTCCCTGAGAGACGACACAGATCCATCTTTGATGATAGACAAAGTCTGGGCACATTTTTGGTTGTAATCATCTATCTGGCGACTCTACTGGAGGCTGAACCTCTTGGCGGCTCCACTTCATAGTTTTGGCTTAGTTTGTGAGGCATACTCGGAGAAATCCTCAGAAGTCACAAGCTGACCCAGTACCTGACCTTGAAAAAATCATCAAAGAAAGAAAGGCATTGCAGAAAGGAGCATCAGGTTCAGGTAAACCTAAACAATCTCTTATATCTCTTCAAGAAAGGTCTGTAATAAAACAAATACATGTTGAGAGTATAGCTTCTAATACTAGCAGCGGAAGAAAAAATCTTAGAGATTCATAAAGCTCCTTATTCTTTAGGTTCTCCTTTTGTTGTATGCCTAAAGGAAACCTCACCTCCTATCCATCATACTCCTCCAGTCCTATCAATCACTCCTCAACCCTCTATCATTCAGATTGCCAGTACTCTTTTAGCCACCACAGCTATGGCAGGTCCACAAGCACCCACCAAAATGGAAAGAATCATAGCTGCTAGGTATGGATCTCTGATATTGCGTATTCCTTTGAATGTTATGCCTACTGGAGAATATCAGAAGTATATGCCTAAGTTCATTGGGACTGAAGGCGTTACAGCTGAAGAACACCTTGAGTCATTCTATAGCTATGCTGATAACGTGGACATTAGTGAAGATGATGTCTGGATGAGAGCCTTTGTCCAAAGCCTAGATGGAGAGGCTAGAAAATGGTTCAGAGAAATGACCCCAAGATCTATAGCAGATATCGAGGCTTTAAATGATGCATTTCTAAAGCATTGGGGGGATAAGAAGGATCTCCTCTGCTACCACACTGAGTTTGGAAACTTAAAGAGGGAAAATGGTGAGTTGTTTGATTTCAATAAGAGATTTAACCGCATGTACAACAAGATACCAGTTGAAGTAAAACCCACCACTACCTCTGCTAGACTTATCTATGCTAGTGCCTTTGATTCTGACTTCTGTTTACTGTTGAGGGAGAGGCAATGTGATTCTTTGGCTAATATGCATGATGCAGCCTTGGAAGTAGAATCAAACGTCATGGATGTTGAGAAGCTCAAGGGAAATGCTGATAGAAGGAGACAAAGGGGCGAATCCTCATCACCTTCAGATCCCAAGATCGATAAAATGACCAAGATGATAGAGTCATTAGCCTCCGAGATTTCCAAATTAAAGGTTGAGTAGCACTCTGGGAAAGGAAGGGTTCCTAATACCTTTGCTCCTCCAAATCCAAATCCATATAGAAGAGCAAATGAGCAGATGCAAATTTTGCAAAGAAGCAACGTTGCCAATGGAAAACCGAAGGGTAAAGGCCCCTTTTCAAAATGCAGTCATGGAAGAAGAGCACTTTGAAGAAGATGATGAGATCCATTGTACGGAAGACAAAGGCAGTCCCCCTTTTTTGAACAAAGCTGCCTATGAGAAGTCATTATTCAATGACCAGATCAGCCACGAGTGGGACGGTGAAGTTGTTCTACAAACTAAACATCAGCGCGAATATAAGCTGAGGTCGAAGATGAATAATGTCAAGGAAACACCTGTTCATAAAGCTGCTGTCCTTGCAGAACAGCAAGCTAATAAGCAGAAGCAACCAACAGTTGATCCTATCATCCTCAAAGCTCCAGCCACAGAGGTAAGAGGCCTTGACAAGTCCCCTTTTTCTGTCAAGGAGATCCCTGTTCATAAAGCTGCTGTCCTTGCAGAACAACAAGCTAATAAGCAGAAGCAACCAATAGTTGATCCTATCATCCTCAAAGCTCCAGCCATAGAGGTAAGAGGCCTTGACAAGTCCCCTTTTTCTTTCAGTTTTCAATCAGAAATTCAGAAGCTAAGAATACCTATGCCTTTGATTAAACTAGTGAAGAATGAGTCCTTCAAGAAATCTATCCTCGAGGTCCTTGAGCCTAGAGCCATCCAAGCCTCCATTGACTATGTAAATCTGCAAGATGAGCAACCAACTGTTATTCTCAGCCCAATGATTGAAAATTGTGAAGACAACTCCCCATATTCTATGTCTCTCTGACTATTCATGATAAAATTCTTCACAACTGCCTTCTGGACACTAGAGCCAGCCATAATCTAATGCCCAAGCCTGTCATGGATAAATTGGGTCTTGACATTACCAAGCCTTATTAGTTGGCCTCTACGTAGCTTAAAAAACCAGTTTTCCAGATCACAGAGGAAGAAGGCCCACAGGTTTGGGACATGTTCTTTGAAGGAGCTTGCTCTAAGGAAGCTGCAGGAGCAGGTGTAGTCCTTGTGTTCCCCACAGAGGAATACATTGATTTATCTTTTATATTAACTTTTCAGGTCACAAATGACACAACAGAGTATGAAGCAGACCTTATCATTCTCAGGTGTACAAAACCTTCCAAGCAAAACATCCAAGGCTGAAAGCATACAGAGAGGAGGTGAAATATAGACCATCTCTGCTTGATAATATCAAATGCTGGAAAGTTTTTGAAGTAGATGATCAAATTAATAGGCTTTTGCAAGTCTTTGATGATTTTGCTGATATGCATATTGACCAAGAGAAAGAAACATTTGATAGAAAGGTAAAAAGGGTCAATTTTCAGTTTGGTGATTGTTTTCTCAAAAGGGATGCATTAAAGGATGGAGGAGATGTTTTTGATAGCCCAGTCAATGGGCTGTTCTTCAAACTTTATTTCAGTTAAGGCTTTCAAGCCTTGGTATTGTAAATATGTTTTTTCAAGTTTTTATTTTATGCTAAATAGACTCCATGCCTAATGCAACACTAGGAGGAAGATTTGATCTTGTTTTTTATAGGAAAGGCATTGATTTGTAGTTCTTGAAACCTCACAGGGAGGCTTTCATCCCCAGAAGGAGCCAGTATTAGCCTTGTTGGCAAATGGCCCAAAAATGGATCCAAATATGTTCCAAAGTCTTCAAATATTGCTTAAGATCATCCAAAGATCGAAATAAGCGCAAGAGGAGAGCCCTTGGAAGGGCATAAATACACTATCAGGAGGCTAAAACACTGAAAAATCAGTGAAAAACCAAGTATTGGGGGCATACATAGTCAAAGCACAACAACCGTTAGATTTGGCCGATCAGCGGCCCAGATCTAAGCGGCAAATCGCAATCGGAACAAGTAGGCAGCGGTAATCGGCGCGAAACACCGCCGATCAGCGATCATCGATGATCGCATCGGCGGGTCACATTGGCGGAGGTATCGACACAGACAGTAGGGGCATTGTGTTTGCGATCAACGATTAAATGTGGACCGTTGATCAAGTGCGCAGATCGACGACCCACATCGCATCAGCGGATCGCAATCGGGGAAACCAAGGGGCGGAGCCGTTACACCTTCATGTGTGCGATGCGATGATGTGGACCCAATTGCATTATAAGTGTTATGTTATAATATTTTAGGTTCGCGGGTAAGCTTGTTTTAATGCATTTTGGTATATTTTAGTTATATAATGAAATACAAAGGGAGCACAGGACAATGCCGATTGCAGTGAAGTATATAATAGTTGATGACCGCCAAAGGCCAATTTTCGTGTATTTCCTGTGTTTTTCAAGTATTCCAAAATACAAAGGGAACAAAGGGACTAGGTCGTCTGCAATAGGCGACAATGACCCAAAGGGCGGACCCGATAGGGGAATAAAGCATTTGTGAGGACTTTTGAAGTCCGAAAAGGACAGAGATGGGAGTGATCTTCACAATGTTGTTGTGTTTTCTGTATTAAACAGAAAACATTCACTCTAAGCCTTTAAAGGGAAAAGAGAGGCCCAAATAGCCATTTCAAGACAAAGACAGAAGGCTGGAAGGGGAAAGGCGACAACCCAGCACGCGCAGCTCATCCCAAACGGAAAAAGCAGTCATGGAGCAGCACAACGCAACATAGCACGCACAACACATCCAAAACAAACAGAAACATCATGGGGCATCGACAACGCTCAGCCCAAAAACAATAGAATCGATTATGGGGCATCTCTGGCACGAGAGAGCTTTTAGACAACACATCAAACTACCTGAAGGTGGTTATTCCTCTGTTAGAAGGAGAAAACTTCCGAGCCATGCTTGCCTATTCAAGGATCAAACAATTAAGGGACAGAGAGGATAGATTAAGACTCCGAGCCTTTGAGAGCTCAGGAGCATTGTAGAAGGCCTATAAAAGGTCGAAAACAAAATGTAACAAGGGTTCAACTTCTGGAGACTATTGAGACTTTGATACTCAAGCTTCTCATCTTCATTCATTAGCAATACAAGCTTCTTTTGCTGTTATATGTTCAATGTCCATTTTCTCTTATGTTCTAAGCTTGCACTTGAACAGGTTGTTCATGTTTCTTTTGTGTCTAATGCCAGATAACTGTCATCTTATCTCTGCGTTGATAAATTAGATTTGCAAGCTTCTTTACTGCTTGTAGCTAGCCATTCATATGTGGTTATATATGCATCTGCCGGTACAGTCAGTATTCTCATTTGCTGCCTGTAGCTAGCCATTCATATGTGTTTATATATGCATCTGCCGATATGGTCAGTATTCTCCATCCATTCATTGAATCTACAAACTATTGAGCATTAGTGGTCTAAAGCCTTGTAAGCTGAGGGTGTTCATGCATGTCTTGAGTAAAAACATAGTTTAAATGGTTATCTGGCTTGATCTAAACCATCATTCATTCCAATAGTTCAGAGAACAATATTGAAGATTATATGTTACCAGGCATCTCCGATCTGCAACTTAGGAGAGTTTCCTGGAGTGATAACACTCTCATTCCCCCCCCCCAATTTCCTTCAACTTATTTCTAAGGAACAAAACTTGATTTGCATCATTAACCTTAAATAAACTCACCAGTTTATCGTAGATTTCCTTGGAGGTGGTCAGCTCGGAAACATAGGCCACCAGGCGTTGGTCGATAGAGTCCCGGATGATCTTCTTTGCTTTGACTTCTCCCTTGGTCCACTTGTTCTTTGCAGCATCGGATGCATTTGATGGAGGCTCAACAATTTTGCCTCTCACATGGTCCAACACTTCCTGCTCTTCTAATGTCAGATCGAGAGACATCTTCCATCCGTGATAGTCAGACTTCTCACGGAGTTTGTCTTCAGCGGGGAAGTGTGTTGAGGACCCCATGACTTCTTTAAGATTGCTTTAATAGCCTTCGGTGATTGCTCTAGCTCTTGCTCTTGCTTGGGCTTTGTCTTCACCTCAGCTCTGATACCATGTTAAATTATGGTATGTTCTATGCTTAGAGCAGTTTACTTCAAATCTTTTTATTAGCCACTGTTTAGCAATCACATAAACATAAAGTAAAGTGTAGATAGAACATTAAATGATCGACAGAAAACAAGCCAAGACAAGAGACACAAGATGTGGCGGTTAGCCAGGGATAAACCCCAATGCGGCGAAACCCTTTGATCATTTCTTCTTCAATCTTCAATAGTTCAACATAGAGAAATAATACAATTCAGAATTTTGTAATTTTATAACAACAACAGTAAACCCTAAATCAGCAAAGTCAAACTTGGTCAAAACAGACCCGGATTGACTTCTAGTCAACTTGAAGAACTCGATCTTCAACAACCATCTTCAATAGCGCAAAACAATCCACAATACTTGGTCAAAACACCAGTCAAAGTTCAACAATCTGCGGTCAGCTCTAACCAGTCAATGCTGGTCAACTTTCAGGTCAATGTAGCCCCTAAAAAGTTCGCGTAGGTGTTCCCTTGGTCAATGCTCCATAAAACAGCCAAGCATTTGGTCAACGCAGTCCTAGAAATGTCAACGCTGCCTTAATTCAGTCAACGTTGCCCTAATTCGTCCTTCTTCTTGCACGTGTGAGAGAAGCTGCTCCTTTGCTTGCCCAATAAGATGAGGAGAGAGAAGATGAGTTGATAATGATTCAACCTCACTTGTACTTATATGTTTTGCTGGGCATGTGTGCCACACATTTAGCTGCTAGCCAACTTTGACAATTTGTCAAGTAAATACAAATAAATTCATATCTCCATAAATATTTGTCGGAATCGAATGATCTTTAGATCAATCCTACACCTCTCGACAAGAGGAATCTAGGAAAAATATCCGCTGCCATAAATAAGGTGACGCACATGGATTTTGGCCCTAGTTGCCAATTTTAACATATAGGAATTCGAGCATGCCAAGGAAGAACTCATTGAGGTCCCTTTGATTAAGGCACAAATCAAGGAACCTTTTCTTGCTATCATTTTCAACACTCCCTTTGTTAATTTTACATAGCAATGGTATGTTCTATGCTTAGAGCAATTTTATTTCAATTTCTTTATTAGCCCAATATAAATACCCAGTTAAGCAATCACATCATCATGATAGTAAAATGTAGATAGAACATAAACAATAACAGTAGAAGACTAGCCAAGACAAGAGGACACAAGATGTGGCACCAGCCAGGGACAAACTCCAATGTGGGGAAACCCTTGATCAATTCTTCTTATATTTCTTCAAATGTTCAATCGAGAGAGAGAGAGTACAATGTATAATATTCACTTGCCCAATTACAGTGAAACTCTGATAAGTCAAATAGTAGAAACAACAAGCCCTAACCAGAAAGTCAATGCTGGTCAACAAGGCAAAATTATTTCTCCAATTTAGCTCGGTCAAACCCAGTCAACTCCAGCCTCCAACAACAAGTCTAATAAGTGCAAAAATAGTTCGAAAAAGTCCAGTCAAACCTAGTCAAGAAAGGTCAACGCTGCAACCAGCCTAGCACAGTTAATGCTAGTCAAATAGAGGTCAGATTGCCTCGGATTTCATGCCTAGAACTGCGGCCTGCTCAAACAAAATTCCTCCACCCAAAACCGCACTCAAAACAGGTCAACACTTGGTCAACGCAGTTAAAAACAACCTTTGCAATTTTGGTGAACTTTGGTCAATGACTGGAACAAAAAACCCTTCCTTTTCCTCGCACTTGTGGAGAGCAGCCTCTGAATTTCGTACCCAATCAATTATAGAAGAGAGAAGATTGTTAGTGAGTGAAGTGTCCAAATGAGGAGGAGGTACCATGTATTTATATGCAAACATTAAGGATGAATAGACGTCACTGTTGGGCTTTTGAGCCTCTACATGAGTTTGTTGGCCAACCTTGACAATTTGTCCATAATCAAAATACATTCATAATTCCATTTGTACATGTCAAAATGGGATAATCTTTAGATCAGTCCTACATCTCTTGGAGAGAGGAATCGAAGAAAAATATGAGCTGTCCAATGTGAAGTTTGGCCCTAGTTGCCAAAATTAACATTAGTGAGGAAGGTGCTTTTGGAAGAACCTCGTATATCTGGATCTGTCTTCAATACCACCACGTTCTTCGCTACTGCAATTGCTCCCTCTGAACTAGAAGACTTCCCTGCTTTCTTCTGTGGAACGATCTGAAGACCTGTTCTTTCCCACCATGCTCTGTGAGTCTATCACTTCAGTCATAAGTGCCATGTACCCTGTGTACCTCTGTGGCTACTTCCTCTGGCTGGAAGTGATATTAGAAGATCCCACTCTCTCTTGATTTCACTTAACCAAATCCTTTGCCCACTTGGCTCGAACTCTCCCTATACTAGAAGTCTCTAACTGAGTGGCTGCCTCCACTCACCTTAAGCTATGCTCCTCATCATCCCGTTGGTCAGCCCAATTGCAAACTAGCTTAGACTCAAACTGAGATACTGGTTGAGGCTCTCTCTTGAGAGCTCTATTCTGCTCTTGCTCAACCACCACTTCTCTACTCTGAGCTCTCCCTACCTTGTTGCTCAAGGATGCGCCTGTCTCTACTTGCAACTTGTAAAGATTCTTCACCTCACACCTATCTGCTACATACATCCAGAAGCTAAGTGCAGGAGGTACTCCTTACCTATATTGAAGATGATATCATATCCCTTGTCCTCAAGGGTAGCTAACGAAACAAGATTTTGCCTCAATCCTGGAACATAGAGAACCTCTTTGAGATGAAGAGGATTACCTGACTCCCTCTGAAAACTAATAGTATGAAATTTTCTAGCTGCATACTGACCATCATCTCCTAACTCAATCTGAAATTGCATATCTTTCTCCTTCAGGTGGTTGAAACTCTTCTTGTTCTCGATCATGTGGAAGGATGGTTGAGTATCTTGTCATTGATGTCTAGGTGGGAGAATGTACAAGATGTTGAGCAACTGCAGGATGTTGCGCAAGTGTGCAACACATCATTAATATCAAAGCAAGTGAAGGATGAGATGCAGTTGCAGTAGAAAATGTAGATGATGGTATTGCAGAAACCCTAGCTAGCTTTAGGGTTTGTATCCCTTATGCAGGTTCAAGTGATATTTTGAGGTCATGAATATTGTTGATAGTGCAACCAGATGATGTAGGGTGTTGAAACCCTAGCCACCAGATGAAACCCTAATCCTAGGGTTTGGGTTCCTTGAACAATAAGGATACTCCACAGTTATTGAAGTTAACAAATCTTGGAATTTCGTTTGGAACCCTTTGCAGTTGGATTCTCCTCGTCTTGTTGATTTCGGGGTATGTGGAGCGTTCCGTCGGCCTTCACAGTTTAAGAGAAAAGCGCAGTCAAAGTTGAAGACCCAGTTTATGATCCAAGATCCCATGATGTGGCAGCCAAGTTATGATGAGGTTGTTAGAAAATTGGAAAGGCAGAAAGATTTTTTCTTATTGATAATTACTTGTGATATCTTTGAGTTTTTATTATCTTTCTTCTGCTCTTCTTTTATCTTAGTTTCATCAAGCAATTATCAAAAGAAAAACACGAAGATCAAGTACACCGGATGTAGGCGCTCTGCCATACCCCTCTATAGGGGAAAACCTAGTCAAAAACTCTTCCTTAAGTAGATTCAAAATGAGATATACCAAGACCTTAGATCAATAAACCTTCATTCTCCAGTAAGTCAACCTTCCAATTGAATTCAACAATCTTCAGTAGTCTCCTTTTGTCTAGCAGCTTTAGCCCAATGACAACCCATAAATTTCGGCCCCCAACAACAAAGAATTTTGACCCAGATTTAGTGCTACAGTTTCGACCCCTCTAGCAGCTTAGCAACTTCACACGAGAGAGAGAGAGAGAGAGAGAGAGAGAGAGAGAGAGAGAGAGATAATTTCGACTCCTTGTGCTTGATAGAGACCTCTTGCGCTAGCCTTCTTCTTCTTATCCCTTGAATTTCACACTTTTTCTGGCCCTAGAAATTACGGATCGAACTTGATGAGTGAGTGCTTCAAATGAGGCCGAGGTGTTGCCTTTATATAGGAGTTTCTGCCCCTTAGTTAGATCCACTTGTCCAGTTTGAGGCCGACTTGGTGGAGGCCTAGAAGACCTAATTTACATTAAAATAAATTTCTTTCTTGACAAATAGAGCCCAAGAATGGTCTTTTACATTATGACATGGACAAGAATACTTGACATAAACCCTAGAGGCCTTCAATGGAGACTATGACCTAAAACAATTGACCCAAGCATGAAACTCATGCTTTAATAAGTCAATTTCTTTAATAATATTTTCTTTCTTTCTTTCTTTTGACAAATACATTACATCATGACTTAAATATAATTATGAAGACCGACACTAGTTACATTCTTCAACACTCCCTCTTAACTAGGGATGTATTCTTAATTACATATATATAACTGAACATGGAAGATCTCAAAATGAATTACGAAGAGTTTTAGCACACTCAATGTTGCGGACTAGAAACCTAACTAGGGTATTCTATCTGGGTGGGACAAAGGGGAGTCAAGCTTTAGGTAACTCTAGGTACCATAAGGATTTTAAGCTCTACCACCAACCCAAGTATCTAGTTGTGTATCCAAGGTGGGGGCTCCATGACCAACACCACCCTCTCTCTTCGGGATCTACACATAAACACATAGGCCGACCAAATGTCCTCCCAAGCATCTTGCCATGAGATGCTTCATCTCTCCCTATAAACTAAACCAGATATATCCATTTGTCCAAGCATGCTTCCAAAGTGTTCAACCTTCTTATGGAGAGGTTTACTTGTACAAACACAACCTCAATGAATAATAGACTTTCAAATATATATATATACAAGTAAACACAAACCTTCAGGGTCCTTAATCATCTTGATGTTACTTATATCATCATCAAGTTATCCATACGCAATTTGTCAGAAGCTTTCTTCTTTCATTTCTTCAGCAACACCAGATACATCCTCAGATCTTCTCAAGTCTTTTGTTTGCAACTTTATGAACATTCATCTATAGTACTTTTGCTTACTTCAAGGTATTCATTGTCATAATATGCCCTCCCTCTCAACTGGGGAGATATATCCTTTCTTCTATCTAGGCTCCCTCTTAACTTAGGGAGATCAACTACTTCCTTGTATAACATCAGAGAACCTTTCACGACTTCATTGCTTCATACGACATCAAGGTGATCTTGATCATTATCATTCATATAACTTTCTTCATCATGCTTATTATTATCATGCGAACGTCTTCATCATCTTGAAGATTATGTATCAGCAAAATTTTAATAGCAAGTACAACCAAATACAAACATACAAAGTCATGAAGTTAACAAAATCATGTTACTATATTTAGATCTTAGACATCAAACACCTATACCTAGTTAGGTTTATACATCTTTTTACATACCTGGCTTCAACTTTTTGCTAAGGTTTGTCATAAACCCTAGACATCATCTTAGAGACATAAAAGCTTAGATATCAGTAAATCAGATAACAATCCTATTATACATCTAAGGTTTCGACAATATATTATTAGAGCTACATGTCAAACTTTACTTGATGCAAACCCTAGATTTTATCATCAAAACTAAATCATATTGAAAACAACATCATCATATCCTAGAATATCAATCTCTACTAGGGTTTTGTTTCAAACCCTAGATTTCACACACTAAAACATTAAGTTAGTATACTCACATATACATCTCAATATCAGCTAGGTAAACCCAAAACACAAACATCAAAACATCAAAGTTAGATATACAACAGTTTTCTCTAGGCTAGGGTTTCGATCATACAGACAAATATATACCTACGGTTTCATTCGTAAGATCTTACTATAACTATTACAAAGGTTTTGTTCATAAACCCTAATTCACCAAACCCTAAACTTCAAGGGTTTCAATAGATAACTTAGACATTAACATCAAACCCTAAAGAGCTAGGGTTTCTATCACAACAATACCAAAACCCTAAACATAAAAAAGAATAGGATTTTTAGACTTCATCAACAACCCTAAGTAGACTAGGGTTTCATAATCAACATTGGCATACCCTTAGCAACAAGAGGCTAGGGTTTTCTAATGAACCCTTAGAGGTGAGGGTTTCACAAGAATGATCAAAATGATAGTATCACGAGGGTAGATTCAATCTAACGATTAATCACCTTAACAAGAATTTTTAAGACTTAAAACCCTAGACATAACAATGTCAGTAATGTAAAGCAAATTTCAAAAGAGAATGAACATACCTTTTCTATGAAGAGAACATTGTAACAAAACTTGCAGTTTAAGACATACCTTGAATTGTTCTTTAACAAACCTTGTAGGACATCAATTCTTGAAGGACTTCAGAACTTCTTCCATACTTCAAGTCTATGCTTTGAAGTCTCCTCTATAATATTTAGTAAGCTTTCCTAACCAAGGAAAATATAAATAAAAGGTTATTAGCATACAATACAAACACATCTTGATATAAGAGAGAAACCAAACATAAAAGAGGAGACAAGGAGCAAGATACTTATCTTTGGTAAGATGATGGGGGCTCCCTCTTAATCCAATCTTGAGGGATACCTATAACTTATCAAAATAATTCAAAAAATGTTCTAACAAGACATGTTTGACTTGCAAACTCTAGAAATCAAAACATAAAGGAAAAGAATTCAAAACTTAAAATAGAAGACTAAGAGAGATATGTGTGCGAGAGAGGACTTAGTAGTACAAGTCCTTGATTTCCGATTTTTCAGTCTTGTTCTTCTTAGGCGGAGCTTCATCGGTAACATTTGCTTGATTGCTATCTCTCTTCTTATTCCTTGGATTTTCCGGACATTAATTTTTGTAGTGACCCATCTTGCAACAATGGTAACATTCAGTCTTGGATAGGTCCACTTTCTTCTTTGGTCCTTTGAACTTCTTGAAAGTTCCTTTCTTCTTGTGATGAGCAGAATAAGCATTAGAGGTATTTTCTTCGTCATCTTCCTTCTTGTTGTTTACTAATGATATTCGGGCTTCTTCTTGAGTGGAAGCATTCCATATTTGTTCAAAGGTTGGAGTATCCTTCCAACTATTAATTCCTAATGCAAAAGCACTCTAAGATTTTGGTAGTCCTAGAAGAGCAGTAATTACGAGCTCTTTTCTGGTACAACTTCAGCTATTGCTTGGAGTTCATCTCTGATTCAAGGTATCCTTATAAAGTAGGATGATACAGTATCGTCTTATCGTCATTTTAAAAGTCCTTAATTCATTCTTGAGGCTTGCAATTTGACCAATGTTCTTGATGGTGAATAATTTGGAGAGAGCCTCATACATTTCTTGAGCGAAATCTATGTTGGATATGTATGGAATTAGGTTGTCCTTAACTCCATCCACTATTAGGTTCATAGCCAAGATTTCGTTTTCTCTTAACTTTGCTTTCTCTGCTTCATCTATAGGCTTCTTGATTTTTCCTTGAACAAGATCTAAAACTTTGTTCTTTTCGAGGATGAGATCTATCCTCTTTTTCCATGCCTTGTAGTTGGAGTCTCCCTCTAGTTTGTTTTCTCCCTTCATTGAATTTGACATATTGCTATCTTCTTCTCTTTGTGACCATTTTCTTGAAACTCCTTTTCTTCTTTAGTCTGCCTTTTTCTTCTTCTTCACCTTAGCTTTGAAACCATGTTAGAAAATCGAAAAGGCAGAAAGATTTTCTCTTGTTGATAATTACTTGTGATATCTTTGAGTTCTTATTATCTTTCTCATGCTCTCCTTTTATCTTAGTTTCATCAAGCAATTATCAAAAGCAAAACACAAAGATCAAGAACACCAGATGTAGGCGCTCTACCAGGGTTAAAACCCCTCTATAGTGGAAAACCCAGTCAAAAACTCTTCCTTCAGTAGATTCAAAATGGGATAGACCAAGATCTTAGATCAACAGACCTTCCTCCTCCACCAAGTCAACCTTCCAATTGAATTCAACAATCTTCAATAAGTCTCTTTTTGTCTAGCAGCTTCAACCCAACAACAACCCAGAAATTCCTGCCCCCAACAACACAGAAGTTTGACCCAGCTTCAGTATTGCAGTGTCGGCCCCTTCAGCAGCTTAGCAACTTCACATGAGAGAGAGAGAGAGAGAGAGAGAGAGAGAGAGAATTTCGACTTCTTGTGCTTGATGGAGACCTCCTTCTCTTTCGCTAGCCGTCGTCTTCTTATCCCTTAAATTTCACACTTTTTCAAGCCCCTAAAATTGCAAATCGAACTCGATGAGTGAGTGCTTCAAATGAGGTTGAGTTGCTGCCTTTATATAGGAGTTTCTGCTTCTTCCCACTGCCTCTTTTCCTCTTCTTCTTTTCTCCCTTCTAGCATTCCTAGTAGTAGTGGTGGACTGAGTTTTAGGCCTATCCAATTGACCTTCAACCTTTGCATTGATTGCTTATACATAGATGTCCTGTTGAGTGCCTCTCTCAACCTTTGAGGGGAGTGATATTCTCTGATCTTCAAGATGTGTGGCAGTGTGTTCCATCTCCTTGAGAAGGCATGTATACTATCATCTCCTAGCAGCCTAAACATATCCTCAAAATGTGAAATTGCTTGCTCTTGGGCAGCAAGATATCTAGATGCCTGCTAAGGATCATTTGTAATTAGATTATGGGTGCTGATTAGGGCCTTGGGATTTGATTGTTTAGCTTTGATGAAAAGAGGTTCATTCTGCTCTCTGGCCAATATTCTTTTCATCTTTGTAGCCCTTGACTCCTCATGGTTCATCCATGATGCCAAAGCCATTAATTGCAGATCTCCTAGCTCGGCATTAGGATCCCAAACATTCTTGTCTGTGAGGGCCTTGTTGTGCAAGTAAAATTCAGCCATTTTGGCCCTATCCTCTAGTGTACTTTGATCACAAAGATCAATAAACTGCTTGTAGTCCTGAAATGGCATGGTGCCCCTTTGTGCTAGTGTTTTAATCTGAAATTGCAGCCATTGTTCTCTGAGGTAAAGAGCATAGGATTTAGCTGGCATCCTACACTGGATGGCCTCCAAGGAGAGGTTGGCCATACATGCTAGTTGGGTTTCTCTTTCCTGTAGCTGTCCTCTCAGCCATGCATTTTCTCTCTCAAGTTGATTTCTCATTATTGCTTCTCTGTCCCTTAAGCCACTTAGCTCCTTGTTTTTCCTATCTTGTTCCTCTTGTTGTTCTTTCTCATCTCCATCAATTTCTTCCTTTGTTTCAGCATCATCTTCCTTCTCTTCTCCTTCATCATGTTCCTCTGCATTAGTTTCTTCTTCATCCATCTCATCCCCATCTAGCTCTGTATCTTCTTCTTCTTGCTTTGCCTCCACCTCACTGCCAGAAGGACTAACATTATAGGTGAGGGTTTTGATGTCATCCTTTGTTGGTAAGTCTCTGAAGACTGACCATGTTATAGGGATCTTGAGGTTTTGGAGGGCACCCTCAATGAGGATCCTGATCAACCCATGGTGAGCCAATTGTTGGGAATTCGATTTCTTTACTTTGCTGCTGGAGTGTATGAGTGATTGCATCAAGAAATAGGGTATGCTAAGTCTTTGGTGAACTAGTGTTTCTACCCCAAATATTAATTCTTCAAGCATCCTAAAATGGTAGCCATAAACAAGACTTTATCTACCCTCACATGAGATATATTTGATGAGTTGGTAACCTACCTCACTCCATGGGTATGGCAGACTGTCTCTCCTTACTCCATTTTTATCCTTTGTGGGTTCTTCACCTTCTAAAAGAATTTCCTTTTTGCCACCTGACTGTCTTCTTTGTCTTCTTTTCTCCATGGAATTCCTAGGGGAAGTGTGGTGACCCTACTGATGAGCTCTGGAGTGAGATCTATAATGAACCCTCTAACTATAACAGTGGCATGGATTCTGCTGTGTGGAGTGAGGGAATGAGCAAATTCTTGAGCTACTTCATCATCATATCCTGTGAATTTTTCGAAAAACCTCATCCATTGGTGTCTTATAAAGATTTCAACCACTTGGGGGTGTTGTTGTATCCTCACAGTGTTTGTGGGTTCTCTCTTATTAAACCCTCTTGTCATCTTACTTGTGAGGCTTGAGGAGGAAATGAGAGGTTTAACACAAGAATTTTATTTTCAAGAGAAAACAGAGTTTCCTATGTATGTAATTCACCTTCCACAATTGTTATAGCCACTAGCTTTTAGAGCATTTCTAGTTCCTTTGCTTGTAAATGGGGATGGATTTTTATATCCTACCTCTTTAGAATGGTGACAGTGGACAGTTCTTGTGATGTTCCCTCATGAACCCCTCTTTGCCTATCTTGTAGACCACCTCTGTGTATCCTGTAGACTGTTCCTGTAGAAATTCCTGTGTATGCTCCTATAGAAATTCTCTTGCAGAATGATGGATCCTTGCTTCCGGTGGGTGGCCAGAGTTATAAGCGTGACTTGAGTGAGGGAGCTTAGAGGACATGAAATGCATGAATGCATGCAAACGATGTTTTGTTTCCCACTCCTCGTAATCAACTCCCACCTCGTAGATCCATAGTTAACCACTTCTTGTCCTACTCCTCCATTGCCTTTGAGTTGACTGCAGCCACATGTGAGAGGACAGCCGATTTTGTATGTGACGACTGAACGAAGGTGGCCAAGTTAACTGGCCACCTTTTCACTTATAAACCAACTACCTTGTAACCTTTACAACTTTTGATCAAATTATGCATATGAGTGATTGAGCGGGATACTTACCTGTGGTCTCGATGCCATGCTGCGGTTGTCAAAGATCAGATATGCTGCGTTGTTTATTTGTTGCATGGTCATTCTTCCTCCTCTACTGTCTGTGACTGAAGAACTGATGCTGTTGTTGTTGTGGAGCTCCTGCATCATCATAGTGAAGACCTGTAGCTTATGATAGATATGCTGTGGGATAGGCTGCTACAGGACCTAACCAACCTACCATTCACCCTCAGATTGCTTTCTGTAGGTTTTCGGGGGATCTTGTAGGAATACAAAGGATCCTGTAGAAAACACAGTCTTCGCCTAAATAGAAGCAATGAAGTGAAAAAACAATGGAATTGATGGATGGATGCATGGTAAAGAGTGGAGGAGATGAATATTTGAGGAAGGGTTCCCTTTGGATCTTTTTTTTGCTCCTTGACTGTCTTTCTCGTCCACTTGCAAATAAAAATTACATCTTTTTATCTCTTTTTTTTTTGAAAAACACCTAGGTTGCCTCAGAGAGGTTTTCACTCGAGATGTTTGCCCTGGGCGCCTCAAGGAAGGTTTTCACCCATGGACCTTCTTATTCTTTTTTCATTTTTTTCATCATTGGGCCGCCTCACGAGGTTTTCAACCCAAAGATAGGACTCAGGTGCCTCATGGAGGTTTTCACCTGAATCCTTATTCTTTTTTCTCTCTTTTTTTTTTTTTGTTTTTGTGTTTTTGTTTTTTGTTTTTTTTGTTTGTTTGTTTGTTTTTTTTGTTTTTGTTTTTTTGTTTTTGTTTTGTTTTGTTTTTTGTTTTGTTTTGTTTTTTTTTTTTTTTGTTTTGTTTTGTTTTGTTTGTTTGTTTGTTTGTTTGTTTTTTTTTTTTATTCAGTGACTTGATGAGGGAGGCATTGGAACTTGCTCCACCATCATCACTGTCTTTGATATTGTCAATGAACTCTTGTTTTGATAAAGGCCTTTTGTACATTTTCAGTCGGTGTCCATTAACAAGCAATGGAATGGCTTCTTCATCTATAGTTCTGATTTGCATTAAACCATTATCATGACATCTTTCCACCACATAAGGTTCGAGCATTATTGTCCTTAATTTGCCCTTGAAATCTTTATACCTAGAATCATATAACAATGCCCAATCGCCCTCTTGAAATTGCTTCTCCTTAATATGTCTATCATGCCAGATCTTCCTCTAAAGCTGAACTATCTTTGTATGTAGGAGGGCCTACATTCTGAATTCATCCAAGCCATTCAAATGGAACAATCTTTCTTTCTGTACATGACTGAGATCCAAATATAATTGGGCTGCCATCTTCAATATGTTATATTCAAACTCAATGGACAGCAAAGCCTTTTTCCTATAGACCAGCTCTTAGGGTGTAAATCCAGTGGTGGTCTTCCATGTTATATTATAGGCCTAGGTGGCTTCAACTAGTCTCTTTGCCCAATCCTTCCTGCTGTTGCTCACTACCTTGGTTAAGATGCTTTCTAGTGCCCTGTTGGTCACCTCCACTTGCCCATATTGCTTGTGGATGATAAGGAGTGGAGGTCCTATGCTTGATTTTGAGATGGCTGAGTAGTTCTTCAATCATATTGGAGGTAAACTGGCTGCCTTGGTCTGTGACTAGCTCTCTAGTGTACCCAAATTTGTAGAATACATTCTCCCTTAGGAACTCAGCCACCTTCTCTTCTGTTGTTGCCTTAATCGCCTTGGTTTTAGCCCACTTAGTCAAATAATCACTGCACACAATAATGTACTGTTTTTGCTTTGAAGGAGGCTTGATAGGTCCAATGAAGTTCATGCCCCACTTGTCAAATGACTCGAAAGTCACTTGAGGTTGTAGGGGCATTTCATATCTTGGAGTAGGCTTTCCCGTTTTCTGGCGCTGATCACACTGATTGATGTACTTTTTCACATCCTGACAAAGAGTGGACCAATAATAGCCCGCTTGTAACACTTTGAATGCTGTTCTATTTGCTGCAGAGTGATCTCCACAAGGCCCATCATGACAGGTCAGAAGGATGTCAAAAACTTCCTCTTCCCTTACACACCTTCTCAAGATTTGATTTCGGCCAAGTTTGAAAAGATTGCCCCCAATCCAGGTGAAGGGGGCGCTTTTCTTGACTATTTTGCTATTTTCTTTGGAGGGCAAGTTTGGTGGGAACTGTGCTGATACCAAATAGTTTTCTATATCAGCAAACCATGGGGAGAGAACTGAAATAGCAAACAAATGCTCGTCTAGTAATTGGTCATCCACCATTCTTTTCTCACCTGCAGGTAGATTCATCCTAGATAGAAAATCTACAACAACATTTTCTTTACCAGGCTTATCAACAATAGTTAGATCAAACTGCTGTAATAAAAGCAACCATCTTATAATTCTAGCATTCACATCTGGTTTGTTCATTAAATATTTGATTGCAGCATGGTTAGTATACACAAATGTTTGATAGCCTGTAATGTAATGTCTAAATTTGTTTAATGAATGCACAACAGCCAGGAGTTTCTTTTCGGTCACAGTATAATTTAGCTCAACCTTTGACAGGTTTTTACCGATAAAATAGATGGCATAGGGCAATTTCTCCTATACCTGCCCTAAGGCTGCTCCTATGGCTTTGTGTGAGGCATCAACATGAATATGAAAAGGGAGGGCCCAGTTTGGGCCTCAAAGAATTGGTGTAGTGGTAAACTTACCCTTTAAAATGTCTAAGGCCTCTTGACAACATTTTAACTATATAAACTCTGAATCTTTTGCCAACAACCCAAATAAAGGAGAGGCCAACTTGCTGAAGTCCTTTATGAACCTTCGGTAGTATCCAACTAACCCCAAGAAACTCCTGACATCCCTCTGCTTTTGAGGAGGTGGGACCCTTTGGATGATTGCTATTTTGTTTAGGTCCACCTGCAGTCCTTGCTGAGATATTGACTGACCTAGCACGGTCCCTTCAGTGATTAAGAATTCACATTTTTTTGGACTGAGAGACAGGTTCATTTCAATGCATTTGTGCAATACTTTGCCTAGGTTAGTCAGGGCTTCTTGAAAATCACAGCCATAAGGTGTAAAATCATCCATATAAATTTCCACCGCATCATGTACTAATTCAGCAAAAATACTCAAGACTACTCTCTGGAAAGTGGCAAGAGCATTGCATAGGCCAAAATGAAGGACCCTATAGGCAAAAGTACCCCAAGGACAGGTGAATGTGGTCTTATCTTGGTCTTTTGGGCAGATTTGGATTTGGTTGTACCCACTGAATCCATCTAGGAAAGAAAAGAACTTCTTCTCTGCCAGGCCATCTAGCACTTGGTCAATGAATGGTAGGGGAAAATGATCCTTCTTTGTGGTTTTGTTCAATTCCCTGTAATCGACACAAATCCTCCACTTACCATTTTTCTTGGGAACTAACACTAAAGAGAGACCCACTCACTGTCGGAGATAGGGTAAATGAATCCTGCATCTAGCTGTTTTTGCAGTTCTTCTTTGACTATATCTTTAAGAGCTGGATTCATCCTCCTTTGTGGTTGTTAGACTGGCTTGCAACCTTCTTTGATGTATATGTGGTCAGTAGACACTGAGGGGTGTACTCCCTTCATTTCCTTGTAACTCCAAGTGAAGGCTTCTAGGTTTTCTCTCAACATGTTGCATAGCTTTTCCTCTTCAAGAGCAGAAAGAGATGGATTAATTTTCAAAGTTTTCTCTGGGCCAAATTCTATGGTTTTGACACGTAGTGGGTTGGAATTAGGCAAGCATAAGTCAATTGGATGATTGTTCTGGGTTTCCCTTACTTCTTCTTCTAATGGTAACGAACTAGGAGTTGGACTTTGGAGCAGGTGTTCAATTAATTCATCCTCATCTTGCTGTCCTCCTCCTGTGGTTGCTTCCAAAGCATAAAGTTGGGTTGAATAAGCTTCGTCTTCTTCCTCCTTCTCCAACCATAAAGGTAAATCATGATCTAGAGAAAGTTGAGCAGGAGGGTATAGGACTAACTACTTGGACATATGCCTATTCTTGATGGTCATATTGCCAACTTTGCAGCTAATGTAAGCATCAGCTGTGGCCAACCATGGCCTCCTAAGGATGAGAGGGTAACTAGTAAGCTTAGCCTTAGGCTGGAGAACTAGAAAATTTGCAGGGTACTCCCAGGAGTCAATGGAGACCATCACATCCTCCACAATTCCCTCAGGGGTGACTGTGGAATGGTCTGCAAGTTGCAGAACTGTTGTGGTCTTCCTCAATGACCCTTGGAGGTTGAGCTTGAGCATGGTGTCCTTGGTAATCACATTAATGGCAGCCCCAAGATCGATAAGAGTGTGTGGGACAATGGTGCCATTGATGTGCACATCTACTACAGGGCTTCCAGGGTCCAAATATTTTGGACATATTACTTGCCCCAACATTAAGTCAGACAACTGCCCAATGACATTAATGGTAGGGGCATCCCTTTTTCTTCTTCCTGGATGCTTGAAGCATTTCTCCTTAATCAACCTCCCTATGTGGAGAGGGAGGTTGGTTATCCGGGGGAATTCTCCCAGATCTTAGGTTGATCTCCTGGATTTCTACAACATAAGCTGGGTATGATGTCTCTCCATTGTATACTTGTTGAGCCTGCCTATTGTTTGGGTTCGGATTTGGCTGGGCAGGCATATAGGGTTGCTTGGGTGGATCAGAGTGTAGGAGTTGTCGTTGGGTAGGTGGTGGAGGCAATAGAGTTGGAGCATTGTTGTATTGGGGCCTCCACTCCTGGTGTGGGGTATTCCATTGAGGTTGTGGCGGAACATAAGGTTGAAATGACTGGCTGGCTGGTTGGGAATGATATTGAGATGCATAGGACCAAGGAGGGGGTGTAGACCAAGGAAGGATGAGCAAGGGGTCCCCAAGAAGGTATGGCTGTGGTTTGGTTGGGGTTGTAATATGCATGGGATGACCCTTGTATACCCTGCTGGTATGGTCGAGGCCCAGGAGGTCTCCTTTGGTTGATGTAACAAAGCTGCTCAGTGACCCCTTCAGCTCCTTGATATACAATTTTGAGTCCGAGTAAAGAAGGGCACTTGTCTGTGGAGTGGTTTTCTTCATAGATCGAGCAAATCTCAATGTAGTTCAATGGGCATTCATTCCTAGGATGCCTCCTGGTGCATCTAGGACAAAAGATGGCCAAGGCTCTCTCTGCTTCCTCTTGCTTCCTTTTGATGTTCATGGTATCCAATTGCAAGGCAAGGGTTTGCAGCATCTCACTTTTGAAATCTTCCAGCATATTTCCAATTTCACCCTTTATGGATGAGTTGGAAGATGATGTACTCGCCATAGGTTGACTACTCCAACCATTTTTCCTGGCTGCCCTAGAATGGTTTCTAAAGACAGTTTTGATATCCTCATAGGGTAAATGGTAGATATCTCCTCCTGCTAACAAATGTAAGGTATCCATAAGATCTTTCCTTACTCCTCTGAGTAGGGCCAACCTTAGTGACTCGAGGTCAAGTGTGCACCTGACCCTTTTGTAACTGAGCTGGAATCTTTTTTCATAGTCTTCTAAGGATTCATCCTGGCCCATGGTCATCTTGAAAATCTCTTCTTTAGTATCCTTTGAGCTACAGTTGTCCCTATATTTGTTGTTAAAAGTCTGCTACATCTGAGCCTAAGTTGTGATGCTATCTCCAGGTAAACCCATGAACTAGTGCAATGTTGCATCTTTGAGGGTAGATGGAAACAATTTTAACTTTTGCTCATCATCTGTATAGTCATAGGTTTGTCATATAATGGCAAACTCAAATAGGAAAGTGTCGGGGTCCTTTGTGATCAATCCATGGAAATGAGGTAGAGTAGAGGGGCTTATATTCTTCATCTTAGTGTCTCCATTGGTTTCCCCGATGGGGAAGGTACCCTCAACTCTCTCTCTATTCCCTCTGTCATTTCGGCTTTCAGCGATTGGTTCAGTAGGAATAGGTTCTTCTTCTTCTTCTTCCCCTATAGGTTCTTCAAATATGTCAGGTTTCTCACCTAAGGGTTCTTCCACTTCACAACCACCGAAGAAGAGAGAAGGTTGGCTGTTGGATGCAGTGGGGGTATTTGGCAAGAACTTTCCTAAATTGTCCCTACTCCTATGAGGCATGAAAGGAAATATTTTTGGGTTGGCTTTTATAAGATTTTTTTAAGCTAGAAAGTACTTTGCAGAAATGAAATTGCTGATTGAATGAAAACTACTGACAGAAAGAAACTACTTGTTGAATTGAAATTCTACTTGCAGAATGGAAAGGAAAACAGATAATGACAAATGAAAGAAAGGAAGCTACTAGATCACTTTTGTAGAAATAAACTAATGGAAGAAAGTCGAAGACTAGAAATAGAAGAAAAGAAAGTAGTAATCACATTCTACTCTGGCACCTCCCTGGCAACGACGCCAAAAAATGATGAGCGCCAGTATTGTAGCAAGGATGCTGCAACTCTTGGGCTACTAGCTTTACTTATCAACTGGGGGTTCGTACAAACTTGGAGGTGACAGTGCTATATGCACAAGTAGAAGTGAAGGTCCTGCCTGTTGTCACTTGTTCATCTGGCGAGAGACCCCAGGGGTTCCAAGCCAAACTTCTATAGAGTCAGAAGAAGCTTGATTATTTGATGGAAGAAGAGCAAATCTATTCTAAGAGAGTTACTCTACTGCAGTACTGAAGAAAACAACATGTAATGCTAAATCACAACATATCCTAATTAACCATTTAAACAACTAAATTAAGCAGAATTGCTAAATCAACACTGATCTAATGCTGCTATCTAAGTTACAGAAGTAAAGGGCATCAAACCAAACTAATGTGTAAGTGAGGAAACTAAACTAAGTCTGTTTTCGCGTTTTTAGTGTTTTAGTAAAATCACAGAAGTAAAGGGCATCAAACCAAACTAATGTGTAAGTGAGGAAACTAAACTAAGTCTTTTTTCGCGTTTTCGGTGTTTTAGTAAAATCAAGCATGCAAGGAGTCAAGCGGAAGAGCAAGCAAAGATCGAAATCAGTGAAAGGAGGACATAACGAAGCAACAATGCATGGGAGTCATTGGATCGATTAGTGAACAGTAAAAATGGAAGATGAGCGACAAAGATCTTATCGCAAGAGATTACGTGAATAGATAGACGTACAGGACTAATCGGAAGATGAATGGCGGAGATCTTATCGCAAGAGGTTAAGTCAAGAGATAGACGGACAAGACTAATCGGAAGGTGAGTGGCGGAGATCTTATCGCGAGAGGTTAAGTCAATAGATGGACGAAGAAGACTAATCGGAAGATGAATGGCTGAGATCGTATCGCAAGAGGTTAAGTCGATAGATGGACGAACAGGACTAATTGGAAGATGAATGGCAGAGATCTTATCACGGGAGGTTAAGTCAAGAGATGGACGAACATGACTAATAAGAAGATGAGCAACGAAGATCTTATTGCGGAGATGAAGTGAATAGATGGATGGATCACATCAAGTCACGTGGCGACAGAACGGTAAAATAACGTACGGAATGATGGAGCAGATTTCCGTAGGTGGTAAACAGTTTCTTGCGCGCCCTCAAACTGTAAGCGGATTTCCAAAAATTTACGCGATTAGCCTAACTGGGTGACACATAGCACGAGAAAACCACTTTTCTCGCATGTTCTCGAGCGGATATCGACCGTGTAAGAATTCGCGCGAGATGGTGCGATAGCCGTTGGATCGAGCAGGGTTGGTCAACAGTGGAGATCAGCGAAGCTAGTTGGCGATCGGGTGACGCGATAACCATTAGATCAAGCAAGACAGGTTGACGGTGGAGATGTGGAGCGCTTAAAGTCAAATGTAGAAATGAATAAAGGTGGTAAGTAGTATCTCGCACGCCCTAGGGGCTGTAAGCCGTATTTCTAAGTTTTACGCGATTAGCCTAAGTGAATGACACAGCACGAGAAAACCACTTTTCTCGCGTGCTCTTGGGCGGATATCGGTCGTGCAACAATCTGTGCGACATTGTGTTATAACCATTGGATCAAGCTTGACAGATTGACGACGGAGATGTGGAGCGCATAAAGTATTGAGACAACGCGATAGCCGTTGGATCAAGCTAGACAGATCGACGGTGGAGATTTGGAGCGCATAAAGTACTGAGACGATGCGATAGCCGTTGGAACAAGCTAGACAAATCGACGGTGGAGATTTGGAGCGCATAAAGTCAAACGTTGAAATGAATACGAAGAATCTATGCGACACGCGGTTGACGATGGTTGGTTAGTGTTGTTGAGAAAGGAAATCTATGGGTATAATCCTTGCTAACCTGCTAACTGAAGAAAAAGGCACAAATGGAAGCAAACTAAAACACAACCAATCTACTCTACATTACTGTAATGGAAATGCAACTACTTAAGCAAATGAACAATTAAACCATGAATCTATGCGCTACACTATTGTAATGGAAATGCAACTACTTAAGCAAATGAACGATTAAGCCATGAATCTATGCATTACCCTGCCGTAATGGAAATGCAACTACTTAAGCAAATGAACGATTAAACCATGAATCTACGCTAACATGCTTGTACAATCAAGAGGAGCCTTAACTGCTAGGGTTGGGCCCTAACCCAAGAGCTTCAGCCCTCTTAGTTAACTCAGCGCTGGCTCGAAACAAAACTCCTTCTTATTATCAAAACAATGGATTACATCAAAAGCTATCACAAGTCTTGCAACTCGAAAATAGAGTAGAGTTTTACAATCAAAAGTCCGAATCCTACTGAGGTCCTAGGCCTCTCTACTTATACAACTGAAGTCTCCAACGACTTCCTTAAAGTTAGGGAGGCTCGGCTCGCAAACTCGAGATAAACTGGTGCTTTGATTTTCACTTGCTCGGCTGCCTTTTAGTCTTCATGATTTCGCTGGTTGCACTCTGAGCTGATGGAGGAATATTTGAATGGAGGGTAGTAAATGAGGAGGATTTCTCTCCTATAATTCCTCTCCCTTGTCCCATTCGAGTTTTGACCAAGGTCTTTGTTAAAATTCTTTGCCTTTATCCTTTAATCTTGCATTACATGCGCATTAGACCACAAAGCAAAATATCCAACTCTAATCATCTCGTAAACAAAATATAATCAAAAGTATGCAATAAGTTGTGAGAATAGTTGGTTTGACTAAGCTAGAAGGTGAATTAAGGACCATATAATTACCCAATGATGAGGCTCATCATGAATATTGCATATTGTACTCTCTCTACGTTGAAATTTTGAAGAATAATAAGAAGAATTGATCAAAGGGTTGCCCCACATTAGGGTTTGTCCCTGGCTAGCCTCATATTTTGTGTCATTGTCTTTATTTGTCTTCTACTGTTATTGTTTATGTTCTATCTGCATTTTACTGTCATGTTGATGATCCAAAATGGATCTTGGATAGACTTCTAAGTCGAAAGTGTTCTTCATAGAGGAAAATGAAAGTCCAAGGATGCTCATGGAAATAGTCCCATTGCGTAGATCTTTTCATTTTGAATCTACTACAACTTGAATGGGCTAAAATGGACTTCTGATGAAGAAATTATCGCAGAAAGAAGATTGCCTTTGTCCTTTGAAAAAGAGGCATTTCCTTATAAAAATGGACTTAAGGCCTTCTTAAAGAAAATCGCATAAAAAATGGTTAAAAGGGCAGAAGGACCCCCGATCAACGATCTCCGATATATAGGATAGGAGGTAGGCCTTCGCCCGATATCGGGACACCAGACTTGGCGATTGCGATATGCCAATGCGATATGCAACGTGCGATATCGGCGATCGGTAGATCAACGGATCGGCTATGTACAGACCCCTTGGGCCGTAGCGAATGCGATATGCTGATAGCGACGTGCAATCTCAGTCGTCGGATTGAGAAAAGAGATCAACGATCAAGATTTAATCGGCGGTTAGGAGATCGACGATCCCCGATACAAAGGGTCGATGCGATAGCAACATGCGATGCGATATGGACTGTCCGATCGGGGAGTAGATCAATGGTCCAGATTTAATCGACGATCAGCAAACCCCGATATTAGGGCAAATGCGATTGCGGTAGCAATACGCCGATAAGGGTTGGACCTGATGGGTTTATAGACCCGATTTCACAATTTTTGAAGTTCGGGAATTCAGATTTTTCAATGTATTCCCGTGTATTTGGGGTTTTGGCCAATCCGCCTATGCGATGTGATATGCGACTAATGGCGGACCCGATAGGGTTTATAGGGGCGATTTCAGGGAATTTGAAGTCCGGAATTCACGCCTGATAGTGTAATTTTTGGAAAATCTCTGTGTATTGGAATTTTTGTCCATTTTCGGGTTTTGCCTGGAAAAAGGCCCCGATCCCTTTGTAAAAGATCCTTATCTTTGTGCCACACTACAAGTGGGCATTTTGCAGACAATGATGTGTCTGGGAACGCACAGAGCCAGATGGCCAGTCGAACAGACAAGGAGCAGAGAAGCTGCAGAGGGATGATTACACGCAGAGAAATGGCTGGGGAAGCCGCAGAGTCGGAAAAATGCCTCAAGAGAGCCAGAGAGCCCAATTAATGGGGCAGCGAGCGAAAAGCTAACGCATAGAGCAGCTGAGGGAGTCTTGGAGTTGCTTGGAGGTCAAGTGGAAAAACCAGAGAGCTGAAAGTTGCTGAGACAGTCGCTTGGAGGTCGAGCGAACTGCTGATAGCTCACAGATCTACAGCGCAGAGAGCGCATTTGACTGAAGGTCCCTGGAAGGTTGCAAAAGGTCGAGCGAACCATTTATGCACGCAGAGGCCGAGAGAGAGAGCTCAGAGAAGCCAGAGCCAAGAGCGAGAGTGAGAGCGAGAGCCAGAGCCACGAGCCAGAGCCGAGAGCCAGAGCCGAGAGCAAGAGCCAGAAAGCCTGAGAGCTTCAGAGCCAGGGATAAGATGGAGTTCTAAGCCCATTGTGTTCTATGTAAACTAGTGGAGTTGAGCATGGAGCTTGTAAAAGAACTTATTCCATAATCCTAGAGAGCCTAGTCAAGTTGACTAGAGCTCAAGGAGACGCAGCCCAAGAGTTTTGGGTGAACTCCAAATTAATATTGTTGTTATATGTGTTTGTTAATTGCTGCATTGTTCCACTGTTATATGTTTTATATCAGTTTAAACAATAGAACTTACAGCACATAAACAGTTTTAAAATAAACATAAGCATACACCTATTTTCAAGCACATTATTAATTCCGCAATTTGTTAATGATAATATCTTGGGAACATTTAAGCTTTGGAAGTGGGAGAGGTTCTTGTAAGCTTGACAAGAAGCCTTTAGCGCCCCATTTTCAGATCAGGTGGTATTGGAGCTATCGAGATTGATTAACCACACCTTCAAGAAGGTGATATCAAAGTTGATTATACTAGAGCAAGTGTTATTAGATCAAAATGCTTGATTGACAGAGCAAAGATTGCTTGTTTGAAAGGTGTTTAAACAGCCAGAGGTTGATTGTATGCTTGTTTACAGACTGACTATTGTTTGAGTTTGCAGAGGTGAAGGGAAAGCTATTGATAGCTCAGTCCAAGAGAGGATGAGAAGGAAGAAGTGCTGAAGGCATTCTTCTTATCCCAAAGGACCTCAAGGCAATCCTTGAAGCACAAGAGGTTTGTTGCAAAAGGTTGTTGAATAAGCTCTTTATTAATTTTGTTTGAAGTTTTTTTGTTCATTGGCATAATGACAACTTCTACAAGTGAGTCGTCAAATTCTTCTTTCTTCACAAGAGTCTTTGATGAAGACATGAGGCAAGACTTGTCCACCATGATGGATATGGTGAGAGAAATGTATGAGGATGGAAGGAAGAGTAGCATACTTAGAAAGCAGTTGAATTCCGTGGAGGAAGAGAAGCAAATGCTTTCTGACAAATTGTAGGAAATGGAGAGGCAACTTCATATTGCAAATATGAACTTGAAAAGGATGCATGAGTTGGAGTCACAACTCTTTGTTGTCAAAGAAGCCTTGGTCAAGTATCAACTTGAAGAAGAGGTAAACAATTCCTGTTTGTCTTCAAATTCTTCTAAGAATGCTTGTATTGGTTCTTTTGAAAAACATACCAGAGGCATAGGTTCCAAGCTAATGTCCAGAATGGGCTATGAAGGAAAGGGCTTGGGCAAACATGCACAAGGTATTGTTGAGCCAATAATAGTTGAGGAAAGGCCTAAGTATTTGGGTCTTGGCTATGGACAGTCTTATGGAGAAAGTTCCAAAGCTGCCA
Source organism: Pinus tabuliformis (assembly GCA_031772625.1). Lineage (NCBI taxonomy): Eukaryota > Viridiplantae > Streptophyta > Pinopsida > Pinales > Pinaceae > Pinus > Pinus tabuliformis. Next base: position 168,543,837 of record CM062816.1, on the reverse strand, counting down.
TGAAGGCCATTGAAACAGTTCCAAGAAGGAGTTTCATTTTAGGTCCTCTACCTCAAGAGTGTGAAGATTATATTCAGGAGGAGTGCAATAGCTTGAAACATCATTTGCAGGATGCAGGTGTTCAGAAGCACACACTTGAATCAGAGAGTTGTGGAAACTTTGAAAGTCTTGAAGAGATTGATGGTGTTCCAAAGGGAGCCACTTTTTCATTTGATTCACCTCTTCATGAAGGCAATAAAGGTGAAAGAGAAAGGTATAAATCTGGTTCTTATCATATTCCTTTTGATTATGTTCAGGATGGTAAATTTCCACATAGATATGGGAAAAGAATTGCATGTTCCTTTTGTGGTTTGGATAACCATAATGTTTCTAGATGTTGGAAGAGAATGGCCACGTACAGAAAACATTTGAAGGAAATGAAGCAAGGAGCCAAAGGTCCATTGGACAAGGCAAGTCATGTTGTCAAGAGGATGCACATGTGTTGCACTTATTGCCATAAGCAAGGGCATCTTGTTGAAAAGTGTTGGACTCTGAATCCAACAATGCTTCCACAAAAGCTGAAGAAGGTGGAAAGAGAAGATGGCAGAAATGGAAAGGTAGTTTCCATGGATGATGTGTTTCAGAATGATTCACATGTTGATGCTGATGTGCAGACAAAGGAAAGACCTTTGAAATGGATTGGTAAGAAATGGCTAGAGTTCTTATCAAATTAAGATTGCATGTCTATTGATGTATCTATTTGCATTTCTTTGTTAATGGAATGCAAGTTGCAAGGTTTTACCAAGATGGTGAATGGAAAAAGGTTGAGTAGGAGACTCACTTTGTTGTTGCAACATTATATTTCATTTTAGCTTTGAAAGTACAGTGTGCTTAAGCGAAAGTTGAAGGATGAAATGCATGCATAAACTTGATGTGCATGAACACAGGGATCCTGATGATTTCCTTGTTTTTGAACATGTGTGTGTGATTAACTTGAAGGTTTGATTGCTTTGACATGCATGTAATGCAATGTTGACTTGGGAGAAGTTAACTTGGTCTCCAAGATGGAGATAATTTTGAAGTGTTTCATCTTTTGAGAAAGAGTCGTAGAGGTCTTTTTCTACATGCTTGACTTGAAGGGTCAATTGTTTTAAAGGCATGTTTGTGGGCTTGTTATCTAGTCCATCATTTGTATGCAGATGTAAGACATGGAGGTGTTCACAAGATGTGAAAATCTGTTTCTTTTGTTGAAACAGGAGTTTAGACCATCTAGTTGTTGTCTGTATTTTCGTTGTTGTTAATAGTTGTTGTTGACAGCTTGTCAAACAGGTACAAATGAAAATTTTGTGGAGCAGATGTACTTCACATTTGTTTGAGCCACCTTGGATCAATGATTAAAGCAGATAAGTTCAAACTACCTTCTATGACCATCTCAACTGGAGTTCTGCATGAAGTCAAGAAGGAAGACAGTTCTTCCCAGGAGGACCAGCACACCCAAGAAGGAAAGTGGTTAGAGACTTTGGTTCAGAGGCATTATGCAGAGGCAAGTGTATGGAGGCTGAAAGAATAGGGTGAGGTACTCTCATTTACTGTTCAGACCAGTATGTCAGTCTTTTGGAGACCAAAAGTTCTTTAGTGGGAAGGCGTGATCCAAAATGGATCTTGGATAGACTTCTAAGTCTAAAGTGTTCCTCACAGAGGAAAATGGAAGTCAAAGGATGCTCCTGAAAATAGTCCCATTGCGTAGATCTTTTCATTTTGAATTTATTGCAACTTGAATAGGCTAAAATGGACTTCTGATGAAAAAGTTATCGCATAAAGAAGATTGCCTTTGTCCTTTGAAAAAGAGGCATTTCCTCATGAAAATGGACTTAAGGCCTTCTAAAAAAAAATCGCATTGGAAAGGGTTAAAAGCCTGGAAGGACCCTTGATCAACGATCTCCGATATATCGGATTGGAGGTAGGCTTTCACCCGATATCGGGACCCAGGCTTGGCGATTGTGATATGCCGATGCAATATGCGATGTGCGATATCGGCAATCAGCGGATCGACGATCGACATGGGCGATGTACAGACCCCCTGGGCCGTAGTGAATGCGATATGCCGATAGCAACGTGCAATCTCAGGCGTTGAATCGGGAAAAGAGATCAACGATCAGGATTTAATCAGCGGTCGGGAGATCGGCGATCCCCGATACAAGGTGTTGATGTGATAGCGACATGCGATGCAATATGGACCGTCCAATCGGGGAGCAGATCAATGGTCCATATGTAATTGGCGATCGGCGAACCCCGATATCAGGGCCAATGCGATTGCGATAGCGATATGCTGATAAGGGTTGGACCCGATGGGTTTATAGACCCAATTTCATAATTTTTGAAGTCCGGGAATTCAGATTTTTCAATGTATTCTCGTGTATTTGGGGTTTTGGCCAATCCACCTATGCGATGCGATATGTGACTAATGGCGGACCTGATAGGGTTTATAGGGGCGATTTCAGGGAATTTGAAGTCCGGAATTCACGCCCGATAGTGTAATTTTCGGAAAATCTCTGTGTATTGGAATTTTTGTCCATTTTTGGGTTTTGCCTGGAAAAAGGCCTCAATCCCTTTGTAACAGCTCCTGATCTTTGTGCCACGCTACAAGTGGGCATTTTGCAGACAATGATGCGTTTGGGAACGCACAGAGCCACAGAGTCACAGAGCCAGATGGCCAGTCGAACAAACAAGGAGCAGAGAAGTTGTAGAGCTGCAAAGGGATGATTACACGCAGAGAAACGGCTGGGGAAGCCGCAGAGCCGGAAAAATGCCTCAAGAGAGCTCCAATTAATGGGGCAACTAGCGAAAAGCTAACGCGCAGAGCAGCTGAGGAAGTCTTGGAGTCGCTTGGAGTGGAAAAACCAGAGAGCTGAAAGTTACTGAGACAGTCGCTTGGAGGTCGAGCGAACTGCTGAAAGCCACAAAGTTGCAACATATAGGGCGCATTTGATTGAAGGTCGTTGGAAGGTTGCGAAAGGTAGCTTGGAGGTCGAGCGAACCATTGATGCACGCAGAGGCCGAGAGAGAGAGCTCAGAGAAGCCAGAGCCGAGAGCCAAGAGCCAGAGCAAAACCCAGCACCAGAGCGAGAGCCAGATCCACAAGTTAGAGCCAAGAGCCAGAGCCAGAGCCAGAAAGCTTGAGAGCTTCAGAGCCAGGGATAAGATGGAGTTCTAAGCCCATTGTGTTTTGTGTAAACCAGTGGAGTTGAGCGTGGAGCTTGTGAAAGAACTTATGCTATAATCCCATAGAGCCTAGTCGAGTTGACTAGAGCTCAAGGAGACGTAGCCTAAGAGTTTTGGGTGAACTCCAAATTAATATTGCTGTTATATGTGTTTGTTAATTGCTGCATTGTTCCATTGTTATATGTTTTATATCAGTTTAAACAACATAACTTATAGCACATACACAGTTTTAAAATAAACATAAGCGTACACCTATTTTCAAGTACATTATTAATTCTGCAATTTGTTAATCATAATATCTTGGGAACATTTAAGCTTTGGAAATAGGAGAGGTTCTTGTAAGCTTGACAAAAAGTCTTTAGCGCCCCATTTTCAGATCAGTTGATGTGATTGCTAATCAGGATATTGATATTGGGCTAATAAGAAAATTGAAGTAAAATTGTTCTTAAACATAGAACTGATCCGAATTGGATCCTTAAACATTTTCATGACTGTTTCAAATTATGTCAGATCAAATTTTATGAGTAACGAGCTTATTAGAAATGACCTCTGGACAATGGCAATCTGTGGCCAGTACGGAACAACGAGGACCCTCGATCAAAGCGTGCTGACCGTTGGCCCATGGAGACCGCGCATGGACGCAAGTTGGCAATCAGAAGCCCAGATCCAGAAACAGAGGCAGTTTCTGATACGCGCTAATCGTGTATCGTAGGGCAAAACCCTCAGAGAAGAAAAGCCCTGAGCGCTCGGTCACGAGGAAAACAGGAAACCGTGCGGAAACTGTCAGAAGGCGGGTCCCGCGCCCAAAACCGGTAGGATATCGTGTGCACTTCGAGCGGTAAGCGGGTTTGGCCGAGTTCAGCGCGATGCCATACACTGGGCAACACGTGTCCAACAAATGAGAGAGAAAACCGCTTACATCGCGTGAGTAACGGTCGAGCAACTTACCCGTGCGATATAAACGGAGACCGTAGGATCTGGAGGCTCCAGATCAACGACGGAGAATCAACCCGATGGATGACCGGATTCAACGGGGAAATAGACTGAGGCACATAAAGGGTTGAGGTCCGGCATGATCGATGCGCTAGCAGAAGAATCAGTTTCGCAGGCAAATCTTGGAGTAACGGAAATAACGATTGTTCAAAGAAGACTGACACTCAGTTCGTAAGGCGACAAGTGGCCACCTCTCTGTGCAGCGTACACAGCGATGATGATGTAGAGCAGGGGAATTCCAGCGGACGGAGGTGGGTGATCCAGAGAGCCAGGAAGAAGAAACGAACAGTCAGGGAGCAGATTGGCTTTAAACCACGAACAAACAGAACAGGGGGGAACAGAAGTAGAGAAAGAAGCGAATTGCATAGAGCAGAGAAGCCGAGCTGACCTACAAAGCAAAGGCAACATCGAGCTGATAGAGACAGAGAGAGTCCGAGAGTTTGTGAACTCCAGAGAAGGCTTGAGAGGTTCTAGCAACTCCTCTGTGTATACCTGTCCAGTATTGAGTAACAAATTCGGCTCATACCATCAAGACCAGTTGAGGTCGAGATTCAATAAGGGGGAGTCTGTGTACTCTAGAGGCTTGGGGGATCCAAGCACCACCCTACTGATTATTCTCTGTTAAGTGAGACTCAAATTGAGTTCCTTATTGTAAAAACTTTGCTTTAAGACACAATAGAAAAGGCCACCACTGAAGCTTGACCAGGAGAGGTAGCCTAGGAGGATTGGGTGAACTCCTTATTAAATTTGTTGTGTTTTTGTATTTGCTTGTTGCGTTTCTCTTACTGTTTCTAGTGTCTGTGTATTTCGCAATCTTATCGATCCTTTGCTTAAAAATAACATAGACACATCCCAGCACGTGAGTTTGTAATACCTTCATTAATTAACTGAGATCATTCGTGAGTGATTTTCAGATCAAGTGGTATCAGAGCTTCTAGGTTGTTTAAGGTTAGTGTTGTAGCTCTGATACCAATTGTTGTAGATCTAACCTAAAAATACTATAGATCTGATATGAAAATATAAGATAATGCAAATAAACCCAGAAATAATATGAAATGATTATTTATTGATCAAACCCTTATGGTAGGGCAACACCATACATTCACTCCTTAAGGAAGGAGAACACTCCACAAGCCATATGCCTGTTCATACAATAATCCTTCACTATAGCTCCACATGGAGTCTCTAGCCTCTATATAGGCTTCTTACATACAATACCATGGGTCATTACCATGGTTTCCTCATACCATCAACTAATACCATGGGCCCATTACATTATTATTAACTACTTGTGGTTCCTTACATGACATGGGTTAACCACCTTATTTATTACTATGGCCCATCCCATTATTACATTATTACCTTGGGTACCTCCCTTGGTACCCCATATTGTCCCCCCTAGGTATATAACATTCCACCCCGCTAAGCATGTTTCGTCCCCGAAACATGGGAAGAACATAAATAATAAGATCTACTCAAAAGAGTAGTCCACTGGTACCATGCACGTGCATCTAGCCAGCCAAGAGAAAGGTGAACCCTCGATCTCGCTGGTGCCTCGCTCGCTTGAGATGGAAGTTGACCGTGGCAGCTCTTCTGTGTGTAGTAGGTGGATCGTCGCTCCTCGCTATCTGTCATACGGGGGTTGTTGTCCTTGTGGCTAATTGGTTGCCATCTTGTTGGTTGTTGTCTTGCGGGGTGATGATATGTTGAAGTTTTAACCCACGGTGTCTTTTTCTTTAATTCACCCTGCTGTGGTGCCTGTTTTGGTGTCTTCTTTTCCAATATGACTTCAACCACTGAACCCTCATCAGATGTGTCAGCACCTGTTACCTTTTCTGCTTCCGTCTCTGTTTGTGTTTGATTGTCGATCATCACTGGCTCATCATCAGATGTGTAAGTGTCATTCCCTGGAACATCTTCTGCTTCAACCCCCTTGGACTCTACCTGTTTATTAATGGAAATATCCTGTAATGTAATTTTCTTCTTTTTATACCAGAGCTTCAGGAATTTCTTCTGTACATTAATATTGATAGTACCCACTGATTCCATCCAAGGGTATCCCAAAACAACATCCATGTTATCCTTATCTGAAGCATAAAAATCCCCATGCAACACATACTTATCCATAGAAAGCTTCAAATCCTTATAAATTTGAATAGCCTCATCATCAACCTGTGTATTTTCAATTTGTTTTGCTGGAACTTGCAATTTTTTTGCCAAATTAACATTGATGAAATTATGCTTGCAACTAGGATTTATAGAAACAACGATCTTCTCTTTCTGAATCAATCCATGAACCTGCAATAAGGAGACACCTGTAGCAAATAATCCTTTATGTGTCGCATTCTCCTTTTTTCTAGCCCTAGACCATTTGTCCAAAAAGACTTTTTCAAATTCTGCATCTGAAAGTTTGGTCAACTGCTTTTGGTCAAGTGATGACCACCAATTTTCAGCCTCATCTCTCAGATTAAGCGTCATTGAAACCTTCCAATATCTCCCATGTATGGACTTGTGTGCCTGTATGAATTCTTCAATAGTAGGACGATCATCTTTCCCTGTAAAATATAGCATCTCCATGAAGAGGGTTTGAGAAAAATTCCTCACTTGGCGAAAATTTAAAGTGGCCACAGTTTAGTCAATATTGCTCAGAATATTTATTATGACCTGTTTTCGGAAATGGAACAATCATTCTGCATCTGCCCATGTGGTAGAAATCTTGATCCAGGCACTTGAGATTTCAGATCTGTGCTGCAACTCTTCCGCTGTCACCAAAATTTCTGCAAAAAAGAGCTGATTTTAAATCAGCGATATCTCCCTCATTCGGACTCCGATTCGACTGATTTTTTTTTTGAAATTGGGTATTTTTTCCCAAGGAATCCAGATCTGCAATTAGATTTTGCAGATCTTGTACTAGGACGTCTAGATCTGCGCCGCAAAATCGCTGCCCTGAAAATTGTCTGCAACCCCACTGATTTTTAGATCAGTGATATCTTCTTCATCCGGACTCTGATTCAACTGATTTTTTTTTTTGAATTCGACTATTTTTGCACAAAGAATCCAGATCTGTAATTATATTTTACAGATCTTGTACCAAAATGTACAGATCTGACCTGCAAAGTTGCCGCCCCCGAAACCCTGCAAAAAATTAAAAAAAAATCTCCACTTTTGTGCCCAAGAAAGAGCTCTGATACCAATTGTTGTAGATCTAACCCAGAAATACTATAGATCTGATATGAAAATATAAGATAATGCAAATAAACCCAGAAATAATATGAAATGATTATTTATTGATCAAACCCTTATGGTAGGGCAACACCATACATTCACTCCTTAAGGAAGGAGAACACTCTACAAGCCATATGCCTGTTCATACAATAATCTTTCACTATATCTCCACATGGAGTCTCTAGCCTCTATATAGGCCTCTTACATACAATACCATGGGTCATTACCATGGTTCCCTCATACCATCAACTAATACCATGGGCCCATTACATTATTATTAACTACTTGTGGTCCCTTACATGACATGGGTTAACCACCTTATTTATTACTATGGCCCATCCCATTATTACATTATTATCTTGGGTACCTCCCTTGGTACCCCATATTATCCCCCCTAGGTATATAACAGTTAGACAAACTTGTGTTGGATTTTGTTGAATGCTAACTAGATCAAAGCTTAAATTAGGAGATGGAGAGTTGGTCGAAACTAACCCGGAGATTGGAAGAGTCCATCCTCAAAAGAAAATGTTAGAAGAAAGTACCTTGGGACTAGATCCCCAATTTATAGATAGTTTCTTGACCCTGAGGTCCATGGTAGAGGAAATGTATAAGGACTTTAGGAAACATAAAGATGAAGATTCATCAGTCTCCAAACAAGATAAAGGAGAAGAAGAATCTCTCCTCCATGACCACTCAAAAGGCAAAGGGAAAGAAGAAGGCTTTCTCACACTTCCTAATAGCCCTGGACATAAAAAGAAGACATCTTTGATTAAATTAGATGTTAAATTTGATTTACCAATATATGATGTAGAGCTGAATGCAGAGAAGCTGGATAATTGGATCAGACAAATTGATATTTATTGCCCAGTGCAGAGTATTGACTCAGAAAATAGTAAGATTCAGCTGGCTAGCCTACGCCTCGGAGGCACTGCCTTGGTATGGTGGAAGGCAGGACCCAAGCTAACATGAAGAAACATGGTAAGATTCTCTCTCTAGAGTGAATTTGTTTCTGCAATCAAAAAACAGTTTTATCCACTAGCTTACATGCAGCAAGCCATGATGAGCTGGCAAACTCTTCGCCAATTGAAAGGGCAAAGTGTACAGGGTTACACTTAAGAATTTAGGAAGAGAGCTTTGATTCTAGGAATTTCATTAGACTCACCTGAGACTCTATTGAAGTATATAGGGGGTCTACACAGCTACATGAGGCACACTATCATCTTGTTTAATCCCAGTAGTATAGATGAGGTATCTGTTCAAGCTACGCATCTAGAAGCTAGAGGAAAGAATAGGAACCCACAAGTTGGGGATCATCCAAACCCATTGCAAGCAAGAATAAGGAGAAAAGAAAACAAAAATGGAAAGAAAGGAAGGCCAATACTGCATAAAAGACAAAATCTTCATGCACTCATTGTAAAAAGGATGGGCATGATGATGAACATTGTTGGATTCTGCATCCGGAGCTGAGACCTAAGAAGTCCGAGGGCAAGAAGAAGAAGACTGCTGTAGCTATTCAGAAATATTTGGGGTCGGACTCAGGAGATGAAACAACTATTGCAGCCACAGGTATAAAAGGTTGTTCGCTTTAGAGAATGCAGAAATCAAGAAGCAGGTGCAGGAGTTGCTCGAAAAGGGGTTTATCAGACCTAGCACATCACCATGTGGGTCTCCAATGGTTTTGGCGAGAGAAAGATGGCTCATGGAGAATGTGCATTGATTACCGGGCACTGAATAAGATAATGATAAAAAATCGTTATCCCCTTCCTTGCATAGATGATCTGTTAGATCAGTTAAAGGAAGCTGTTTATTTTTCCAAGTTAGACTTGCATAATGGGTATCACCAGGTCAGAGTTGCAGAACAAGATGCATGGAAGACTGCTTTCAAAACAAAACAAGGATTGTATGAGTGGCTGGTTATGCCTTTTGGCTTAACTAATGCTCTTGCTACTTTCATGAAAATAATGAATGATGTACTCAGACCTTTTCTTGATGATTTTGTTGTTGTATATTTGGATGACATTCTTATATTTAGCAAAACATGGGAAGAACATTTAAAGCATGTTAAGCAGACGCTGGATGTTTTGAAAAGAGAAAAACTTTATGTTAAACTCTCAAAATGTGAATTTGGAAAAACCTCTTTGAATTATTTGGGACCTATAGTAGGGGGTGGTGAATTGAAGATAGATCCCTCTAAAGTGGCAGTCACTGTAAACTGGCCTAAACCCAAATCTGCTACAGAAGTGAGAAGCTTCTTAGGAGTAGCACAATATTGGAGAAAGTTCATTCCTAACTTTTCTTTAATTGCAGCTCCCTTACATGCTTTGACAGGATTGAACAAGGTGTTTCAGTGGGGAGGAAAATAGCAGAAAGCCTTCGACACCTTGAAAGAAAAGATTAGTAGAACACCAGTACTAGCACTGCCCGATCTTTAAAGACCATTTGAGATCCAAACGGATGCCAGTGACTATGCCATGGGAGCAGTGTTGATACAGTACGGTAAACCCATATGTTATCATTCTGAGACATTTAATTCTACAGTAGTTAACTATCCAACATATGATAAAGAATTGTATGCATTAGTACAGAGTGTGAAAAAGTGGAAACATTACTTAATGGGCAAAGAGACAGTTATCCATACTGATCATCAACCACTTCAATATCTACACTCCCAAACTAAATTGCAGCAATCAAGACATTATAGGTGGATGGGTTTTCTACAACAGTTTCATTTAGTCATCAGATATAAAAAGGGCATACACAGTAAAGTTGCAGATATGTTATCTAGATCTACTATAAATGCATCCACTATACTTAAGCATAATTCAGTATTGCATGAGAGCTACATTGAACAATATGCTCAAGATATAGATTTCAAAGATGTATATGCAACTTTAAGTCAAGGCAAACAAGTCGAATAAATTGATTATCATGTTAAGGACCGACTCTTTTATCATTGTGGGAAGCTATGCATTCCACAAATGGAAAGAGTAAAGATAATTTGAGAAGCACACACTTCTCTAATATCAGGTCACTTTGGGGTAAGTAAAACAGTTGCACAGCGACAAAGATTTTGTTATTGGCCAAAAATGAATGAGACAATTTCTAGATATGTAAGAGGATGTACCATGTGTGCTAAAAGCAAGCCTAGCAATAGAAAACTAGGCTTGTACACTCCGCTACCAGTTCCTTTTCATCCTTGGGAAAGTATTTCCATGGACTTTGTTGGAGGATTGCCAAAATCTAGGAAAGGTCATGGCTATTTATATGTTGTTGTGTATAGGTTCAGCAAATTGTGTATTTTGATACCCTGTAACAAACAGATTACAGTGGAACAAACCGCAAAGTTGTTCTTTCAGCATCTATGGGTTCATTTTGGATTACCCACTTCCATTGTATCTGATCGAGACACCCGATTTGTTGGGAAGTTTTGGTCGAGTCTATGGGAACTGATGGACACTAAACTGAAGAAAAGCACAACCTTTCATCCACAAACAGATGGCCAGATAGAAGTAGTCAATAGAACAGTGATCCAGTTGCTCAAAGGCTATTGCAGCAAGCATCCCAAGCTTTGGGATGAACATTTGTGTTATGTTGCAACATGCTTACAACCGAGAAAAACATTCTTCTACACAGAGATCTCCTTTTGAGACCTGTTTTGGTTTCACACCAAGGTCTCCCTTGGATTTTGTCTTTGGTAAAGACATAGCAGTTGATGGACACAGTGATGTGGACAAGGCAACGAAGTTCATTGAACAAATCCAAGAGATTCACTAGGCACAGGAACAGCTGGAAAAGAGCCAAGCCAAATACAAGGCAAGGCATGACAAGCATCGGATGGAGCATAGTTTCCAAGTTGGGGATCAAGTCTGGTTGTATATCAGCAAGGACAAAATGCAAGGTGAAGGTAAAAAGCTAAAGCCGATAAGGTATGGACCTTTCAAGATACTTGAGAAAATTGGTGAGAATGCTTTTCGCCTTGATTTATCAGCTTACATGCATCTCTACTCAGTCGTTAATGCAGACAACTTGAGACTATTTGAAGCTTCATTAATTGAAGATCCCGAAGAGTAGATTCAATTGCCTTCTATTGATGATTTGTTACCTGAATATCTCAACGAATTGTAGGAAGACATAGTTTTGGACAGGAAGGTGAGGACGACGCGTAGGGGAGATGTTGAGTACCTTAGGATTGGACTCAAGGGTTCAAACCAAGCAGTGCAAAATGGATGCAAAATGGATAGAGATTGGACAAGTGATACAGTTATATCCTCACTTAGTCGATGCTTGAAAACCAATTTTTGGTGGTCCAAAAGCTTTTTCAGTGGGAAGGCCGTGATCTGAATTGGATCCTTAAACATTTTCATGACTGTTTCAAATTATGTCAAATCAAATTTATGAATAACGAGCTTATCAGAAATGACCTCTGGACAATGGCAATCTGTGGCTAGCACGGAACAACGAGGACCTTCGGTCAAAGCGCGCCGACTGTTGGCCCATGGAGACCACGCATGGATGCAAGTTGGCAATCGGAAGCCCAGATCCAAAAACAGAGGCAGTTTCTGATACGCGATTAGTGCAAATCGCGTATCGCAGGGCAAAACCCTCAGAGAAGAAAAGCCCCGAGCGCTCGATCACAAGGAAAACAGGAAACCATGCGAAAACTATAAGAAGGCGGGTCCTACTCCCAAAACTGGCAGGATATCGCATGCACTTCGAGCGGTAAGCGGGTTTGGCCGAGTTCAGCACGATGCCATACACTGGGCGACACGTGTCCAACGGATGAGAGAGAAAACCGCTTACATCGCGTGAGTAACAGTTAAGCAACTTACCTACGCGATATAGACGGAGACCATAGGATCTAGAGGCTCCAGATCAACGGCGAAGAATCAACCCGATGGATGACCGGATTCGATGGGGAAATAGACTGAGGCACATAAAGGGTTGAGGTCCCGCATGACTGATGAGCTGGCAGAAGAATCAGTTTCGCGGGCAAATCCTGGAGTAACGGAAATAACGACTGTTCAAAAAAGACTGACACTCAGTTTGTAAGGCGACAAGTGGCCACCTCTCTGTGCAGTGTTACACAGCGATGATGACACATAGTAGGGGAATTCCAGCGGACAGAGGTAGGCGATCCAGAGAGCCGGGAAGAGGAAACGAACAGTTAGGGAGCAGATTGGCTTTAAGCCACGAACATACAAAGAGCAGGGGGGAACAGAAGTAGAGAAAGAAGCGAATTGCAGAGAACAGAGAAGCCGAGTTGACCTGCAGAGCAAAGGCAGCATTGAGTAGACAGAGACAGAGAGAGTTCGAGAGTTTGTGAACTCCAGAGAAGGCTTGAGAGGTTCAAGCAACTCCTCTGTGTATACCTGTCCGGTATTGAGTACCAAATTGGGCTCATACCATCGAGACGAGTTGAGGTCAAGATTCAGTAAGGGGGAGTCTGTGTACTCTAGAGGCTTGGGGGATCCAAGTACTACTCTACTGATCATCATCTGTTAAGTGAGACTCAAATTGAGCTTCTTATTCTAAAAACTCTGCTTTAAGACACAATAGAAAAGGCCACCACTGAAGCTGGACCAGGAGACATAGCCCAGGAGGATTGGGTGAACTCCTTATTAAATTTGTTGTGTTTTTATATTCACTTAGTGTGTTTCTCATACTGTTTCCAGTGTCTGTGTATTTCACAATTTTATCGATCCGTTGCTTAAAAATAACATAGACACACCCCAACACATGAGTCTGTAATACCTTCGTTAATTAACTGAGATCATTCACGAGTGATTTTCAGATCAAGAACTTACCATTGTTATCTAAAATTAACACCCAGGCTGTGTGCCTACATCTCATGTTTTCTTCTGTTTATTGATTGACATTAGTCTTGATGATAAGAATAAGATAAATAGAAAGAAGAAAACTAATAATGAAACATCACAAGATAATGTCATAATAAGAGAAACCAATTAACTTGTCACCCTATTGGATTTCTCAATAGATCTTATCCATAGTCTGGTTGGGGCTACAATTTTTAGGAGTACTTGTGAAAATTTGGATGCCCCAAATTTCTATTGCAACAACTGATTTAGTTCTTTCTATCTGTTAATCACTGAACAAATTATTTACTGTTTCCTATAGTAAACACCAAAACTAATACATTGCAGCCTTCACAATTTAAATAAAATGCGAAAACAAGAAACCGAACAAGAAAGAAATACACAACACATCTACACAGTTATTTTTGGAGAAATGTCCCCGGAAATACACAATGCGGGAAAACCGGTGTAGCAACCGAGTGTTTTATTATTATGTAGTAGTAATTCTGAGTACAATTTGTTGGATGCCTAACTGGCTATCCGATACAGAGAGAAACTGGGTAAAACAAATAGTGAGATGATCTCACCCCGTCATTGGAAGAACCAACTTTGATCTCCCTGGAAATAAGCCTCTGCATCAGCCTCTGCGCAAAACTGCGTCAGCCACACGCAATCTTTGCGTCACCTCTGCTGGGACTACGCTGCCCCTCCTTCTAGTCCTCTGTTGGCTGGAAAATTCAACTTTCAGCGTCTCGGTCTCACTTCCTGACTTCCGGCTTCTTAATCTCGATTACCTTAGCAAGAATTTGATCTCCCTCTCAGGCTCTTCGCTGCCATAGCATAGCTCTGCGTGGCCCAACTTTGGCCTCTTTGAACGTAGTTCTACCCTCTCTGGCTTGTACTCTCCGACCCATGAAAAATTCCCTCCGGATACTATCCCTGCCCCTCATTGCAAAAGATCACTTCGAATTCCGTCCTCGACAACTGCTGTGCTTCAGAAATTCGATCTTCTGATCTCTACTCGATGTGTTCTCCAAGTGCCCATCGATGTCCTTCTTATAATCCTCCAATTGAGAACCAACCGCCCAGATTAGATTTTAATCATTGGCTTGGATCATTTGGACTCGATCTCCGTCTTTTTCTAGAAGTTTCACCCATTGTTAGATTTATACCCTTTAATTATTCTAATTTCCTAAGCTTAGACTTAGGTACCCATTAAAAATAGTTAATTATTTTAATAAAACTATCTCTGAGTGGAATTTCCCAAAACAATTTCTGGGTATTGGAGAATGCATGTGTCTAAGGCATCTTGCAAATTTTGAGACTTAGAGCACATTCGATTACCAAAAATCAACAGTCCCTTTTAGCGAGGAACGTGCTTTGGTAATGCAACTTGCTGAAGCATCACTCTGACTTTGAAACATCTCTATCTACGCTGCTGATGTTTGACATCGCTGCCCACCAACTACTGCACAAATGATGCATTTGTACTACTGCTGGCCCTGCCACTACTAACACTGCATCTGTATTGCAACTCCCTCTCAAATTCTGCATCCGTGCTGTTGCTGTTGTTGGCACTGCCACTGCCAACATTGCATCTGCACTGCAACCTTCTTCAACTGCTAGTGCTACTACATCAACAACGAAAAAGCATCCAAAATTACTGAACAAGTGTTAGTTTGATGCATCTCGTTGCTGGAGTTTGACTGCTGCTAGTCTCTATGCTGACCCTTTGAAGCCTGTGCACTGTTGCTGACCTCTGCTCTCTGCCAATGGCACTGCTGCTAACTTTTCTCTACGCTGCTCAGTCTCTGGCGTTCCCAGCCACTGTAACAGTCACTCCGACACTCCTCTGCACCAACTGACACTTGTCTATCCTGCTACTTCTAATTTGGGTTCTCGTAGCAAGGAATTGATCAGAGAGATGGTCTCCTCAAGGATCTTGCCCATCTGCAGTCCTTTCGAACTACAACTCTAGATCACCCCACCTCCCTCTTGGAGGTATCTAGGCTGTCATGGCAAACTCCTCCTCCTCAATCTTCACGGGTGCAACCTTCGGATCATGCTTCTCATCTTTGTCCTTCTTTCTGAGAGGAAATTGTGTTGCGTAGTGACCGAATTCACAAGACCTGAAGCATTTAATCTTCGAGATGTCCTTACGCTCCGCTATTCCTGCTGCCCCTTGGATGTGAGGGTTGCATTCTCTTCCTCCTCCTTGCGCTTCGACCTATTGCTATTGCTTCCATCAAGTTTACACTTGACCAAGTCTCTCCTCAGTGACTCTTGCTTAAGAGTTGCCCACATTCCTTCCCAGTCCGGCAAGTTCTTCCTGTCAAGGATGCTCTGGACAAATACTTGGCACACCTTTGAAACTGAGTTGAGGGCCAGTCTTACCATCCCGGAAGACTGAGGTGTAGACCTCACAGCTGCTAGCTCATCTCGGGTCTCCTGAAGCTTTGCAAGGAACGAATCGATGCGTTCCTCCTACATCTACGTGGACCTCATCTTCTACTCTAAGTACATCTTCCGCTACTCCGAAGATCCTTGATACAATGTCAACAATGCATCCCACATCTCCTTGGCAGTCCCTCTGCCAACGATGTGACAGACCACATGATCTTTCACTTCGTTGAGGATCATTCTCTTTGTCTTTGCCATCTCTTCCTTGTACTTTTTGAGCGGATCTGGATCTGCGGGCACAACTACCACACTATCGACGTAGGTTTTGAGAAAATGTTCATCCAGAAGGCATGACATCCTTGCCTTCTAGATCACATAGTTGGATGCACCATCCAACTGATCCTGATCTCTCAACCCACTGGCTGCCATTTCTGCCACTCGAAAAAGTCGAATGACCTCCTCTCTTATTGTTGCTTAGAAAATGAGAATTCGAATTCCCTGGCTAGGAATTTGCTGAGGAAGAAATTCCCTCAAGTGTCTCTTCTTTCTTCTGACATCTTTCTGCCCAGCAACTGCCTGCAGAAAACTGTGTCACACCAGGAACCCCTCTTCGCTGAAGCTCTTGCTGCACTGCTCCCTCTGCTGTTGACAAATCTTGATCTGGAAATCCTACCTCTGTCTACTCACTCAGAGAGAGATTTACTGCGAAAATCTTGCCCTCCTGGCCTGAACTGCGCACTCACTCTGGCAGTTCGATTTGCTTCCTATGCAACACTTCGACTTCCCTTCTTCCTTTAGCGTTGGGCTCTTCCGGCACTGGTCTCTTGTTTCACTTGCAACTCTGATACCATGTGAAAATTTGGATGCCCCAAATTTCTAATGCAGTAACTGATTAAGTTCCTTCTATCCGTTAATTACTAAACAATTATTTATTGTTTCCTATAGTAAACACCAAAACTAATAGACTGCAACCTTCACCATTTAAATAAAATGCGGAAACAAGAAATTGAACAAGAAAGAAATACACAACACATCTACATAGTTATTTTTTGGACAAATGTCTTTAGAAAAACCCAATGCGGGAAAACTGGTGCAACAACTAAGGGTTTTATTATTATGCAGTAGCAATTCCGAGTACAATTTGTTGGATGCCTAACTGGCTATCCAATACAGAGAGAAACTGGGCAAAACAAATAGTGAGATGATCTCACCCCATCACTAGAAGAACCGACTTTGATCTCGTTGGAAATGAGCCTCTGCGCCCCTTCTACGTCAGCGTTTGCGCAGCACCAGACCAGATCATTTGGACTCGATCTCCGTCTTCTTCTAGATGTTTCACCCACAGTTAGATTAATACCCTTTAATTATTTTAATTTCACAAGTTTAGACTTAGGTACCCATTAAAAATAATTAATTATTCTAATAAAACCGCCTTAGGGTGGAATTTCCCAAAATGATTTCTGGGTATTAAAAAATGCATTTGTCTAAGCCTCCTTGCAAATTTTGAGACTTAGAACACAGCTGATGCTACCAGAAATCTTAGTGATGATATTTCAATTTAATTGGAAGTGGATTTAAAATGTTCAACTTATCATGGTACGAATTTAGATATCATTTTTGGGATTAACTGTGTAGAGTCTAGACTATTCAAAATGATCAGAAATTGGTCAGTTGAGACTAATACTCATGGAAATGGTGATAGATTAATGACTTATTCTATGCAGTTAATCCCAAAAATGATATCTAATATGTTGCACTGCAAAAGCCTCTCGATGCTTAAATGAAAAGAGTGAAGGGAGCTCTATCTATGTAGTTCATCCGGCACAATACTTGCTGAAGTTTTGCAAATGTGGTAGCAGGGGCAACGACACTAACTTTTTACAGACTTGATATGAAATCAAAAGCCAAATCCATATATGATTGCAGTATCATTTTTTGCACTCGCTGTTTCATATATGATGGGGATAAGATCAAAGTGGGCTGTGAAACAAAATGGAATATTGTTACCATTCCATTTTATGTGTAACGAAGTGCTACACTGGAGAGCAGGAGCCTAGTGCTCAGATATACCTTGCACAAGTGGTGCGAAGGGTGTGAGAACCACTTGTGTGGCTCGCCCCTGAAATATGGGAGAGGCCATCAGATGATTATAAATGTTCTAAGATCTTTTGCAATTGTCCTTGATTAATAAACAACAATAAAGTATGAAGTTGCATAAAAACATTTTGGCATCTCTGAGGGATCTCATAATCTCTTGAAGTGTGGATGGCTACAGCCTGAGGATCTAGGGGCCGTGCCAGTCCAGGAATATAGCTCTGAGAAGTTGTGAGTGAGGGATAAGCAAAAACGCAGTAAAATTATTTCAAGTGGTATGTTTATAGCATTCATTCGTTTGAAGAACAATCTTCATGTAATGGCTCTGAGCTTTGTTGCCTCTATACAGGTTGTTTTCAGCACAGTTGTTTTCCGTAGATGACGCTTACACCGTCATTTACATGTTCAAGTCTCTAGGAAAATCTGGCAGAGTC
This sequence comes from Pinus tabuliformis, assembly GCA_031772625.1. Taxonomy (NCBI): domain Eukaryota; kingdom Viridiplantae; phylum Streptophyta; class Pinopsida; order Pinales; family Pinaceae; genus Pinus; species Pinus tabuliformis. Next base: position 168,525,677 of record CM062816.1, on the reverse strand, counting down.
TCCCCATAGGGGACACACCAAACTTATAAATGTTCCGTGAAATAAGTGGGGATGAAAATTTAATAGACCTCCACCATCAAGGGTTAATCTATGTTAACCGTTACCATTACATGCAGCTTCTGATTAATCTTTGAGCAGAGGACTCGAAGTGTGTTCATTTTCTGGTATGAGCATGGATGAGAGCTAGATTTTCTTATAGACTACTGTATTTTCCTGCTTATCAGCTAGCAGTGTAGCTTTCTTGCCATTTTCTGTGTTCATGATGTGATTTTCTTACTTTCTGTTCCTTGCATGCAGTTTTATAGTTTGAGCTTTATTATGTTCTGTAATCTTGTGTGGAGTTCTATGGTTAATGGATTCCGATGGTTACAGCATGCACACTTATAACATAGTGCTGTGAATTCTATTTCTTTTGCCTGATTCAGTATTATTGATCCTCTTAGGTGTAGGCTCTCTGCAGCACCATCAACAAGGCTACTTTTTCAAACCCCAGCTAATCATGATTCATGTCATCCCTATCATGACTTCCTAATCATGACATCATAATCATGAACTCCTAACACAATTTCACTTGTATCTCACAAAATATATGAAACTGAAGTTTTTAAGCAGACTCCCTTTTCAATGGTATGTGCTTTAATAACAATGTCAATAAGATGTCAGACACTAAATCACTAAACAGGTTAAAGGGCAAAATATGGTGATCACAGCTGACTAACATTTGACATAATGCGCTTTATTTATACAACAGTGAATACTATACATCTACTGTTTATGAGCATTTTCCGTCTTAAACAATATAATTAAATTATCAATTTGATATGGGGCACTGCATTCATTACCTTACAATTGGATTGTAATATTCTCTTGATTTCACTGTGACAAACTTGGCTAACCAGAATAATGCATAGCTTCAAATTGTTTTTTGTCTAAGTTCTGTGAATGTGACATCCTCCATCTGCTACTTTGAGATTGTAATCTCTGGTTGGATTTTCTTAGATATTCTTGAAAACTGCAAGAAATCTAAGTATCGTCATTTCTGATTTAACTATTGGTTGGTGGTGCTTTCTAAGGATTAGCCATTTACGATTTAAGATATATTTGGTTGAATTGCAGGACTGGACCATTTGGCATAGAAGTGGGAAGGGTGTTAGGTGGCGGTTTAGTACCTGGTACGTAAACACCTTTTGGGTTATGGTAGATGATATTGCCTACACTTATGTTGTTATAATCAGGCTGAAGTGAACTGTTGGTTATTTCTATATAATTGATCTTTTCCCCTGAATTTAAGTATTTATTTATACATGACCATAAACTAGAATGGGGAATGGGTAGCCTAGTGGGTTAGTTGAATTGGCTTGAACAGACTGTTTCAAGGCAGAGTTTGCCTGTGAGTTCCCCAATTCTATATGGTCCAGCTGAGGTTCAAGTCTCGCTGGGCTTTTATGGTGAAAGGTCACTCGTGTAAAGATTTTTACTGCAGTTTGTCATGCATTATCTTTTTTTGCATTAGGGTTGTTATCATAGCTAAATATATGCAACGATCCATCTTATTATAAAACTTATGAAGTATACATTTATTTCATAGTTGATGATTTGTATCATTGCTGTATTTTTCCTTCCTAGCTTTGTTGGCTGAATTATGTGGTCTAAAATATCGGCTTCATACATCAGAATCTTTCAATGTTTGTACAATTATTATCGTAATTCTTACCCAATTTTGTTGTAAATCTTCATCTAATGCTATGGGATCTAGAATTTTTAGTAGCAAGGGAAAACATCAGAAATTATAAAAACTAGCTGCAGTTGTCAGCAGTAATAGAATCTCATTATTCATTTTGTGTGAGCCTATTTGACATTTAAGCTACATTTAAATCATCTTCAAATATATCCTTTCCTTATGAAGTAGTGTGTTTGCAGTTTTTGTGTGCATCTGATATGGCTTCTCAATGCAATTTCCTTAACAGTTAACTCGCTAATTTTCTTGTCATTTTATCAACACTCACATTTGTGTAGTTTTATTCATAGCAGACATTTGTTTTTTGAGAAATGCATTATATATTACTTCATGGAACAAAGAGTTACGTCATGAAACGGTTAGTGCATTTTAATTTTTGGGCCAATAAAAGGAGTTTTTGGGTCATTGAAGTCAATAGTTCCATTCATACTTGGTTCACATGTATATGAAGGGAAGATATGTTGGTTTTCTCTTAAGGGCCAGTTATCATCCAGGTTAATGTAATCGAGTACAGTTGTTTCAAGATTTTTTTCCAAGTAAGTCTATATAAAGTTTTTGAGGCATGGAACATTAGTTTATCAATCAAGTTGATCTCATTAAGATTTACATGTTCAAGTTTGAGTGGCCGGATGTTTGATGTAATGGAATGTTTGGGGAAAAATATTATTCAAGCAGTGATGGTTTAACCGTTTAAGTAATGGAAGATCCACCATAAAAAGTAATGCTGTCATTATCGTCAGTGGTCTTGTTTATGTGAACAATAAATTGATTGAGCTGATGGGTGTGTGATCATATGAGATGTTCATGTGTGCAATATAGTGTCAAAATTCATGATTAAAGCTCTCTGTTATCCCTCATATTGATGTGAGTGGTAAACATGGTCTTATGCAAGTTGATGGGATCATTATAGGCTTCCAAAGGTTGGAATGTTGGTGGAGTTTGTTCGCATACCTCATTGCCCAACCAATTGAAGGCACTAGTCTCCCTTTTATCCACAGCTCCCCAACCATCTAAATTTTCTTTTCATTTTTCCATTTTTTTTTTATGTTGCTAAGCTTTCTCATACTCCCACTACATACTACATGCGCATCAAGCATTGTAACCCATAGGGAAACCTAACTTGGTTAGGATTCCATTTACCCTCACCTTAAAGAGCAGATGAGAGTTGGTGAGGTGACAGTGGCCAATATTCTATTTCCACAAGGCTAGTACCCTATTTTTTGGACATTAAACTAAAGGTGTTAGTTTGTGTGTTAACACTATCATTCCAGTATGCTTCAATGATAATGTTATTTGTGGTTCTTGGAGGCATTTGTAGATATGCAACAAAAGGCAACAATTTGAATGATAATGCTAATTGTGGTTCCTGGAGGCTTTTGTAGATATGCAACAAAAGGCAACGATTTCTTTTTAAAATTAACTATATTAAGGTTAGAGTAGCTTCCCTCAAGAAATTAATGGTGGGTAAAAGATGAAATATTTTTTAATAGGGGTTTTGATTTAGATCAAGTAAATTATTCTACTTGTTATCATGCTGCTGAATTATTACAATTATTGCTAAGTATTGGGATACTTACACAATCAATATTACATCTCCAACTCTTAATAATTATAATTTCCTTTGTATTTATACCATTCTTGACTTCTAATTTCTCATCTTGACATGTTAATCCTTGTCATTTTGTTTGGGAGCTAAAAAGACATAGGATGAAAAGATCTTTTAGATGTGCTACTATCATGAATTATGTTTGCTTACATTTAGAAGAATCATCATGTGGATCATGAAATCAACAAATTGGTAGAATGTCTTGTTGCGACAAAATCTAGCAGGCCCATAAAGGGGAAGCTTTACTAGGTAAACACTAGATAAGGAGACAACAGTGGGATAATGGCCCACTGTCACCACAGCGAAAACCCCTTGCTCTTTACAGCTTTTCCTCGATGGGAGGAGTCCCAATATGTGATAAAGGTCACCAATGTATAATATTTTGGGTAGAATGTGTTAGGTGATTTGACTAGGACCTTTACAAGGAAAACACAACAATGGTATAAAGCTTCAATTGGAGGCAACTCACTTTCTATATAATGAGCTAGGGCTGCAAGCACAAGGGCTAGGGTTGAGAATTTTGTTGAGTGTTGGAGTGTCCAAAGGTCAAGGCTGAGAGAAAAGTTTGCCAATGATATATGTTAGCGAGATCAAGGCTCATGAAACCTTCAAGAAGCCCCCAAGTTGAAGCAATACAAAAATAGGGTTACCCTCTTAGGAAAATAACTAGTGCAAGAAAGTATAAGGATAAAATTGAAGTGGATGCTCACCAAAAGGATAGATTTTGTGGCAAATACTATCCTCTTGTTTTTTTGGCTCTCCAATCCCCAAAACTCACCTTGCTTAGGGATTTGCATCGAGCCCTAGTTTGCAAGCTTGGCTTTGAAGGCGCCAAAACTAGAGAGAGAAAATATGGAATGAAAGAGTGTTTGATCACCAACCAATTGGATCAGTCCCTGATCCCTTGGGAGTATGGAGTCAGTGATGTTTCAAAAAAGCTAGATAGGCTATAACGAGGCTGAAATTTTGATGCCCTAGCTACTAGAATTCCAACAATTACTTATTCAATGGAAGAAGGGTTTTTCATGGGAGAGCGACCAAGAGTTCACTACTAAGGACATTCATTCACATGCTATGTATGAGTAATGCATGCAGTAGATAATTTGGATTAGCATTCAAAGAAGTTAGGGCACAATTGCAATCAGTATAATGAACAAAATTCCATACATTAGACATGTAAGAGATACATTTTCAAAATTTAGGTACACTTACAAGATAACATGCAAAGAATCCATTCCATTCATCCAAAGAATAGCTCCAAAGTGCAAGTATTTAGCTCCAAATATCAATGTGCATCAAAGATCCAAATATTCAAGAGGCCGAAATGCACAATAAAGCCAAAATATCCAAGTGTGATGTGATAATCCATGACAAATGAAGGCCTCTTGTATTTATATGAGGCAGGTGAGTTCTAATTTAGCTTATTAGCCCCTCAAATGAATAAAATAATGGGAAAATACTAGCCTAGGTCACAAGCCAACCTAGTAGCCTATGTAAAACATAACAATTCTCCACATGTGTGAGCTGAAATAAGAGTGAGTGCTGATGTCATATAAGTGTAGGCCCTTCTAGGGCTGACATTGAGGGAAATGGGTGCCATAATGTGTGTAGAAGCCCTCTAAAATCAACCTCTAGGGGTTGGCCCCTAGATCTTTGTCAATCTCCCTCTGTGGACCCTAATATGGGCTTTGGGGCATAAAAGTGGTCTTAGTGTTGCGGGGGAGCCCCCCCCGTCGATCCCGCCTCCAATCCGCGCTTCGGGCGAGAGCCACTCGGGAGCGGGTCGAGAGCGTGCTCCCAAAATCGCTCCCGAAAAGGGAGCAGGTTGGGAGCGTGCTCCCAAAATCGCTCGCGAAAAGGGAGCGATTTCGGGAGTGCGCTCCCTAATTTTTTATTTTATTTTTTATTTATTTTGTCGCTCCCTGCCTTTTTGGGAGTTTTTTGCCTTTTTTGCAATTTTTTTTTGTAGTAATGTTCAAAATGCAATTTTTTTTGAAAGAAACAAATAATTTTTGAGTGGGGCAGCTTGATGATCAAGTCTAGGCCCTAGTATTGATATGCTATTCACGGTAATGTTAAATTCTTAAAGTAAAAGTGACATTCTCCTTGATCTTCATTTTCATCCTTTTACTTATATTTTTAACATTACCATGAAATGACTTAGGATGTTTGAGAGTGGTTCCGGCCTCATTGGATTTCATATGGAGAAAGTAGAATTTTAGATTTCATTCAAAATCCAGCAAACTTATCAGTTTTTAGGATTTCAGGATTGGGGGATTGTAATGTTTCCATTGAATTTTGTCATGTATTAGGGTATGGAACTCGTATTTAATCAAAAGCATCAATCCCTCTATGTACCTTGATGTTAGTGACATTGGTTGTCGAACTCCTCTATCATGACCCTCCTAAAAATGTACACATCGCTCAAACAAAAACTTGACTTGACATGCTATGCTTTTTCTATCTTATGTTAATGTTGAGAGGGTGATATTAATGACAAAGATCCCTATATAGATAGAGAGGTAATGACAAAGATACCTCTCGATATTAATGCTTAGAGGGTGATATTAATGGCAAAGATCTTGATTTTCCAACAAGAATAAGAAATTAGACATTTCTCGTGGTGGCAAGAGGCCCAAGCATAAGAAATAGATAATAGATTTACTTCTCTTTTCCAGTTTCTAGTAGCTTTTTTTTTTTTAAGCTGTGGTTCACGGTCACTGAGTGGCCGCTACATCCACGGGAAAATATCGGGGCAGATCCACCCGAAGGGATCTGCCCGTCGGCCAATCTTAATAGGTCTAACCCCGAGGGCGTCGAGGAGATTTGACCCCGTGACCTCCCAAATTGGGAAAGTGCTTTAGCAACGGGAACTCGACCATTTGAGCTATCCCTTGGGGCTAGTTTCTAGTAGCTTTTATAACTATTGACTCTTTCATATTTATTATGATATTTTTTTAAACAATATATGACAATTTAAGTTTGAAGTTGGCAATTATAACTCATTAGTAATGAATTATGAATATGATGCTTCATGAAAGTTGAAAGTTGTTTCATTTCATTTCATTTTATAACATTTCATTTCATGTTAGATATTATTTGTTGTAATGGTTACACTTAGCTTACAAGTAGAACTTTGGTGATCAAGGATGATAAATGTTATATATTCAATTTTAAAAGCTTGAAACTTTAAGATTGATGAATCATGAGACTCAATATGTTGTATGTTACTATGTTACTAACTTGTGGACGTGGTTGATGAAGATTATAACTTCTAGATGATTGTTGTTATATGGTTCAATCTATGTTTTTTTATGTTTTTTATATCTAATTCATTATTCTACATGTTTTTGTTGACATATATGCAATGTTACTTGGGAGCGGGAGCGGAAGCGGGAGCGGGAGCGACCATTTTTAGAAGCTCCCGGTTTGGGAGCGAATCCCGGAGCGATTTTTTAAAAATATATATATTTTTTAATTTTTGATACATATATGTCAACAAAAACATGTAGAATGATGAATTAGATATAAAAAACATAAAAAAGCATAGATTGAACCATATAACAACAATCATCTAGAAGTTATAATCTTCATCAACCACGTCCGCAAGTTAGTAACATAGTAACATACAACATATTGAGTCTCATGATTCATCAATCTTAAAGTTTCAAGCTTTCAAAATTCAATATATAACATTTATCATCATTGATCACCAAAGTTGTACTTGTAAGCTAAGTGTAACCATTACAACAAATAATATCTAACATGAAATGAAATGTTATAAAATGAAATGAAATGAAACAACTTTCAACTTTCATGAAGCATCATATTCATAATTCATTACTAATGAGTTATAATTGCCAACTTCAAACTTAAATTGTCATATATTGTTTAAAAAAATATCATAATAAATATGAAAGAGTCAATAGTTATAAAAGCTACTAGAAACTAGAAAAGAGAAGTAAATCTATTATCTATTTCTTATGCTTGGGCCTCTTGCCACCACGAGAAATGTCTAATTTTTTAGTCTTGTTGCAAAATCAGGATCTTTGTCATTAATATCACCCTCCAAGCATTAATATCCAGAGGTATCTTTGTCATTACCTTTGTATCTGTATAGGGATCTTTGTCATTAATATCACCCTCTAAGCATTAACATAAGATAGAAAAAGCATAGCATGTCAAGTCAAGATTTTGTTTGAGTGATGCGTACATTTTTAGAAGGGTCATGATAGAGGAGTTCGACAACCAATGTCACTAACATCAAGGTACATAGAGGGATTGGTACTCTTGATTAAATATGAGTTCCATACCCTAATACATGACAAAATTCAATGGAAACATTGCAATCCCCCAATCCTGAAATCCTGAAAAACTGATAAGTCTGCTGGATTTTGAATGAAATCTAAAATTCTACTTTCTCCATATGAAATCCAATGAGGACGAAACCACTCTCAAACATCCTGAGTCATTTCATGGTAATGTTAAAAATTTAAGTAAAAGGATGAAAATGAAAATTAAAGAAAATGTCACTTTTACTTTATGAATTTAACATTACCATGAATAGCATATCAATACTAGGGCCTAGACTTGATCATTAAGTTGCCCCACTCAAAAACTATTTGTTTCTTTAAAAAAAAATTGCATTTCGAACATTACTACAAAAAAAAAAAATGCTAAAAAGGCAAAACGCTCCTGAAAAGGCAGGGAGCGAATTTTTTTTTAGGGAGCGCGCTCCCGACCCGCTCCCGAGTCGCTCCCGCCCGGAGCGCGGATCGGGAGCGGGAGCGAGGGGGGGGGGGCGCTCCCCCGCAACACTGCATATATGTATCAAAATATAAAAAATATATATATTATATAAAAATGCTCCACGATTCACTCCCAAACCGGGAGCTTTTGAAAATGTCGCTCCCGCTCCCGTTTTCGCTCCCGCTCCCGCTTTCGCTCCCACTCCCAAGTAACACTGAGTGGTCTTATGGGTCTCCAAGTGGCTAAAATCCCTGTCTTTGTTCTCATGTTGAGGGCTCTCAAGGTGCTGCTAGCCCTCCCATGTCTCAGTGTGTGAAACCATCCTCATGTGGGCTTTGGACTAACTACCATCCATCTGATCAGTGCTAAGTCGACTTGGGGCATGTTGGTCCAGGTGCATCATCCCCTAAAAGTCAACAATAAAATGCTATGGGTGCTCGGGGTGCTCATGCATGTAAGTGGTGCTCTACAGTTGTTTGGAGTCTCATGGCTCTCAACGCCACACCTGTAGGTGTTAATATGTCCCTCTGCAAGACCTGGAACCCAGTTATGTTGTCCAGACCTATAGATGGAACCACGTGTCAGTTACACACAATATTTAGTGTTACAACTTTCACCATTAGGTACAATCATCATTGCATCTTAGTGAACCAACCTTGAAAGTAATGGGCAAATTAAAACTCCATATAAGGCTTCCCCTCAGAAATTAGGGCTTTGGTCACGTAATGGTGTTAGCACTCTAGGTAGGAGTGATTAATAGACAACCCTATTAGGTGTTCTCACGCCCCAAAGGGAAGTGACATGTCCTTGGTCCACCCTTCAATCATGCCATGCGAATAATGATGGAACAGAGGGGAAAGGTTTCTTCGCCAAGTGCCATGGTTAAAGGGACCAACTATGATGGGCTCCTCATTCTAAGTGTATAGATGTTATGTAATTGATTAACATGTAATTAGGGCACAATCAAAGATCATGCCCCTTTCCGTACAGGTGCCCAAGGGCTTATTTAAGCCAGGGTCTTGCCTGTAAAACAAAATCATTCAATAATTAATATATGTATCTATTCATTTTATCTAAGTTTGTGCGGGTGGTATCAGAGCAAGCACTCCTTTGGCCTGTGGATATCCGCTGCCTCCAGTCTTCGACCTATCGTGCTCCAACTATCGATTCTTCCACGCCACTGCTCTGCGCTTTTGTTCCCTTACCTTCCAACCCACGTCACAAATTTCATCCGCATCCTTGTTTTTTGTTTTTTTCTTACGCCGTCCCTGTATCGTGTCGCTGATCTGGACGCCGTTCCTTTCGCTACCCATTCTCCCCGTCTGCACTGCTGTCTGTCGTCAGCGCTCATTTCCACGTCCAAATCCCCGGTTCCAACCTGCTCCTCTGCTCTCCCTACTGTGCTCATTCCCTCCCATCCTTCCAACCCATAGGCTGTCACTGTCGCTAGGTTGAACCACGACAGCGAACCACAACAATGAACAAGGCAACGAATTCTCTGGTTATAATTGTATAGTGGGTATTAATATATATATACTATATAGTTATATATATTTAATATATTTATTAATTAATTTAAAATAAATAAATAAATAATTATTGAAAAAGAAAAAAAATAGAATGAAGTTGAGATTTTTTTTAAGCTGGATAAATATACGCCACCATAGACTTGGTCAATGTTGTCGTCAATTTCAATGGCAGATTTTAGTAAAAAATTGTTTGACCTCAAGAATAAGGTTACCGAGCATTCCAATGAAATCAAGGAGCTCCAGGATACAACAAAGAGAATAGAAATTCAGCTTGATCAAAACCATAACGTATTTAAAAGAGAGCATGCAATCCTTTCAAATACGGTGAATTTGAATTATAATCAAACAATGATGATGTTGACTTGTATTTGTGACAAGTTGAAGATTACACCCGATCAAATACCCCAGAGTAATGAAGCTACTCAACATCTCAGTTCGCTAGATTCGTCAAACTCGTCAGACTCACATGAGAAAACTGAGTCTCCAAAAACATCGTGCACACCCCATTAGCAAAATAGTAACACGAATTTTCAAAATATGTAGCTCTGGAATCAATTCTCAAATATGCAGCTTGCAAATCAATACCCTCTCTTTACTCCAACAGTTGCGACGTATCAACGAAGAGCGAAACTTGAACTTTCCAAATTTGACGGTAACGAGAAGTGCAACGTTGCATGGTTCAACAAAGCAAAAGAATATTTCAAGATTTATGGTATTGACAATGATGACGAAAATATCAAGCATGCATCCATGCAAATGGAAGGTGAAGCATATAATTGGTAAATGTGGTGGAAAAGATAACACTTACTGTTAGTTGGAGAAAATTCAAAAAGGCATTCTTTAAAAGGTTTCAAGGTGTTAAGGAGGAAGAATTTTTCTTAGCACTCACCATATTGCAACAACAAGGGGATGTGGACAAATACACCTGGGAATGGGAAACTTTAGCCACACGAGTACTTGGAATATTTGAAACTCGTCTCATTTGATCATACATCCCAAGACTTAAACCCCATCTACAGGCAAAACTTGAGCTTCATGGCATTACTTCGATAGAAGAAGCAAGACAAAAAGCGAAAGCTGCTGAGAAGAAACATGAAAAGATTCAGTATCCAAAGGTTGAAAGAGTATATTCGAGATGAAGATTTTCTCAGGCTGCAAACATGGATAATACAAAATATGTACCACCGCATCTTCGTGAAGGAGACAGAACTAATTTGGAAATGCAAAGGATGAAATAAGGTAAGCGTAGACGTTGTAACAAAAAATTGGACCCGAGACACAAATGTGCTAAAGGGAAAGAAACCAAGAACTTATGTACATGTGAAGCAACTAATGATTCAGACAATGAAGAATTAGACGAAAAAGAAATTGAATATTCTCCACAATTTACTCCAGAACCAGATGATGAAAGTATTCCACAAGTATCATTATCAACCATGACAAGTATATGACAATCCCAGACATTAAAATTAAAAAGGCATATCAAGAAGAACAATGTAATGGTCCTAATCGATAACGGTAGCACCCACAATTTTTTGGACTCAACCATGGTGAAGAAACTCAACATTTTCACATTTCCCATGCCCAACATGAAGGTTATTGTAGCTGACAGCAAGAAAAATGTAGAGGTAGGGAAATGCCATAAAGTCAATTTTGCAGATTGAAGACTATAATCTAGAATCTCCGTTCTACACTATGCCATTGGGAGGAGTGGATGTGGTCTTAGGTATCCAATGGTTACAAACCCTAGGCACTTATTCTGCCAACCATCAAAAGCAATTTTTAAGATTTAAATGGGAAGGGCAGAAGTACAAGTTATATGGATTCTAGCCACTTGAGAATCAAGGTGTATAGTCATCCCAAATGATGAAAATGATTCGGAAGGGAGCACCAACTTATGTAGTACATTGTCATCACTTAGAAATGTTAACTTTGAATCTGGTCAATGAAGAAGCACCAGAAGTTGAAGAGCTAATTCAAAAACACGAAAAAGTTTGCCAAGACGTTCCAATGAAGATGCCTCCTAAAAGAGAAATCGAGCATACAATAGAAGTCAAAGCGGTATCAAATCCCATCAACATCAAATGTATTGATATCCACATCATCAAAAAACTGAAATTGAGAGATTAGTCCAAGATCTTTTAAAGTGTGGCATCATCACAAAAAGTAAAAGCTCGTATGCTGCTCCATTTGTACTAGTTCGAAAGAAAGATGGATCATTCAGATTATGCGTCGATTATCGAGGACTAAACAAAATCACAATTAAAAACAAGTTCCCAATTTCTTTTATCGATGAAATGTTGGATGAACTACATGGTGCTAAATACTTCTCAAAATTGGACTTAAGGTTAGGGTATTACCAAATCAGAATAAGGTTTGAAGACGTAACAAAAAATGTGTTCCGAACACATGAAGGTCATTATGAGTTTAAAGTAATGCCTTTTGGTTTAACCAGTGCACCGACAACATTCCAAGCTGCTATGAATGAGCTATTCCATCCATATCTAAGGAAGTTTGTGTTAGTATTCTTTGATGACATTCTAATTTATAGTAAAACATGGAAGGAGCACTTACACCATTTGGAACAAGTTCTTACTGTATTAGAAAAACATTAGTTTTATGCCAAGAAGTCCAAATGCACTTTTGGGAAGGACGAAGTAGAATATCTCGGACATATAATATCTAAGGAAGGAGTAAACATAGATCCTAATAAAATCAAGGCTATAAGGGAATGGCTCAAACCAGTTAATATCTCCAAGCTAAGAAGATTCTTAGGATTGAACGGGTATTATCGAAGATTTTTTAAAAACTATAGCCATATAAACGTAGCCCTAAGGAACCTTCTAAAGAAGAACTCATTTCGATGGAATGATGAAGCAAAAAAGTGTTTTGAAGGCTTGAAGGAAGTTATGTCTAATGCCCCTATATTGGCAACTCCAGACTAATCAAAACCATTTGTAATTGAGTGTGTTGCTTTAGGTTTTGGCTTAGGAGTAGTACTAATGCAGGATGGACACCCAATCGCGTTTGAGAGCAGGAAGCTCAATAAGCAAGAACATCTCAAGTCTACATACAATAAGGAAATGCTTGCTATTATGCACAAATTAGCCAAATGGAGACACTATCTCTTGGGAAGTAAGTTCTTAATACAAACATATCATAATAGTCTTCAGAATCTCCTCCAGTAGAAAATGCTATCTACAAAACAACAAAAATGGATCGAAAAAATGGCTGCCTTCGACATGGATATATTACATAAAAAAGGGAAAGATAATGTGGTAACTAATACTATGTCTAGGAAAGACGAGGAACCATCATTACTTGTAGTTTCAGCTGTTGTTCCTGATTGGCTTAATGAGATTCGAAGTGAATATGCTAAAGATCCCAAAACAAGTGCTATAATTAATAACATGCCTCAGAATTCAAAATTTGAATGGAAAAACGATATTCTATGGTACAAGGGAAAAATTTGTCTGGGTTCAAATTCGAAATTTAAAGCCAAGATTCTCAAAGAGTCGCATGATTCACAATCAACCAGACATGTAAGATTCTTTAAAACCTACTATAATGCACGTCAATGATTCTTTTGGAAGGGAATAAATAGTGATATTCAAAAATATGTAGCAGAATGTGATCAATGTCAACGAAATAAAAGTGAGAACATTATGACCCCAGGGTTGCTCCACCCCTTAAATATCCCAAACAAAAAATGGGAAGAAATATCAATGGATTTTATTGAAGGATTACCCATGTCAGATAGGAAAGATAAAATTCTTGTAGTAGTAGACAGACTCACAAAGTATGCACATTTCATAGGAATGAAGAAATTAGATTCAACAAAAGAGATCGCCGAGATATTTTGCAAGAATGTCTACAAATTAGATGGATTCCCTAAAGTCATTGTTAGTGATTGAGATCCCAAGTTTGAAGGGAATTTTTGGAAGGAGCTTTTCAAGCATATTGGAACATACCTCAACTTGAGTTCTGCATATCATGCGCAAACAAATGGTCAGACAGAAACTGTTAATAAGTGCTTAGAAGCTTAACTTCGTTGTTATGCAATAGACAAGCAAAATAAGTGGGCTCAGTAGTTACATCTCGCTGAATAGTGGTACAATTCAACTTATCACACTTTCGAAAAGATGACCCCATTTCAAAGTTCTGTACGGATATGAACCTCCCAAATGGAAGGATTTGGCCACTTTTGAGACAAAAGTCCCAACAGTAAAGGAGCAATTAGAAGAAACCCAAAGAGGTTTTCAAACATTAAAAGAAAAGCTTAGTATTGCAAGAAATTGCCTGAAGCAGCAGGCCGACCGACACGGAACAGAGAGAGAATTTGAAGTTGGAGAATGGGTATTTGTTAAACTTCAACCTTACAAGCAACTATCCCTAAAACAAAAAGCGAAAAACAAATTGGCGCCAATGTTTTATGGGGCATATTAGATTAACAAAAAGATCATCCAAGTAGCATACAACTTAAGCCTTCTAGACAAAAGTCAAGTTCACAACGATTTCCATGTATCTTGTCTTAGAAAGGCATTGGGTAGACACCAATCAGCACAGACAACACTTCCGATATTTGATGATGAAGGCAAGTTCATATTAGAACCAGAAGGAATTGTTACCACTAGGAAAGGAATTCGCGATCTCGAGTAATTAAAGAATACCTTATCAAGTGGAAGAATCTACCAGATGAAGAAGCCTCATGGGAGCCAAAAGCCTTTTTCCAAAAACACCCGTCGTTGCGTATGCTTTGAGGACAAAGCATATTTTCAAGAGGAAGGCAATGTTATGTAATTAATTAACATGTAATTGGGAGACGATCAACGATGATGCCCCTTCCCGTACAGGTGCCTAAGGGCTTATTTAATCCAGGGCCTTGCCTATAAAAAACATCATTCAATAGTTAATATATGTATCTATTCATTTTATCTGAGTTTGTGTGCTCGAATAGATGTGGGGATGGAGCAATTGTGAATGCTGTTGAAATTTGTAACTAGGTTTGGTATCCATAAATGTATTTAAGTCACAATGAAATGAACTTATCAAAGAACGAAGAAAATATTATTATTATTATTATTACGACTTATTAAATGTAAAATTTTCTGTTTTCCCAACCCGGTTTTCAGTTTCACCTTATTTCTCCCATGTAGTTAAATGCCCATTCCCATAGCCATACATTTAACAGACTGAAAAAATAAATATTGCTGAAAACACAAATTCTGGAAATTTTTCAGAGTGTTGGAAATTGCAGAAATAAAAATCAGCAATTAAAAACAGCCATTAAAACGCATTAAAACATTGATATTTTTGGTCAACTTGACCCTGGAAAAACCCCCTACAACTCTTGGGGAAAACCAGTTTGAGAACTCTTCTTTATTTCTGGAAAATGCCTTTTTACAGAGAAAATTTTCAGCTAATAAATTTCAGCAAAAACAGAAATTTCCAGCAAGCAAAACTTATCTGTTTTCAGCCCAACAGACAATCTGAAAAGTGTTGTACGAGATGTACGGGCTGTACGGACGTACGGACCGTACGGACTGTACGGACCGTACGGACAGCCGTACAGACTTGTACGGACAGACCTCGAAAAATGTGCAGAAAATCGCCTCCTCGATATTCGTGCTGAAAATTAATTTTTCCACTGTTTTGCTCACAAAAATTGCCTTTTTCTGCTTGTTCTTTATGCTGTTCGGATTTGCTGAAGTGCTGCCTGTATGTGTGCCAAACTGCTGCCTCTTTCTCCTCCTTGTCCAGAAATCTCTCTTGCTCTCTTGCTCTCCTTCTCCCAATCTGCTCATGAAAGAAAGAATGATCTTTTTCCTCCTTTTCCTCCCTTAACCCAACCCTAAATGACTTTTGGGTGATCCCTAAATCCAATGGCTGAAATAGATTTAGATCAATGGCTGAGATTAAATGCTCATTTAAATCTCACTTTCTATTTTTTAATTCACCCCACTTTAATAAAGACCCACTTAGTCATTTATTTCCAAAGTCACTTTTCCTTTCTAATTTTTCATTGACTTTATAAAAGTCACTTTAAAATTAGACTTAGTAACTTTATCACTTAAAGTCACTTTCAAATTAGATTTAACTTTATAAAAATTATAAAGTTACTTTAGGAGAAAAATTAAATTCTTTTGGACACTTTTCCCTAGGCCAAAGATCAAAGCCTTAGGGAACCACCTGTCCTCCGGTACCAAATTTCAACATTAAAGCATGGGTTTCATGCTTGGGTCATCTTGTTTAAGGTCAAATTCCCCATTGAGGACGTTTAGGATTTATTCTGAGTCGTTAGAGTCATTGTACATTAAAAGAGACCCATCTCGAGCTTTCGAATCATGTAAAAATAATTATTTTTGAGTAAAAAATGAATTTAGTCTCCTCCACACCAAGTCGACCACAAGAAGATCAAGTTGGCCTCAAGAAGAGTAATTCGACCTCCCTGGAAGGCTATATATACAAGGCAATTCGAATTCATTTAGATCATCTCACTCTCTCACACATAGTTTGATATCTGGAGCTGGAAGCTGGGAAGTGCAAAGTTGGTAAAGGGCTAGAAGAAGAGATGGAAAGAAGTGCGAGTTTTTGGAGGAAGATAGAAGACCTCAAGATTAAAAGTTTGGAACAACTCTCACTCACTTCTGTGGTGAATCAAGGGAGATCAAAATTACTCTAGTTTGGTTGAAGTTGCTGATGCTGCAACTGATGTTGCTAGGTCGAAGCTGCTTTTGAAGGATTATCATCTGCAAGAAGGATTGAGGGTTGACTTGGTGTGAAGGAAGTTTTTGTCTGGGTCTAGAGTCTTGGATTATCTCGAGAAACTATTGAAGGACGAATTGTTGATTGGGTTTTCCCCTAGATAGGAGTTTTTCCCTAGATGTACGCCTACATCTGTTGTCCTTGTGTCACTGTTTTGGTAATTGCTTGATGAACTAAACGATAAAAGAAGAACATAAAGATAAAAAAATCACAAGTAATTATCTATACAAGAAAATCTTTGTGCCTTTTTGATAATATAACATGGTCTCAGAGCTAAGGTGGAGGAAAAGGGAAGTTTTGAGTGTCTACTAGAAGCAATCTAAGGATTGATCAAGAGATCATATAAGGAGCTCTTATAAGAGAAGAAGCTCACTATCTTCAAGGACAATGTCTAACACAATAAAGAGAGAACAAATTGGAAGGAGCATCAAACTATAGATCTTGGAAAAAGAGAATTGACCTCATTCTTGAAAAGAACAAGGTCTTGGATTTGGTCAAAGGAAAGGTGAAGAAACCTACCGAAGAATTTAGTGTTGTAGACATGGTGAAGTATAGAGAATTGGAGATATTGGTTATGACACTGATGGTAGAAAGCATAAAGGACAATCTTGTCCCATACATTTCGAATATAGACCATGCTCAAGAAATGTATGAAGCTTTGCCAAAATTACTCACTATCAAGAACATTGGTGAAGTAACAAGTTTGAAGAATGAGTTAAGGACTACAAAGATGACAAAGGATGATACTGTGGCTCCCTTCTTTGTGAGGATATCTAGAATTGGAGATGAAATTCAAGCCATAGATGAAATTGTACTAGAAGAGGAGCTAGTAATCACTGCAGTATTGGGATTACCACCTACTTGGAGTTCTTTTGCTTTAGGGCTCGATAGTTGGAAAGAAGCTCCTACCTTTGAACAATTGTGGAATGCTTGCACTCAAGAAGAAATGAGAATTTCATTAGTATCCAACAACGAAGAAGAAATGGTTTCAAATGCATACTTCGCTTCTCATAAGAAAGGACACTCCAAGAAGTGAAGAGGGCCAAGAAGGAAGGTTGATATGTCCAAGATAGAATGCTACCAATGCCACAAGATGGGTCACTATAGAAGTGGTTGTCCTGACAATCCAAAGAACAAGACAAGAATCAGAGACGAAGCCAATGTTGTTGAAGAAAGATCTCTAAAGAAGACTAAGCCCGAAGAACTGGATATAAGGGACTTAAACTATTAAGTCCTTTGATCTAAGCTTTAGTTATTTCATTTTTGAGTTCTAGTTTTTGTAGGTTTAACATTTTGGAAAAACATTTTTTTTATTCTTAAGGTCACAGGTACCAGTCAAGCTTGGAGGGAGCCCTCATCAACCTCCAAAGTTAAGTATCTTGTTACCATTTTCGTTCCTAGTCTTCCATAGTTATCCAATTTTGTTTGCATTAAATACTAATCACATTTCTACTCTTTTTCCTTGTTTAGGAAAAACTTGCTAAAGACTCAAGGAAGAAGGCCTCACAAGACAAAGCATTGGAATTTCCACAATATTGGGTCTAGGTTAGAGTCTTAGAATCTCTGACGCTACCAAACCAAGAATCTCAATAAGAACTACTTTGTACAATGGAAAATATAAATTAGTAAATCACATATGCATAAGTATACAGAATTTTTAACAAAATATTGTACAATAATGTACAACCCTATCTTCGTTATATTAAGCCATTTTGAATAATACAACAATCTATGGTATACAAGATGCAATGACAAACATGCTGCGCAGAGTTTATGTTGTATCTTGTCTTGCCGGTCCTTCATTTCCTTACTGCTCCTTAGTCCTTCAAAGGACAACACATAGAGACTCTAGGAGGGTTGCCACCTAACACTGTTGCTAGTCACTGATGCTGCGTGTACACGGGCTGATCCAATTTTCTCTCTAGGTTGGCCAATACCTGACCTCAAATCTGCGTTCTAATAACTTATTTCGTCCATCAAAGAACTACTCATAAGGCTCCAAACTTCACCCAATCTTCAGCTATCTTTGTCACTTAAAGACTGCTAGTCTAGGGCTACTTTGGTCACTTTCTTGTTGCCCTCCACTAACCACCAAGTGCCCAATACTCTACTGTAGGATCTGCTCCTAAAAATAGGCTTTCATTCACCAAGACAAGCCCTGCAATTGGCTCCCACAGGCTGCAAATGTAATCTGATCCAAATTGATCCAAACCTAGACCGAACACAAGGCAAAACTCAGTCAAACATACCTTTTGACTGCTGCTCTAAACTGAAGTGAACTGCTGTAGATGAGGTTGCTTGGTTAGGGCTTCTCACAACCACTTGTGAACCCACTTTTCTACCTCCTAATAGCCTCCTACAGCTGTGGCACACCTTCTTCTAATTGCTGTTGACCCACGCTGGTGTGTACAGCTAAGAAGGACCCTTAAACACACCCAACAACACCTTGTTTGAGCTTTGGCCTTTTTGCAATTACCCCTGTGCTATCCCTCGCCTAAACAATGATGAATGGTGGCACAAGCTCCCTCACAAACCACCCAACAATGTTCCTCTGTAATGCGGCCTCCCTGCTGGCTAACTCGCACTTCAAAACTGTCATAAGGGAGACACCTAACGTCCCTTCTCCTTTGCTGAAGTTACCCTAGCATGCGGCCCAAAACATAGATCCTTTTCCTCCTCCAACGAGCTGCCTTTTTCTCTTGTACGTTGCCGTTATGTTGCACAAATGGATGAGGATTAGAGTTGTCCAACTCCTTCCACATATACACATAGGAAAGGCTCCCTCCAACGTCTAACATATGCTTGACAAGCTGTCACATGCCTTCTTAACACTAAGCCGACCTTTACACTTCTTGTGCAAACCCACATATGAACTTCAAAAATTCATAACTCAAGTTCTAGAGCTTCGATTCGAGTGATCTTCGAAGCGCTGGAATCGCCACGCCAAGCTCTGTCACTTCAAATTTTCTCATGCTCAAATTCTTCATGGTTTTGGTCCAAATCCCGATGGGTGCAAAACGCCATAGTTGGGTTCCAAGCTCACAAGTGACTCTTGTGGCGCTTTGCCCTCCAATCCCTGAACCCTAGGTCTTGGAGTACCTCCCAAGCTACTAAAAAATAAACACTCCCTTTTAGCGAGGGAGGTACTTCTAAGACTAGGAAGTAACTCATCATCATCATTACTACTAGCAACACTCGCCAACTCTTGGCGCTCACAATTGCAGCAATCCCTGTTCTGTGAACTACACCTCTCTCGGAAGTGTCACTGTCACTGCTGGAAGCATCCTGCTTCTTCTTCTTCTCCTGTATCACTTTCCAATCTCTCCATGATTCTTTCTTGCCAAATGTGGAAGCACCCTTGCTTCCCATTGGCCATGCGCTCTTCTTGCGCTGCAAAGTTTCCCTTTGAATCTGCAAGGAGCTCGACTCCCTCTGAGCCTCTAGAACTTGGACCTTCTTCTCGGGAACCTGTACTTGTACCTTTGAAGCCTGCACCTGCAACTGCTTCTCTAGAACCTGCACCTGCTCCACCTGCTTCTTCCCATGATCCATAGGCTTGCCTGTTAGCCTGTATAGACCATGCACTCTAACTCCAAGCACAATCCCATTGGAGCTAGAGCCTCTAGGCCTGAGTCTTGCCTTCCCATCCTGGAACAAGACCTCAAACCCCTTCTTCTTGATCATCGAGACAAAAATCACGCTATATCTGAGTCTTGGTACAAACAGTACATCCTAGACCCGCATCACTCGTCTTGTCTCCATTCTAAATGGCACAACTCCCGATCCTCGGATCTCCTTCTAACTCTTGTCGCCCAACACCATGTGCAACTTCGAGTCCCATTCAGCTAGAGTCTCATAAACCTCTTGTTACCTTGTCGTATGTTTCGTCGCGCCACTGTCCACATACCATCCATCCTCATCGATAGTACCTTGCGAGAAATGAGAGATCATGGCAAAGTCGTCCTCCTCCAATCTCCCGGTGAGAGCATAAATCTCAGCAGAAAAGGCAACACCAACGACCTGCTTTCCTTTCTTCTTCTTGTCATATCCCTTCTTCTTCATTGGACATCTTGAGGAAAAATGACCCATCTCGCCACAGTTGAAACATTTGACTTTACTTAAGTCCTTCTCCTTACCCTTCATTCACGCTGCAAGTGCCATGTCATCCTCTGAAGCCCTCTTCTTTGGATGAAGATCATCGTCTTGCAACTCTTCCTGAATGAAGTCGCCCCACAGACTATTCCAGTATGGCAACAATCCCTTTGATGAAGGGTTTCCATTCCTCAGCGAACCCTTTCAAAGCAATCCTCACCATAACTGAATCTGAAATAGTCACACTGACGATAGCGAGCTCATCTCTGACCTGAGACAATCTCGTCAGATACTAAGTCACTCCACCCTGTACCATCTTGGTGGACTTCAACTTATCATCCAATACCAATACCTGATTCTCGTTCTTATTATATAACAAATTCTGAGGAGTGATCCACATCTCATGTGCAGTGTACTCCCAGGACAAATGAGGTATCAGGGAATCCTTCACACCATCAAGGATGATCAATCTCGCCCTCGTATCCAAATCTTCGTACACCTCCAGCTCCTTTGGGTTAGTTGGCTTCTTGATAGCTTTTTCGGCGAACTCCCAGATCCTGTTGACCTGTAAGACCAACTTTATCCTTTCCTTCCATGGACTATAGTTGGACAATCCCTCCACCTTGTCCTCATATCGAATACTAGCTTGCAACTTCGACATTGTCACCTACAATGTGACCAACTCCCTCTTAAGCTATACTTCGCTGTGCACAACTCTGATTCACTATCTTCTAAAGTAGCTCAGACACACTCTGATACCATGTTGAATTTGCACGATCTTGGGTCTAGGGTAGAATCTTAGAATCTTTGACGCTACCAAACCAAGAATCTTAACAAGAACTACTTGCACAACGGAAAATATAAAGCAGTAAGTCACATATGCACGAGGATACACAATTTTTAACAAAATAATGTACGATAACATATAACCCAAATTCGCTATATCAAACCAATCTGTATAATAAAAATTCTATGGTCTACAAGATACAATGACAAACATGCTGTGCAGACTTTATGTCATATCTTGTCCTGCCAATCCTTCGCTTCTGTACTGCTCTCTCGCTGCCCCTTAGTCCTTCAAAGGACAACACATAGACTCTAAGAAGTTTGCCACCTAACATCGCTGCAAGTCGCTTCTGCTGCGTGTACAAGGGCTCATCCAATATGCTCTCTAGGCTGGCCAATACCTGAGCTCCAATCTGGCTTCTAGTAACCTCTTTTGTCTATCAAAGAGCTACTCATAAGGCTCCAAACTTCACCCAATCTTTAGCTATCTTCGTCACTTCAAGGCTGCTAGTCTAGGGCTACTTTGGTCACTTTCTTGTTGCCCTCCACCAACCACCAAGTGCCTAATACTCCACTATAGGATCTGCTCCTAAGAATAGGCTTTCATTCACCAAGACAAGCCCTTTAATTGGCCCTCGCAGGCTGCAAATGTAATCTGATCCAAACTGATCCAAACCTCGACCCAATGCAAGGCAAAACTCAGTCAAACATACCTTTTGATTGCTTCTCTAAACCGAACAGAGCTGATCTAGATGAGGCCGCCTAGTTAGGGCTTCTCACAGCCACACTTGAACCCACTTTTCTACCTCCTAATAGCCTCCTACAACTGCGGCACACCTTCTTCTTATTGCTGTTCACCTGCGCTAGTGTGTAGGGCTAAAAACAACCCTTAAACATACCCAACAACACCTTGTTTGAGGCTCGACCTTTTTGCAATTATCCATATGCTATCCACTACCTAAATAGTGATGAATGGTGCCACAAACTCCGTCACAAACAACCTAGAAATGTCCCTCTGTAATGTAGCGTCCCTGCTGGCTAAATCGCACTTCAAAACAGTGGTAAGGGAGACCCCTAACGTCCCTTCTCTTTTGCTGAAGTTACCCTAGCCTGTGGCCCAAAACAAAGATCCTTTTCCTCCAACGAGCTTCATTTTTCTCTTATACGTTACCCTTATGTTGCACAAATGGATGAAGATTAGAGTCCTCCATCACCTTCTATATATACACATAAGAAGGGCTCCCTCCAATGTCTAATATAGGCTTGACAGGCTGTCACATGTCTTCTTAACACCAAGCCGACCTTGAGACTCCTTGTGCAAACCCACACATAAACTTCAAAAATTCATAACTCAAGTTCTAGAGCTCCGATTTGAGTGATCTTCGAAGCGTTGGAATCGCCACACCAAGCTCTATCACCTCAATTTTTCTCATGTTCAAATTCTTCATGGTTTTGGTCCAAATCTTGATGGGTGCAAAACCCCATGCTTGGGTTCCAAGCCCACAAGTGACTCTTGTGGCGCTTTGCCCTCCAATCCCTAAACCCTAGGGTTTGGGGTACCTCCCAAGCTACTAAAAAATCAACAATTTTCATAATCATTCTTGATAGACTATTACTAACATCATCATGTCTAGCTTCTTGAATCTTAAAGATTCTTGATTGGGTGATTCATCATTAGATAAATCTACCCTCCTCATATCTTTGATTATTCTTATGGAACCCTAGAAACGTTTGTTTGTGAAAACCCTAACTTAAGGGTATGTCGATGATAATGTGTGGAACCCTAGCCTACTTAGGGTTATTGATGAAGTCTAAAGAAACTCACTGATGCTTTGATGATGTCATGTTTGGGACTTTGGTATGGGTATGGAAACCCAAACTTGTTAGGGTTGAATGGTAATGTCTGAAATCCCGAACCTTTGAAGTATTGATAATTTAGTGTTTGCCATGTTTTGTATTGAAACCCTAGATCATTAGGGTTTGGTAGTGTATATAAGCAAGACCCTTGTAATGTCTTAGAAATGAAATCCCTAGTATGTGTGTGTTTGTCTGATCAAACCCTAGTTTGATTAAGTTTTTTATATGGCTAACTTTTATTGATATTTGTATAGTTGGGTTTGACTAACACATGGTATGTCGATGATAATGTGTGGAACCCTAGCCTACTTAGGGTTATTGATGAAGTCTAAAGAAACTGGCTGATGCTTTGATGATGTCATGTTTGGGACTCTGGTATGGGTATGGAAACCCAAACTTGTTAGGGTTGAATGGTAATGTCTGAAATCCTGAACCTTTGAAGTATTGATAATTTAGTGTTTGCCATGTTTTGTATTGAAACCCTAGATCATTAGGGTTTGGTTATGTGTATAAGCAAGACCCTTATAATGTCTTAGAAATGAAATCCCTGGTATGTGTGTGTTTGTCTAGTCAAACCCTAGTTTGATTAAGTTTTTTATATGGCTCTCTTATTGATATTTGTATAGTTGGGTTTGACTAACATATGTTATGATGATGGAATCCTAGATATATGAGTTGACCTAATTAATGATGATCGTGAGTCCTAGGGTTTGGAACTAAGCCCTAGTCGAAGTTTGATTCTCTAGGATGATAATATTTGTGAATTCTAGGGTTTTGTAATAAACATTAGTAGAATTCCAAATCTCTGATATATAATGACAATGTGATAATTAATTTGAGATTTTTGTAAGATTGTTGAACTCTGAATTTGAGTTATGATTGTTGGGAATAAGTAAAATCTAGGGTTTACAACAAATCCTAGTGGAAACTAGTCATGTTGTTGATTGAGCTGTGATTGGTTTTGATTGTTTCATCTCATGTATGAAATCTAGGGTTTGTATGAAATCCTAGTAGGAAGTCTAACACATGAATTTTGAAAGTTGTTAAATACATTGTAGATCTATATTTGTTTAAATTGTTTCTAGGGTTTGCAATATGATGTAGTAGGGTATGTCATACGTCTGGAGGAATCATTGAAACCCTAGATGTAATGAAAGTTGTTATAAAATCTTGATGAAGTAGTCTAGGGTTTATGACAAAAACCATAGCAGGAAGCTGAAGTGTGTGTCTCTTGTATTTTGATGTCTAAAGTTAAATGCTTCCATGGTTTTGATATGGTTAATTTCATGCTTCTATAGATTTGGTTGTACTTGCTATCTAAGTTGTGCAAGTATATAATCTTCAAGATGGTGAATATTCTCCGAAGATTATGGTGAAGAGTATGGTAATTTTGATTATGGTAAAGTAAGTTGATATGATAAGCATGATGTGAATGATGATGGTCATGATAACTTTGATAAGAAGGATGGAAGCCATGAAAGATTCTCCGATGTTGTAAAAAAGAAGTTGAGCCCCTGATATTAAGAGGGAACTTGAATGAAATAAATCACCGTAAGTTAAGAGGTAGCTTGGATGAAAGGAATCCCCCTAGTTGAGAGGGAGGTAATATCATAGTCATGATGGACACCTTGATAGAAGGAATTGGAGAATGTATTTTGAAGGACTGCTGAGATAAGAAAAGTCAGATCTATTTGTGGTATATGTTGCTGCATGAAAAGTAGGAAAATAAGCTGTATGGTTGAGGAATCTTCTGTCAAGATTCATTTGGAAAGCTCTATGTCCTACTATAAAAAGTTGAGAAGCAACATCAAGTTGTCCGGAAGACCCCGATAGGTTCATATCTATTTATGTACATTTGAAAGTTTGTTACTGATTGGGGTTGTGTTTGTACAGGTAAATCTCTCGAAAGCTTGATAACATGTTTTACATGCTTAGGGTTGTCGATCAGTTTGATTGGGAGAGATTGGTTGCCAATTTGTTGATCGGGGAGTATTTGTTACCGATTGGAATAATTAGGAAATTGAGGCTTTATGTAAGACACATTACCTGGGAGGACATCTGGCCGACACTTTGTGTTGATGTCTAGTTCCCGAAGTAGGGAGGGTGGTGTTGGTTATGGAGCTTTGACCTCAGATACGCACCTAGATCCTTGGGTTGATGGTTAGCAAGTAAGCTTGATGGTACCTAGAGAGGCTGAAAGCTTTAGTCCATCTTAGTCCAACCTGGATAGATTGCCCTGGTCAACAATATAGTCCATGGCATTGCGGTGCCTAAATTGTTGGTGGACCATGGATAGATTTCCCTGGTTAGGAATCCAGTCCATGGCATTGCGGTGCCTAAAACTCTTCATGGTCCATGTGCTTTGAGATCTTCCTTGTACTTGTACTGATGAATATCTCCCTAGTTAAGAGGGAGTGCTGAAATTTGTAACTTGGTTCGGTCTTCATAAATGTATTTAAGTCACAATGAAATGAACTTATCAAAAGAATGAAGAAAATATTTTTATTATTATTATTATGACTTATTAAAGCATGGGTTATCTTGTTTTAGGTCAAAGTCCCCATTAAGGACTTCTAGGATTTATTATGAGTCATTAGAGTCATTTTACATTGAACGAGACCCCTTTTGGGCTTTCAAATCATGTAAAAGGAATTATTTTTGAGTCAAAAATGAATTTAGTCTCCTTAAGACGAAGTTGGCCTCAAGAAGATCAAGTCGGTCTTAAGAAGAGTAATTCAAATGTTCAAGAAAGTGTAACTAGGTTCGGTCTTCATAAATGTAATTTTGATCTTTGTAGTTGTAAAAGAAAATAATTATTATTTTTGTCATTTGTAAAAATGAGTTTCTTGCTCATTGCATAGGTCAAGCACATGTTTAAGTGCTTCTAGGAAAGTCAAAGAGTCAATGTAATTGTTGAAGACACATGTGGGCTTGTTACACAATTAAAATCTATGTATTAGAGTCAAAGCCAACACATTGTGTTGATGTCTAGTTCCCGAAGTAGGGAGGGTGGCGTTGGTTATGGAGCTCTGACTTCGCATACACACCTAGATCCCTAGGTTGATGGTTAGCAAGTAAGCTTGATGGTAACTTGAGAGGCTGAAAGCTTTAGTCCATCTTAATCCAACCTGGATAGATTCCCCTGGTCAACAATCTAGTCCATGGCATTGCGGTGCCTAAACTGTTGGAGGACCTTGGATAGATTTCCCTGGTTAGGAATCCAGTCCATGGCATTGCGGTGCCTAAAACTCTTCATGGTCCATGTGCTTTGAGATCTTCCTTGTACTTGTATTGATGAATACCTCCCTAGTTAAGAGGGAGTGTTGAAATTTGTAACTTGGTTCGGTCTTCATAAATGTATTTAAGTCAAAATGAAATGAACTTATCAAAAGAATGAAGAAAATATTTTTATTGTTATTATTATGACTTATTAAAGCATGGGTTATCTTGTTTTAGGTCAAAGTCCCCATTAAGACTTCTAGGATTTATTCTGAGTCATTAGAGTCATTTTACATTAAAGGATACCCCTCTTGGGCTTTCAAATCATGTAAAAGGAATTATTTTTGAGTCAAAAATGAATTTAGTCTCCTTAAGACGAAGTTGGCCTCAAGAAGATCAAGTCGGCCTTAAGAAGAGTAATTCAAATGTTGAAGAAAGTGTAACTAGGTTTGGTCTTCATAAATGTAATTTTGATCTTTGTACTTGTAAAAGAAAATAATTATTATTTTTGTCATTTGTAAAAATGAGTTTCTTGCTCATTGCATAGGTCAAGCACATGTTTAAGTGCTTCTAGGAAAGTCAAAGAGTCATTGTAATTGTTGAAGACACATGTGGGCATGTTACACAATTAAAATCTATGTATTAGAGTCAAAGTCGACACTTTGTGTTGATGTCTAGTTCTCGAAGTAGGGAGGGTGGCGTTGGTTATGGAGCTCTGACCTCAGATACGCACCTAGATCCCTGGGTTGATGGTTAGCAAGTAAGTTTGATGGTACCTAGAGAGGTTGAAAGCTTTAGTCCATCTTAGTCCAACTTTGATAGATTTCCCTGGTCAGCAATCTAGTCCAGGACATTGCGGTGCCTAAGCTGTTGGAGGACCTTGGATAGATTTCCCTGGTTACGAATCGAGTCCATGGCGTTGCGGTGCCTAAAACTCTTCATGGTCCATGTGCTTCCAGATCTTCCTTGTACTTTTACTGATGAATATCTCCCTAGTTAAGAGGGAGTGTTGAAATTTGTAACTTGGTTCGGTCTTCATAAATGTATTTAAGTCACAATGAAATGAACTTATCAAAAGAATGAAGAGAATATTTTCATTATTATTATTATGACTTATTAAAGCATGGGTTATCTTGTTTTAGTTCAAAATCCCCATTAAGGACTTCTTGGATTTATTTTGCGTCATTAGAGTCATTTTACATTAAAAGAGACCCCTCTTGGGCTTTCGAATCCTGTAAAAGGAATTTTTTTTGAGTCGAAAATGAATTTAGTCTCCTTAAGACGAAGTCGGCCTCAAGAAGATCAAGTCGGCCTTAAGAAGAGTAATTCAAATGTTGAAGAAAGTGTAAATAGGTTCGGTCTTCATAAATGTAATTTTGATCTTTGTAGTTGTAAAAGAAAATAATTATTATTTTTGTCATTTGTAAAAATCAGTTTCTTGCTCATTGCATAGGTCAAGCACATGTTTAAGTGCTTCTAGGAAAGTCAAAGAGTTAATGTAATTGTTGAAGACACATGTGGGCATGTTACATTATTAAAATCTATGTATTAGAGTCAAAGTCAACACTTTGTGTTGATGTTTAGTTCCCGAAGTAGGGAGGGTGGCGTTGGTTATGGAGCTCTGACCTTGGATACACACCTAGATCCCTGGGTTGATGGTTAGCAAGTAAGCTTGATGGTAACTTGAGAGGCTGAAAGCTTTAGTCCATGGCATTGTGGTGCCTAAACTGTTGGAGGACCTTGGATAGATTTCCCTGATTAGGAATCTAGTCCATGGCATTGCGGTGCCTAAAACTCTTCATGGTCCATGTGCTTTGAGATCTTCTTTGTACTTGTACTGATGAATACCTCCCTAGTTAAGAGGGAGTGTTGAAATTTGTAACTTGGTTCGGTCTTCATAAATGTATTCAAGTCACAATGAAATGAACCTATCAAAATAATGAAGAAAATATTATTATTCTTATTATTATTATGACTTATTAAAGCGTGGGTTATCTTGTTTTAGGTCAAAGTCCTCATTAAGGACTTCTAGGATTTATTCTGAGTCATTAGAGTCATTTTACATTAAAAGAGACCCCTCTTGGGCTTTCAAATCATGTCAAAGGAATTATTTTTGAGTCAAAAATGAATTTAGTCTCCTTAAGACGAAGTCGGCCTCAAGAAGATCAAGTCGGCCTTAAGAAGAGTAATTCAAATGTTGAAGAAAGTGTAACTAGGTTTGGTCTTCATAAATATAATTTTGATCTTTGTACTTGTAAAAGAAAATAATTATTATTTTTGTCATTTGTAAAAATGAGTTTCTTGCTCATTCCATAGGTCAAGCACATGTTTAAGTGCTTCTAGGAAAGTCAAAGAGTCAATGTAATTGTTGAAGACGCATGTGGGCATGTTACACTAATAAAATCTATGTATTAGAGTCAAAGAAATATGTCAAAAGAGATCCTCCAAAGCAAAGACAAGTCTCCTCTTCAAGTTGGCTCAAAGAATGAATTTTGGTGCACTTAAATTCAAGTCGGCCTCACTAGCTCAAGTCGGCCCAATAGGAGGGACAAACTCCTATATATAGGGCAGTACGACCTCACAAAAGGATCATCTACTCATCTCTGAAATCAGTGAAGAAGGAAGGACGAAAAAGAGGTGCGAAAAAGGAGCATTGAGGTGATTCTAGGGCAGTGAAGAAGAAGGAAGAGAAACCGAGTTTGGGAGGGTTGTTTTGGGGCTAATCTCTGCCACACGTGCCAAGGAAGAAGGGTCATTCTGCTATCATAACAAAACCCTAAGTGCAACAAAATAAGAAGGGGTGTTTTGGGTGAGAAAGAGGGTCCAAATTGGCCTCCATCTCAAGCGAAGGGAAGAAGCAAGAAAAAGGGCCAAGTACAAGTCTATATCAGCCACACATGAGAATAAATCAAAGCAAGAAAAAGGTCCAAGTACAAGTCACAAGTCATCTTACTGGCCTTAGCGCTTATAGCAATCTTCGCGGTTTCTTTTGTAACAGATGCTGCCTTCTTTCTTCGTATGTGTGACAAGAAATAGCCCAAAAACAATCCCAAAACAATTTGCTTTTCCTTGCCTTCTCTTCGCTGCTTATATGGCTCCTTTTCTAGTGATTTTCGTACTTCTCCTTATTTCAGACCTTGACTAAAATCCTTGCTTCTGAAATGAAGATGAGCTACCTATTTATAGTTGTTTGCCCATCAAATAAGCCGACATGAGTTGAGGGTGAGCCGACGTGACTTTTGGGGCAATTTCATTGTTCCATCTTGAAGCTGACTTGAAGGAGATTCTTTAGCTTTCTCTTGGAGGGCCTTTTTATTCTTTTAATGACTCATATAAATATGTAACATGCCCAAGAAGGGTTCTTCATACATGACATTGACTCAATTTGACTTTGTGACCAATGTTAAGGGCTCACATTAGGAGCCATTCCTAAAAATAAAATTCGTTGCTCATGAAACCCATGAGACAAGTATTACAATAATAATTTTATTTTTCTTCGTTGCATCAATTACATGAAATCACAATTACAGGTCATTATGAAGATCGAACTTAGTTACACTTTTCAACATTTTAGTGGGTAACAGTCATGAGTGATGGTACGAGACGATATGAACTTCTAATTGTTGAGAAGAATTGTCGCACTACAATGTGATCTAACCACCCTAGTTTGATCCTATAAGGATGTTGTGCTTGTAGGCTTTCCAAGATGAATTTTTATCACGAGACTTCATAATACTAGTATCAATATTTTTTGAAAGATAAGTTAATTGTTTCCCTTCTGATTGATGTTGATAATTTGACAGGTTAATGTACCAAGTCATGTGATTAAGATGCCGATAAGGTATCTTTGTAGTGTTTCTTTGATTTTCCTTTGGAGATTTATATTCTTCATGCATTGATATTGCCTTATTAATTTTCGAGCTTTAATTAGTTAGTACACTCCACATTTCTATCGTTTGTACACCAACCTTCGAGAATGTCTTTACTTCTATTGGTTTGGCATCTTCTTGTGTTGTGATATTAACTAGATGTATATTTGTTCCTTTCTTCACAACATGCTTTTTCACATTTGAAGATTTGGATGCTTCCCTCTAAATAGGTTGTTCTACTTTGTCTTCTAACGACTTTTTATCCTTCTTAAGTTTCTTAATTCGCGTAAATAATTTTTCATTGTGGTCCTTGAGGTGAGAAATTTCTTCATTTTTGTTTGCGATATTTCTTTCATCTTATTTTTGCATATTTTGCACGAACTTTTGTTTTTCTTGAAGGATTACCTTTTTTGATATCTGTAATGTCTTCTGGTGTTATTGAATTTGACTCCAATGTAACATCTTGTAGTGTTATCTTTTTTTCTTCTTGTAGGGAAATGGCAAAAACTTATTTGTGTTTAAGATGAACGAACCTAGTGCTTCCATCCATAGTGAACCCAAAATTATGTCACCATCATTGCTCCAGAAGGATCTAATAGTGAATTGCAATATAAAAGTATAATCCCCATTGTTTAGTTGTAAATCAGTGATGTCATATTGTTTCGTGTCCCATTTATCTTTCAGTTATATTTAACTCGGGAATCACCAACTAGTTAGCGAATTCAAGACTTACATAATTATCATTTTTGACAGGGGCGATAGAAATAGTAATATCTTTTCATGCAAGAGTCGCTTTGATTCTAAATAGAATTGAAGCATATCTTTTTAAAGTTTTAAGGAAACTTTCCTTCTTCTCAGTTGTAGACTCCATTCCTTTCTCCTTAGTGATTGACTCCATTTTGCTTTCGTCAAAATTCCGTAATTTCTCTTAAACTTGGTGCTTTATGATTTAAGTATTATTTTATAACACATTGTGTCTTTACTTCAAATTGACTCTTTATTTTTCAATTATGATTTAGGGATTTATTTTTATAATCCTTCTAGCTTGGAGTTTATCCTTTATATCTTTCTGATTCCCCTAGATAGAACAAGTCTTGAACATTTTTACTTTTTGATTCCAATAATTTTAACAAGGCTTGAATACTTTTGGTTTTCCTAACTTAGGAAAAAGTGATTTCTTCTTTATTTATAACTTATATATATTTTAAAAAGCTTCAAATACTCTACTTTGATGATAATTGGGATATTAAATATAAGGTTAATATATAATTATTTTCCTTGCACCCTTTTAATATACTTATTATATACACTTAAAGGTTAACATTAGGCTTCAACAATACTTTCATAATTCGTTAATTCACCTTTTTTAATGACTCCTTTTTTCCTTGCCCCAGGGATATTCTTCTAACTTTGAATACCCCCTTAATCTTATCATTTAGACCTTTTAAGTTCTAAATGTTGCTCGTGTCAATAGTCATGTTCTCTCCTTTGCTTATCTTAAGATATTAAATAATATACGAATCCTTTTCTTCAAATGATATTTTAATGCCTCAAATTATAGAGTGATCTTTGTATAGTTGCGATGCTTCCTCATGTGGTAAGAATCAAGATAGATTCTACGAATACCACCTTCTCTTTTGATAATCTATGTATATCTTTTTCTCCTTTGAATGTGGGTTAATTCTCCTAATTGGTTATGAGTCAACTGATAGTGTATGGAATTAGATACATTCAATTTTTTTGTTATACCCATATACCAATGGTCAACACCTTAATATTCTGTTTATATATACATATATATATATATATATATATATATATATATATACATTGGGCAGTTGTCTTTCGGTATATTTTATTGTAGTTGTTATTCGG
The DNA here is from genome assembly GCA_031772625.1 of Pinus tabuliformis. NCBI lineage: Eukaryota > Viridiplantae > Streptophyta > Pinopsida > Pinales > Pinaceae > Pinus > Pinus tabuliformis. The sequence goes on along the minus strand of CM062816.1, from coordinate 168,493,592 downwards.
ACATGCAAATGGTATTAGTAATGGCAACTTAGGGGTGAAAACGTTGTTCTGGCTCTTGAAATTGTATTATGGCTGCAATAAGTAGTTTGAAGCACGATGCATTTTTTGATAGGTCAGAGACTCAATTTCTCTTACGGTGAAAGATAGGCAAAGTGGGTAAACCTTGTTGTTTACTTTGTGGGTGGCTTTCCGATCACCAATTGAAACCCACAAATTATAAATGGTGGTTGTTTTGCTTGTTTCAACGCGACCCACCTTCCCACAATGGCACAAAGACCTTGTTCTTTTACATTTTCTGTGGTCTTTGGCTTTTGTTGTTTGGTTCCTGACTCTGGCCGAGGACAGTGGTTCTCAATACAACACATTAAACCACAACTGTGATGTTGAAATTCGAGTGCAAACTAGAATTTCTGATCTTGATAATTACTTGTGGCTAATTTATATGTTTCCTTTTAGTATTTACTTCTTTTAGTTATGTCATCAAGCATTATACATTAAAAAATATAGAGATTATAGTGCATAAGAGACAAGAGACAAGACAAGAGACACCATGATTTAGGCTAGCTGCTAGGGCAAAACTCACCAATCCTTTCCTTATAGAATCTTTGTCAACAAGAGAAATCCAAGTCATAGATAAACTAACCAAAAGCCCAAGTGCCAAGTCAACCCTCCATGAAACGATAGCCTTTAACAGTCCACAAGAAGTCTATCACAAGTTTGTTCAAGATATGCCAGATGTTTGTCCTTAATGTTGATATTCAAGGGCTCTTGCTAGAATAAAGTTTTTGTTCACCTGATCAATGATAACTACTTCAATGATCAATTAAACATTAATTTCATATAGCATTAAATTCAATACCACTTAGGCAGTTATGCCGAAGAAAAACATCAACTAATAAACATGAAAGAGCAGTAAAGTAACCATGAAATGAAGAGACAAGAGACATAGAAAATTAGGCACACATCCAAGGGAAAACCCTCAAGGGGAAAACCCATAAAAAGTTCTTTCTTATGAGAGAGAGAGAGAGAGTTTCCAGATTCATCAATACATCATAAATAACAAATATCAGAATAATATCCAAACCAGTAACCAAAATCATGATCAAGTTCCATGTCAAAATCCAAGTCCTCGAAATTTCGGCCCTCCCTAGAATTTCGGCCTTCTCCTAGAATTTCGGCCCTCCCTAGAATTTCGGCCTTCTCCTAAAATTTCCAGTAGATTAAGTTTGTGATCTAGCTTGCCGAACATCCCTTCTAGCATGCCCACTTGTTCCTACTTTTGGTACATGCCCTACTAGTGTTTCGGGTTGTTGCACATCCCATCTATAGTGTGTTCCACGTAGCTACTACAACACATAGCTACTACAGGTATAACCTAATGAGAAATTTTGGCCCTCCTGTAATTTTACTTGATTAGAGATGTATTAGATCAAATTGATGTGTCGAAATGATCTCCTTTATGTAACATTCAAGTGGGGGTCGAATGGGTACCTCCAAGGGGCCCAACCGACCTAATAATTTTGGAGGCAAATTTAAAAATTCAAATTTCTATTTATTTTTCAAGATGAAAATGCCAACCACGGCTACCATTTTTTTCAACACTCCCTCTTAGCCAGGGAGGTACTTTTCATTCTCTCTCTCAAGATCGATCTTCTCGACCAATCATAGGTCTCACAGGCCACAGCCTAAGGAAGAGATCACAAATACAAATATCTCTCTCTATCAGGATCAATTTCCCCGACCAATTATAGGTCTCACAACCCACAACCTAAGGGAGATATCGCCAGTCTCATCATAAGGAAAGATACATACATCCATCTCAAATCATCTCTCGACCAAGAGGTCACACAACCTAAGGGAGGAACGAACAATACATCTCCCGAACCACAAGGTCTCACGGAACACAACCTACAAGAGGAATTAACAATACATCTCTCAGACCACAAGGTCTCACGACACACAACCTATAGGAGGAATCAACAATACATCTCTCGGACCACAAGGTTTCACGGCACACGACCTACAAGAGGAACTGACAATACATCTCCCAGATCACAAGGTCTCACGACACACAACTTAAAGTAGGAATCAACTAGTACATCACCTGGGCCACAAAGTCTCATGGCACACAACCTACAGGAGATGGTCCATAATATGATGCTATGTAATCAATGTTCCCTCTTCAAGGGGATTCTTGGTCATTCCAGTTTCTTCATATAAACATCAACAACCAGTTCAACATCAACAATCAGTTCAACATCAACAATGTAGCCATGGTGGATGTTGGTTCTTTATCAAACACAACAACATTCAATTGTTCATTCAGCTTCAGCCAGGGCTTCTCTCAGAAGCAAACATTAGCAGTTATCAACAGACAATAGTAGAACTTAGCTATGGTTTCTTACAAAAGCAGTCATCAACAACCATAGTATAGTCCAGTAGACAGGAGGAATCAAATAGTACATCACCTGGGCCACAAGATCTCATGGCACACGAGCTACAGGAGATGGTCCACAATATGATGCTATGTAATCAATGTTCCCTCTTCAAGGGGATTCTTAGTCATTCCAGTTTCTTCATATAAACATCAACAACCAGTTCAACATCAAAAATGTAGCCATGGTGGATCTCAGTTCTTTATCAAACACAACAACATTCAATTGTTCATTCAACTTCAGCTAGAGCTTCTCTCAGAAGCAAACATTAGCAGTTATCAACAGACAATAGTAGAACTTAGCTGTGGCTTCTCACAGAAGCAATCATCGACAACCATAGTATAGTCTAGTAGACAATAAGTGGCTTCTCACAAAGGTGAATGTTAATATCCATAGTCGAATCCAACAGATAGTAAATGGGTTCTCACAGAAGCAGGCATCAACAACCATAGTAAAATCCAACAGACCATAATAAAATCTAACTGATAACAGTAGACTTCAACAGATAGATCAACGGACCAATCACTGAATCAACCAAGTCAATATCAGAGTCTTGCAACTTCTTCAAGTCATTCATTAGGGAGCTGTTGATGGACTTAGAGTACATTGTGCCAAAGATATTAGCAGGCTCATGCCTCAAAAGCAACTCCCTCTTACACATAATTCCTCTACATAGCATAAAAATCACAGGCTCATCTTTAGCATATCTAGATCAACATCGGTCTTCAAAACTTCTAGCCATGTTCATGGGAACGTGCTTCATTCAGGCTGATCTTGTTTGCTCCCTCTGAGTACAAATCCTATCGCGAGGCTTCTTTTCACATTGTTCTTCCATCATTTCCAACGATTGCCACACCTTGGTAGTTTTTGTTATGTCCATGCAATCCTCACTGGGAGGCTATCAAAGAACAAGAACAACCAAGCAAACCAAGAGACTCATAATGAAATAATCAATAGAATAATTAAGATAATACTTATCTTTTGAGAGTGTGTCAACTCCCCCTTGATCTTAGCCTTCTTTGATCGAGTCAGCCTCATCACATCATCGAGGAGTCCATGAGATCATCAAAGAGTTCACATCATTGAGGAGTCCACATCCTCAAGGAGTCCACGTTATCAAGGAATCCACATCATCATCAAAAAGTTCACATTGTCATCATAATCAAGGAGTCTACATTATCACTGAGTCCATATCATCATCATTATCGAGGAGGCTACATAATCAAGGAGTCCACATCGCCATCATGATGAAGGAGTCTACATTATCATCGAGTCCATATCATCATCATCAACATCATCAAGGTGTCTACATCATCAAAGAGTCCACATCATCATCATCATCATCAAGGAGTCTACATTATCATCGAGTCCATATCATTATCATCATCAAGGAGTCTACATCATCATCATCATCATCAAGGAATCTACATTATCATCGAGTCCATATCATCATCATCATCAAGGAGTCCACATCATCATCATCATCATCAAGGAGTCCACATCATCATCATCATCATCATCATCATCAAGTAGTCTACATCGTTAAGGATTCATCATCATATCATCACGAAGTCCATGTCATCAACAAGAAGTTGACCATATCATCACCATTTCATCATCAAGAAGTTCATCGTCAAGGAGTCCATATCATCAAGGAGTCCATTTCATCAAGGAGTCCACATCATCAACGCGTTAGCATCATCAACAAATCCACATTATCAACGGGGCGTTCTCATCATTATCAAGGAGTCTACATCATTAACGAGTCCGCATCATTATCTTGGACATCATCAACGAGTCCAGATCATCATCATCAACATCATCAACAAGTCCATATCAGTATTAAGAGATCATATCAGCATCAAGAAGTCCATATTAGCCTCCATAAGAAGTTCATATCAACATCAAGAAGTCCATATCAACATTCACAAGAAGTTCATATCCATATCAACATCCATAAGAAGTTCATATAAACATTAAGAAGTAAGTGTTTCTTCTTGCAAACGAACATAATTAGTTCTAGGATTTGGTCCATTTTTCATCTCCAAGCCCTACCTAGGGTTCACCAACCATAAACAATCCAATGTTAGTGATGATTAAACCAATAAAAGAAGTATAAGATACTTATCTTTTGAACTCATAACAACTCCCTCTTAATATTTAGCCTTATCGAGCCTGCAAATCAATCTCTTCATTAGGATGTCAGATCTTCTTAAGCAGAAGCAATTAATACACAGGCATTGGGCTTTCATTTACAACCCTTTTTGTCTTGATAGGGTTTGCAATTTGATTAGCTATTGTTTTAACTATAAACCCTAATTATCCTTCTCAATGGTAGCATTACCAATGATCAAACCTAGGGAATTAACCTCAAACCCTAAGGTTTTGTTTTTTTCAAACCCTAACGGTAGCTAGGGTTTACAGACCCAAGATCAAATTTTTCTGAACTTCCAAACCCTAAAGGATCCAGGGTCCAAAAAACATATTATCGGCAATATCAGCGAAAATATCGGCAATATCGACGAAAATATCAGCAAATATCAGCAAGCATAAAAAATCAAATTTTCCAAATTTTTAAACATAGCCGATATTTTCAAAATATGGCGATATTTTGCCGATATTTTCAAAATATGGAGATATTTTGCCGATATTTTGAAAATATCGCAATATTTTCTCGGCGATATATCGTTTTGCCGAAAATATCACAATATTTTTGAATATCGCCGATATTATCAACACTAATGAAAACAATATTTCCAACATAAACCAATAATTATAGTCTACTTCGAGGGGAACCCTGCTTTTATAATGAATGCAATGTACAAGACAAAATTTTATGATTGTAAGAATAGGTCGGCTTAGTATATATCTATGTGAGAAAGGGTAGAACTATAATAAAATGTGACCATGCAAGGTTCCTGCATGACGATATTGTTGGAGATTGGATAAACCAACACTCCTTGTATGTTTCATGACATGTGTTTAACCACTTGTCGTGGATCCGTTAACTCTAGCGATGCATCCATTTACTAACACCTGCGGGTTTTGGTGTAACAAAAATCATGATTTCAACAAGTGGTATTTGAGCCAAAGGTCTCAAGTTCGAATTACACCCGGCTCGTGTTGGGGGGAGATTGTTGGAGATTGGATAAACCAACACTCCCCGTGTGTTTCTCAACATATGCCTAACTGCCTCTCGTGGATCCCTTAAATTTGGTGATGCGTTTGTTTATTGACACCTTCAGGTTTTGGTGTAACGACAAGCGTGTTTCCAACAAATATAACAATAAAAATGGAATCATTCAATATCTAGGGTTTAATAAGGGGTTGTAGGGTTAACATGGAGCTTATATAGGGCTTAACATGCCCCTCCCATTCAAACAAGTGTTGCCCTCAAGACTTGACTATCTGCTGGTGTTTCTGCATGAACAACTCATCTTCGTATGCCATCTCTTCCACTCGTAAGTTCATCCATTTTATGATGTACTCAGTAATTGCCTGATTTATCAGATGCTTATACCTTGTTTCTGGGATTGTTTTCTGTTCTATTAAACTGGAACTGTCAGTAAAAATGACCCTACAAGCTGATTGTCTGTGGTGTTGATGTTGCAGATGGCAACTTAAATCTTTGTTATCTCTCGATACTCGTCAAAAATGTCCTGGTTGAAGAGAGCTGGTTTCCCTAATGTATTTTGCTTGTACTTGGGTTTTCGGCCATTTAATTTGTGCTAGTAACCTGTTTTTCTCCTTTTTTTTCCCATAAACATTGCTATATTTCTTTGGGTAGCTAAGTAACTTTTTCTCTATCTGCAGGGAGCCTCAACACCACCTTGTGAGGCCAGATTCACGTGGTGGCTGTCAAACTCAACCAATTTTAACATCGACTAGGGCTCAATACACATTGGAGTTTGAAGTGGGGTTTTTATCGTGGTGACGTCGTATCTCAACTACTAGAGAAGTTTGAGCTGGGGTCTTTATTGTGGTGATGTCATATCTCAACTACTAGACCATAATGTGATGGATACATAAACATTGAGACTAATTCTTATACATTTTTGCCTTTTATTTTTCCCTACAATGCAGAAAATTTGCTTTTCACCATAAACAGAACATTTCTTAAAGCTACAAGTCATGTGACTGTCCATAAATTGTTTTTCTGGTCGAGCTATGTGGTCTATTATTATTGGCTATTGTTAGGTAGTCACCCTTTTGCCTATGGGCCCTTTTGCCATCTGTTTGTCCAAACATAAAATGGCCATTATGTCAAGTGACTCATTTCCCTGCAGAAAATTTATTCTCTAATTTGAAATCTGAAAAATTTAGTTTGCTTAATTAATTTTATTTTCTTTTATTCTCTTATGCATGGAATAATGGCTTTGATGATTGGAAACATGTATTGTAAGGACTAGCAAAATCTCTGTCCAGGTTTTTCTTCCCTTCCAATGTTAACATCTACGGGGAGCAAGCGTGTATACCTAATATTTTGTCTTTATTTCCTTTTTTTCAAAAACTTAATATAAACGATTTGTATATATGAAAAGTGAGTTGGAAATTCCTTACCACCTTTAAGAGTATCTCTTCTTGTCCTTGGATTCTTTGCTATTATCATCTTGTTGACATCATTTGCTTTCTTCATCATCTTCATGTTTTCTGCTTTTTTTAACATCTCTGTCTTGTCAACTGTAATCCTTATCTTCCCTTTGTTTGTTCTTATTTTCTTTGCTTCCAAGGATGATAACTAAACATACTACAGCCTGGAAGTAGTGTCAAGTAAAACAATTGTATCTAATTCTCTCATAGCTTCACTGAAATTAGTCATGCCATTTAGAGGCTAACATTATGGGGAAAAAGAAAGTTATTTTGTGAATATTTGGTTAAATGATTGTATTGCAGTCTTACTAGGTTAAATAACCAAAATTACAACAGATGTCGTGAATGAATTGTGGAGCCTTTTCTATTTTGTTTGTCTGTTGTCTTGATTTGCGTTATTAAATTTTGTTGCATGTTGTTTGAAGCAATTTCTTTGCTTATTGTTTTGCAGGGTCCCTGGTTCTTGTTGGTGGTGATCCTGGTGTTGGGAAAAGCACTCTTCTATTGCAGGTATAATGCTTTTGTGAATTCCATGCTTACCAAAGGAGGAAAAATGGAAAATGAAGTCACCATGGGTCAAATTTTTGCCTTTATTGCTTACTATTTTAGCTATTTTAACATTGTAGTGACTGTCTACCCAAAATAGCCCAAAATAGAACTCTAATATATGTAACTATAATAGAAAGTTTAGAATAACAAAATCAAAGAGTCAAAGCCAGAGAAAGTAGTGGGGGCACCTACACAAACAAAGGTGGATTGCACTGGCAAATTTGAATAATGGAGAAAGATTTCTTTGTGGAAATTCTCAGAATTCAAAGTTCAATGCAAAACAGAAATCTCAGCTTCAACCTAGAAGGTTGTTTTGGATCTTAGCCCTATGAATTATCAGCCTTAGGGGTGTGCTCTTATTCGAGGGAATGATCTTTGTGATATTGTTAAGTATGTTGGGCCTTTGCCTGTAGATCACTAGCAGTTGGCAACTCACAATAAGAAATGAAGGCGAAGTGAATGACCCTGAGCACCATAAAGGATCATTTGATCCCTCATTTATCTGAAAAGAAGATGGCAGAAGAAATGTTTGATGTTTTGGTTAGCCTCTATCAGTTTGAGAACACAGACAAAAGGAAGATATCACAAAACAAAGCTTAGATCCATAGAGATGAACAAATCAAATTCAGTCACCAGTTACCTTATGAAGATCAGGTCAATTTTATGATCAACTTGTAGTAGTTGGAGAGAAGATTGCAGTTGTAGAGCTGGTAAACATGGCATCAAATAGATTGACAGTTTTTTTGGGAGCCATTTGTCAAAGGTATTTGTGCTTGTGAGAATCTTCCTAAACATGAAAGGTTGTGGGATGACATTATCCAAAAGTTGACATAAATGGAGTCAAAGGCTAGCAAGAAGGGTGATGCTGAGAACCTAATCTATGGTTAGACAAACATGGGAAGAGGTAAAGAACCCAACAAGATTAACAGAAAGACTAAGAAGTCAAACTTGTAACCATGAAAGAAGGAACTGAGTAAAATGAAGTGCTTCCTTTGTGATAAGCACGGTCATTACACAGTGCAATGACCAGATAATTAGAGGGGTAAAAGGAAGCAGAAGAAACAACAAAAGCAGGTGTTAGCTTCTGTGGAGACTTATATGAGCGAGTTTGCTGGCAAGTTTGAGAAGGATTTTTTGATGGTATTTTTCCCTTCTACTAACACTATTCCTGGGAATATGTGGTATGTGGATAGTGGAGCATGTTGTTATATGGCATTAGCACTACAGTTACTTTTTAGTCTAACAAAGTAAGACTAAACAATGCAAATTGAGCTTGGTGATAATGCCAAGTACCTAGCTGTAGGAGTTGGTACAATTCCATTGTAACTCAAATTAGATAACTCTTTAGAACGGTGTCTTGTTTGTTTTAAGTCTCTGTAAGAATTTTGTTAGATGATCCAAAAATACAATCTTATCATAGGTTATAAAATTAGAATAAAATAATTATTAATTTAAGATATCAAATTAATAATTATTATTCTAGAATGTTTAATTATTTAGAATTAGTATATTGTTATAACTAGATATGACTCTCCAAATGTGTCGTATCTTAGGCTCTATTTTAGGAGATTTGTTAGCTAGTTGGTTTGAATATCATTTTTTGTAAATGGACACTTGTTATTTAATAAGTGATCCATAATTAGAGGTAGTTAGGACATGGAGCTTATAAATAGCTCATTGCAAGAGTGTTTGGATGTTCGGGTGTAAACTCTTGCAAAATCAATTATGTAATTATTTTTTTCTGATTAATAAAATTACGTGTTTGAGGACACTTCTGCCATTATTGTGGTATCGGAGCTCCAGTAATGTTGCAGTGGATGTGAGGAGGAGATTCCAGCTCTACAAGTTTTTGGAAAACTCCATTGAATTGATCAACAAATGATTGGTATGAAATTTGTCAAGTTTTTTATTCAAAAGAGAAGAAATTTTATTAATTTATTGATTTTAGATTTTATTTTATTTTATTTTTTATTTTTTAAATCTGAAAATCAATTGTAAGAATTACTGCTGCCACCGTGTACTGTCAAATTGAATGCCTTACCCATTTAAAGATCACATTTCAGACCAGTTCCTTCGATTCCTGGTCAGAGCGTGGAGAGCTCGATCTCCGCTTCAAGGCTGCGGAAATAGACGCAACAATCTTTCGATTTAACCCTCATTTGGTCTAAATGCTTTCAGCGTACAATTGAAGTGGATATTTTTGCAGACAATGTCAAGAAATCTAAAAGGTTTGAGAGAAATTTGTCTAGTACAAACGGTTAGAACAATTTGAGATACGTGGAAGATTAGATTCTTAGATATTTTTGAAGAATAAGTTGTTTAGGCCTATAGGTTGTGTCAATTTTAATCAGTCGACAATTAGATGGAAATTTGAAGGTAAAATGCTGAAGCCCTTAAAGATCTCAGAATGATGAATTGTGTTCAGGTTCGACGGATTTTGTTGATATAATGTTTAAAGGCTGGTAAAATTGACTTGGCTGGATCAAAATCATTTTGCTTTGCATTTTGAGCTCTTTCGCGTGTGTTTTGGACAGTTTGTAAGCCCCAGAATGCTATATAAGATTTTTTTTTATAAATTGTGCCGAGAATGCATTGCAGTTTGAGGACTTCCGTTTTGTTTTGGTATGTCAATCACTGATTTGAGCCTCGGAACTGTCTTATGGCGCAAGAAAGTTCTAAATTCCGCCAGGAATGGGCGAATGCGTCTGTAAAATGTGTGCGAGAGCTTCATTCTAAAATAATACAGTTTATTTAAATGCGGGCGTGTCTTTCTAATTGCAGGATTCACGAGTTTACATGACTTCTCCTATAAATGGTTAAAATTTCTGGAAACTGTAGCAACGCAAAAATATCGGTTTCCTCTGCTTTTGAAGTAGCTGTTGGACAAAATTCTGCTAAGAGTTGGACAGAACGGCTCACCCACGCGACGTCATTGTCTCCATTTATGTTCCGTTTTACTTTTGTTTCTTTGCCGCGTGCCTTGTGCTGAAAAGAGACGCACAGGAGTGTGGCATCCACGCGTTGCCTCGCTGAGTGGTAACTTTCAAGGTGTTGCGTGGATCAAGATTCCGTGCTGAACAGGGGAATTTACAGGAGGAATCTCCACTGGAGAAGGTTGATAGGATTCATTTGGTGTAAGGCCATTAAAGATCCGCATTAAATATCCATTAAAACCCCTGGAATACTGGTTGGTGTGCAGTGAATATGGAAGATATGGCAATAGCAAGCGAGGATTTTGATGGATTAAAGTGGTCCATTTGTAGAAATAAGAAATATTTTTTAATTTTGTAATGTTAATGGAGTGATAAGGTTTTTCAGTTGTTTGTAATTCTTGTGGAGAGATAAGGAATATTATATTTTTTTGGAGAAATCTGGTGATTTTTTTTAATTTTGAGAATTTATTGTTTGTGGAGTAATAAGGTGATTTGTAAATTTTTTGGAGTAATAAGGAGATTTTTTCTTTGTTTCTGGAGGGATAAGTGTAACTCAAAGTAATTTTACTTTGAGGGGGGGTAACTTTTTTTTACCAAGTTTTGCAAGAGCATTATTGTAAAAGTCAAATTTTGAAAGTTACCTTGTAATTTTTTGAGAAATTGACTAGAGCCAAGTGCAAAGCTCAGTCATTTTTCTCCAGCTTCAACGACTATACGAGGGTCAAGGTCAAGCCCCGATAGATCGTGTTTTTTTTTGTGTGGTGTGTTGTGTGTTGCCTATCTTGACATTTTTGTTCTGATTCTTGGTGCGAAGCCTCAACGCTACAATGTCTAAGTTGATTAATTTGTTTTCTGATTCCGACAAACTTGAAGGCACAAAATCTTATAAAACATGGCACCGTCTCATCGAAAGCACTCTCATTTACAATGAATTATGGCACGGTATATGTGATGGAGATGTTAAGTCGAATAAACCCACAGATGCAACTGCACTAGCAAAATGGGAAGTTAAGAATGCCAAAACCTTAGCTCTTATTAAATCTTCTGTGAATGATGAAATGTATGTCCATATAGAAAATGTTACAGATGCATGGTCTGCTTTGAAAACTTTTAAAGACCTCTTTGATACTCAGCCCGAATCAAAGAAAGTTGATCTACAATTAAAATTGTTACAACAAAAATTCACTGAAGGAGGTGATGTTCTTGAATATATCTCATGACTTAAGAATATTAGGCAAGAAATCATTAATGCTGGTTTTCCATCAATAGATGATAGTTTTATGGTGACAATTGTAATTGATGGACTTCCTTCTTCCTACATGCATTTTTTGGAGACTCTACAATTAACTGGGAAATTAGAGAAACTAAAGTTTGATGAACTCTGTGAAATGTTGACTCAACATGATAAAACCTTTGGGAAGAAGAAGAAAGTCGGTGAAGATGTTTTTCTCACAGAGGCCAGCACGAGTAAATCATCAGCAGACAGTTCTCGAGGCAGAGGCAGAGGGAATCAAAATCAAGCAGCACATAATGCACAAAGTTGAGGTCGAAGCCAAAGCAGAGGAAACAACTTTAACAGAGGCAACAGTTCAGGAAGGAATAATTTTCAAGGTAGAGGAAACAACCAAGGAAGAGGCAATTTTCAAGGACAAGGAAACAATAATCAAGGTAGAGGACAATCTCAACATAGAAGTCAAAGCAGAGGCAGAGGACAATCTTCAGGAAGAGGAAGAGACTTAAGTCAAATTGTGTGTCGAAGATGTAACAAAGTTGGCCATTATGCTGAAGATTGTCGAACATCTCTTAATAAAATTCCCAAGTTTCAGCAGCATTCAACGCAATTTGCAAATGATCAAGATGATGATCACTCAGAATATGTTTTTACTTCCTCACTAGTATCACGACTTTCATCCCATCTTAGAAGTGATTACGCAAATGCCTGGATCTTGGATTCTGGGGCAACTCAGCACATGACTTGTCGACGTGATTTTTTTTGGAATTTTCAAGATTGCCAACTTAATTCCATTTTTCTTGTTGATGATACAAAACATACTCCTTATGGAAAGGAGTAGTTAAAGTTTTTCTCCCAGGCATTGGAGAAAAAATGGTTTCCAATGTATGGTATGTACCCACTTTTAAGGAAAATTTGCTCTCTTTAGTCACGATTCGACAAGCCGGACATCAGGTGATTATTGAAGATGGTTTAGTCAAGATTAATTCAGTCAAACAGAACTTGAAAACTGTCATGACAGGTTATGAAGATGGAAAACTATTACGGATGAAAGGGATAGTTATTCCAAGACATTCTGATTTTGCAGGGGCAGTGACTACAGGTATTGCACCTGTAAGACTATGGCATGTAAGATATGGACATTTAAATTTTGAGAGTCTTTCTCAATTGCAGAAACAAGGAATGGTTAAAGGACTTCCCACTTTAAAAAGGAAAAATGCAAAATGTGAAGCTTGCATTTATGGCAAACAAAGTCGAGAAAGTTTTCCAACAAGTTCATGGCGTGCAAACAGGCGGCTACAACTAGTTCATAGTGATGTTTCTGGACCACTACAAACATCTTTTGGTGGATGCAAATATTTCTTACTATTCATTGATGATTTCAGCAGAATGACTTGGGTTTACTTCTTGAAGAACAAGTCAGAAGCATTTGATAAGTTTAAAATTTTTCGCCAACTTGTTGAAAATGAAGTCAAAGAAAAGATAGGTACTCTCAGGACAAATAATGGGGGAGAATTCACTTCAAATGAATTTAAAACTTATTGCAGTGAAAATGGCATAAGACGACATCTTACTAATAATTACACTCCACAGCAAAATGGAGTAGTTGAAAGAATGAATCGCACCTTGTTAGGAATGGCGAGATCCATGTTAACTTTCAAGAGGTTAAGTCCAACATATTGGGCAGAAGCAATACATACATCTGTCTACTTAAGAAACAGATCTCCAACTGCTTCTTTAGACGAAACACACCTTATGAAGCTTGGTTTGGTTTCAAACCTCGAATTAAACATCTTAGTGTTTTTGGATCAGTATGTTATGCCTTAGTTCCGAAAGAAAAACAAACTAAGCTTGACTCAAGAAGTTTAAAATGCACAATGATTGACTATTCTAATGAGAAGAAAGGGTATTGTCTTTTGACCAATGGAAAATTCATTGTGAGCAAGGATGTCATTTTTGATGAAACTGAGAGTAAGAGTGCTGAAGAAATTGAAAATCTTCTTCACAAGTTAGAAACTAAGGGAGGTAAAAGAAATGGAAAAATGCAAAGTCAACCGACTTCACCAAATTGGTATGAACTTGATTTTCCTTCCTCTGAAGATGAGTCATCCAGTCCATCTACATCAACATCATCTGGGTCTTCTAGCAGTTCATCCGCATCTCCTAGCAGCAGAAGTTCTTCTAATAGTGATTCTCCAGACTCTTCACCTGAACGAAGAACATCAGTTTATATTAATCCTCTTTACAATGATGGAGATTTTACAGAAGCGCAAACAAGTGAGCACCAACTACCGAAATGGGCAGTTCAACTTTTGAAAGATGTAAAGCCTGATGAGCAGAATAAAACAGGCACCAGAAGGGCACATAGAAGTGAAGGAAATTTTGCCTTGATAGCACATGATTTCACTGAACCTTCCACATACAAAGAAGCAGTAAAACATAAAGAATGGCAACAGGCTATGGTTGAAGAATATCAAGTAGTAATTGATAACAACACTTGGAAACTTGTTGATTGTCCATCAAATGTTAAACCCATAGGATGCAAATGGGTTTACAGAATTAAGTATAATCAAAAGGGAGAACTTGAAAAGTATAAAGCACGACTTGTTGCAAAAGGTTTTGCGCAGCAGGAAGGCATTGATTATGAGGAAACTTTTGCTCCTACAACTAAATGGAACACCATCCGATTAACACTTGCATTGGCCGCTCAGAAAGGATGGAAAGTTCATCAAATGGATGTGAAAAGTGCTTTTCTCAATGGGGATCTACAGGAGGAAGTGTATATGACCCAGCCGCCAGGTTTTGAAGTTGAAGGACAAGAACATAAAATCTGCAAATTGATCAAGGCTTTATATGGATTAAAATAAGCTCCTTGAGCTTGGTATGCAAAGATGGATGAATACCTTAAGAAAGTTGGTTTTCAACGAAGTGAATCTGATGATACTTTGTATGTGCGACAACAGGGAAAATATCTGGTAATTCTTGTTATGTACGTAGATGATTTGATCATTACTGGCAACCATGATGATCATATTGCACAGGTGAAAAAGGAGTTACTTGCAGGTTTTAAGATGACAGATTTGGGATTGCTTCACTACTATCTTGGAGTTGAAGTCTTCCAACGTGCCCATCATATTTTCATTTCTCAGAGTAAGTATGCAGCAGAGGTTCTTCAACGATTTGGCATGCAGGATTGCAAGCCCGTTCTCACCCCCATGGAGCAAAACGTGAAACTTTCAAAATTTGAAGGGGGGGAAAAGGTGGACAGTACAACTTACAGACAGTTGATTGGCAACTTGATTTAATTGACAAATACTCGTCTTGATCTATCTTATGCAGCCAGTACTCTTTCACGTTTTATGTAGGAATCACGAGACAGCCACTGGAATGCAGCCAAAAGAGTTCTTTGATATATCCAAGGAACAAAAATTTTGGTTTTCTTTACACAAAGACTAAAACTTTTGTACTTGGTGGATATTTCGATGCCGACTTTGCTGGGAGTATTGATGATCGAGCATCAACATCGGGTTATTTAATGAACATGGGGTCAGCAGCAGTATCTTGGAGTTGTAAGAAACAAGCTACAGTGGCCACTTCTTCAGCAGAAGCAGAGTACATTTTAGCATGGGAAGCAGCATGTGAAATTGTTTGGTTGCGCCAAATTTTGCAGGACTTGGGCATTTCTTAGGCAGAAGCTACATCATTATTCATTGACAGCCAGTCAGCCATCAAACTTGCCAAGAACCCAGATTTTCATTCAAAGACAAAACATGTGGACACCAAGTATCATCATATCAGATCTCTCATTGCCAAAGATGTCCTCAAGCCAGTTTATTGTCCTTCTGAAGATCAGATCTTCGACATTTTCACAAAACCACTTGGCAGAATAAAATTTACTAAGTTCAGGGATGAACTTGGTATCTGTTGTAATGTATCTTTGGATCATAGGGGGGAATGTTAGATGATCCAATAATACAATCTTATCATAGGTTATAAAATTAGAATAAAATAAGTATTAATTTAAGATATTAAATTAATAATTATTATTCTAGAATGTTTAATTATTTAGAATTAGTATATTGTTATAACTAGATATGACTCTCCAAATGTGTCGTATCTTAGGCTTTATTTTAGGAGATTTGTTAGCTAGTTGGTTTGAATAACATTTATTGTAAATGGACACTTGTTATTTAATAAGTGATCCATAATTAGAGGTAGTTAGGACATGGAGCTTATAAATAGCTCATTGCAAGAGTGTTTGGATGTTCGGGTGTAAATTCTTGCAAAATCAATTATGTAATTATTTTTTTTTGATTAATAAAATTACGTGTCTGAGGACACTTCTGCCATTAAACTTGCTTTTGGTTTCGATTATGGAGGATAAGGGAGTTAGAAGAAGTGTACCAAGGACAAGTGTTTTCTAAGCATGATGTCTTGGCTAGAAAAAAGTGTCCAACACTAAGTTTTACAAAACACCAAAATGTCTGGAAGTTTCTGAGCATAGTTGGAAATGGGATGCCCAAAAAATCGAAATGTTCAAGTGAAACGTCATATATATGTAATATGTATATGTATGTATGTATGTATGCACACAATTTGTTTTACAAGTAAGTTAATAACACATCTTGCAAGGAAAAAATGAGACATATTAATGACAATTTAGAAGGAAAACTCGGTCTATGTTAACTTGCATAGATGATTACATGAATCAAAATCCAAAATTATCCTTTATAAAAGAGGTTGCACATCCAAAATTCGAAAATCAGCCTTTATACGCGAGACTTTACATCTAGAAACAACCCTTATACATGGTTATATTTGTTGGAAATGAAAAATAACACGAGGTAATGACAAATACAATTACATATCTTATAATCCTGATCCTCAACTTCATTAACAAAAATAGAACGAGTTGCTTTTTTAGTAGAATCAGGGTTTGGATTGATTAGAGATACATTAATTTATGGGGTGATTAGAGATAAAATGAGGTTGTTATATTAAATCTATTTTGGCCATAAAAGGCCCCCACACCCGTCTACGATGCTTGAATGAGCCCACAGAAGCAAAAAAGTCATGGAACGAAGAGAAATTGGGCGGAAATGGGGCAGATTTGGGCCGAAACGTTTCGACGTGTTTCAATGGCGTTTACAAATCAGGAAACACCATCAAGGCGTTTCAGCCGCATTTCGGTCACGTTTTGGCGACATTTCGACCTTTCAGGGAGTTTCAGCCTTCAGGTATAAGTACATCACCTTGGGTGTTGTTTCCTGCAACATAGGTCCAACATGATCTCTTGGCTTAACTCTATGAAAAATAAAGTTAAAATGATTTTATGAGCATGAAAGCTATAAAATGACCTTTTGTTCTAATTAATGAAAAAGGTGATGAGGGATATGGAGAATTTATGAATATTAATATCTAAGTTTCTTAACTTCTTAAGTGGGTCAATGAGAGATTATTTCTCCACCCTTGATCTCAATGGCCAGGATTAAATACTAGCCATTGGATCTTAGGGTTTTCTTATGAGAAGACAAAAGGTCAAGGAAGGGGAAGAGACACCAATTCATTTTCTTCATAAGTTTTGGAGAAAAGGAGAGAGCACACAATGAATAGAGGAGTTGAGTTGTGTTGACCACTACTGGTCAACTACCCATGCAGTACACCTCCTTCCTGTTGGCAGAGAAGGATAGCTCCTGAGCGACATGTCCGTGCCAGCCTACAGTCATCGACAGCTTGATCATTTTTGTTGTAAACCCAGTCTGCATGTTTGAAATGTAAATAATCTAAGCAGATCAGAGTCATGTATGTAAAGTTGCCTAGGTGGACCTAACTTTCTAATGACGATTTGCGTCCCGGGAGGTTTTTAGTCTCACCGATCCATGGATCGGCAGAGTTTTCCTTCAAACCCAACCCCAAAGCCGGGATGCATTTCGTTATTAGGACTTTAGGAGAATCCTAGCGTGTTACTCTGCTAGATTATAGTTGTGTCGCAGATCTGGGTGGTCTATGAGGGTCTATGTTAAAGTGGATTCATCCCTTTGAGATGTAAATTGTAAAAAATTGTAAAAAATCATGATGAAATGTGTCTTGAGGGTTGAAAATGTTGTAAATCCCCTCATGAGTCCTAGGTCCTAGGTGCTAGGTGATGATTCCAACGGCTGGGTTTGATGATCCGTCTTAAGATAAATTTAAAATTTTTTTTAATGAATAAAAATAATAAATTCATATATAATAAAAAATAAAAAATTAAAAAAATTAAAAAATTAAAAAATTTGAAAAATAAAAAATAATAAAAAATAAAAAGCATAAAGCAAAAACCCTAAGCAATAAAATAATAATATTTTTGTGGATCACCCAAAACTAGCCGTTGGGATCATTTCCTTTATGTAGGGTCTTAGGAGGTCATTTTCATTTTTATCTGATCTGTGAGTCTGTACTGAAAGCTCTTCTTGTAAACTGATTTCTGATTAATAAAAAGACTTTGGGGTTCAAACTGGCTGGTGTTACTCTCTGGAATTGCTGTGAGGTGTTCTCTTTCCTGCATATTTCAGTTTTCAACAGTTAAAATAGCTGATTTTTTCAGAGCATTGTGAGTACAGGTATCTTGCTCACGTGCTAGGGTCTGAATGTTGTAGGGTTTCTGGAAAATGGCAGGTATCTCCATTTTCTCTTGAAATCTAGCAGCGTTTCTTGCCCTTTTTGCTGATGCTTGCTTGAGGTGTGCAGGAAACTTTTAGGTGAAGGTTATTTGTGGGCGTTTGGGGAAGTTTTGGGCTGAACCAGCCGACTCCCACAAGCGGTTCTGTGCAGAGCCCAGCTGTTTGTGCCCTGGGTTAATCTTTTAGGGTTTATTTCCTGTTTTACATGAGGGATTTTCTTTATTTCACAGTAAAGTTCAAATGTTTGGTATCTTGAAAATGTTACTGCAATCATGGTTAAATCTGGCTGTTCCAGAGCTTTAAAATTTTGATTTGAGGTTAATTTTGAAGGGTTTTCACGTTAACAGTAATCGTGGCATTCCAATCCTGCTATAAGGTTAGACAACGAGGCTGCATTTCTTGCGTGGGTGGGTTTGAAGGTGTCAAGCTGCATTCATCAGTCAAAGCATACATTGATAACGCAATTTTCAAAGGGCTTCTGCAACAGAAGATCATTCACCCAAGCGTCCTCTGCATTTAGCAACCATCAAACCAGGTAACAACGTAAATCATGTTCCTTTTTTGCTAAAAAAAAAATCGCGTAGGTCTCTTTGCACTGTTGATTTCATTGTAAATTTGCTGGAGGTATCCTTTTTCTGAGTCGTATGCATCGCTGTTCTGCTCCTGCAAGTATAGTTCTTCTTTTTTTTGTTTGTTTTTCTTTTGCTGCACTCTGCTCGGTGTCAAACCATAGCCCAGCGTGCCCTACGCAGTCCCCAGCCTCCGTCTGCGTATTCGAAAACTGAAGATCGTATTACAGTGGCATTGCTTTGGTCGTTTTCGATTTGTTTCCTCTGTCTTGGTTATGCGTGGATCGAACAGCAACTTTTTTTTTTAAAAAAAATCTCGACCGTCACCCATCCCCTCTCAGAGCTGCTGTACGCATAATTTTTTTCCTGTGCCGCGGAGACTGGGTCACGTTCTCACTTGCCGTCACACTTTCGCTGGGTTTGCACACGGTATCGCAGTCCAAATCACGCTGTAGGTCTTAGAGTTTCTCAGATTTACGGGCCAGGTAGCTCCTTTCGTAAGCCTTCGTCTTCTTTGTTTGCAGCCGCAGTTTGCCTCCTGAGACGTAGCCCGTGCCAGCTCGAAATTTCTTTTTTTTTGAATGCGTTAGTCCCCTTTGTTTTCGGGCCCAGGCAGTTGGATTCGAGCTGTTTAGCTTTGATTATATCATATGTGCTCAATGCGTGGTCTCATTTTAGAATAGGGTTTTAGTTATAGTTAAGTTCATTTAGATTTCATTTTTTTTATCGTTTCAAATTTTTCTTTAGATTTAATTTCATATATATAAAAAAAAAAAAAAAAAAAAAAAAATCAAATGTTTTGGTTATGATTTGGATAGTTTTAGATTTTAATTATTAAAATATTTGCTTGTTTAGATTTTGAATAGTTCTGTTTTTGTTATATAGGTTTTAGTTCTTTAGGATTTAACATTTAGATTTTAAATTCCTTTTTTTTTATATATATAGTTGCATAAAAAAAAAAAAAAATATATATATATATATAAAAAAAAAAAAATTATTAAAAAAAAAAAAAAAAAAATTGAAAAGCATAAAAATTTCTTTTTTGTGTGTGGAGAATTGCTTTTACCGCATTCAGTCGTTTATCATTGCATATCTTTCACGCTGAGATCCGAATCCAAATTAGATATCTGGTTTCTCTGTTGTTTGAAGCGAAATTATTTCTCTTATTTTGGCTGGATATTTAAAGCTTTGTTCCGATCATTTGATGAATGGTGATTGCTGTTTATGATTTACGCTCTTATATCACCTAGAAAGTACTCATTTAGGCACTGGTCTATCAAATCAATAAAATCATTTTAGTGCTTTCGTCTCCTGGCCCAAACTGTTGTGGCAGTTGGCCCTTATCTTTCCTCAGGGTCTACCCCCCTTAGCCGTGGGAGACAGGCTTAAACGGAGAGACCGGGGATCAGAGTGACAGCCCCCGGTCTGAGCGTTGTCGTGCCAGTTTGCGCGACAACAAGTTGAAGAGAAAGAAAGCAGCAAGGACATGAATTCTAAGGGAGAAAAGTACAGTTGAAGGACAATGCAAATTCTAAGGAAAAGGGGCACGATATTCAAGACTGATAGGATAAAAATTTTGAGGAGTTTTTTTCAGCAGTTTAGCAGCAAAGCACAACATGTATTTTGAGGGCAAGTACCAACAGTAATTGCACTATTCGTACAATAGGCTGAACACAAATTTTGAGGCAGCTAGTGGCATGAAATTTGAGGTAGGCTAGGCATGAAATTCGAAGGGATTGTACAACATTTATTTCTATTTGTTCGTACAAGAAGTGGCACACATTTCTGAGAAAAGACGACACAAAAAATGAGGCAACAAAGGCACAAAATTTCAGGAGAAAGTTTGGCATGAATTTCTAGGAAATTTGGGCATGACTTCCAAGAGATAAGTTTGCATTTATCGCTGGAATTTATTTCTCTCCCCTTGGTTTTCCATTAGGGGTGTTTCTAGTGTGATTTGACCAAAAACAACCATGTCAATTTTTTTTTGTGCTAGCTTGTGTTTTATCTCATCAAAGTGAGAAAGTAGCAGTGGATTTTATGTGTTTCAATTTGTGAAAATGTTCTTGGTTGGGCATGAAACTTGACGAGGAATCACTAAAATTAAAACCTTTGTGGGTCCGCATACCAAATTTTTGCAAAGGGCATTGTTGTTGAGTTCAAGAACCAATAGGTCTTCATTAGATTGAAGGAATCTACCCCATACACAACACAAGTGATAAGTGTTAGGGAAGGTACTCTTGACGGTTGCAAGATGGACTTGATTGAGCCCTAGTTCATAATAGTGACAACATGTGCTTGTTGTGGCATAAGAAGACAGAGCACCTACATCACAGGGCATTCCCTATTTTGAGGGAGGTAGTCATAAGCCTTCTAGAGTTGCGTATTGAGCAACATGGAGTATGCACAGGGTGCATGCTAAGCAAGCATGCCAAGATTGTTTTTCCAGGTAGTGAGCTCAGGTCTAAGAAGATTATAGATCTAGTGCATTCAAATGTTTGTGGAGCCATGTTAGTAGCATTAGTTTCAAGAAGCATGTACTAGTACTCTTCCTTTGTTATAATCCGAATCACAAGAGTAGACACCTTAATCAATCTACAGAACATAAACAACAAACTTATGTTCCGAAGAATACTGAAGTGAGCTCAATTCAGTTTACTGATAACAATTCGTTACAAAGTTCTTGTGACCAGAAGATTCCACAAAAGGTTAATCTAGGATGGTCTGATCCGTTCTAGTATGACAATTTTATATATCACTCCAAGGATCATATTAACTTGTATCGACAAAGATGACTGTTCCGAGACGAGAAGGCATTCGTAGTAGAAAAAGAGATCAAGCAGAAGACATTCGTAGCAGAAAATACATCAAGCCCTTTCATCAACAAGATTTGAGGACAACTTTTTGAAGGGGAAGGCAATGTTATGAACATAAATTATGTAAAAATAGATAAAAATAGATAATAAATAATAACTATAATAATATAAATATAATAATAAATAATAAGTAAATTAACTAATGGCTAGTTAGTTAATAATGAAAAGGCATGTCTTAGAGACATGCCTGTTCGTGAAAGGGTACTTACTTGGCTATATATACATGACCCTCATTCTCATTTGTACTCATCCTACATCAATTCTTTATACAATATACAATTTACAATTACTGTCCTACAATGGATGTCTTTGTCTACGAAGTATTTTAATATTTCCGTTGCGTATATGACTTTTGGTTGTTGCATTGGACAATGTTAATGATTGTTTTTTTTGTATCCTTGCAATCAAACACAACGCTTTGATTTGACATCTAGAAGATCGATTTTCCTTGACATGACTTCAACTTTCTACCTATGTGTCTATAACTATGAAACCAATGCTCAACTTCTAGAGTGAGGGAAGAAGTAACCAACAACCAATATGAAGCCTCCTCCTTGATAATGATGGGAACTTATATGACGCTTTTTTGAATTGATTCCCAAGGAACTCCATGAAGATAATTAGAATCAGCCATCACCATTTGATCAACTAGGATTTCCTTAGCCAATTCATGCTTCAAGCTGATGAGGACAGAGGGAACCTTCCTTTAATTTACCAAGTTGTTTTGTAACTAGTTCAATTTCACTTGGTCTTTGACTTTTCTTGACAGCTGAAACAATGTCTTAGTGGATTCATCTTTGTAACACATTGCAATGATCGGTGAGCCATAATCCTTTCTGGTTGAATTACTTTTCCTGTGGCTTTGACATCAATGATAACTTTACTCAATAATCTCCCCCTTTGTCATTGATGGCAACACACTTGTTGTTGATTTGGGGTAGCATCTGATGTGCTCTAAGCCTCAAATTTTGCAAGCAGGCTTGGGCACATGCATTCCAAATAACCCATAAACCGTTTTGGGAAATTCCACGCAGAGACAATTATATCAAAATAAATAATATTTTTAATGGGTTTCCTAAGTCTAAACTTAGGAATATTAAAATATTAATGGGTATTAATCTAATTGTGAGTGAATCTTCTAGAAAAAGACAAAGATCAAGTCAAAACGATCTGAGCCTTTGATTAGGAGTTAATCTAGGTTGTTGGTTGTCCAACAAGAAGATATAAGAAGGGGCTTGAGGGGCATTTGGAAAACACACCAAAAGAGATCAAGAAATCGATTTTCTGAAGTGAGAAGTTCTCAGGAGGAAAAATCAATTGAGGGTCTTCTTGCAGCAGAGGGGCATGGATAACATCCAGAGAGAGAGTGGTTTTCTCAGCCGAAGAATCATCAGTAGAGAGAGGCAAAGAGTAATCCAACAGTGGCAACGCTGAGCCAGAGGGGTTGGCACAGAGCCTCACAGAGGAAACTCAGGAGCCAGTGAGGAGTTCGAAATTTGCAGAGGGAATTCAAGTTTCAGAAGCTGGGAGCCGGGGTGTGAGACTGGGAGGCAGAAATTGAATCTCCTGGGTAACAAATCGACCAACCAGAGGATTGATGCTGTCCTAGGAGACCTTGATGCTGGACTGACGCAGAGGCAACTCGAAAAGCCAGTAGAAATCAGTTTGACAGTGGATTAGTTAGGATTTCCAGTGATAGTGTGAGGTAACCTCACAATTCTTTATACCAATATTTCTCTTTGTAACTGAATAACCTTGTGAGGTATTCAGAGATGTATTCAAAATTTGCTACTGCTTAATAATAATAAACCCGCTGCTGCACCTGTTTTCCCGCATTGGGGTTTTCTGGGGACTTTTGTCCAAAAATAACGGTATCCTATGGGTTTGTATTTCCTTGCTCAGTTTCTGTGTTTCAGAATCATATTTAATTTAGTGTAGGCTGCTTTAGTAATTTGCTTCAATATTTCAAGAAGAAACCTGAAAAAAGTTTGTAATGTAATTTACAATCTAGGTGAAGTAGATTCAATTGGTTGCAGTAGGATTTCTGAGATTGTTAGATCTAGGAATTTTCACATGGTATTAGAGCGTCCATCTTAACTCTTGACGTCGACTTCCGCCCTAACATCCGTCGTCCCAGTCCTATCGATTCGCCGTCCAGTCGGAATTCCACTCCATCGTTCTCTTCCACGCCATCGTTATCCTTGCCATAATTTGTCCTACCCGCGCCGCTGTCAACTGTAGCCGCCCATCTACGTATCTGCCGCTGCCACCAGTTTGATTGACCGTCCTGTCAATTCCATCAAACAACCACATCCATGTAAACATATGTAAGGCATATATATATATATATAGTTATTACGATATCTATATACAACCTTAACAATTATATATATATATATATATATATATATATTTTTTTTTTTTTTTTCTAAATTTGACTAATTCTATCACTGTAACAAAAATAGTACAAGGAGGCACAGACCTCTGCAGAGCAAGTCCCAAATTATGCCATGTTTAACAACAAAATTCAGTAAGGAGACTGCCCGCATCGAGGAAACCAGTCCAAAACTATAAGAGTTTGCTGCCCACGCAGGGGCAACACCCTGTAGTGCCAGAGTGGAACAGTTTTTTGAACAATCATCAAAATTAACAATATTGCATAAATAAAACACCAGAATAGACTTATAGTATTGGGAGCCAGGAACCCAGAACTTGAAAAACGTTGACCAGCAAGGTGTCGTTAGGAGGAGGTTCTTCCACTATCAGACACCTGTATGTCTCCATGTCATTTTCTGCATCCTGTTTATCTCTCGGTGTTTCTTCCATGTTTTTGAAGTAGCCTGGAATGGTGTGTTCTTGCGCTGCTTCTATGCGTCCTTGAGCTGCTTCTAGGGGCTTTTCTCTTGCTGGTGGTGGTCTGTGCCTGACTATTGTGTGCTGGGTCTTCAGAATTTTGTGGCTCCTCTCTAAATGCCACCGAGATAGTTGCTATTATGCACGGAAGTTCCAGCGTGCAACAAAATTGAAATTGTGAAGAATGCCTGGGTTGCAAAGAAGAAACATAGGTAGTAGGAGGTTGGGGAGCAGCGTCAACAGGCCGTGGACCTGCAGTTTGAGCCCGCCCCCGACCGCTGTGAGTGGCAGGGTAGCGTCTAGAGAAATGAGCCGTCGAAGGGGAGGAAGAGTCAGAGGGGGACGAGTCAGAGTGGGTCAAGGAGGGGGGGCGAATTGTTCTTCCTCTGCTACTGCCCCTCCTGTAGCGCATACGATGACGCAGACGAGGCATGCTCACCTGGTCAAAATTGAGCGAACGAGGACGAGAAGGAGCAGTGCCAAAGAATGAGTGGTCGGTGAGAACAAAAGGACTAGTTATCAGCGGTTCAGAGCCGAGATTCAAGACTGAAGAACTAGTCCGAAGGCAGCATAGAAGACTCTGCGAGAAATGTGCACCATCCACCATCTCAATGCAACATAGAATTTGGCAGCATCTCCCCGTTGTCGTGCGCGAGCTCGGCTCTGCAGCAGCAGGGAGACAATTCCAGTTCAGAGGAGGCGAAGCGGGGGGAAGACGGTCTGAAGAGGCCATCTTAAAACCCAAATTGATGAAGCCTCGACCCGCGCAGTGCATTAATATGCCATTAATATCGGCGGTGACCTTCTGGGTGGAAGCATGGGTGGCCAGGTGGCCTCGCCACTTGCCAACCCAAGGTCGCTGCATAGTACTAGTGTGCTTAAACACGTGCATCCGGGAAACAACTATATATTATTAATATTTATAAAATAATTAAAAAAATACTAGTTAAATTTCATATTTAAAAGAAACAATTAATATTAAAAAAATAAAATAATAATTAAAAAATTTTAATATTAAAAAAATAAAATAATAATTAATAAAATTTAATATTAAAAAAAATAATTAGGATCAAGTTAAGAAAAAGAGTTAAACTAGATAAATATACTCCACCTCAAACTTGCTCGATGTCTTCATCAATGTTGATGGTCGATTTCAATAAAAAATTGATAGATCTTGAGGCTAAGGTGACTGGACATGGCGAAAAGATTGAAGCGCTCCAGGACGCCACAAAGAGAATAGAGATTTAGCTGGAGTAGAAAAAGAATGAATTTAAAAAGGATCAGGCAGACCTTTCAAGTAAGGTGGATTAAGCGATGGTGATGTTGACCTGTATTTGTGACAATATGAAGATTACGCCCAATCAAATACCCCAAAATAATGAGGCTACTCAACATCTCAATTCTCCAGATTCGTCAAAATCGTCAGACTCACATGAGAAACCCGAGTCTCCAAAGACATCTTCCACACTTAATCAAGAAAATAGTAACACGAATGTTCAAAATAGGTAGCTCTAGAATCCATACACCAATATGCCGTTTTCGAATCAACACCCTTTCTTCACCCCGTCAATAGCTACATATCAACGAAGAGCAAAACTTGAGCTATCCAAATTTGATGGTAACGAAAAATGCAGTGTTGCTTGGTTCAATAAAGCAGAAGAATATTTCGAGATTTACTGTATTGACAATGATGATGAAAAGATCAAGCATGCTTCCATGCAAATGGAAGGCGAAGGATATAATTGGTATATTTGCTAGAAAAAGACGACACTTTCTATCAGTTGGAGGAAATTCAAAAATGCGTTCTATAAAAGGTTCCAATGTGTCAAGGAAGAAGAGTTATTCTCAGCATTCACTAGATTGCAACAAAAAGGAAATGTGGACGAATACACTCGAGAATGGGAAACATTGGCTACATGAGTACCTGGATTACCAGAAACTCGTCTGATTCAGTCATATACATAACGAGACTTAAACCCTATGTCCAGGCTGAGCTTGAGCTTCATGACATCACTTCTATAGAGGTAGCTAGATAGAAGGCAAAAGTTGTTGAAAAGAAGCAAGAAAAAATGCAGTGGCCGAAGGTTGTAATAGTATATTCGAGACGAAGATTTTCCCAAGCCACGAACACAGATAACAAAAAATATGTTCCACCACATCTTCGTGAAGTAGACAAAACTAACTTGGAAATGCAAATAATGAAAGAGGGCAAGTGAAAACGTTGTGGCGAAAAATGGGACCCTAAACATAGGTGTGCTAAAGGAAAAGATACCAAGAACTTGTATAAATGTTAAACAACTAATGATTCAGACAATTATGAATCAGATGTAGAAGAAATCAAAGATGGCCCAGAATTCTCCCCAAAACTAGATGACGAGAGCATTCCGCAAGTATCATTATCGGCTATGACAGGTATATCAAAGCCCCAGGCATTAAAATTAAAAGGACATATCAAGAACAAAAAAGTAAGGGTTTTGATCGATACCAGTAGCACCCAAAAATTTTTGGACTCAACCATGATGAAGAGACTCAACATTTTCACAATTCCCATTCCCAACATGAAGGTTATGGTAGTTGACGGTAAGAAAATTGAAAATGTAGGGAAATGCCATAAAGTGAAATTGCAGATTCAAGACTTTAATTTAGGATCTTTGTTCTACACTGTACAATTAGGAGTGGATGTGGTCCTAGGTATCCAATGGCTACAAACCCTCTGTACTTACTCTGCCAACAATCAAAAGAAATTTATAAAATTTAAATCGGAAGGGCAAAAATACAAATTATATGGGTTCCAGCCATCGGAGAACAAAATTGTATCATCATCACAGATGATGAAAATGTTTCGGAAGGGGGTGCCAGCTTATGTAGTACAGTGTCATCAATTAGAAATGTTAACTTTGAATCTAGTCAACGAAGAAGCACCAGAAGTCCAAGAGCTAATTCGAAAGCACGAAAAAGTATCCAAGACCTTCCGATGAAGATGCCTCCTAAAAGAGAAATCGAGCATACAATAGAAGTCAAAGTAGGATCAAATCCCATCACCATCAAACCGTATCGATATCCACATTATCAAAAACTGAAATTGAGAGATTAGTCCAATATCTTTTAAAGTGTGGCATCATCACTAAAAGCAAAAGTCCATATGCTACTCCAGTTGTATTAGTTCGAAAGAAAGATGGATCATTCAGAATATGCATCGATTATCGAGGACTAAACAAAATAACAATTAAAAACAAGTTTCGAATTGCTTTTATCGATGAAATGTTGGATGAATTACATGGCATTAAATACTTCTCAAAATTGGACTTAAGGTCAGGGTATTACCAAATCAGAATAAGGTTGGAAGACGTAGCAAAAAGTGTATTCTGAACACATGAAGGTCATTACAAGTTTATGGTAATGCCTTTTTGTTTAACCAATGCATCAACAAACTTTCAAGCTATTATGAACGAGCTATTCCGTGCATATTTAAGGAAGTTTGTGTTAATATTTTTTGATGACATTCTAATTTACAGTAAAACATGGAAGGAGACCTACAACGTTTGGAACAAGTTCTCACTGTATTAGAAAAACATCAGTTCTATGCCCAGAAGTCCAAATACACTTTTGGGAAGGAAGAAGTAGAATATATCAAACATATAATATCCAAAGGAGGAGTAAAAGTAGATCCTAATAAGATCAAGGCTATAAGGGAATGGCCCAAACCAGTTAATATCTCCAAGCTATGAGGATTCTTAGGATTAACCAGGTATTATTGAAGATTTATTAAAAACAATGCCCATATGACCGCACCCCTATCGAACCTTATAAAGAACTCATTTCGATGGAATGATAAAGCAGAAAAATGTTTTGAAGACTTGAAGGAAGTTATGTCTAATGCCCCTGTATTGGCAACTCTAGACTTCTCAAAACGATTTGTAATTGAATGTGATGACTCAGGTTTTGGCATAGGAGTAGTACTAATGCAAGATGGTCACCCAATCACGTTTACAGGTAGTAAGCTCAATAAGCAAGAGCGTCTCAATTCTACATGCAACAAGGAAATGCTTGCTATTATGCACGCATTAGCCAAATGGAGACAATATCTCTTGGAAAGTAAGTTCTTAGTACAAACAGATCATAATAGTCTTTAATATCTCCTCTGGTAGAAAATGCTATCTACAGAACAACAAAAATGGATAGAAAAAATCGTGATCTTTGACATGGATAGATTACATAAGAAAGGGAATGATAACATAGTAGTTGATGCTTTGTCGAGGAAAGACGAAGAACCATCATTACTTGCGGTTTCAGTGGTTGTGCCTGAATGGTTTAATGAGATTCAAAGTGAATATGCAAAGGACTCAGAAACAGGTGATATAATCAATAAGCTTCCTCAGAATTCAAAATTTGAATGGAAGAACGATATTCTATGGTACAAGGGAAGAATTTATCTGAATATAGATTCCAAATTTAAAGCCAAGGTTCTCAAAGAGTCACATGATTCACTATTAGTCGAACATGTGGGATTCTTTAAAACCTACTATAACACATGCCAGTCATTCTTTTGGAAGGGAATGAGTAATGCTATTCAAAAATATGTCGCTGAATTGGATAAATGCCAGAG
This sequence comes from Pinus tabuliformis, assembly GCA_031772625.1. NCBI lineage: Eukaryota > Viridiplantae > Streptophyta > Pinopsida > Pinales > Pinaceae > Pinus > Pinus tabuliformis. The sequence continues at coordinate 168,464,291 of CM062816.1, read as the reverse complement.
GAATAAAAATGAAAATATTATGACACCCAGACTACTTCATCTCTTAAACACCCTGAATCGGAAATGGGAGGAAATACCAATGGACTTTATTTAATGTTTATCTGTGTCTGATGGTAAGGATAAAATTATTGTAGTAGCCGACAGATTCGGCAAGTATGCTCACTTTATTGCAATGAGGAAATCAGACTCGACAAAACAAATCGCTGAGATATTTTGCAAAAATGTTTACAAATTACATGGATTTCCCAAGGTCATTGTGAGCGATAGAAATGCCAAATTAAAGGGTAATTTTTGAAAGAAAATTTTCAAACATATAGGAACTTACCTCAACATGAGTTCAGCTTACCATCCTCAAACGGATGGCCAAACAAAGGTTGTTAATAAATGTTTAGAAGCCTACTTACGTTGTTGCGCCATAGACAGATAAAAAAAGTGGGTTCAGTGGTTACATCTCGCTGAATGATGGTACAATTCTACTTACCACACATAGCAAAAATGATTCCATTTCAAGCTTTGTACGGTTACGAACCTCCGAAATGGAAGGACTTTTTGTATCATTGAGAAGAAGCTTCCAACTGTTAAAACCCTGTTAGAGGAAACCCAAAAAGTCGTCCAAACTCTAAAAAAAAATCTAAATAATGCAAGGAATCATATGAAGAAGCAAGCTATTCGAAACCAGTGTTGCACTAATCGCGATTTTCTAATTTTCGCGATATAATCGGCCGATAAAAACGAATATTTTTTTTTTGCTTGATTTTTATGGTAAAAATCGTGCAACCCATGGACAACGCGGTTTATAACTAAAAAAAACACGATTTTTTTTTTTCATTTGGATAGCTGACAGGCGCGCAATGGGGGTTTGGAGTTTTGGAGTGAGCTCTTGGTCATTTGGGAGCTGAATGCACTAACTGGAGGAGAAAAACGAAGTGTGAGCTAAGGAGGAGACAAATTTTCTCTACAAAACCGGTATGGGCACCAACGTTTTGTGTTTTGTAACTTTGTTTTGGTTTTTTTCTATGTTTTTGGTTGGGTTTGGAATTTGGATAACCCATTGTTTATCAAAAGAATTCAATGGGTTATCAAATATTTTTGAATTGATTTGAATCTTGATAGGGTTTTTGACATTTGTCTAATGTCATTTGATTTTTCATTTTGTTTGTTAAAACTTTAAATCTATTAAATTATATGTAATTTTTTTTTAGTTTTTGAACAATGTAAATTGTAAGTTTGTAACTTGTAAATTGTAATCCTTATTTTGCCATAGGTTCACCGAATCACCATTCAAGTTTTCAACTTCAAGTTCACAGTTCAAAGTTCAAAACTTCAAAGTCAAACATGCCAAGGAAATTGGACCCTCTGTGGGAATTTGGTGAACCTGATGGAGGGAATGATAGAATAAACTTGTCTTGCAAGTTGTGTGGGCACCATATGCCCGGGGGGGTGTACAGATTGAAGTATCACCTTGCACAAATCCCTGGATTTGATGTAGGGCCTTGCACAAATACAAATCCTGAAATCATCCGAAAAGCCATGAGATCATTGGAAAATTTAGACCACACTAGAGAGGCCAAAGCAAAAATGAAGAGGTAACTAACAAAGTCAGTTGAACAAGGAAGTGGCAGTGGTTCTACTGCAGCGTCAACCAACCCAGTAGGTACCTCATCATTTTTTGTTCCTCGAACCACACCTAGTTCACAACGATCTATCACTTCAATGCTTTAAAAAACTAAGAAAAAATAAGCTGACAAGTTGCTGGGCAAATTTCTCTTTTGGAGTGATATTCCTTTCAGCATTGTAAGGAATAATCCATTTTTCCAGCCTGTTGTTGATGCTATTGCAACAGTTGGCCCAGGGTACAAAATCCCTTCTTATCATGACATTAGAGGCCGGATTCTTCAAAATGAAAAGCTTGACTGCACCAAAAGATTGGAGGATTTTAGGGAATCATTGGCACAAACAGGATGCACTGTGATGTCAGACGGTTGGACTGACCAAAAGGGGAGAAACCCTTATAAACTTCTTGGTATTTATTTTATGTTGTAGATGGTTTAGATATTAAAAAAATTGAAAAAAAATGAATATTTTTGTATGTTACGATTTTTTCCTGATTTTTTCCCCATTTTTATGATTTTTTTCGAATTTTTCCCAGCGCCGAAATTATCCCGATAACGATTAGTGCAACATTGATCGAAATAGAACCGAGAGAGAATTTGAAGTTGGAGAATGTGTCTTTGTTAAACTCCAACCTTATAAGCAATTGTCCTTAAAACAGAAGGGAAAAAACAAATTGGCACCAAAGTTTTATGGACCGTACAAGATCAACAAAACGATCAGCCAAGTAGCATACAGTTTTAGCCTTCTCGATAAAAGTTGTGTTCACAACGTGTTCCATGTGTCCTACCTTAAAAAGGCACTTGGTCAACATCAATTAGTGCAAACAACACTTCCAACTTTAGATGATGAAGGAAGGGTTATTCTAGAACCAGATGGTATCACTCCATCAGGGAAAAGAAACTGCGATCATGAGTAATCAAATAATACCTGATCAAGTGGAAGCACTTACTAGAAGAAGAAGCTTCTTGGGAGACAAAAGTGTTTCGTCAACAATACCCGTTGTTACATATGCTTTGAGGGCAAAGAATCTTTTTAGAAGGAAGACAATGTTTTATAAAAAATAATTATCCCTGTAATAATTAGTTAAGTTAGGGCAAAGGGCATGATCCATTCACCAAGAGGCACCCGAGGCAGTATTTATGCTAGGGGCCTCCCACAATTGTATCATCATCTTATTAATTAATAATATATACATTTCATTTTCTGTTAAATGCTGGGTTTCTCTGCTCCACCTTCACTGGAACTGTTTTGGAAATTATTGACAGGTGGAAGAATTGCTCATGTTGGAAACACTGAGTGGGGGTTGAATCATTGTTTCTTATCAATTAGTAACTTATTAATCTTTTCAGAGCATTAATAAAATATAAAGCATCAACATATCAAGAGAACAATGCACAAGTAATTTTAGATAGAAACCCTTGCGGGAGAAAAATCACCAAACGCTTTTATAATAATTTTGTGAATACATAAAATGCTTCAGCTCCAACTGAAAAGGGAAGCCCAAATTCCCTACTATAGAAAAACGTTCAATTTTCCAGCTCCAAATGGAAGGACACTCCAATGCTCTGGTTTTATCAGCTCTTGCTGAAAGGATGCTCCAACACCTTTGCAAACTCCAACTTATCCTAGCACCACCGTACCACTCTGAAGTGTTTCCAGGCTCCAACTTGAAGGTGACTTCAACCACCTGCCTAGCACCACCCAACCACCTTGAAAATGATAGTAGATCATACCAACTATTGTGGGCTCTCGTACCAGGGATAATGACCCACTTACAAGATATTGTGGACTCCCATACCAGGGACAATGACCCACTTACAATGAATAGACTACTGCAAAAGATATAACAATGAGATCCCAACAATGAAAACCTTACTGCCAGTGAAAACCCTTACACAAATGACAAAATCCTTAATGCAACTGGAAGATTCAAATTGAGGACCAAATGGTTCTTTCTCCCAGACTGCTGTAAAGTAATAATGACAAGGAAGTGTTGAACATATGTACCTTTTAATACAGTGAATGTCAAGAATGACGAGATTGCTGTAGTCAAAATGATGATAAAACCCAGATTGTTATTATTACTGTTGAAAACCCTTATTGCAAATAATGTCACATCACAAGTGTTCAATAACTGTCTTTTGAAGGGAATGCCACTACCGTACCTCTGTTCCTACTGCAAGCAATAATGATAAGGCAGGTGCAAATGAAACTGCTGATCATGAAAGCAAGGCTAATGCACATCCCAAAGAAGAGATGAAACCCTCACTATTGCAGAAATGAGACCCTGCTACTGCAATCAAGATTCTCAGTCCAGACTGCCCTTCTGTGCCTTGTAACTTAGAAACTCTTGTTTACTTATGACGTTAATAATTGGAGCACAGGAGTACTTATTAAGACAAGGAAATCTGCACAGACATGTCTAGATACACGATAGCTACAAGCTTTAAGATTGATAGTATAAGAAACATGTTTTAGATATCAAACATAGCTGTGTTGACTCCTCTCTTATGGCCACAACTTTTATGCAAGGAGACTTCAAAAATTTCCTTCAGTACGTTACTCCAGAGTGAAACCCTTACAGTACTAACCTCTATTCTCGTTTGTAGGAGACTCACATCCAGGATGGTGACATAGAAGCGTTCAAACAGGAGCAATATTTCCAATGTTGACTATGGCTACAAGACTTCCATAATTTCAAGAATGCAACATAGCTCTGTACGCTTGAGTAACCAGACTAATGATTAGTGAATGATAAATCACTGTTACTAGACTTGAGGCTGCATGAGACTGCCCTAACTCGCTGCCTTAGAGTGTTCACAGTGTCTCAAAAATGTCACTAATGTGCTTCAGGAGTGAGATTAATACGAGGCTGGAATTTTCCAGAAATAGTCACACTTGCATGCTCTGAAATTGATAAGTCTTGGCCACAGAGAGATGGTTAATTAGGGTTGCAGATTGAGGCTATTAGGCCTCTGCACTAGACGTATTACTGGTTCCAGATCCCTAAATCTTCACTGGTCATCCACAGAAAAATACGTCCTGCAAGTGCCTGGATCAATTGTAATAGCTAGAAAATCCTAGTTCAGAATTGATGACCACAGGGTTTATGTTAGTAGGTCTTATACTATTCGAAAATTTGGAGCTTGTTACACCACTTCAGAACACTGCACTTTCCACTTGCAAGGACAAGATCAATGTAACCCTTATGCCTAGAAACCATAGTCATATACCCGAACAACCTTCATTCTTCCTCAGAGATATTCAAGCCCAATGTTGTGAAAAGCGTGAGCGGGATTAAATCGGCGCGGGGAACGAATCGGAAAAAATCGGAAAGATCGGGAAAAAAGCGGAAAAATGTGGGAAAAAATCGTTTGGTACAAAAATATTCATTTTTTTCAATTTTTTTAATATCTAAACCATCTACAACATAAAATAAATACATTGACACATAAATATGATAAAAAAACTAATATATAAGATGTTTAATATCATTTCTAGCGCTAAGATCACACATAACATTGAATCATGTCCTGAAGAGTAAGTCTTGACTCCTGAGTCCCAACTCAGCCTCAAAATATCAACAAAAAATATGATAATGTATCTCATCATGTCATAATGTCATATACAATAAAATGAAAGTCTAATCCTATTGATTTCCTCTGCCCCTCTTGCGAGAAAATGTCACAGCTTTCCCTTTCCCTCTAGATGTAGATGATGGTGCCTGTGCTGGTGGAAATGGCAGTGGAGTCTGATGTGCTCTAGAAGCTGAAGAACTAGAAGTAGGAGCTACAGGAGGTAGACCACGTTCTCTACTGGTGGCAGTGGTAGCCCGGGTAGGCAGTGTCACCTCTTCCTCCTCCTCCTCCTGCTCCTGCTCCTGCTCCTCCTCCACCTGCTCCTCCTCCTGCTCCTCCTCCTCCTGCTCCTGCTCCTGCTCCTCCTCCACCTGCTCCTCCTCCTGCTCCTCCTCCTCCTCCCCCTCCACTACATCCTGCACTAACCAATCATCAGTAGAATCCATGAGAGGCCTCTTGGCATCAACCCTCCATGCAGCAGTGGTGTCAATCCCATCCAATGAGATGGCATCCACATCAGGTGTCCTCTCAAGTTGCCTTACCCACAATCGAAGATTGTAGTAGACGTAGACCATGTCATTAAGTCGCTGGGACTCCAACCTGTACAAAGATTTTGAAATAATAATTAATAATTAATATTATAAAAAAAATATTGTTTAATGAATTCAAAAATTTATTTGGAAATTTGCAATATTTTAAATGTTTAAGTGTTAACCTGTTGCGCTTCTTGTTGTGTATTTTTTCAAATACACTCCAGTTGCGCTCACATCCTGAGAAGCTGCATGTTTGGCTAAGGATGCGTACGGCAAACTTTTGCAAAAGGGGTAATCTGCCACCATACATTTTCCACCATGCATCTACAACAAAATTACAAATAAAATTTTAAATAAACATAAGAAAAAAATGGAATTTGAAGAGACAATGAAATTTGAAACAAAGTTACAAACTAAAAAATACCTGGCATTTTAATCGTCCTATCAGTGATAGCCATCTCAAAGCCAAATGTGCCACCTGCCATCTTATATGTCTCAATTTTTTTAGAGATCTCTATACGTTGTTCTGGAGATCACACCATCTTCTGGACACAGGATAAGAATCCATCCATGATCTCAGCATCAAAATCAAACCCACATGCATAAGAAAATGCAGGGTTCATGAAAAGCCCAGCAGCATGAATGGGACGATGGAGTGTGTTGTTCCATCGCTCATCAATCACTCCCCATAGAAGGAGTTGTTTCTGAAACCCATCATAACCCTTATCATCATAGTAGGCCCGAATGGCTTCTTTGGCCCTGTCCATGGCTTCATACAAATAGCCCATTGCGGGCTTCTCACCATCAATCAACCGAAGAACCTTTACTAAAGGTTGAGTAACGAGGCACACCTCCTGCACTCCCGCCCAGAAGCCTTCCTGGTATGAAACTTGTTTGCATACGGCCTCTCCTTCTGGTTTGCGGCTCATTGACAAAGCACGCTACTCCTCTGAAAGAAACATTCTCTTCACATCCCACATAGAATTCAAGAGGGATTGAAGAGATATGAAACTGGTGGCAAACCGTGTAATGGCGGGGCGCACCAAATTTTTGTTGTTGGTGAATCTTCTCATCAAGCTAAGCACAGATGTATGATTATATATAAATTTTGTGATGCTTTTTGATGAGTCAACAATATCTTTGACAAAGGGAATTTCCCCTATGTCCTCTAACATCAAATCAATACAATGGGCAGCACAAGGTGTCCAAAATAAAGTAGGATGCCTGTCCATAAGCATTCTACCAGCAACAACATAATTTGCAGCATTGTCCGTTATGACTTGGACAACATGTTGTTCACCCACCTCCAAAATAAACACATCCAACAAATCACATAAAGTTCTTGCATATTTGATTTGATAAAATGCATCAACAGATTTGATAAACATAGTCCCCTTGGGACAACTAACCAAGAAGTTTATAAGGGTTCTCCCCTTTTGGTCAGTCCAACCATTTGACATAACAGTGCATCCTGTTTGTGCCCATGATGCCCTAAAATCCTCCAATCTTTGGGTGTAGTCACGCTTTTCATCTTGAAGAATCCGGCCTCTGAAATCATGATAAGAAGGGATTTTGTACCCCGGGCCAACACTGGCAATAGCATCAACTGTAGGTTGGAAAAATGGATTATTCCTTACAATGCTGAAAGGAATATCACTCCAGAGGAGAAATTTTGCCATCAACCTGTCAGCTTGTTCTTTTTCAGTTCTTTTTAGCATTGAACCGATAGATGGTTGTGAACCAGGTGTGGTTCGAGGAACAAAAAATGATGATGCAGCTACCGGATTGAATGATGCTGCAGTAGAACCAGTGCCACTTGGCCCACTTCCTTCAGTTGACCTTTTTAGTTGCCTTTTGAGTTCTTCTTTGGCCTCTCTAGTGTGCTCTAATTCTCCCAATGCTCTCATGGCTCTTTGGATAAGTTCAGGATTTGTATTTGTACAGGGCCCCACATCATGTCCAGGGATTTGTGCAAGGTGAAACTTCAACCTGTACACCCCCCCACGTATCTCCTTTCCACACAACTTGCAATTCAAGTTTTGTCTATCATTCAGAGCTTTAGGTTCACCATATTCCCAGAAAGGATCCAATTTCCTTGGCATGTTTGTTTTTGAACTTTGAATTTGCAAACCTATGGGAAAATAAGGATTAGGAAATAGGAATTTAGGATTACAATTTAGCATTTACAAAATTATAAGTTACAAATTTCCAGAATCCAAAGTTCCAAACCCAAGTTACCCAACCAAATGGCAAATGCCAAAAACCATGAAAAACATAAACAATGTTTAAAAAAAATGAAAAAAAAAATTGGTTCCCATAGTCATACTAAGTTACCCATCCCAAATCAATGAAAAAATACAAAAAATTATTTAAAAACAATGAAAACAAAAGGAAAATGGTGCCCATATGAAGTTTCCCAACCAAAAACAATGAAAAACAATGTTTTTAAACAAGGAAAACAAAAAAAAATTAATTCACATAGCGTTTCTATGGAGAAATTGGTGGTCTCCTCTTGAAATTGTCCTATAAGCACTTAGATTTGGTCACAAACCCTCCAGCTGCTCTCTCCAAGACTTCCTTCTCCTGCGCGCGCCCACTGTCCAAATGACCCAAAAAAAACCCAAAATCTCATTATAAAAAGCGCGATTAAATCGGCATTAGGAAAAAGCGCGCTTTTTTCAAAAAAACGCGATTTAATCGCGCTTTTCACAAAAATGCCAATCAAATCGCGATTTTAAAAAAAAAATCGTTGGGGGTCGCGGCAGCGTGGTTTTATAATTTTTTTTTGGGTTTTTCATGCGCTCATTTGGACAGTTGCACGCGGAGGGAGGAGGAGCTCTTGGAGACCAAGCTGAAGAGGGTTTTTAGCCAAATCTAAGTGCTTAAAGGAGAAAATCAAGAGGAGACCACAAATTTCTCCATAGGAACGGTATGAGGATTAATTTTTTTTTTGTTTTCATTGTTTAAAAACATTGTTTTTTTACGTTTTTCATTGTTTTTGGTTGGGAAACTTGGTATGGGCACCATTTTTCTTTTGTTTTCATTGTTTTTAAAGATTTTTTTGTATTTCTTCATTGATTTGGGATGGGTAACTTGGTATGACTATGGGAACCAACTTTTTTTTTTGTTTTCATTTTTTTTAAACATTGTTTATGTTTCTTTCATTGTTTTTGCCATTTGGTTGGGTAACTTGGGTTTGGATTATGTGTAGAAATTTCTGTTTTCCCACCCTGGTTTTCAGTTTCACCTTATTTCCCCATAACCATACATTTAACAAGCTGAAAAAATAAATATTGCTGAAAACACAAATTCTAGAAATTTTACAGAATGCTGGAAATTGTAGAAATAAAAATCAGCAGTAATAAACAGCCATTAAAACACATTTAAACACTGAGATTTTTGGTCAACTTGACCCTGGAAAAAACCCCCTACAACTCTTGGGGAAAACCAATTCGAGAGCTCTTTTTTATTTCTGAAAATGCCTTTTTCACAGTGAGAAATATTCAACAAAAAAATCAGCAAGCAAATTTAAAACTTATCTCTTTTCCCATGCCTCACAACAAACTGGAAATTACAGCAAACAGGACAGCAATAAATGCTGTACGGCCTCCTCGATTTTCGTGCCCACTTTTAGCATTAAATGCTGCTGTACGGCTAGCATTAAATGCCCTGTATGGACTGCAATAAATGCGCTGTACGGCGCTCGTTTTGCGTGCAGAAAAATCAGCAAACTGCTCCTCGATTTTTGTGCAAACCACTCGAAAATTGTGCCAAAATTGCCTTTCACTGTGTGCTGAACCAGCTGTACAAATCTGCTCAACTGCTGCCTTGGAATGTGTGCCAAGCTGTTGTCTCTTTCTCTTCTCTGCTCAGAAATCTCTCTTGCTCTCTTGCTCTCCTTCTTCCAATCTGCTCATGAAAGAATGAATGACCTTTTCCTCTTTTTCCTCCTTTAATCTAACCCCAAGTGACTTTTGGGTGATCCAAGTGACTTTTGGGTGATCCCTAAATCCAATGGTTGAAATAGATTGAGATCTAAGGCTGAGATTAAATGCTCATTTAAATCTCACTTTTTATTTTTTAATTCACCCCACTTTAATAAATACCCACTTAGTCATTTATTTCCAAAGTCACTTTTCCTTTCTAATTTTTCATTGACTTTATAAAAGTCACTTTAAAATTAGACTTAATAACTTTATCACTTAAAGTCACTTTTAAATTAGATTTAACTTTATAAAAATTATAAAGTTACTTTAGGAGAAAAATTAAATTCTTTTGGACACTTTTCCCTAGGCCAAAGATCAAAGCCTTAAGGAACCACCTGTCCTCCGGTACCAAATTTCAACACTCCCTCTTACCGAGAAAGGTGTTCCTCACCACACCCATCTTGTCTCTGAAGTAGACATGCTTGTCCCATGGTAAGGCTTTGGTAAGAAGATCTGCAACCTGCTCATCAGTGGAAATATACTCAAGCTTCACAACTCCCTTATGAACATAGTCTCTGATGAAATTATATTTGATCCCGATATGCTTTGACCTGTCATGAAACACTGGATTCTCCGTGAGTTTAATGCAACTTTGATTATCACAGTAAATCACTGGAGGTCTCAACGACTGACCAAATAAGCCAAACAACATCTTGCGAAGCCAGATGGCCTCACAACTAGCTAGACTGGCTGCCATATACTCTGCTTCTGCTGAACTCAGTGCTACTTGACTGCTGCTTCCGGCTGAACCATGACACTACTGCTGAACCCAACCCAAAACAACACCCTGAAGTGCTCTTCCTATCAGAAGCACAACCTGCCCAATCAGAATCAGTGTATCCTGCCAATCTCACTCCATCTCCCTGCCTGTAGTCCAGACCATAATCCACTGTCCCCTGCAAGTACCGCAAAATGTGTTTTGCAGCCACCCAGTGAACCTTCCTAGGCTCACACATAAACTGACTCATCATGTTGATTGAAAAACATATATCTAGTCTAGTGTTGACCAAATACATCAAGGAACCAATCAGCTGCCTGTACAATGTGGGATCCACCAACTCGGAATCCGAAGCATGAAGCTTCTTCCAGTTGGTGATCATCGGTGTCGACATGGGTCTACAATACTCCATGTGGAATCTGCTAAGGATGTCCACAATATACTTCCCCTGGCCGAGGAAGAAATGCCCTCCTCCTGCCACACCTCCAAGCCCAAAAAGTAATGCATCAAGCCGATGTCCTTCATCTCAAACTCCGTCGCAAGATCTCTCTTGCAGTGCTCTATGAGTCTCTCTGCACTTGTAATGACCAAGTCATCCACATACAACACCAGAATGAGAGGCTCTTCACCAATCACAATAAAGTAAAGGTTCGGATCTGCCTCACTCTTTGTGAAACCCGTCCCCTGCAAATATGTATCTATCCTGGAGTACCAAGCTCTGGGAGCTTACCTCAGGCCATAAAGGGCCTTCTTCAGTCTGCACACATGGGACTCCTTCCCATGCACCTCAAAGCCCTGTGGCTGCTCAATGTACACCTCCTCCTGTATGAAGCCATTGAGAAATGCAGTCTTCACATCCATCTGGTGGATCTTCCAACCCATCTTTGCTGCTATCGATATAATGGAGCGGATCGAAGTATATCGAGCCACGGGAGCGAAGGTCTCCTCATAATCAACTCCCTCTACCTGGGAGAACCCTCTAGCCACAAACCTTGCTTTGAATTTCTCAATGCTGCCATCTGCAGCATGCTTTACCTTGTAAAGCCATCTGGAAGTAACCACGGATTTGCCCTCAGGCCTCGGCACCACCTCCCAAACATCATTCTTCATGATAGAAGAATACTCCTCCTGCATGGCCTCTCTCCAGACCTGCTGGCTAGCTGCCTCCTCATAGCTAGAAGGCTCAGAGTCAAGGATGCTGGTAACCATTGCCATATAGCTACAAAACCTCTCAGGTGGTCTACTCTCTCTGACCAACCTCTTCGGCTCAGCAACAGATGTGGCATCTCTCAAGGTGTCCTGAAGCCACTTGGGCTTCCTCTTCCCTGAGCGCACTTCTCCCACCGGAGAATGAAACTCCTCCTCCTCATCACTATCAGTAGCCTGAACTCCTAACTCTCTGTCTGCTGTCCTCCTGCCTGCACCTGAACCTGTAGAAGCTGAGGTACCGTGTGAACTGTCCATCAGTGGACTCCCTCGTGAACTGCTCTGTGAACTGCTCTGCATGCTGCCCGGAGCACCACTCCTTTGGCTCGGTGAGCCACTGCTCACTAACGGACCTGACATCCTCATAGATGTACCTCCTGATCCTCTTGATCCCTGCTCACTAGATCCCTGCGACTGACTCAACTACTGCTGAGGGTCTCGCTGATCCAGATACTCTAACTCCCGTGACCTCCTAAAGGCCCTGTCCTCCTCGAACTTCACATCCCGTCTGACAACAACTCTCCTCTGTGCAGGAATGTAAATCCGAAAGGCCTTTGAGGTCTCACTGTAGCCCACAAAGATATCCTTCTCTGCGGTGGGCTCTAGTTTGGTCCTCTTCTCCTTGGGTATATAGGAGTATGTAATGCATCCAAAGATATGAAGATGACCAATATCAGGCTTCTTCCCAGAGAAAGCCTCCTCTGGAGTCATGTGCCCCAAGGCACGATGCGGACTCCTGTTCTGCAAGTAAACAGCTGTGTTGCAGGCCTCTGCCCACAAGAACAATGGCAACCCCTAATCATGTAACATGGCTTTGGCAGCCCCTATGATGGATCTGTTCTTCCTCTCTGCAACGCCGTTCTGCTGGGGGTTGTAAGGAACAGTGAACTCCCTCCTAATGCCTGCCTCCGCACAATAGTCAACAAACTCTCCAAGGGTGTACTTTCCTCCATTGTCCGACTTCAGGGACTTGATCTTTCGACCTGTCTGTGTCTCCACAAGAGCTCTGAACTCCTGAAACCGCTTGAAGACCTCACTCTTGGTCTTCAAAAAATAAATCCAAGTCCTCCTTGAGTGATCATCAATGAATAAAACATAGTACTCATATCCACTCAAGGGAACATGAGACATCCGACCGCTCACATCGGAATGAATCAAATCAAGTATGCCAGTCGCTCTGCTGTCACTGCTGGGAAAAGGGGATTTGGCAAACTTGCCCATCGCACAACCTCTGCAAGTATCAAAGTGATCGGTACTAAAATCTGGCACACCTGTAGTGATCTCCCGCAATGTCCTCAAGGCTCCATGATACATATGTCCCATCCTGCGGTGCCAAATCTCACACAGCTCAGAATTGCTAGTTCTGCTGTCGGTACTACTGCTCAATGCCAAAAGGGGCTGGAATGCAAACTTGTACACCTTTGCATGGCGTACACCTATCACTCTAGCTGAATCAGCTGGAGTGCCCCTGGGATACATCAACACCTGTCCTCCCCTGAATAGTACCTCATATCCTCTGTCCTCCAAAGCTGAGACGGATATGAGGTTCTTCCTCATCCCTGGCACATAAAGAACATCTGACACTTTCAAGGGAGGTTTGGACTCCCTCTGAAATGTCAGTGTCCCCACCCCGACTGCTCTAACAACTCTGTCATCACCGAGTACTACCTCAATATCAGTCCCACTCTCTGAAAGCTCTGAGAAGTACTCACGGACTCCTGTCATGTGACGTGAAGCCCCACTGTCCACATACCAGATACCTGAAGATGCTCCGCTAATCGAGGGAAAAGCATGCTCCCTTTGAACCTGTGTGGCAGGTGATCCTGCACTAGAGGACTCACACGTAGTGAACGCAAACTCCTGGTCAAAACGACCTGCAAAGTCCTCAATCTCTGCTGAAGCTGCCACGTCCTGGTTCTTCCCCTTCTTCTTCTTCTTCTCCGGACACACAACTGCATAGTGTCCCATCTTTTGACAATTCCAACACTTCACATTGGAATAGTCCTTTCGTGTGTTTCCCTGTTTACCTTTACCTTTGCCTTTGCCCCCACCACTGCTTGTGGAAGCCTGCTTCATCCCTTTTCCTTTCTTGCCTCCTGCAACCAGTGCTACATCCTCATCCTGCTCAACCGGCTTGGCTGCCCCAAGCTGACTTTTCCTGATCTTTGTCTGAATGCAATCATCCCAAAACCTCTCCCATGTGGGAAGGGTCTCACGTGCACAAACCCCATCAGCAAAGTTCAACCATGAACGGGGGAGGCCATTCACTGCAATCCGCACCAACTCAGTGGGTGGAATGGCCTCTCCAATCGCTGCCAACTCATCTCTCACATTAGTAATCTTTGTGAGATATCCAACTGCATTATCATTACCCATCTTAATGTTCTTCAGCTTCTCCTTCAGGACCATCTTCCGGTTCTCATTGGTACTCTGGTAGAGATTGGACAATGCTATCCACATCTCATGGGCATTGCTTTTTCCTCTCACATGAGGAATGCAATGGTCTTTGATTCCGTCTAGAATCAGCCTCTTACCCTTATTGTTCTTCTTATTATACTCAGCCAATTGAGTAGCATCAGTAGGCACAACAACAGAGTTCTGTGTGGTATGCACCATGATATCCCAGACTTCTGCCTCCTCAAAGATACTCTGCATTCTCTCCTTCCAAACGCTGTAATTTGTATGCCCATCCAGCCTATCCTCCACCCTCAATCCCAATGACATCCTGTTGTCCTAAAACTGAAAAATAGAACTTCTGTAGTAAAGATAAAACTGCTGTTTATGAAAAAATAGCTTGCTGGAATTTTCTGAGTGAAAAATCAGCAGTTGTATTTTTTCCTTTTGATGTCCCAAACTGCCCTTTAGCACTCAAGGTCTGATACCATGTAGAAATTTTTGTTTTCCCACCCCGGCTTTCAGTTTCACCTGATTTCTCCCATGTAGTTAAATGCCCTTTCCCATAACCATACATTTAACAAGCTGAAAAAATAAATATTGCTGAAAACACAAATTCTGGAAATTTTACAGAATGCTGGAAATTGCAGAAATAAAAATCAGCAGCAATAAACAGCCATTAAAACACATTTAAACACTGAGATTTTTGGTCAACTTGACCCTAGAAAAAACCCCCTACAACTCTTGGGGAAAACCAGTTCGAGAGCTCTTCTTTATTTCTGAAATGCCTTTTTCACAGTGAGAAATATTCAGCAAAAAAATCAGCAAGCAAATTTACAACTTATCTCTTTTCTCATGCCTCACAACAAACTGGAAATTACAGCAAACAGGACAGCAATAAATGCTGTATGGCCTCCTCGATTTTCATGCCCACTTTCAGCATTAAATGCTGCTGTACGACCAGCATTAAATGCGCTATACGGACTGCAATATATGCGTTGTACGGCCCTCATTTTGCGTGCAGAAAAATCAGCAAACTGCTCCTCGATTTTTGTGCAAACCACTCCTCGAAAATCATGCCAAAATCTGCCTTTCACTGTGTGCTGAACCAGCTGTACAAATATGTTCAACTGCTGCCTTGGAATGTGTGCCAAGCTGCTGTCTCCTTCTCTCTGCTCAGAAATCTCTCTTGCTCTCTTGCTCTCCTTCTCCCAATCTGCTCATGAAAGAATGAATAACCTTTTTCTCCTTTAATCTAACCCCAAGTGACTTTTGGGTGATCCAAGCGACTTTTGGGTGATCCCTAAATCCAATGGCTGAAATAGATTGAGATCTAAGGCTGAGATTAAATGCTCATTTAAATCTCACTTTTTTTTTTTTAATTCACCCCACTTTAATAAAGACCCACTTAGTCATTTACTTCCAAAGTCACTTTTCCTTTCTAATTTTTCATTGACTTTATAAAAGTCACTTTAAAATTAGACTTAATAACTTTATCACTTAAAGTCACTTTTAAATTAGATTTAACT
This sequence comes from Pinus tabuliformis, assembly GCA_031772625.1. Taxonomy (NCBI): domain Eukaryota; kingdom Viridiplantae; phylum Streptophyta; class Pinopsida; order Pinales; family Pinaceae; genus Pinus; species Pinus tabuliformis. Next base: position 168,448,733 of record CM062816.1, on the reverse strand, counting down.
TTATAAAAATTATAAAGTTACTTTAGGAGAAAAATTAAATTCTTTTGGACACTTTTCCCTAGGCCAAAGATCAAAGCCTTAAGGAACCACCTGTCCTTCGGTACCAAATTTCAACATTCTGGAATGGTGGGTAATTTGTGTTTGAATTTTGAAACTTTGAACTTTGGAATGGTTGTTTTAGGTTGGGTTACGGGTAACTTGGATTTTCAATTTTTCATTGTACAATCATCAATGAAAAAATTAAAAAATTTAAAATACTAAATTGCAATTTGTAAATTTGTAACTTGTAATTTTGTAAATGCTAAATTGTAATCCTAATCCTTATTTTCCCATAGGTTCACAACTGCACCAAAACACCATTCAAGACTTCAAGTTTGCAACTTCAAAGTTCAAAAACAAACATGCCAAGGAAATTGGATCCTTTCTGGGAATATGTTGTACCTCATGCTCCGAATGATAGACAAAACTTGAGTTGCAAGTTGTGTGGAAAGGAGATGTTCGGGGGGGTGTACAGGTTGAAGTTTCACCTTGCACAAATCCCTGGACATGATGTGGGGCCTTGTACAAATACAAATGCTGAACTTATCCAAAGAGCCATGAGAGCATTGGAAGAATTAGAGCAGACTAGAGAGGCCAAAGAAGAACTCAAAAGGCAACTAAAAAGGTAGTTGAAGGAAGTGGGCCAAGTGGCACTGGTTCTACTGCAGCATCAGCCAATCCGGTAGCTGCATCATTATTTTTTGTTCCTCGAACCACACCTGGTTCACAGCCATCTATCGGTTCAATGCTAAAAAGAACTGAGAAAGAACAAACTGACAAGTTGATGGCAAAATTTCTCTTCTGGAGTAATATTCCTTTCAGCATTGTAAGGAATAATCCATTTTTCCAACCTACTGTTGATGCTATTGCCAGTGTTGGCTCGGGGTACAAAATCCCTTCTTATCATGATTTCAGAGGCCGGATTCTTCAAAATGAAAAGCGTGACTGCACCCAAAGATTGGAGGATTTTAGGGCATCATGGGCACAAATAGGTTGCACTGTTATGTTAGATGGTTGGACTGACCAAAAGGGGAGAACCCTTATAAACTTCTTGGTTAGTTGTCCCAAGGGGACTATGTTTATCAAATCTGTTGATGCATCTGCACAAATCAAAGATGCAAGAACTTTATGTGATTTGTTGGATGTGTTTATTTTGGAGGTGGGTGAACAACATGTTGTCCAAGTCATAACGGACAATGCTGCAAATTATGTTGCTGCTGGTAGGATGCTTATGGACAGGCATCCTACTTTATTTTGGACACCTTGTGCTGCCCATTGTATTGATTTGATGTTAGAGGACATAGGGAAAATTCCCTTTGTCAAAGATATTTTTCACTCATCAAAAAACATTACAAAATTTATATATAATCATACATCTGTGCTTAGCTTGATGAGAAGATTCACCAACAACAAAGAGTTGGTGCGCCCGCCATTACACGATTTGCCACCAGTTTCATATCTCTTCAATTCCTCTTGACTTCTATGTGGGATGTGAAGAGAATGTTTCTTTCAGAGGAGTGGCGTGCTTTGCCAATGAGCCGCAAACCAGAAGGAGATGCCATATGCAGACTAGTTTCATACCAGGAAGACTTTTGGGTGGGAGTGCAGGAGGTGTGCGCCGTTACTGAACCTTTGGTAAAGGTTCTTCGGTTGGTTGATGGTGAGAAGCCCACAATGGGCTATCTGTATGAAGCCATGGACAGGGCCAAAGAAGCCATTCGGGCCTACTATGATGATAAGGGAGATGATGGGTTTTAGAAACAACTCCTTCTATGGGGAGTGATTGATGAGTGATGGAACGACACACTCCATCGTCCCAGTCATGCTGCTGGGCTTTTCCTGAACCCTGCATTTTCTTATGCATGTGAGTTTGATTTTGATGCTGAGATCATGGATGGATTCTTATCCTGTGTCCAGAAGATGATGCGATTTCCAGACCAACGTATAGAGATTTCTAAACAAATTGAGACATATAGGATGGCAGGTGGCACATTTGGCTTTGACATGGCTATCACTGATAGGACGATTAAAATGCCAGGTATTTTTTAGTTTGTAACTTTGTTTCAAATTTCATTGTCTCTTCAAGCTCCATTTTTTTCTTATGTTTATTTAAAATTTCATTTGTAATTTTGTTGTAGATGCATGGTGGAAAATGTATGGTGGCAAGGTACCCCATCTGCCAAAGCTTGCCATTCGCATCCTCAGCCAAACATGCAGCTCCTCAGGATGTGAGCGGAACTGGAGTGTATTTGAAAAAATGCACAACAAGAAGCGCAACAGGTTAACACTTAAACATTTAAAATATTGCAAATTTCCAAATAAATTTTTGAATTCATTAAACAATATTTTTTTTATAATTATTAATTATTATTTCATGATCTTTGTACAGGTTGGAGTCCCAGCGACTTAATGGCATGGTCTACGTCTACTACAATCTTTGATTGTGGATGAGGCAACTTGAGAGGACACCTGATGTGGATGCCATCTCATTGGATGGGATTGACACCACTGCTGCATGGAGGGTTGAGGCCGAGAGGCCTCTCATGGATTTTGCTGATGATTGGTTAGTGCAGGATGTAGTGGAGGGGGAGGAGGAGGAGCAGGAGGAGGAGGAGGAGGAACAGGAGGATGAGGTGACACCGCTTGCCCGGGCTACCATTGCCACCAGTTGTGGACGTGGTCTACCTCCTGTAGCTCCTACTTCTAGTTCTTCAGCATCTAGAGCACATCAGACTCCACTATCATTTCCACCAGCACGGGCACCAACATCTACATCTAGAGGGAAAGGGAAAGCTGTGGCATTTTCTCACAAGAGGGGCAGAGGAAATCAATAGGATTAGACTTTCATTTTATTGTATATGACATTATGACATGATGAGATACATTATCATATTTTTTGTTGATATTTTGAGGCTGAGTTGGGACTCAGGAGTTAGGACTTACTATTCAGGACATGATTCAATGTTATGTGTGATTTTAGTGCTAGAAATGATATTAAACATCTTATATATTAGTTTTTTTGTCATATTTATGTGTCAATGTATTTATTTTATGTTGTAGATGGTTTAGATATTAAAAAAATTGAAAAAAAAATGAAAAAAAAATGAATATTTTTGTACCAAACGATTTTTCCCGATTTTTCCGATTTGTTCCCCGCGCCAATTTAATCCCGATCGCAATTTTCACAACATTGGTTTGAATAATATGCTGGCCAATGATAGGGTGCCACATCATCTCCCTTTGGGGTTTTTGCCCTCAAGTTGGGTGCTTCATCTTCAAAAAAGTATATTTCTCAAATCGTGAGGGTTCACATGGCGTGCCACATGCCACTGGAATCGGCTTGATGAGGTGAATCCAACAAATATAATCTGGATTTGAGAAACTATGATTTGCCATGTCATTTTGGTCAACAAAGGCCGGGCATCTTCTGGTGCTGCTTGGGTTGACATCATTGACAACCACATTTCAACAGCTCAAACTTACAATACTCGCGAAATGAAGCTTGTCCAAATTAAAAGCACCAAGGCCTCTACCATAGCTCAGATTTACTGTCTCACCATCATTAAAAATAATATGATACAGAAAACAATTCTGAAAGCTATTAAGTATTTCTTTTGTTGTCTTCTGAATTTTTGGATTTTGTTGTCGTTGGCTGACTCTCAACTGTCATAGAGGGATGTGCCCAAACAGAAGAAACTGTTGGCATGTTAACTCTATGCAAGTCATTTCTACTTCCTTATTTCCCTTAACTACCCTCTTGTCATTCTCAAAGCATTTAGTATAAGGTCTTTCATTTGCAGAAATCCCACATGCATCATCCTGTCCAGCAACACCAGTTGTTACTGGTTCCACTGAAGCAGTGACAGCGTCTGTAACACATGACGACATAGCAAATATCTAATGCAAAAAACCTTTGCATTTCATTAGACTAACTTACTTTATCTTATAAAAGTCAATTACTCTAGTAATTAAAGTAATTGCTAATGTTAAGGTTCAATTAGGTGACATTCACAGGTCTAGACACTTAAACCTGTGCAAAAGTATTTGTCTGAACTACTCTTATCAACAGTAATACTATACGTTTATTAATTCTGGTAGATCAAGAAAGAGGCAGGATCAACTCAGAGAATGGCAACTATAAAGGCTAATCAGCTTTTGCAGTTTTACTTACTGCATGAGCACTATATGGCTATGAATTCTGGCAGATCAAGAGAGAGGCAGGATAGATAATGGTAACCATGAAAGATAATGAGTTTTTATGGTTTTACTTACTCCATGAACATTATATTGTGTTGATTCTCTAATTTTCTCCATGTAACAGATGTGTGCTCTGCTTTCGCAAGGTTGCGAGGTTTGTGAACCAGCTCCAGTCCTATATGTGTCAGGTGAAGAGGTTAGTAGTGTTTCAGGTGTCCACTGTTTTGCTTGCATGCCTATTATGAAAGTTGAGTTTGGATGGTTCCAGTGCCATCTGATGTTTCTATAGAGGGTACTATAATCTTATATGCATACAGAACACATTTTCTCTTTCTTGTTCCTTCCTGCAAATTGGTGGCTTTACTAAATATCTTAGCTTATTTTATTGTCCAATATTGTGATTGATTGTTTCTGATTTGTACTTCTCTATGTCTGGCCAGAGTGTGTACCAGATAGGGAATAGAGCTTCACGCATGCAGATTGATGCGGAGGGATTATTATTGTATTCAAGCACTGATCTGGATGTGAGTTTAACTGAAATGCCATTTTCTAGTTAACACTGAAATTTATGCCACTGCTGATCTTCTGAGTCATGATTTATCACAGTGGAGGGTATTTAGTTCATTGAAATTTAAATGCTTTGGATGTTACTAATTTTAGGAAAAAGATGTTTAGGCCATAATTTTTCTGTAAATAGTATTCTTGCTGGTATGAATTGTATCACATGGTATCCTTCTACCCAATAATATTAGTTCATGACTATGTAGTTATAGAATTTATTCTTAGTCAACCTTGCCTTTGTACACAGCCATATTTTGAGAACCCATCAATCTCCACGATTGTAATGAACCCAACGTTTGGCAAATATGCATATATGCGGTTTGGAACGTTGCAAGTTCAATGGTCAGTCTGAATGGCATAGCCATTCAGTCATATAACTCTTCCCTTGTTTGATGGCTGTCTTCAAAATGCCCCTTCAGATGCATCTGGGAGTGTCCAATTTCAGGTCCAATGTGAGGTAGTACTTGCAAAGCTGATCAATTATGTCTTCTGTTCATGATCTGATGGACCGGTTTGTTATAGTGATTTTGTTTAGGCACATTCTCTAATTATCATCTTTTGTTTACAAAATCACGATACTGATCCACAAGTAGAGGTGAATGGTTGAAATTTGTCCGTTGTCAACCAACTCCTGCAGATGCATCTTGATTCTGCAGTTTCAAACTATATGGTGCAATTCCATGGTCACTAAGGCAGCATTTGGCTAAAGGACAATTGTTTGTTTCATTGCTTGAACTGGTAGTAAGAAAGTTGATTCCTTGAATACATTCATATATCCTTTCATCCAGCTCTGTAGTGTTGAATCTTAGTTGACAGTCTACAGGTTGATTTTTCCATGTTCAGTTATTTCATGCAGTTTTTACACAAGTAACACAAACTTTTATGAAGCGTGCATTAATATTTTGGGTGGTGTTGTAATCAGGACTACTGAACTTGTCTGTTGTGAATATACAATGAAGACCTTTTTTAGTTGTTCCCAGTTCATGGACGTATTAAGAACAACAAAGCTGCTATCAGGAATCAGGTTATGGGAGTAGATGTGTTTTTCTTGAGTGTGGCTAGAGGTGTTGGTACTTTGCAGAGATAACAATGAAGAAAGATAGTAGAGAATCAAGATGTTGACTCATGAAAATTTACTACCATGAAGAAAATCTATACATTAATGCTATGGCAACTTGAAATTTCAAGAGCTGTATCTTAAGCTGTGTTAAAGATTCCAATACCTGAAAATAATGGCTCTGGTGTTGTTGTTTATACATGTAAACAGAAATTTCAATATTGTTTGTTCAAGTGGTTTTTGCATCCTTTTCCTCTTTGGCATTTGTTTTGTGAATGTTTCAACTTCGTGCTGTGTTGTAGCTTATACATACCAGTTTATGAGAACGAGACCAGACCAGACTGAATCATCTGGTCCGACTGCTTTTGAGTAAAAATCAGTCTGAACTGCTCCCACAGATTGGAGAAGGCCAAGTCTGTCAGGAATTAGCCAATTTTGTACAATGTGGCCAAGGATGGGTCCAATATCCGTGGGGATAGCAAGAGTATTCACCTATAAGAATATTCTAAATAGAAGACTCAAGGTGATATTAAGGTCTAGGAAAGAGTTACGACAAGGCCTAGATATGCTAAGATCTTCATTTCCAAAGCACAAGTACTCTAACCTAGACTACATAAAGACCTACTATAGGTTAGGGTTAATGACACAGGATGGTAGAACGTGTAGCGGTCAGAGAAAGGGGTCCTTAAATGATTTAAATCACTAAATGGATAAAGGAATACTTTAATAGGCTCCAAGTTGAAGCCAGACTAAGGATTATGGTTGTTAGATGACACAAATAAGCCTAGAGTGGATGACATCAGCCCTGGTTAGAGAGGATCTAGCACAATGCTTGCTAGATTTTGTGTTTAAAGGGTTAAGGAAGGAAATCCTTGGATTTTCATCTACAATCATCCACTCAAAACTTGCTTTTGTGACAAATCAGCCCTAGGACATGGAACATTTAGAAACCATAGTTTCAATCAATTCACATGCAAAATATAGAAAATTTGGCAATAAACTTACACTTTTTTCCATGAAAACTCTTCTTTCAATCCCAAAGAGACTTCTGCAATGCAAAAATCGATATCCATAGACATATTGCTCCATAAAAATCACATTTTCCAAGTAGTGAGTTAGGTAAAGGCAATCTACACTCTCTTTATGGAGTCTAAATTCACATGTTTGATTATGAACAAATGAAATGGACAGATCCACTTTTTATATGAGGTCTATCCCTTCCAATCTTACAATAATCAAGCCTACAAGCCCTAAAAACACTCAGAAGGAAAAGATGAAAGAGTGAGCATTGTTTTACACACAACACAAATCACATTATATTATAATTGATCACATAAGAAATTACATATATAGGAATAGACCATTGACTTCTAGAAGGTAAGATTCGAAGAAGGTGGATCTATGACACAGACATGACTGAGCCACAACTCACACACATAGGAGAACAATGTTTTTCAGAATATCACCTCGGAACTCACAATCACAACTTGTAATACACATGGAAGCATTACTTCCAAGTTCCTCCCTTAATGCTTACATGTCTGTTAAGTTTAGGTATGTTTTATGCTTAGAGCGATTTATTTAAATTTTCATTAGCTCAATATATTTTCCAGATTAGCAATCACATCGGCATAATAGTAAATTGTAGATAGAACATAAACAGAAATCGTAGAAGACAAGCCAAGACAAGAGGACACAAGATGTGGCGCTAGCCAAGGACAAACCCCAATGTGGGGAAACCCTTGATCAATTCTTTTTATATGTTCTTCAATAGTTCAGCACAAAGAGAGAGAGATATGGGTACAACAGAAGTCAACACTTTGACTTTATCTAAAGAAGAGAATAAATAATCTCGAAGAAGATGATACATGAGGTAGCTGAACTCAGTTGAATACATGCTGCTTCAACTGATTCTCCATGGTGACTCCATCACCATGCAACACTTGTCATTGTGCTGCACCTCATCTTCATGCTGCACCTCACTGTGCTACACCATGTTGCACCCATCATCACTATGCTACACCATTACTTCTGTCATGCCGCCATACTGCGCTGCACCATGTTGCCACTGATGTCCGATGTGCCATTGCTGCACCATGCTGCCACTGTTGTCCCATTTGCCATTGTTGCACCATGCTACCACAACTGTCCCATGTGCCATTGCTGCACTATGCTGCCACTGTACCATTGTTGCTATGTCAAGCCACGAATTTGGCTCCCACGGACTGCCCAACAATCTGATCCAAACTGATCCTCATCTAGGATCCAACACCTACAAGAAATGTCATAAATAACCTAGGCCTGCTTAGGGCATATCACAGTCCCTTTGCCAACCTTCTTTTCTGCCCAGATTTGCTCCAAGGTGATGCAACTGCCCGTCCTTGTGGGGTTGAGACCCTTCATTGTAATCCTGGGCGGTTCTAGCCCTTGCAAAGTCCTTGGCGTGCCCTCAATCCCCATAGCATGCTACAACAAGCTTCCACAGTCTTGCATCAACTTGGTTAAGGGTTTTCCCACCCTCAAACGCCCTCTAAACAGTCCCTCCTTGCCTCCGCTTTCTAGCAAAGCTCCTCGGTCCTCCTTCCAACAATCCGGTCACTTGAAATGGCCTTAAGACAACCCTTCAAACTCTCACTGGAATGATTTCTTTGCTGTGGTCTAATAGGTGCCTTATTCGGCCTGTTGCAGGAGGATATCCCTGCGTTTTTTGGCCCAGAACAGTTCCTCATTATTGTGGCCCTTCAGCAAGTTATTTCGTCCCTCCTTCCAGCACTCGGTCACCTTCAAACCTTTGTTGGCCTGTCTTCCTTACTGCGGCCCTCAACAGAAGTATTCCCCTCTCTTCTACAAGTGATTAGGGTAGACTGCATCTTCCTTGCTAGGGCATCATTTAAGACCTCGTTTTCCTTTCTAGGGCATCATTTAGGACTGCGTCTAGGGCTTCCTCCTTTTAGACTTCTCTTCCACTAAAACCCAAAACAAGTGGAGAGAAATCAAGAGTGAAGTGTGTGTGAATGACTATCAAGTCACCTCCTTTTATACTAAAACTTTGAGCACACATGGGGGTTATTTGGTTGCTCGCTGACCTTGACGAATTGTACCATAACACAAATAAATTCATATCTTCATGAATACTTATCGGAATCGGAAGATCTTTAGATCAATCCTACACCTCTCGATGAGAAGGATCCAAGAAAAATATTAGCTGCCATAAATAAGATGACCCACATGGAGTTTGGCCCTAGTTTCCAATTTTAACACTCCCTCTCAACTAGGGAGAACTCCATTCGTTGATCCATCTGCCAGACTATACTATCTCTGCCATCAGTGCCCTGCACTGATCTGCTCTACTTTGCTAAACCATGAAGAAGAAGAATTGATCGAGGATGTCTCGTACCATTCTCGAATCTCTACTGACACGAAGTCAGTCCTAGATGAAGAGAGTGTGTCATACCACTCTTACTGATCCCAGATCAGTACCAAGAGAGAGTGAGTTATATCACTCTCACTGATCCCAGATCAGTGCCAAAAGACAATGAGCTATATAAGTCTTACTGACCCGAAGTCACTTTCAATTGATCCTAGATCATTGTCGATCATCCTAGCATAAGGAGTATGGTAGATACAATGATGCATCCATCGATAGTACTACGATGGTCCCTAACCCCATTTCCCTACTCATTGGCCAAATGAGAGATACTTCCCATGAGTTCCAGACTGCATGGGTAGGATGCCTTGACAGGAGAACCACTCATCCTATCCATAAGTCGCTATAGGGTATCACAGGGGAAGGTTGAACCATTCACCCTGTACACAACGCACCATTAGGGGAGGGTGAGTCGCCCTATGGTTGCTTGTTGCTCCAAGAAGTACCCCAAGCCCCCCGGAGCTCCCAGAGCTCAATGCACGCATCATATAGAACCCTCATAAAAGGGTCTCTCAGTGACTCCAAGTCGTTCTCGGAAAGTCACAAATTTGACCTTTCCTTGGGGCTTCGACAGAATGTCTGCGACCTGCACATCAGTGCCAATGCGATGGAGCCTTCTTGCTCATCGATGTACCATAACCCAGATAAAGTGGTACCTGATGTCTATATGCTGGAGCAATCATAGAATATGAGATTCCTCAACAATCGAATCCCCCTCTGGTTGTCACAGAAGATCATGGTGGTATCCATCATGTGTCAAACAACTCACTGAAGAGCTTTAGCAACCAGGCAGCTTCACACGAGGTCATACTCATAGCTATGTATTCAGTCTTAGCAGTGCTTATAGCAACCGACTTTTGCGTTTTGCTCATTGAGGATATCGAAGCAAAACCCAAAGAGAACTAGCACTCAAAAGTGCTCTTGCGATCCTCCACATTGCTTGCCCAGTCAACATTCGAATAATCATGCACCTTTACATTTCCGACAGTGTATCTCAATCAATGAGAGATTGTGCCCTTAAGATATCTCAGAAGATTCTTGGCACCAATCCAGTGAGGCTCAACCATATATGAGCTCAACATGCTAACTGCAAAACATATATTCGAACGAAAGTTCACCAAGAACATCAATGCGAGAATGAGTTTATGAAACTCATAGGCATTTCCCAAATAAGGTCTGACATCACTAACGCATGACTTCTTAAAGCTAGGCTTCATCAAGGTAGTCACGGGCTTGCAGTTCACCTTTCCAAACCCAGAATCCAACTCCCTCTTACTTTTGCAAATGAGAGGGTCTGCACATGTCAGAAAGAGGTCGTCCTCATAAGGTGCCTGTATGAGAGGTCTATCATCCACAACGTTCAAGCAATGGTTTGGATCGGCTTCACTCCTAGTGAATCTCAACTTCATTAGGCAACTATCAATCCTCTCATATTAAGCCTAGGGTGTTTTGCTTCAAGCCATAGAGGGCTTTCTTCCACCTGAATACATGAGATTCCCAATCATGAATCTCAAACCCCTTGGGTTGTTCCAAATCTGTTGACCTGCTACATGAGGGGAATGGTCCCCTTGTAAGATTTTCCTTCGATACTTCTCGGACATGTACGTTCATGCTCTTCTCTAATTCATGCATCTTTGTCACCATTTGACTCACATCGGGTGAGGTCCCATAATAAGTAGACCTCTGGTGCTATAGACGAGATGTGTCAACTGACATGGTCCCCAATGGAATTCTTGCAACTTGATACAAATTGCGAACCCTGAACCCATGAGTAAAAGCATCTTTGAAAATTCTATTTTCAAACATGCACCTTTCCATCGATGAATGCCACCCTGAAACCTTTGATTTCCATTGCCGAAATGGACACCAGGTTCTTCTTGTGATCAGGTACATAAAAGAGATTCTTGTAAATGAATCGAGTTACCCTCATTCAATTGAGGGGTAACATTCCCTGCATCCTTTCCGAGATAGATGGCATTGACTCCAAGTATAATCCCACGTTTGTTTCCATCTCTACCAAATTAGAGAGTGCACCCTTCTATTCGATGAAGTGCCTTGAAGCACTACAATCAATAAGCCAGATTCCCAAAGAGTCTGGACGAGAGGGCCAATACAAGATAATGCTGTTTTAGCTTGTCAGAAATAACATTTGATTCTTCATACCCAGAGTTGCTTTCTTTGATGACTCGTTCGTTTCCTTGATGACCTGCATTACTTGTCATTCCTCTGATCATTGAAGATGTCTCGGGAATGATTGTTATCATCATCAAGTGATGTGTCCCTACCATTCGGACACTCCTTCACATAATGGCCGAACTTATTACAAACAAGGCATCTGCCCTTCCTTTGACCCTTAGATCTGGACTTCCCATTGAAGTGATCTTTAGGTAGGCCATCAGAAGCTTACACTGCGCCATTCTGATAATATTCTTTGCTTCGACTTCACCCTTGGTGAATTTGAAGAGGGATGAGGAATCCATTGAGCCTTTTGTCCTTTCCCAACTGTCTTCAGTGATTGCTCTTTCACTCTTGCTTGGGCTTTGTCTTCACCTCAGCTCCAATACCATGTTAAGTTTAGGTATGTTCTATGTTTAGAGCAATTTATTTAAATTTTCACAATTAGCTCAAGATCTTTTCAAGATTAGCAATCACATCAACATAATAGTAAATTGCAGATAGAACATAAACACAAATTGCAAAAGACAAGCCAAGACAAGAGGACACAAGATGTGGCACTAGCCAGGGACAAACCCCAATGTGGGGAAGCCCTTGATTAATTCTTCTTATATGTTCTTCAATAGTTCATCAGAGAGAGAGAGAGAGAGAGAGAGAGATAGTACATTTACAACAGAAGTCAACACTTTGAATTTATCTAAATAAGAGCATAGATCATCTCGAAGAAGATGATACATGAGGTAGCTGAACTTAGTTGAAGACATGCTGCTTCAACTGATTCTCCATGGTGACTCCATCACCATGGAACACTTATCATTGTGTTGCACCTCATCTTCATGCTGCACCTCACTATGCTACACTCATCATCACTATGTTGCACCATTACTTCTGTCATGCTGCCATACTGCACTACACCATGCTGCCACAACTGTCCCATGTGCCATTGCTGCACCATGCTGGCACAACTATCCCATTTGCCATTGCTGCACCATGCTACCACAACTGTCCCACGTGCCATTACTGCAATATGCTGCAACTGCACCATTGTTGCGATGTACCATTGCTGCGATGTACCATTGCTATTATGTACCATTGCTGCTATGTCAAGCCACCAATTTGGCTCCCATAGATTGCCCAACAATCTGACCCAAACTAATCCTCATCTAGGATCCAACACCTATAAGAAATGTCATAGGTAACATACCTTAGCTCACGGTTTTGAGGTCTGATTTGTTTGCTGCAAAGTAGGCCTGGTTAGGGTATATCACAGTGCCTTTGCCAACCTTCTTTTCCACCCAGATTTGCTCCAAGGTGATGCGACTGCCCTTCCTTGTGGGAATGAGACCCTTCATTGTAATCCTGGGCAGTTCTAGCCCTTGCAAAGTCCTTAGCCTGCCGTCAATGTTGGAATTTCTAAGTCTAACTGTTAAAAATCCTTCATGTACTTTCTGATTTATTTTTTCCTACTTGTTCTATTAATTAACAAGTTATTAACATTGTAAATACTGAAAATAAATACAAGTACATGCTCAACACATACAGATCATCAATTGAAGGAAAAACTAGCACACAAGTGACACCGTTATTTTTGGACTAATGTCCCCGGAAAAACCCAATGTGGGAAAACTGGTGCAACTATCTGAGGGTTTTATTCTTAAGAAGTTTCAGAATACAATCTGTGTGCCAGAAATGGCTCACCCAACAGAGAATGCCCTCGGCAGTAGTACCTCTCAGTCGGAGACAGATATCAACCCCAATCTGCCCCACAAAATCTCCTAGCGTTAGCCTCTAGGGTTTGCGTCAGCCTCTTTGGCCTAGCGTCAGCCCAACTAGCCCTGCGTCAGCTCTGGAGCCTCTGCGTCTCCCACGTTGGCTCTCTCTGGCACTGCGCAACTCCTGGCTGCTTTTGCGTGGCCTCTGGCTGCCTCTGTGTGGCCTCTAGCTGGATCTGCGTCAACCCTCTCTCGGTTTCTGCGTTGATGCTCCCGGTACCCTCTCTGCCTCTCTGCTTCTGTATTCATTGCCCCTCAGCTGCAACTCTGATTATTTCTTCGATTTCCTCAGTAAGCGCTGCCCCAGAAAATCGAATTCTTGGTCAACTCGATGTATTCTCCAAGTGACCCTCAAGCCTGCTCTTATAGTTTTCTCGTTGACAATTCAACGACCGAGATTAAGTCCATAATCAATGACTAAGATTAACTCTGGCTTGATCAATGACTTTTGGACCCTTCTAACGGAGTTTTATATTAATTCGCATTAATATTTTATTTTTCCTAAGTTTAGACTTAGGGACTCCATTAAAAATATTAATTATTTTAATATCTCCCAAACTGTTTGGAATTTGCCCAAAACATTTCTGGGTATTGGATATCTCATGTGCTTTACCCTGTCCACCAATTTTCGTGGCTAGAGCACATTTGATGCTACCCCAAATCAACACTCCCTCTTAGCGAGGACTGTGCTCTAGTAATATTCTTCACTGAGCATCACCCTGATCATCTGGCATCGGCCCTGGTGTTGATGCTAGGCCTGCTTCCCAACATTCTCTGCACTGCCGCATCATGTACTACTTCCGATGGCCCTGCCATTGCGACTACTGCACCCGTACGACAGCCCCTGTCATCATGCTGCATTGCGCTGCCCATAGCACTGTCACTGCTAATTGCTGCACTGCAACTTAGTTACTGAGAAGTAAGTAACTGATCTCCCAACTCTGACATCTCTGTCAGGGTAGAGACACCCACGTTGCTGAAACTCCCTCTGTCGCGAACAAGTGCTCCCTCTCTGACCTCTGCACTGCTGCAACAACTCCATGCATCTCGCACTGCTGCCTCATGCTGTCCTAGGACTGCTGCACTGTAGCTCCCTCTGTTGCTCCATCCGCATCTGTCTCTTCTGACATCTTCCAGTACTGCTACTCCTCTTTGGGGCTCCTGTAGCAAGGTATAATCCAAGACGCTGGGTACCTCGAGGATCCTGCCACTCATCACCTATAGTCTGTCTGAATACAGCTCGATGTCTCCCCACTTCCTCTCAAGTGGCGTATGAGCACTCATGGCGCAATCATCATCTGTCTCCACTTCTTTCTCCGCCCTTGCCGGCACAACCTTGGTCTTGGAAGCCTCTCCCTTGCTCTTCTTCGTCAGACACTGGCTCGAATAGTGACCCAGTTCCCCACAGTGGAAGCATTTGACCTTGGAGAGGTCCTTCTTCTTCTGTTTCTCCTCCTTTCCCTCAGATGCTAGGGCAGCATCCTCCTCTTCCTCCTTCTTGATTTTGACCTACTTGCCACTGCTTCCCGCCTTGGTCAACCTTTTGATCTCTTCTTGGCGAAGAGCTGCCCAAGTTCCTCCCAATCTGGAAGGTTCAACCTGCCCAATATGCTGTGGACAAACATATCCCAGTCTTCTGAGACTGCGTTCATGGCTGTCCTCACCATCAATTCTTGATCCTGCGTGGCCCCTATGGAAGTCAGTTGATCCCGGATCTCCTTCAATCGACTGAGGAAGGTGTCGATCTGTTCTCCCTTCTGCATCTAGTATGACCGCAACTGATTTTCTAGTAGCATCTTCCTTTGCATGGAAGTATGCTGATACAATTTCGTCAGGGCCTCCCACATCGCATTTGCCATTTCCTTTTCGGCAATATGTGGTATTACATGGTCCTTGACCTTGTCAAGGATGATGCTCTTAGCCTTCGCCATTACCTCCTCGTAGTTGTCTTTCTCAACTGGGTCAATTGCGATCGCTATCGTCTTCAAGGTGAAGTGCTTGACACGATTCTTGTTTAGAACGGACAAGATTCTGGCCTTCCAGACTACGAAGTTTGAGGCTCCGTCCAATCTGTCTTGGTCTCTTACCCCGTTCACTGCCATTTCGCTGCTCCTCTACTTCCCTCCTGGATGTTCTCGGTGTGACTCCCTCTGAGCCTCGATTTCCCTCTTGGAAATCCCTCTGCCAATGTCGAGATGCCACCAATCCGATCGTTAATGCAACTACACCACTGATTCGGATTTCTTGGCTAGAAATCCTCGGCAACAACTCCCTCCTCCTTGGTCTTGCCCTAGTAGGTATTGTTCTGACCACGACACCCCACCAGCTTCACTCCGCAACTAGCCCACAACCTCCTATGCCTCAACAAACTGAAGGTTAGAGCTTCTAGGCTCTGCGCAATCCTGACACCAGCAAAATCCACACCTCCTGGCCACGGGCGTCAATCCTTCTTGACTGAGAAAGATGACTGGGAAATGCGTAGGTCAAGTCTGCTCCCTTCCTCCTCCCGGCCCAAACTTGATGACGCAGGCACTGCCTCACCCCTTCCTTGTTGCTTCTCTACTATGAACAATTTCTTTCACTTGGGACAATTGTTTCTGTTGCTGCTGATCTGCTCTGCTGATGCCCTCAGTTCTCCTGTGATCTGCAACTAAGCTCTGATACCATGTTGGAATTTCTAAGTCTAACTATTAAAAATCGTTCATGTACTCTCTGATTTATTTCTTCCTACTTGTTCTGTTAATTAACAGATTATTTACCATGCAAATACTGAAAATAAATACAAGTACATGCTCAACACATACAGATCATCAACTGAAGGAAAAGCAAGCACACAAGTGGCACTTTATTTTTGGACTAATGTGCCCGGAAAAACCCAATGCGGAAAAACGGTGCAACTATCTAAGGGTTTTATTATTAAGCAGTTTCAGAATACAATATGGGTGCCAGAAATGGCTCACCCAACAGAGAATGCCCTCGGCAGTAGTACCTCTCAGTCGGAGACAGATATTAGCCCCAATCCGCCCCACAAAATCACCCAGCATCAGGCTTCAGCCTCTGGGGTCTGCGTCAGCCTCTCTGGCCTAGTGTCAACCCAACTAGCCTTGTGTCAGCTTTTGGAGCCTCTGCGTCTCCCACGCTAGCTCTCTCTGGCATTGCGCAGCTCTTGGCTGCTTTTGCATGGCCTCTGGCTGCCTCTGCGTGGCCTCTAGCTCGCTCTGCGTCAACCCTTTCTCGGCTTCCACGCTAATGCTCCTGGTACCCTCTCTGCCTCTCTTCTTCTGTATTCATTGCCCCTCAGCTGCAACTTTGATCACTCCTTCGATTTCCTCAGCAAGCCTTGCCCCAAAAAATCGAATTCTTGATCAACTCAGTGTATTCTCCAAGTGACCCTTAAGCCTCCTCTTATACTTTTCTCGTTGACAAATCAACGATTGAAATTAAGTCTCTAATCAACAGCTAAGATGAACTCTGGCTTGATCCATGACTTTTGGACCCTTCTAACACAGTTTTATATTAATTCACATTAATATTTTATTTTCCCTAAGTTTAGACTTAGGGACTCCATTAAAAATATTAATTATTTAATATCTCCCAAACTGTTTAGAATCTGCCCAAACCATTTCTGGGTATTGGAGATCTCATGTGCTTTAGCCTCTCCACCAATTTTCGTGGCTAGAGCACATTCGATGCTACCCCAAATCAACACTCCATCCCTGCAACATGCTACAACAAGCTTCCACAGGCCTGCAACAGCCTGGTTAAGGGTTTTCCCACGCTCAAACGTCCTCTAAACAATCCCTCCTTGCCTCTGCCTTCTAGCAAAGCTCCTTGGCCCTCCTTCCAACAATCCGGTCACTTGAAATGGCCTTAAGACAACCTTTCAAAGCCTTGCTGGAATGCTTTCTTTGCTGCTGTCTAATAAGTGCCTTACTCAGTCTGTTGTAGGAGGATATCGCTCCGTTTTCTAGCCCAGAACAGTGCCTAATTATTGCGGCCCTTCAGCAAGGTATTTCAGCCCTCCTTCCAGCACTCGGTCACCTTCAAACTTGCGCTGGCCTGTCTTCCTTATTGCGGCCCTCAATAGAGGTATTCCCCTCTTCTACAAGTGATTAGGGTAGACTGCGTCTTCCTTGCTAGGGCATCATTCAGGACTGCGTTTTCCTTGCTAGGGCATCATTTAGGACTGCGTCTAGGGCTTCCTCCTCTTAGACTTCTTTTCCACTAAAGCCCAAAACAAGTGGAGAGAAATCAAGAGTGAAGTGTGTGTGGATGACTATCAAGTCACCTCCTTTTATACTAAAACGTTGAGCACACATGGGGTTTATTTGGTTGCTGGCTGACCTTGGCGAATTGTCCCCTAACACAAATAAATTCATATCTTTATCAATACATATTGGAATCGATGATCTTTAGATCAATCCTACACCCCTCAATGAGAGGGATCCAAGAAAAATATCATCTGCGATAAATAAGATGACCCACATGGAGTTTGGCCCTAGTTGCCAATTTTAACAATGTCAAATACTAAAATAACAAATTACAATAACAATATTGATCTTTGTCTGACTAGTCTAGATACTGAATGTATTCATAAGTCAATCATACAACTTGACCTCTTAAACACACAAACATAACAACTGATGTTTGCAGCTTAAGTCAAGAACTATGTTGCCAGGAAACGTGGGTTCGGGGACGGGTACGGGTGCGGGAACGGGGACGGGTACGTCAATTTTCGAAACAGGGTGCGTGGGTTCGTCGAGGGTATATATATATAGATATACATATATAGATATAATATTATATTTTATAAATTATAATATATATGAATTTGTATATTTTTCAACTTTAAACAAGAAAACTTTAAATATTTAAACATGCACATCATTGAACATTCAACATTCACAATGAAATTTCAAAATTTCTAGTTTGATATCAAGTGCAAATTGGAGTTTACATATTAATAAGAATCATGATATATGTCCATTGTCATACTACATTCAAAATTTGTCTTAAGGCATCTCCAAACAAGAACTGGAAAATTTTGAAATACTAAAATAAAAATATCTAATAGTGAACAATGGCTTCCTCAAGCAATGTCATCAACATCACTCAGATCTTCAATTAGCATGCTCTCCAGGTAGGGATCACTCTCATCTTGAGGCTCTTGCTCATCCATAGCAATTGGAGGTAGCTCAATAAGGCCATCTGGTTGTATCTCCTCGTCCACACACATAGCATCGTTTGTGTATTGGTCCCATCTCTTGAATGGACCCTCGTATCCAAGGTCTTTTCGAGATATGAGACGAAGTGTGCTATGAACGTACACTAAGTTCTCTGCCTTCTCTGAGCCCAACATATTTCTCTTTACTAAATGGATAAAGGCATAAGTACTCCAATTCCTCTCGCAAGATGAAGAACTAGCTACCTAGAATATTAGGGGAAGCCCATTAAATTAATTAAAAAATAAAATATAAAAACTAAAAGAACCCCAAAGAACCTGATTTTGGGGTTCCAAGTACCCATCATCAGGGTTCTCCGTACTTGTCAAGACAAAAGAACCCAATTTTTTTTTAATGAAGAACCCGGTTCTTCATAGAAGAACCCGGTTCTTATGGGTTCTTCTCAGAAGCACCCGAACCTGAATCCGGTACTTGGGGACGAGAACCCGGGACGGGTTCGAGAACCCCACCCCCGGGTTCGGGAACCCATGCAACATAGGTCAAGAACCATCAACCCTTCTTCACATACACAAAAAAGTAGCTTGTAATTGGGGCTTCTTACTTATAATAGACTATAGTCATAATTAAATTAGCATTGTGTTCCCGGGGCTTCTAGAATTGCTAACTTAATTATGTTACTCTGTTCATTATCTAGTTCTTTGTCATATAATTTATAAACAAATATAACATAGAAACAAACTAAAGAACTCCAAGCTTAAAAGAAAAACCTTCTCAACACACTATAAGTCTCAATGTCTCTGTTTAGAGGAGTTGCCATTATTCTATGGGTGGTGAAGGCACCAGTGTCTACAAGGCATGCATAACCACATAAGGAGAATCTATATGGGATTGAAAAGATTGCTTAGTGAATCAAAAGGTTCGACTGAACTCAAGATAAAAGGACCAAATTTTTTGAGTTTCTAGTGCCGTGATTCCTTTCCCAAAGCTCATAAAGCCTAAATGTCATAAAGCACAATCAAAGATTCGTAGCTGCCATTGCTTTCATCATACACAGTAGCCATAGGTCGGGCCTTCCTCACTTTCTCCTCGTGAATTTGCCTGTTGCTCCCAATAGCATCTATGACACAACTGTGGCTTCAACAAGCCTCTACCTCTAATAGTGGCCATGTTGTAAGGCAAAAGATATAGATTTTTACACATTATACAATACACACACTGGAATTGAGGAGGTCTTTATGCCAACAACTGTCCGGACTGCAGTTTAGACATGTTAGTGATGCACATAGGGAAAGGTATCAAAGCAAGAACCATAATATGTCTTCCACAGATCTCAACGAATTTTCTGAGACATTTTCTTCCTAGATTGCAAGATCGAAGCCCATCCATGGTAACGATGGTGATGATGTTGCTCACATTCTTTTGGAAGGTAGCCGAGGACGACAATCGTCCAACTTCTTTACTAGAATTTTAAGCCAGATTCTCTCTTGGGTCTCAGATCCAGGTTCGCCATTGATTTGTGCTTTAGTGTAGACGTGAGTTTTTCCTCCTCTTACACACAACACGCACACAAAAATCTTTACAAAGACATACTAATCTAATAATCACTCACAAAACAACAATCTATTCTACTCTCATCAAATAATAAAAGCAATCCACTCTCTTATCCTAATCTACTTATTTACAGATGATCAACTATCATGGTTCTCACATCTTCCTAGCCCTCCCGTGAGGGATTTAAGCCAGAATAGGCTCTGATACCAATGTAGAAAAATGAGATGAAAGTGTGAGCATTGTTTTACTCACAACACAAATCACACTATATTATTGTTGATCACATAAGAAATTAGATATCTAGGAATAGATCATCGACTTCTAGAAGATAAGATCTGAAGAAGGTGGATCTATGACTTGGACATGACTCAACTATAATTCACACATATGAAAACAAAATCTTCCAGAATATCACCTCGAAACTCACAATCACAAACTGCAATGCACATGTAATACACATGGAAGCATTAATTCCAAGTAAAATGAGTTTACATTTTGAGCGTTCCACAAACAAGAGGTTACAAGCCAACCTCATAGCTCAAAACAATAAAATTGTGGCATAAATGCTTGCACGTGTGGGTTGATGGCCTCATGCATGACATCATCTCAGTTTTTAGCTAAAAATGTCACAATGAAGTGTGGAATGGGCTAAGGAGATGCTCCACCACGACCATCAACTCCATGTCATGAAAAGAAACTTCAAGAAATGCTTCAAGGTGCCTCCATGTCCAAAACTCATGCTCTAGGTACCCTATGTCACCCTCGTAACGACTAGAGCGTACCTTAGGTGCCTTATTGTAAACCACTCTACAAAATGACACTTTCTGGACATTGTTCTACAAATTACTCAAGTGATGGTGCTTGTGCTACAAAATGCTTGCCAGATATTGCAAACAATGCAACAAAATGATACTTATGTTAAAAAATATTAAATTGACCTATCATTCCACGGAAATTCGAACTTGCCAAGCCTTAACACATTAGTGATTCTAATTTCAATGTTTGGTGATGCTTGTCATGCCATGCAAATCAAATTGACTATTTCTAATCCTTACAAAGAAGAACCATATATAAAATTTTGGTTGGTTGTGGTTCAGTTAAATTGCAACAGGATGTCATAACGACCCTCACTCATACCACGATCCATAAAGAAATATTACATCATAGTTCTAATAAACAAATTATCAATGTAAATTTTGACAAGTCCTTATTGCACATCGAAGATACATCAACAAAATGCAAATCCACATTAACGATCCGATCCGAAGCAACAAGATGACCTGCACTTACTGCAATAGAATGTGCAGTCTCTAATTTTGTATCCTTTTCAAGAAATTTAGCCCATGATTTCATCTCTGTAGTGGATGTAACGAATCTTTCAGAAAGGATCCATTACGGAGATGTGGTTGTGGCAATTGTTGATTTGTGATAGCATCGAATGTGCTCTAGCGATCAAAATTGGTGGAGAGGCCAAAGCACATGAGACCTCCAAGACCCATAAATTGTTTGGGGAAATTACATCCGGTTAGAGAGATATTAAAATAATTAATATTTTTGATGGAGTTCCTAAGTCTAAACTTAGGAAAATTAAAATGTTAATGGGTATTAATATAAAATTGGGTGAGAAGGTTTTAAATGACATGGATCAAACCAAATCTAATCTTAGCCATTGATTAGAGACTTAATCACGGCCGTTGAAGACTCAACAGGAAAAGTATAAGAGGAGGCTTGAGGGCTAGTTGGAGTTACACTAGGATTGATCAGTCAGTTCGAATTTTTGGAGTGGGGTTTGCTGAGAGAAATCGAACAAGTGATTTGAGTTGCAGTGAGGGGCAGTGAGTACATAGCAGAGAGGCAGAGATAGTGCCAGAGGGCCAACGTAGTGATTGAGGAGGCTACGCAGAGCCAACAGGAGGCACGCAGAGGCAACCAGAGACTGCACAAGGCCTGAGGGGATTGCGTAGGTGACGCAAAAGGCCATAGAGCTGACGCAGAGAGGCAGAGGGCTGATGCAAGGGGTTCCAGAGCTATGCAGAGGCTAGCAGTGCTAACGTAGAGCCTTAGAGAAGCGCTGAAAGGATTTTCGTGGGGGCAGACTAGTGCTAAGAAGCTGAATATCTGCTTCCGAGGAGAGGTATTACTGTTGTTTAGAAATCTTTGTTGTGTGAGCCAGTTTGGCACCCTAGTTGTACTCATAAAGCTACTTAATAATAAAACCCTCAGAACTGCTGCACTGATTTTCTCGCATTGGGTTTTTCTGGGGACGATTGTCCAAAAATAACAGTGTCCCTTGTGTGTTTATCTGTTATTTCAGTTGATGATCTGTATATGAGTTGAGACTGCATTTGTGTTTATTTTCAGTATTTATATGGTTAAATAACTTTGTTAAGGAATAAACAAGTAGGTGAAATAAACCAGATATTGTAGTAGGAATTTCTGACATGTCAGACTTAGAAATTTCAACAATAACTATTTTGCTGGCATTTCCAACAGGTCACACTCTTCATTCAATAATTCAACTCGCATTTTTGACAAAGCTTATATGTGTACAATCTATAGATTAACACCCAATTTATAGCTCAACGACCTATTATTTCACACCCTTGGCCAGAAATTGCAGACTTTGTTCAAATAGAGGGCAAATTTGAATTATGAATCTGGATTGAAAATTGAACCTTTCAAATTATCAATCTTGCTGATATCTCATGAATTATCTGACCACAACATTCGTATCATAACCAAGGTTGGCAGATTGTCGATCCATCTTGAGCAAAATGTGGATGCTTTACAAGGCTCATGTCACAATAATTTGTACATCATTAGGGTTTCACTTTCTTAAAGAACTTGCAACCAAGTAACACTTCCCATGCTTTGACTTATTGTATTTGACTTTGACGAACCACTGCAATGTCAATAACGATGTGCCCGTGGAACTTTAATCAATGTAATTCATTAGTTGCAGACATCACTTAAATAAATGGAGTTTATCATTTGCACTGTCAAATCAGAAATCACATTGGAACGAAATGCACGTCTTTTTCCTTTCATACTGCGCCTTATTCAATTTTTTTTCATTGCAATAGGTCAGGTCATTCGTTGCTTAATGAACCAAATCAATGCATATCGCAACACTCCAAAATAGTCAATTGCATCTCCCTTTTTATGCTTGACTAGATCAGAGTAATGTCTCTTTTTCATCACAAATGCATGCTTCAAAACACTCTAGAGTTTTTCCCTACATATGTGTTTGTGTTGCTCAGAAAAAGTTCAGAGATTTGCTCTAACAGAGGGCCGATGCTATTCAACAAGGAAGAGTGAAGTCCGAGTCAAAGAAGAAACCTCAAATGGTTAACTGTGTTTAGATTTGCCACCTTCAAGACAAGTCCAGAGCCCAACGAAACCCACACCAAAAATACAAGCCATAAACCCAAGATTTTGATCTCCAGTGCAAGATGTTTAGGTTTGCTCCCAAGCCGCAGGTATGTCCTACATCAAATCGACGTACAATGCATTCACTTTGTGGAGAGATCATGCACAATATTTATACTTAATGAGAGGGTTATTGGAGGGCTCGACTAGCCTTAGAGCCAACTTGAAATGTTGGACGAAACTTTTAATTTTAATTAAAATTTGAAGTTTTGGAGCCACATTCCCTTATGAGCCCGACTTTGCAAGGGGGGATTTCAAATTTCAGTTTTTGTTATAAAGCCCACTTTTTGACTTAGACTAAACCTCTTAAATATCAAATAAATAAATTTATTGGTAACACTTCTTTGGGGTTTTTGGCTACTGGGAGGGGTTCCAAACTATAAACAAGTTTATCTCTGAAACTCTGAGAGCTCTCGTGGCTTGCCATATACCACTGGAATCGGTTCAACGAGGAGCATCCAATGATGGTGATCCTAGGCACAACCCCACTGATCTTCATCCTCAAAAATTCAAACAAGTGCGGGGCTTCTAGGGTTTTCTAGGGCTTCCTCCTTTGGAGCTTCCAACTGATCCATTCCACACAAATATTAAGAGTGTTCAATTACTGATGTTGGCATCAATGACAACACCATTCAACGATATGTATATGCTCAAAAATTTTCCAATTCCTTTCACACCCTACAACACTACATGTCTGGCCCAATATTTGAATTGCAAATTTTTGCAAATCAGGGCACTGGCTACCAATATGTTGCCACCGATAGGCTGCAATAAGAGTTAAAGGAAAAAAGCATTGGAAAATGACTTTAGAAATTGGATTCAGCTTTCACAATGAGTAATATAATTTGAAAACATTAATATTTCTTGCCCGGTGGATCTTGTGCTCTGTTTCTTATAGCCATAGCCAACCCAAAGACACTGATACTCTCATTGAAATTCAAAAGCTTACTATGTATTTGGTCTTGGATTTGTGACCATGCGCTCAATGCATCTATATAATCCCTCTTTTACCTACCCTTCACCTTCAAAATCTTGTGTAATGGTACCTTCAAAGTTAATAAAAAGAAAAAATATTTATTAATTGATTTTGAAGGTTAAAACCACTCTTTTCTTTTTATCCTTTTACTTCAAGAATTTAACATTACCATTGATTGCCAACATTTCTTGGGTTGAGTTATGATTTTTCCTAGGTTTAAGGTTTAGGAGGGGAAGGGTTGGTTTTATAGGCAAGGGGGGCTGTTTTGGGAGGGAAACAGCCCTTAGTTTCCTCCAAAACCACTTGAAAAGCCACCACCATGGGTCTTAGAGTGCCCCCACACATGTGAGATCTGACTGTTCTGCTTTGGAATGGAACTGGGCAGTTCGGAATGGTTGGTACCAGTTAGATACCAAACCGGCCACCATGGGTCCCATATTGCCCCCACACATGTGAGATCTGACCAGCCTGACTTGGAGTGGAACTGGCTGCTTCAGGATGGTTGGTACCAGTTAGGTACCATACCAGCTGGTTTGCTACCTAAATGGTACCAACCGGTCCCCAAACCAGATTTTTCTACTGGGCCATTTGTTGAAGGTTGCTGATCGGCGGGTTTGACAGATTACCAGTTGAAAGGATCTGGCTTCTAAAACAATGGTCCCATCTGAGAGTTTACTTATTTACTTACATTCTTTGTTAAAATTCAGTTTCCAATTTTTTCTTGAAAGTCAACACCCAATTATTTGTAGTGTTTTTATCCAACAACGCTTATATAATTTAGCCTCTTAGTCTACTTCACCACATTTACCATCGATTCTATATTTTGTTGTTGCTTTTTTATTATGTAAACTTCTATTCCTTTGACATGTTAGGTTGTCAAGATGTTGTAAACTTGTAAGTACATCTATGTGGATAGTTTTTTTAATTATTCCATTGAAGAACACATACAAATTGTGTTGTATATTTTTCTGACCGTGTTTGTCTGATCAACAGGACATATTAGATAAAATTTGTAATTGTAGTCCAAAGCCAAGGGCTGTGGTTGTGGACTCCATTCAAACAGTCAATCTGAGAGCTGTATCAGGGGGTTTCGGGAGTATCACACAGGTTTGTTTATTTGACATTTTTTTTTTCTATCTGGTCAATAAATCTGATAATTGTCTGATAAATTGACGTGACTTAGTGCATGTTATAAGAGTGTGATGAAACACATCAGGTTTTACTTGGACTTGTGAGACAAATCTGTTTATGCCATTTAAATGTGAGATGAGTTAATTCAGTGACCGGTCACGCTTACTGCTGTCTAGCTTGACTTGTGAGTACTTGTTGGTGTTCTGAGTTTTCTCAGAGTTTTCCAGAGTTTTTCTTGAATGAAATGACAGTATTTTAATTTTTTGGTATTATATAAGTTTTATAACTATCCTATATAAATCAATTTTATATTTTTATACATCGAAAATGGTGTGTATATATGTGTGTGTGTGTCTCAACGACATATCTCTTTACTTCTGCTATATGTTGTAAGCAAGAAAAATAATCAAGATTTGCTTGAAGAAGATACACAAATATGAAACAAGTTTCGCAAAGAGCTTTGAAGTACTATAGATAAGATAAGATACTTTTATTAATGTCCAGCAAATGAGCAAAAAGTGGGTGAATGGGTTTGCTGACTACAGTAGCGCCAATTCAATGTGGGAGCATAAAAGTGTTTCTGTTAAAAGACAAAAACGCCAGTAGTGCAAATAGTTGTATAGATTCTATAAGTAAGTAATTAAGTGTATTATTGAATAAAATCTGAATGGTGTACAACACCTTCGTGGCAGTTTGCCTATAAAGGCATTGACTGGCCACAAAGGATGAATAGTCATATATTTTGAATATTTATCCCTTCATAATAATAATGTTTTAATAATTACTTAATTAATTATTATTTTAATATTATTTATGTATTTAATATTTTATTCACAACATTGCCACCCTCTTTAGAGATGCTTTGTCCTCAAAGCATAACATAAAGGTTTTCCTGGGAATGACATCTTTTATTTTGACTTTGTTTGTGCTTGCGAGTTGGTGAAATCCTCATGTGTATTTGCACCTTCTTTGAAGCTGGAAGTGTTAATTTATAATGTCATCCTTGTCAATTAAACTCCATGAACTGTTCTTCAAGGTTTGTAGTATAGCTTCCTAATTGTATTAACCATTTTGCAGCTAAACACTATATCTATTTCCTTGAATGGTAGGGCAAATAAATTTGTTTGTAGTTTTAGTTCTTGTATCTGGATTGAAACCTTATGGCATTCTCCAATTTCTTTGAACTTTTGCCTAGTAGCGACAGACATGGTCAGTTCCTTGATTGGGCATATACAAAGATCAAGTTGTTTAGCAAAATCAATGTTTATACAATTGCGAGTACTGCCAGAATCTACAAGTATATTGACATTTCTGCCTCTTATGAGCCCTTTAAGATTCAAGGTTTTAGGGCGTAATCTCCTTGTCATGTTTGTTGATAGATTAGTAAGCTTAATGTTTTTTCGTCTTGGACACTGTTTTCTTTGCTTCCACAACTGTGGTGGAACGTATTTTGCAGTGACTTGTTGTTTTTGACCTTTTGAAGAATTGTTCTTTTCATCTTGATTTTGTTGGACACATGAGATTGCAGCTAATGATGGTTCCTTAGGATTTGAATCTTAACTATGTGTTACAACGATTCCTTCATCATGTTCTTGTACTTCAACTTGCCTACCATATACTATTTTATAGTGGCATAAGGACGCGTCTTCACATTTTTGTCCTAGCCTCCAATTTTCTCCACACTTTCGACAATTTTTTATTTTTATCTTTTTCTCGAACTTATTACTTGAAGTCTCTGATTCCTTCTCAACTTCATAAGTATACAATTTCTTGTTAAGGCATCTATGTCCTGATGTCCATTTGTCTCCACAACACATACATTTGTTTTGTTTTTTTTTTTCTCGAGTATTTTGTTGGGCTTCATCTTGCTTGAATGATGGCATTTTGAACTTATGTTTTTTCTCAATAATCTTTGCTGCATGTCTAGCTTCTTCGATAGTTTTAGGTTTGTATAATTTGAATTCTGCACGGATAGACTCCTTAAGCCCACATTTATACATTTTAAGTAGTTTTTCATCAGTAAATCCTTTTTGTTTTATAGCTAATACTTCACATTGGTGGGTGTATTCGCTTACAAACCGTGTTTGCCATCTTCTTCTTATTCATAAAACCTTTTTAACAAGGCATCCACAAAAATTTTCCGAAGGAAAGAGCGAGCTTCACATTTTCCGGACCACCATAGGAACCAATCATATGCCTCAGATTCCAAATTGTTAGAGGAGGTCATGATTTTATTTCGTTCACCTATTGGCGGGTTCGATTCAAAAATGGCTTCCATTTTATTAACCCAAACAATAGGACCTCTGTGGTGTTTTCCATCGTATTTTGGGAGCTCCTTAATTCGCTGATAGTCTTTTTTTGGGAATTTTGTATAGTATTGACTAGTGACTACTTAAGAAGCGTATTTGCAACATTTGTGGAATTTCATGATGCACTTGCAGAATTTCATGATTTGGAAAATCTTCGCTTTCTAGAGTCTCGGGACTTTGTGTTGGTTCTGCATTCCTAACAACATTCTCTCAATGTTATCTATTTTTTTAATATAACTTGTTAATTCTTCTTGAGTTACGATTATCCTCTTTTGACCTTCTCCTAACTCTGCCTGCTTCTTTTCAATATTGTCAAGGTCACGTCGTACTTTATCGAGTTCTTCTTGATATTTTTTGGTTTCATCATTATTATTCCCCATTTTCACCTTGTTTTTCTTCTTTGCGGAACCAATTTTTTTATTTTGTTTTATTTTTGTTGTGTTCTATTATCTCTTTTAATTAAATAATAATATTTTTTTGAATAAATAATATATATATATATATATATCTCTATTTAATTTATATAATTAAATTAACTATATAATATAGTTATATAATTATAACTATATATAATAATTTAATTATATAATAATTTTAAACAATGTAATCGTAACTATATGACTTATATGTATAATCTAAAAATGAAATGACATGGGACAAAGAGTGAGGTGACTATTGACCGATGTGGATGGTTGGAAGACAGTGTACAAGGAAGACAAGGGTGTCAGGTTTGTCACCACTTTTGCGTTAGTATGCTCAGAAGGCAAATTGCTAGTCGAGGTGCCTGTCGGAACAATGTAAGCGGTGTTGGTGTGATGGACATGGTTAAACAACGACGATGTATGGTGTTCGTTGGTGGCAAAAAGGCTGTGGACGAATGTAGGAGACAACAAGAGGAGTAAAAGTCACAATGGGGAACAAGGGTAATGGGACTACAAAGAAATTCAGACAGAAACGTGGGGAGGGGGTCGATGGAAGCAAGGAACGAAAGAAACGACGTGACTTACGAAAATGATGATGGATAGGGTTTTAGCCAGTGATCAAATAGTGAGAGAAGACAATTGGAGAAGGGATGATTCGGTGGAGGTTGAATGTTGTTGTGGTGAGAATTTGTCTAGAGAGTTGAAATGGCTCTGATACAACTGTTAAAGACATAAAAGCTAGTAGTGCAAATAGTTGTGTAGATTCTGTAAGTAAATAAGTAAGTGTATTATTGAATAAAATCTAAATGGTGTACAATACCTTCGTGGCAGTTTGTCTATATAGGCATTCGCTGGCCATGAAGGATTAATAGTCATGTGTTTTGACTATTTATCCCTTCATAATAATAATGTTTTAATAATTACTTAATTAATTAATTATTATTTTAATAATTTTTTTGTATTTAATATTTTTATGAATATTTTATTTACAATAGATTCCTATATAAAGCAAGATGCAAAATGTAAAGTAATGAATCAAGCTAAGGCCTTAAGGCTGAACGATCAACGCAGAGAGTGGATCTGGAAGAAAATGTACAAGGAGTGTATATTAGAATCCTGAATACAAATTATGTGAGCAAATCAGTGTTTGCTAGAGTTAGCTCCTTTAACAACCAATGGTGACTGGATCAAACTCTGTATAGAACACTGTTTTGGTTGGAAAATTGTAGTTGCAGTTGGTATTTTCATCATCAAAGTCAAAGGAGAAATTATTGGCTCTTTGCTGTCCAAGTCGGCCCTATTTTTACAACCCTGCCCTACCTCTTTAAGGGGTTTGAAATTTGACCTTTGGTCAAAATCCTTCCTATTGATCATGTCATAGTTCTAAAACTCCTACTCCGACTCCGACTCCGAAACGGTAATGACTCGGTCGGCTCGATTTCAATGACTCGGTCGTTGTAAAAAGTACATTAAATATTTATTTTTTTTATAAAAAAACATAATTTTAAAGATTTTCATTCATGTTTCCAAACACACAGCATTATAATATAGATGGAAGACAACATATGATCAAAGTAGGCTCATGAACCAATCCATTATATCAAAATGGTACCCAATGGCAATACATAGTCAACTGTCATACATGACCAAAGACTCAAAACAAAAAACACATAACCAAGGAGGCTAGAAATGGCCTCTACAACAAAAGTAAACTGTGACCAGACTCCAGTACTAGTACTACAACTACTGGCTAGTAGCTACTACCAGAGGAACCAAGATCATGTCGATCAATCTCTGGATCATCATCATAGTCAGACAGGGGGCCCCATGGCTCCTCCTCCTCCTCATCATCTCCAACTGCAGCTGTAGAAGTGGTATCACTAGCAGGCTGTGCAACTGCAGCAGATGCAAGCTGAGATAGAGTAGATATGCGGCTGCGCTTTTGTCGTGGCTGAGCAGAGGAAGCACCTACAACTGGAGTCCTCGCTGGCTGTGAGACTGAGGCTGGTGGATTGGGATCTGCATTCAACTGAACAACATGTTCAAGTTCAACTGATGTCTCGATATCTAAATCTAAATCAAGATCCTCATCAGGATCAAACTCTGCTGGACGACTCTCCACTACCCAATCTAATGTTGGATCAATGTCTTCCAACACAGTGGGATCTGAATCAGGTCTTTTGTTCAGCAAATGGTTTCGTCTGAGCCGGAGGTTGTATTGGACATAAACTAGATCATTTAACCGTTTTTGATCCAAACGGTTTCTCTTCTTTGTGTTACTTGGGAGCAGGAGCGAAAACGGGAGTATCACTAGCAGGCTGTAGAAGTGGTATCACTAGCAGGCTGTGCAACTGCAGCAGATGCAAGCTGAGATAGAGTAGATATGCGGCTGCGCTTTTGTCGTGGCTGAGCAGAGGAAGCACCTACAACTGGAGTCCTCGCTGGCTGTGAGACTGAGGCTGGTGGATTGGGATCTGCATTCAACTGAACAACATGTTCAAGTTCAACTGATGTCTCGATATCTAAATCTAAATCAAGATCCTCATCAGGATCAAACTCTGCTGGACGACTCTCCACTACCCAATCTAATGTTGGATCAATGTCTTCCAACACAGTGGGATCTGAATCAGGTCTTTTGTTCAGCAAATGGTTTCGTCTGAGCCGGAGGTTGTATTGGACATAAACTAGATCATTTAACCGTTTTTGATCCAAACGGTTTCTCTTCTTTGTGTTACTTGGGAGCAGGAGCGAAAACGGGAGCAAGAGCGACATTTTCAGAAGCCCCTGGTTTGGGAGCGAATCCCAGAGGAGTTCGACAACCAATGTCACTAACATCAAGGTACATAGAGGGATTGGTGCTCTTGATTAAATATGAGTTCCATACCCTAATACATGACAAAATTCAATGGAAACATTGCAATCCTCCAATCCTGAAATCCTGAAAAACTGATAAGTCTGCTGGATTTTGAATGAAATCTAAAATTCTACTTTCTCCATATGAAATCCAATGAGGCCGAAACCACTCTCAAACATTTTGAGTCATTTCATGGTAATGTCAAAAATTTAAGTAAAGGATGAAAATGAAGATTAAGGAGAATGTCACTTTTACTTTAAGAATTTAACATTACCATGAAATTTGAATAGCATATCAATAGTAGAGAGCATTTGAGTGTGTTAATTAGGGTTTGGGAGGGGGAAATGGACCCCAAATAACATTTAGGTAATTCATAAAACACCTTGAAGTCCAAACCAATCAGCAAACCCCTTAAGATTTCATTAAAATAATGTTAAATCGCTGTTTTAGTGGGTTACGGGCCGTTGTTTGTGACTCGACCGAGCCAGTACGGGAAACAGCCGAGTTGGCCGAGTCAGCCATGACTCGGCCAACTGAGCCGTTTTTTGTACTGAGTCACTCTGGAGGGCAATGGAATGGACCAACTCGGCCGTTTCGGTTTTGAAACAACAGTTTTTTAAAACTATGGATCATGTATATATTGGCAAGAGGGTCAATTCATTTGGGCATCACATCAATCAATCGTTCGACTGGTTCTAGCAAGAGATCTGCTCACACATATGAGGAAGAATAAGACAATTATTCTCTGCGTTGACCAACAAGTTTGACTTCTATTGGCTAGCATTGACTTGGCTTGATTGTTTGTTGTTGACCGAATCTTTGATTATGGATTGAAGGCTGAATATTCTCTAGATCTTTGATTGTTCATTGACTGAAGTTCTGCACTTGTTTTTGGACATTGACCGAGGGTTGACCACAAGTCAAACCCCATAGTTTGACTGAGATTTACTATGGAAGTTGCAGTTCGAATTTCAGACCTTTGACCTACTACTACAGGCTGAAATTCAGCCCCTTTGCCTAGATTGTGTATTGTGAGCAGATCATTGACTCTCTCTCTCTCCTTTGACTCTGTTTGACCTGGCATTTAATATAGTCAATGGTTGACCTTTTGATTGTAATTCTCTAATGTACAATTTGGTTGATTTAAACATTCTCTCATAAGGAAAAATTACTGGGTTTTCCCCTTGTGGGGTTTTGTCCCAAGAAAATTTTGGTGTTTCTTGTTTGATTGTCTCATTGTGATCTCTATTGCTCTATTGTGATTAATGGTTGATATTTTCTTATGTTTAACTTCTTGATGATTTGAATGCTCTAAGGAGTGAAAAATGCATCATTGGAAGTAGTTATCTGAAGAAAATTGTTCTAGTCTATGTTGCAACTAGAAAATCAACAATTTTGAGATGGACTTGGAAGAGGATCTGGACTGTGCAAGTTGTTGCTGCTTAGAAGTGGCATCATGTCTTTGAGGCCTGAAGAACTTGTTTGCCTGCCGACATGAGATTTGGAATGAAAATTTCACTGGGGTCTCCAGGAAACTCCACATTCGCGCTGAGTTGAAATTTTAAGTGAGGTTGCTATTGGTCTCTCTTAGTACCCCTGGGGGATGGGAGCACCATAGAAAAAGTTAGTGATAGTTCTTGTGCAAAATGGCCTAGAGTGGTGGGTGGTGGGACAATGAGGCATTGTCTAGGAACGAAATTGGCTTAGTGGGGTGGGTGGTGGGATTTTGAGGTGTCCAGGAAAGAAATTAATCTATGGGGTGCTTGGTGAGATGGCGAGGAGGTGTCTAGGAAAGTGAGAGGAATGTTGACTTTGATGGAGACGCTACCCCCACACTGCATTGGAGAACCCTTGGAAAATTGTGCTTCTTTGGTGATTTTTAAGGGCTAGGATTCTATATATAACAAAGTGTACTGCCTGTATCCTCCTTCCACTATCCCCATCTTTTGGGGATCCTTGCGTAGTACTCATTTACATTTGGCATATTGCTTTATTATTGTGTCCTTCCAACCTTGTATTAGAGCCATAGGTTCACAATGTATTTCACAAAAGATCGATTTATGACATATAACAACTTGAGATACTCCAAGCAAAGAATAGGATTTGATAGAATGCGTAGAATTAGATAAAACACGTGGAATTTAGGAGACAATTACATATCAGTGGTAGATTACCAATTTGAAGTTCTGAGATTTCAGATTTTTTTAAACTTTGGAGTGTCTAGATACATGATAATGAAGATAATATGAAACATTATATTCTATGATTTATACTGCAACATCACATTGTTGGGCATACCACGATGTTTGACTTAAATCAACTGACATCACATATGTGGAATCGTTAGGATGTTGTGGTAGTTTACTTATCAAGCACTAACCTTCACCTTGTTATGAATAATATATATATATATATATATATTTCTGTCTACTACTGAGTATCGTTGCTCCATCTGGTATCAGAGCTGGTTTATGAATCTTGGGAAAAATTCTTGCTGCACAGATCACTGCTCCACGCTGCAATGTCATTCGGTTTATTAATAAAAAATATATATATTTCTGTCTATTACTGAGCATCTTTGCTCCACATTGAGTCGTGGTGACACTTCGAAAGTCAAATTAATATAGAACAAAATAAAAAAAGGTTAATATAAAGTTTATATATATATATTCAAGTGAGCCAAACATTTAAGAGTTTTAAAACAAAAACTCAAAAGAAACGTACATTATTATATCAGAAGGTTCTTATTATAAAAATATTACATATTTTAAGATTTGAGTGGATTTGGGGTTTGAAGATCTTTTCTAAAGAAAAGGGTTTTTACTTTATTTTGAGAAGGTACTTCAAATAAAAGTCTTAAAAAAAAGAGGGAATTACTTTTATAACCCTAAGTTCGTCCCGAAAAATTAAATAAAATGGAATCCAAGACAGAATTACAAGAAGGAAGATTTCCAGGGACTTCATTTAACTATGCTCTAGTACTATTTAGAATTAAAGGAACTTTTGTAGGGAAAGATATTACTATTTCGATTGCTCCCAATGAAAGTAAAAATTGTATAAACCCTAAAATCACAATCCAACTAGTAATTCCTAAGTCAAATATAATCGAAAAATTAAATTGTTTTAACCAAAAACAATATGGCATAACCAATTTACAATTAAGCATTGGGGATTATACATTTATTTCGCAATTCTCTGTTCAATCCCTATGGAGCGAACAAGATGACAATATTTTGGGTTCACCCTGGATGGATACTCTAAGATCCTTTATCCTAAATACGAAAAAAATGTTTTTTACATTTTCGTACAAAAAGAAAAAAATAACACTCCGAGACATTATGTTGAAGCCAGATTCAGTAACACCAGAAGACATACAAAATATCTCAAAAGTAATTTTTGAAGAAAGTAAAAATGCAATACAAAATATGCAAAGGGAAGTTGACAAAATTATTGCTGACAAAAATGAAGAAGTTTCTCGGTTTAAGAACCATGGTGAAAAATTACCAACACAAATTAAGAAGCTTAAGAATGACAAGAAGTCGTTGGAAAACAAGGTACAACTTATTGAGAAAGAAGCGTTGAAATCTTCAAATGAAGAAATTCAAGTTGAAAAGAATGGAATGAATACCGAGCCAATCAATATCAAAACTCAAGAAGTTGACGACCCAGTTGAAGGGAAAACATATTTAGAAGTTGTAGTTCAAACGATGAAAAATTCAAGTGAAGATTCTTTATCCAATTCAACAACATCAGAACTTGAAGTAAATAATAATATTGCCACACACATGATAAAGGAAAGACAAACAAGAAGAACTCCTTATCTACATCCAAATCACAAGAATAAACACCTCAATCAATCTACGAATCTATAACACTCAGAACATAAACCACAAACTTATGTTCCGAAGAACTCTGAAGTTTGCACAATTCAATTCAGTGATAGCAATTCATCACAAGATTCCAATAATTGTAATATTCCACAAAAGATTGATCTAGGATAGACTGTTTTACTTATTGCTCGAAGAATCATATCAACTTGTAAGTTGTATCAACGAAGATGACAGTTACAAGACAAGAAGACATTCGAAACAGAAAAGGAGATCAAGCATTTTCATCAACGAGCTTTGAGGACAAATTTTTTGAGGAGGAAGACAATGTTATGAATCAAATATAGATATAAATAATGTAAATATAAATAATAATAACACATCATAAATAATGATTAATCAATAATTAGTTAATAAAGAGGTATGTCCCTAAAGACAAGACCTTTCATAATGGGACACCTGCCTAGGTTATATAAGCAGACCCTCACTCTCATCTGTAACATCATTCTTATTCATACATTTAATATATATTCTTGTATCTTCACTGAAGAGCTACATATTTCAAGTCTTCTGGAGTATTTAACTTCTGAGTATACAAACTTTGTTCGTTACAGTGGTATCAGAGCATTCCTTTGAGAATATGAATTTTGTTCGTTACACACCCTTAACTGTACATATCAATTATTTGCTATAATTGAAATGATGCCAATGTTAACCATTAAAGTCTTACACAAATTATTTATACATTATAATGTAATACTGGAGCTCACTGTTTGCTCCTCCAACAGAGATGAAGGATCTGCTTGAAAATGATATAAAATGATGCACAGTAATCACCGTGGAAAAATAATTGCCACATAGACTGTAATTGTTGGCTAGATCTTTGATAGGTTTGGTTAGTATAGTCTTTGTTATCTTTTGGTTTTGTGATTAATTTGTCGAGAGCTTAATACTTGCAAATCTACCTTTGGGGATTAACTTGAGTAGAAAATTATCATGCTTGAACAATTATGTGTTGTG
This sequence comes from Pinus tabuliformis, assembly GCA_031772625.1. NCBI lineage: Eukaryota > Viridiplantae > Streptophyta > Pinopsida > Pinales > Pinaceae > Pinus > Pinus tabuliformis. The sequence continues at coordinate 168,412,803 of CM062816.1, read as the reverse complement.
TGAATTGAATATTTAGTCAAATGTTAGTGTTGGCTAGATCTTTGATAGGTTTGGTTAGTATAGTCTTTGTTATCTTTTGGTTTTGTGATTAATTTGTCGAGAGCTTAATACTTGCAAATCTACCTTTGGGGATTAACTTGAGTAGAAAATTATCATGCTTGAACAATTATGTGTTGTGTGAATTGAATATTTAGTCAAATGTTAGTAATTTTATAAATTTTGTCTGAACCTCTTTGGTGTGTTTATATCAAAGAGTATAAGAAGGTACAGACATTAACGTATATTCCAATTTGAATGAAAAATCTCAAAGTTTTCTTAGTTTTGAATCCTGAATTCGACTTGAGCAATTTCCTTATGATTTTAGTTGGATATAACAGGTAAAAGAATGTGCAACAGGTTTTTTACATATTGCCAAGAAAACAGACATCCCAATTTTTCTGGTGAGTTGTCATTTTCTTTTGTTGAATTAGACATGCAATAGTAGGAAGGATATTTCACATCTCATAGCTGACCTATTTGAAGACGACATAATTTTTAGAAAGTTTTTTGTTGCCTTTCTTTCTAGGATAATATTTTGTGGAAGATCATGAGTAGAGAGGAATTTTTGATAAATACTATTTTTGAGCAGGCAGTGGTTTTGAGCTTCATGCATTCTTTAATAGTAGCGTTATGTTGAAATGGTTCTTAGTCAAAATCTAAGGTACTGCGTTCACTGAATATAATGGACATCCAAATAAATCTGTTGAAGACAACACGTACAAAGGAATTTTATTTAAATATTTGTTGTGGCCAGAGTGTACTTCTGAGTTATATTAATCCTTTGATAGTACTATTATGCTGAAATGGTTCTTAGTTAAATGATCTTACATTAAATAATATAACTATACCTTAATTGTTGTATAGAAAAAGTTGATTACCATGATGATTAAACATGCATTACAAATTAGGAAGGATATTTCATTGCCTATCCCTGGCTAATGGTATAAATAGGGATTTTTTTTTAATTAATCTAATACCTCTGAAGTTTCCTCATGGATTTGAGAATCCATCTCGATGGATTTCATCAATGGTTTACCAATCACTTACTGAAAACATGTTGCCTCTTTTTGGTAGTCTGAGTTTCCAAGATGGTGGTTGTCATACCACGTGACAAAACGATTGATATACCCACAACTGCAATGCTTTTCCTCTTGTGTGTTGGAGCCGTTTTGGATTACAATTGACCACCATTTTTGATCATGACTCCAAATATCTCAATCACTTTTTGAAATTGTCGTGGAAACTTTTAGGTGTTTAACTTCAGATTTCTACTGTATTTCATCCACACTTGGATAACCAAATCGAGTTTGTAGAAGGAACTTGTGTTCATGCTTTTTGCATCTTACCACAAAAAAAAATAGTGGGATCAGTATTTGGAAATTTTGTAGGACATCTATAATAAAGACATAAATGTCTGTGTATGACACTTGTCTTTTGAGCTCTGTTGTGGCTTCCATTGTTTTGCTCCTTATGAGATTGTAGTTGCCGTCCCACCCACATCCCGCCATGAAAAATAGCAAGACAACAATTGTTCGTTTGTGCAGGTTTTGGCCAAATCCACAACAGGTTGCATGGCATCTTTCAACAAACAGCAAGTGCAAGTCATTTTGTTGACACCTAATCCTCTGCGATTGGGTGAATTTATGTAAATAGTTAAATTAGAAATATGAACAGTCATCAGGAGATGAACTGAGCAGTCACATCCTTTGTATATAACAATAGCTACCTAATGAAATAAACACGAATCAGTTTTCTGCCAAACTGGAGTTACTCCTGGCCTGACATGGTATCAGAGCCAACTCCTTTTTTTAGCCTTTATGTCCTTGTAACTCCTGGTCTGCTCCACTGCTCCCCATATAATTCAGTAACTGATTACCTGCTTCTGTCTGCCATCCCTACGCTCTTTGTCTGACATTCATCTGACATGGGAACGTTTGCGCTGCCCTTATACCTGCGCTCTCTGCCTAACATGGTATCTCTGCGCTGAATTAGGTATTAAGGCGATGGTCATAGTAATAATTGAACACTGTTTGAACCAGTGTTGATAATATCGGTATCGGGAAAATATCGGCGAGGGTCCAAAAAATATCTTATCGGCAATATCGGCGAAAATATCGGCAAAATATCGGCAAATATCGGCAAGCATAAAAAATATTTTTTCCAAATTTTTAAATATAGCCGATATTTTGCCGATATTTTCAAAATATCGCGATATTTTGCCGATATTTTCCGATATTTGCCGATATTTTGAAAATATCGCGATATTATCAAAACAGAAAATATCGCGATATTTTCTCGGCGATATATCGTTTTGCCGAAAATATCGCGATATTTTCGAATATCGCCGATATATCGCCAATATTATCAACAGTGGTTTGAACACTGGACATGGTATCAGTCTCATATGCTTGAACAATGGAAATTTCATATATCTGAACGCTGTTACGCATATAGTTTCTTTTTCAATAAAAACACTGCTGTTGTTAATACGCCTGAGACTGCGCACTGCATATTTGAGACAACATGATATGCCTGCTCATGTTTTGTTAATAAATTTGATATGCTTGGCTATTGTGGTGATAATACCTGAGATACATGGAGATGTGCTGTTGGAGTGTGCTGCATTCTTTTTCGTTTGAACGCAGATAGAGTCTATCCGATTGCTGGTGATTTCAGACCTGGCTTGGATGAGTCGCAGCTAAATTTCATAAACATTTATGTATTCATCACCCACCAGAAGTAGGTGTATCTACAACGATCTTTGACCTTTGTCAACATTTATAAAAGAAATATTTATTGTGAAGGCCAGTCGCAAATCTGAGATAACTCCTGCGTTCTTTGCTATTTTTCTGTCCCAAACAGTTATTGCCTCAATTTTGTAAGATTGTACAGAGACTGTGCATTGTTTTTAGATGAGCGTTTCCCTGTATTTTTTGATGAGCGTATCTTTGCTCCTCCATGAAAACTGGTCAATGTCATATTTCTGCTGGAATCCACATGACTGAGCCCACTCCTAGTCGAGTCATTTGCCATCATTGACATTTGTAATCAATCCACATGGAAGTCCACGGCTCGGAATGCAGCGATCTGAGAATGCACACTCGTAATCCGCCTTCGGTTTGAGAGGATTGAAACATTGTAGGATTTTCTGAGAGATGATTTGGTTGATGTGGATGATTGAAGCGCTGGATGTGATTTGAGTGGAAGCAAATGCCTCTGGTCCGACTGTTGGTTCGTGAGGTGTGACCAGTTTCAGGCCCAAGTTTCATTGCTGCCTCAATACTACATTCAACACAGCGGTTTTAACGGCCTTGAATAATTTTTTTTTGCTACGCTGGATTGAATAATATGTTGCCATACTTCTTTCTTTTAAATTCTGGTCAATATATTGAATGACAGAGGTGTGAAATTGTTGTATGGTGAATGGTGTCAAATACATTTTCAAATACTGCTGTTTCATGTAAAAACATTGGTGCGGTGAGCGTGGAATGAAATTTTATTAAGTTTTTTTTTTTTTTTTTTTTTCTTTATGGCAATATGTTATATGCTTGAGAAGTGGAAGGTATAACATATATATTGTTTTCTATCAACAGAAGTAATTTCTTTTCTTATAGAATGCATTCAATCATCTCCATGGTAGGAATAGTTCTCACTGGCAAGGAGAACTATCCTGAATGGTCCCGAATGATAAAACACACCCTCATCTTCAATGAGTTGTGGAAAGGAGTGTGTGTCGGAGAAGGAGACAAAGACCCAGTACAGCCTACCTCAGACAAAGAGCTCGTCATTTGGGAAAACAAGAACAGCAAAGCTTATGTATTAATCGCAGCATCTGTAAATAAAAAGGTGAGTCGCCATATTTCGTCATATTCTACTGCCTTTGAAGTCTTACAAAAGCTGAAAGAACTCTATGACTCACATTCTGCACTTGAAGTTGTTCAGGTCATGATTAAACTCTTCACTCTTGAACTGAAAAATAATGATCCTCTTGCTCTTGCATCTGAAGTAAAGTCTATAATGCATGATATCAATTCCACTAAGGTTGAGTTGGATATCCCTCTTATTGCTTTTCTCAAGGCACTCTTTCCTACTTACTCCAATTATCTTGAGTCTTTGCAAGCAAATGGAAATCTCAAAGATATAACCTTTTGATTCTCTTGTGAAAAAGTTTGCTGAAAGAGAGAAAGCTTTTGGAAAGAAGACAACCCCTGAATCTTCTGAAGAGACTGTGTGCCTTGCTCATAAAGAAAAGCATCTTGCTCAAGATTCTACAAGAGGAAGAGGTGGACGAAGGGGAAGAGGAAGATATTTCAGAGGCAGGGGGGGCAGACATTCTCAAGGAGAAAAGGCGGATTTGCACTGCATTCGCTGCAAAAGAAATGGATCACATGATGCCTCTACATGCAAGCTACCATGGGACAAAATTGAGCAGAAAAGAAACCAACAGAAAGGTAAAACTGATGATACAGACAAAGGTAAAGCACCTGAATCTGCTCACTATATTGAGGCACAATGTAACATTGGAGTAAATGAAGATTTGTTTAATGCTTCACTTGCTTCTTCGAAAAATGATTAGTTACTTGATTCAGGAGCAACCTGTCACATGACTCATAGAAAAGATTTTTTTGAAGATTTCACTGACAATGTTGATGGAGCAGTATACTTTGCAGATCAGTCAAAAATCAAGCCATCAGGGCTTGGCACAATCAGGCTTAAACTGCCTGGTCTTCCAGACTTTCTTCTGGATCATGTTCTATATCTCCCACAGCTCAAGGGAAACTTGCTGTCCTTGGTCCACATCCACCAACAAGGTCACTCCATTCATATGTTTGATGCCAAGCTTGAGGTAAGAAAAGCATCTGACCACTCACTTGTCATGAGGGGAATAGAAGAAGAAAGGCTTCTCAAACTGCAAGGAACCTCTGCTCATGCACAACATTTCTCATATATTTCTCATCATGAAGAAGGTACACTTCCATCAAGTTTATTATGGCATGCTAGATTTGGACATTTAAACTATGACAGTCTCCGCTTATTGAAGAAAAATGGTGTTGCTGGTTTGCCTACAATTCCTAGGAAACATAAGCAATGTGATGCTTGCATTCTAGGAAAGCATAGCAAACAGTCTTTTCATGATTCACATTCAAGAGCACATAGGAAGCTTGAACTCATTCATTCAGATTTATGTGGTCCAATGCCTGTTCCTTCTGCAAATGGAAATAAATATATCATGACATTTATTGATGATTACACCAGAATGTGTTGGGTTTATTTATTGAAGAACAAATCTGATGCTTTTCAAACATTCAAGAATTTTCATAAATGGATTGAAAATGATGCACAATCTCATATTGGGTGTATTCGCACTGATAATGGAAAAGAATATACATCAAATGAATTTGAAAACTATCTTCGCCAACATGGGATCAAACATCAAACAACTGTGCCTTATAATCCCCAACAGAATGGTGTAGCTGAAAGAATGAATAGAACAATCTTGAATATGGTACGATCCATGCTTTTCTTCAAAAATGTAAAGATAATGTTTTGGGCTGATGCTGTTCTATGTGCTGCATATATAAAGAATAGATGTCCATCTAATGCTATAAGAAACAAGACTCCTTATGAATTGTGGTATGGACATGTTCCTTCGGTAAAACATCTTAGGATCTTTGGTTCCACCTGTTATGCTTTGATACCAAAGGTACATAGAAACAAACTTGGTGCTAGAAGTCGTAAGTGTATCTTCCTGGGATATTCAAACACCTCTAAAGCATACCGCCTCTATGATGAAGTAAATAAAATGTTTGTTGTATCCAGAGATGTAATTTTTCTTGAATCATCCAAATCTGACAGTGTTGTTGAGCGACAACTTGATCGCTTGGATAGATTCGCAAAAACGAAATCATTTCAAGAATTTGATAATCAGATTCCACATCTTGAAGGGGGGATTCCTATACTAGATCAACATGTGGAATCTTCTTCTGAAGAACAATCTCCCCTGCATGAAAGTCCAACAACGGATGATGCTTTAAGTGATGTAATTGATAGAATTGAGAGACTCAATCTTGATTCAGTCCCAACTCAATCAACAGAGCAGCCTGGACCATCTCAGAAAGCTCCCCCAACGTGGCTGACAAAGACACTTGAAAGTGTTCATCTTGATGAAATTGGAAAAATAGGAACCAGAAACTCAAACCAACAAAATGGAGGTGATGTAGATGACTCTAATTCACCTGTTGATATGGATGTTACTTATGATTGTGAATTGAACTTGTCTACAGATTTTGAACCAACTTCCTTCAAAAAAGCTGCTTCTCATGATGAATGGAAAGAAGCGATGCAAAAGGAGTATGATGCCCTCATAAAGAACGGCACTTGGAAGCTGGTTGATCCTCCATTTGGAACCAAACCAATTGCCTGCAAGTGGGTCTACAAGAACAAGTACAAAGCTGATAAGCTAGGCTTGTGGCAAAAGGATTTGCACAGAAAGAAGGGGTCGATTATGAGGAGACTTTTGCCCCCACAACAAAATGGGCCACCATCCGGACACTCTTTGCACTAGCAGCTCAGAACGGTTGGAAAGTCCATCAAATGGATGTAAAAACTGCTTTCTTGAATGGAGATCTAAAAGAGAATGTTTTTATGTCCCAGCCTGAAGGATTTGTTGTGAAAGGACATGAACATAAAGTATGCAAACTTGTGAAGTCCTTGTATGGCTCAAACAAGCACTGCGAGCCAGGTATGAAAAACGAACTGAGCATCTTCTGAAACTCAACTTCAATCATTTTGATCTTGATGATGCAACTTTATTTGTCAAGAAAGTTGGCAAAGCAGTTGTATATCTTGTGGTATATGTAGATGATCTTTTAATGACAGGGAACAATGAAAGCTACATTGCATCCATAAAGAAGGAATTGGGGAAAAGTTTTGAAATGACTGATTTGGGCTATGTTCATTACTATCTTGGCATTGAAGTAACCCAACATCCAAAATCCATATTTCTTTCTCAAAAGAAATACATTGGAGATTTGTTAAACAGATTTGGCATGACAGAGTGCCATCCTCTTTCTACTCCAATGGGACAAAACTTAAAGCTCACATCTATTGAAAGAAAGGAATTTGAGGATGTAACAAAGTATAGACAACTTGTAGGAAGTCTCAACTACCTTACTACTACCAGACAAGACATTTCATTTGCTGTTGGAATCCTCTCCAGGTTTATGCAAAAGCCTTGTGAGGGACATTGGTCTGCTGCAAAAAGTGTTCTAAAGTACTTGAAGGGAACTCAAGACTTTGGAATCAAGTATAGATAGGTGGATGACTTCAGTTTGATTGGATACTCTGATTCAGACTTCGATGGAGACAAAGAAACTGGGGTATCTACTTCAGGATATGCTATGAGTCTTGGATCAGGAGCTGTCTCTTGGAGATCACGCAAACAATCAGTTCCAACAGATTCCACAACATAAGCAGAATACGTGGCAGCAACTGAAGCAACAAAAGAAATTGTGTGGCTTAGGAAAATTCTTGAAGATTTGCAGGTAAAACAAGTACAATCAACTCCACTCATGATTGACAACATCTCTGCAATAAAGTTGGCCAAGAACCCAAAGTTCCATGATCGTACAAAGCACATCAATACTAAATATCATCTGATCCGACATCATGTTGAGGCCAAAACAATCCATCTCCGTCGTTGTTCCACAAATGAGCAAATTGCAGACATCTTCACCAAAGCGCTTGGAAGAGAAAAGCTTGAAAGATTCAGAACGATGCTTGGACTCACCAACATCCCTTCAGATTAAGGGGGGAAATGTTGACACCTAATCCTCTGCAATTGGGTGAATTTATGTAAATAGTTAAATTAGGAATGTGAACAGTCATCAGGAGATGAACTTAGCAGTCACATCCTTTGTATATAACAATAGCTACCTAATGAAATAAACACGAATCAGTTTTCTGCCAAACTGGAGTTACTCCTGGCTTGACACATTTCATGAATGGCATCTAATTGTTTCTTATTTTCAAGTTGGTGACCAAGATTGACTGCATTTGGATAAGCAATGTTCCAAAATTGAGCAACATCACAAGATGAAGCCCATTTAGTGTGGTCATTATATCTGTTAGCACACTCATGTGAATAGGAAGGAATTAAATGAACGTGAGATGCATATTATTCATAGAATATACATATAAATACATTTTCATTGACCCTTGGTTTTCATCTTCCAAGAAGACTCTTGGACTTCTCATCATTGTTGGCCGTCACTTGAGGATTTTCGCCGTCCATACATGTGAATGTGTCAAAAGGATTATGTGAGTCCAAGAAGAGAGTTGAAATACAAAAGTGAATAACAACCAATGGCTGGATGCACTCTTTGAATATGGTGGTTTAAGGAAGATCGCAAACCAAATGAGTAGAAGCCGAAGTATTCCATCGGTGGTGGTTTAAGGCTGACCACCAAACTCTGGAGCTTGGCTCAAAGCAGTTCTTGAAAAACTTCAGGATTTGGCTAGAAGCTGATTTCTTCTATGCAATGGAAGTGCTCCTTGATGATGGTTTAAAGATGACCACAAATTGATGAAATGAGTAGCAAAAGTCGAGGTCATCTACTGGTGGTGGTTTAAGGTTGGCCACCAACCAAATCATGCTCATGGAACATGAGTCCGTCTCTGGCTATAGTTTTGACTTTGGCTTTGGTTGAATCTAGCTTTAGTCTCTGGTTGTAGGCTCTGGTTCAGGTTGTGGCCCAGGCTCATCTGATATCACTGAGAATCTAGTAGCTAACTATAAATTCCCCCTCTGTTAGATACGAGGTGAGAAGATGATCTATCCACTGCATGATGTGTCAATACACGAGAATGAACCCTGTGGTATCACTGTTATATCTTCCTGGTGTTGAAAACCATTACCAAGAAGCAATCCATCCAAGGTGAATCTTTTCTCTTGTAGGAGTCTTGTGTTTGAAACATCCATGTGAATGATGAATATGTTTTCCATGATGCTCACAAGTGTGAAGATCGAGACATTAATCTTCTTTCTTGTGGCCAAATTGATGACAATTTTGGCATCTGCAAATCTCATGTGGGAGTGGAGCAACGGAAGATGAACTTTCTTGAAGAAACCTAACACTCTGAAACTGGTTTAGAGTAGTTTGGAATGTGAAAGGTCACATCCTTTTCATATCCGATACTGGTTTTGTGCTTGTTAGTGACTTCTTTGCGAGGTCTGATGATGGGCTTGGGAAGTGCAAGAAGAACCTCTGCATATTCATGTAAATCTGCTCTTGAAATGGCTTCATTTTGCTGATCATGTGCTAACTGTGGATAAAAGTCTTTGTTAAACTCGAAAAGAGAATTGTTCTGAAGAAGACCCAGTTCAGAATGTTGATTTTTTATTGTTGCTGTAATTCATCTTGTGGAAGCTGTCACTCAAGTTTGAGGAACTCGATCTTCTCTTGTGCATCTTGTAAATAGATTCAAACATATGTGGAAGTGCCTTTGTTGATCTTGAGTGTATCATGAACAATTGAGTGTATCAGAGTATTCAATATCTCTAATAGTTTTTCAATTTTGGCCATTTTCTCAAGTGCAACAAATGGTAAAGTAATGAGGAATAAATAGATACCACCTTGGGTTCTTAGGACACCAAGAAACATACAAGAATCGAGGCATTGTACACCACAATAGAAACTATTGGTTTGCTAAGCGAGAACAACCTTTCAACTATAATGAATACAAGCAAGGAAAAGGACTTGGTCATAAAATGGCATCAACACATAAATGATCATTCTCCTTCTAATCACCTATGTCAGTTCAATTATCACTTTAGTCTCATAGACTTTCTACTTGGCATTGTTCTCTCACCGCAGACCCTGCGCTGTGGCCTTCTTGTCAAACTAACATATGTGAGTGCCTATTGATGGCACATACTTCACTCATTTTCAGCTTTGTAATATTCTCTAACAAGATTCCAAATTGCTCAATCTTTATGCAAAAACAAATGGAGAATACGCTGATGGCAATAGCTAATGATCTTTTATTGATTGCTCAAAGCAAAAAGGAGAGGCATGAGAGAGACCATTTTTATGTGGAAAAGATCATCTTCATATGGAGTGGCAAAACCCCATGGAGTGAAAAGACCCTATTCAAATTCAAAAGAATTTCTTGATGATCTTGACCTTATTTGTTAAGTTATGGTATGTTCTATGCTTATAATAGTTTACTTCTTTTTCTTATTATATTCCATCGATTAGCAATCACATGTACATAAAGTAAAGTGCAGATAGAACATTAAACGATTGACAGAAAACAAGCCAAGACAAGAGACACAAGATGTTGCGGCTAGCCAGGGACAAACCCCACAATGTGTGGGGAAACCCTTTGATCAAATCTTCTTTTATCTTCAATAATTCAGCAGAGAGAAATAGTACAATAAATCTGATTCATATCAGCAGTAGCAAACCCTAGATCAGTAGCATTAGCATTAGCGACTTCATTATCAAACTAGGGCAGACCATATCTCACAAACCGACAGTCGGATTGACTTCATTCCACCACCAAAAGTTTCGGCTTCCAGAGGAGGTTCAGATGAACCTACAACGCAGTTCAGATGAGGAGATCTTCTAGGCCACACAAGTCAATCTTTGCTTCTGCAGTTGCAGCTTCAGTTTCAGCAGTTTCCGGTTTCAAACTAGGGCAGTCGATATCTTGCAAACCGTTCGTCGGATTGACTTCATTCCACCACCAAAAGTTGCGGCTTTCAGAGGAGGTTCAGATGAACCTACAATGCAGTTCAGATGAGGAGATCTTCTAGGCCACACAAGTCAATCTTTGCTTCTGCAGTTGCAGCTTCAGTTTCAGCAGTTTCCGGCTTCAAACTAGGGCAGTCGATATCTTGCAAACCGTTCGTCGGATTGACTTCATTCCACCACCAAAAGTTGCGGCTTTCAGAGGAGGTTCATATGAACCTACAGCGCAGTTCAGATGAGGAGATCTTCTAGGCCACGCAAGTCAATCTTTGCTTCTGCAGTTGCAGCTTCAGTTTCAGCAGTTTCTGGCTTCAAACTAGGGCAGTCGATATCTTGCAAACCGTTCGTCGGATTGACTTCATTCCACCACCAAAAGTTGCGGCTTTCAGAGGAGGTTCAGATGAACCTACAACACAGTTCAGATGAGGAGATCTTCTAGGCCACGCAAGTCAATCTTTGCTTATGCAGTTGCAGCTTCAGCTTCAGCAGTTTCCGGCTTCAAACTAGGGCAGTCGATATCTTGCAAACTGTTCGTTGGATTGACTTCATTCCACCACCAAAAGTTGCGGCTTTCAGAGGAGGTTCATATGAACCTACATCGCAGTTGATATGAGGAGATATTCTAGGCCACGCAAGTCAATCTTTGCTTCTGCAGTTGTAGCTTCAGATTCAACAGCTTCCGGCTTCACATGTGTGAGAGAGAGAGACCCATTTCAACGCAGTAGAGAAGAGACTCATATCTGCGCAGTAGAGAGAGAGATGTGATGAGATGAGTGAATCCAAATGAGGAAAAGTCCTCTCATATTTATGCACAACGCTGGTCGGTGAATGGATGCGACTGTTGGGCTTCTGAGCCTACATGAGTTGTAGGTCGGCTTGATAATAATTCCATAATCAAAATAAATTCATATCTCCATGAATACTTATCGGAATTGGATATCTTTATATCAATCCTACACCTCTCGACGAGAGGAATCTAATAAAAATATTATTAGCCATGAATAAGATGACCCACATGAAGTTTTGCCTTGGTTGCCAATTTTAACACTCCCTCTCAACCATGGAGAACTTCATCTGCAATCTTTCTATCAGTCGTTACTATTCATCCATCAAATGCACTGCCTTGTACAGCCTGACCCTTGCCCTGCTCTGCTCTATTTTTCCTGTTCTGCTTTGTCTTGTTCTGCCCTGCACTGATCTGTACTGTTTTGTTCTGTTCTGCTCTGCTCTTGCATTGTTTTGTTCTACTCTGCTTTTGTCCAAATTATGAAGAAGAAGAAATGATCGAGGATGTATCATACTGACTCGAAGTCAGTCTCAGAGTATGTACCACTGGTCCCAGACCAGTCTCAACCAACCCAAAGTCAGCGTCATAGTGAGTACAACTCCAATGGTCCCAGACCAATATCATCCTCCACTGACTCAAAGTCAGTCTTAGAGTATGTACCACTGATCCCAGACCAGTCTCAACCGACCCGATGTCGGCGTCATAATATGGTACAACTCCTACAACTGGTCCCAGACCAGTATCATTGATCCCAGATCAATGGAGGTCATCCTAGCGTAGGGAGTACGGTAGTTACAACGATGCGTCCATCGGTACTACTATGGTCCCTAACTTCATTTCCTTGCCCATTGATCAGATGAGAGGTACTTCCCATGAGTCCCAGACTGCATGGGTAGGATGCCTCGACAGGAGAACTAATCAATCCTTTCCTCACAGGAGAACACATCAATCCTGCTACAATTGCCATGGAGAACACATCAATCTAGGCCTCATAGGAGAACACATCAATCCTGCTACAATTGCCATGGAGAACACATCAATCCAGGCGTCACAGGAGAACACATCAATCCTGCTACAATTGCCATGGAGAACACATCAATCCAGGCTGCCATGGAGAACACATCAATCCAGGCCTCACAGGAGAACTAATCATCCTGCTACACAGGAGAGCGAATCATCCTGTTCCACAAGAGAGCGAATCATCTTGTCCCACAAGAGAGCGAATCATCTTGTTCCAGTGTGCACCACTAGGGGAGGGTGAGTCACCCTGTGGTCATATGTTGCTCCAGTAGGAACCGCAAGCCCTCAGAGCTCCCAGAGCTCAATGTATGCAACACGCAGGACCCTTGTACAAAGGTTTCTTGCCGACTCCAAGTCGTTTGGGAAAATCACAGATTAGATCTTTCCTCGGGGCTTTGACAAGGTGTATCAACCTGTACATCATCTTAATGTGATGGAGCTTCCTTGCTCATCGACTTACCATATCCCAGATGATGTCTATCTGCTGGAGCAATTGACGAATACGGGATTCCTCAATAATCGAATCCCACCTCTGGTTGTTACAGAGAATCACAGTGGTATCCAATGTAAATCCAAACAGCTCACTGAAGAGCTTTCGCAACCAGACTGCCTCACACGAGGTTATGCTAGCAACAATATATCCTGCTTCGGCGGTGCTCAAAGCCACCGACTTCTGCTTCCTGCTCATCCAGGATATCGAAGCAGATCCCAAGGTGAAACATTACTCGGAAGTGTTCTTACGGTCCACCACACTGCCTGCCGAATCAACATCAGTATATCGAAGTAGTCTCACATCTCCGGCAGTGTATCTTAATCCATGAGAGATTGTGTCCTGAAGACATCTCAGAAGATTCCTGGCATCAATCCAGTGAGGCTCAACCAAATATGAGCTCACAATGCTAACTGCAAAACATATGTTCGGATGGAGGTTCACCATGAACATCAATGCGAATGAGTTTTTGAAACTCAGAGGCATTTCCCAAGTCTGGTCCGACATCACTACCATATAACTTCTAAAAGTTAAGATCCTCGAGGTAGTCACAGGCTTGCAGTCCATCATACCGAATCTTTCCAATATCTTTACCACATATTTTCCTTGAGATAGGAAAATTTCCCTTGGCTTCTGCCACACTTCAAGTCCTAGGAAGTAGTGCATCAGTCCTAGGTCTTTCATTTCAAATTCAGAGGCCAGCTCCCTCTTACATTTGTGAATGAGAGGGTCTGCACCTGTTAGAAAGAGGTCATCCACATACAACACCAGTATGAGAGGCTTATCATCTTCAACCTTAAAGTAAAGGTTAGGATCGGCTTCACTCCTAGTGAATCCCAGCTTCATCAAGTAGCTATCGATCGTCTCATACCATGCTCGGGGTGCTTGCTTCAGCCCATAGAGAGCTTTCTTCAACCTGCATACATGAGATTTTCGATCATAAATCTCAAATCCTTCGGGTTGCTCCACGTAGACCTCTTCTTTGATCGAGCCATGCAAGAACGCAGTCTTGACATCCATCTGATGTAGGTTCCGTCCTTGTGAAGCGGCAAGGGCTATGATTGAGCGGATGGTCGTATATCTGGCAACAGGTGCAAATATCACATCATAGTCTATACCTTCCTTCTGGGAGAAACCATGAGCAACAAAACGAGCCTTATACTTTTCCATACTTCCATTTGCTGCATGCTATATCTTGTAAATCCATTTGGAAGTAACAACTGTCTTGCCTTGGGGTCTGGGAACTACATCCCAGACATCATTCTCCATAATAGACTCATATTCTATGGTCATAGCACCCTTCCATAGTTAATGCTTGACGACATCTGAGAATGATGAAGGCTCATTTTGTATGATCGTGCTCATGATGGTCAGGTATACCTGATACCTATTAAATTTCTTACTTTCACAAAAGGTTCCTCGGGGTGCAGCATGTCCTTCAGCATCATCAACTAGGCCCCTAAGCCATGAAGGCCTCTTCCTAGAAGAGGAAGGCTCATGTGGAGGAGGATCAATCGGATCCATGGGTTCTTCTACATCAGGCATTGATTCATCATCCTTTTCTTTCGGTTCCTTGCTGTCGGCTTCTTGAGAGCTCCTCAAAGTCGGAAGATTGTTCACCTTGCTGAGAGCCATATCTTCGTCAAAGGTGACATCATGAGTAATTACGACTTCCCTTTGACTGGCTACATAGATTCTATAGCCTTTAGTATTTTCACCATAGCCCACGAAACTTCCCTTCTTTCCAGATGCACCCAATTTATTTCTTTTCTCTTTCGGCACATGAAAATATACAGGGCTTCCAAAAATTCTGAAATGAGAAACATCAGGTTTCTTACCAGTGAACTTTTCTTCAGGAGTCTTGGAACCAAATGCTTGATGAGGGCATCAAATTTGGTACATATACGACGGTGTTTGTAGTTTTAGCCCATAGAAACTTTGGAAGTCTTTAATCATGTAGCATGGCCCGGATAGCTTCCACAATCGTGCGGTTCTTCCTTCCCACCACACCATTCTGCTCAGGAGTATGTGGTGTAGTAGTCTTCTTCTTAATGCCAACCTCAGGTATGCCTGAGTAAACGAATTGTAATATGTCAGAGGTCTTGCTTTGGCTTGAAGGGAATGGTCCCCTTTTGAGCTTTCCTTTGGCACATCCCGGACATACACCTTCTTTCTCTACTTGGAATTCGGGCATCCCTGTTACCATCTATCTTACATCGGGTAGAGCTTTGTAATGAAGGTGGGCAAACCTCCGATGCCAAAGTTTGGACTAAAGAGTTGTGTCACAAGACATGACACCTAACGGACTTCCATCGACCTGATAAAATGAATCAACACTAAACCCAAGAGTAAAGGCATCTTTAACATTATTTTTCCATATACATACCTTGCCATTGCTGAAGGTTACCTTGTAGCCTCTGTCTTCCATTGCCAAGATGGACACTAGGTTCCTTTTGAGGTCAGGTGCATTTAATACATCCTAGACTTTCTAGCCTTCTTGAATGGTTGTCCTCTTCCTCGATCTCCAGCTCTCCTCTTACCTTTGCTGTTTAATTTGTCATTCCTTTGATTTGCCATCAGAGGGATTTCGATCATCGTCCCTGTGTGAGTCCTTTCTTCTCTTTGCATGAGAAGAAAAGGCAGCAGGAGGACCTTTAGGCATGGGCATTTCTTGCACTTCTTCCCTTGTTTCTTCTTGAATGCATCTAGCCATTAATTCCTCGAAACCAGGAATTACATTATAGTTCAGAAGAGTAGTCTTGAACACGTACCATTCAGATGGTAATCCTCCAAGAGTTGTGAGTGCCATTTCTCTGTCAGTAATAGTTTCCCCAATAGATAGGAGATCGTTCTTGATCTCGGTGATTCTTAAGAAGTATGCTTGCATACTTTCATCCTTACTCTTCTTGATTTACCTCAGCTTATTTCTAAGAAACAAAACTTGATTTGCATCATTAACTTTAAATAAACTCACCAGTCTATTGTAGATTTCCTTGGAGGTGTCCAGTTCAGAGATGTAGGCCACCAAGTGCTTGTTATAGAGTCCCGGATGATCTTCTTTGTTTTGACTTCTCCATTTTTCCATTTGTTCCAGGCAGCAGCAGATGCATTTGTTGAAGGCTCAACAATATTGCCTCTTACATGGTCCAACACTCCTTGATCTTCAAGGGTTAGATCGATAGACATCTTCCATCCGTGATAGTCAGCTTTCTCACGGAGCTTGTCTTCGGCAGGAAAGAGTATTGAGGACCCCATAGTTCTTTTAGGATAGCCTTGCCAATCTTCTCTTCAATGATTGCTCTTGCTCTTGCTCGGGCTTTGTCTTCACCTCAGCTCCGATACCATGTTAAGTTATGGTATGTTCTATGCTTATAACAGTTTACTTCTTTTTCTTATTATATTCCACCGATTAGCAATCACATGTACATAAAGTAAAGTGCAGATAGAACATTAAACGATCGACAAAAAACAAGCCAAGACAAGAGACACAAGATGTGGCGGCTAGCCAGGGACAAACCCCACAATGTGTGGGGAAACCCTTTGATCAAATCTTCTTTTATCTTCAATAATTCAGCAGAGAGAAATAGTACAATAAATCTGATTCATATCAGCAGTAGCAAACCCTAGATTAGTAGCATCAGCATTAGCGGCTTCATTATCAAACTAGGGCAGACCATATCTCACAAACCGACAGTCGGATTGACTTCATTCCACCACCAAAAGTTTCGGCTTCCAGAGGAGGTTTAGATGAACCTACATCGCAGTTCAGATGAGGAGATCTTCCTGGCCACGCAAGTCAATCTTTGCTTCTGCAGTTGCAGCTTCAGTTTCAGCAGTTTCCGGCTTCAAACTAGGGCAGTTGATATCTTGCAAACTGTTCGTCGGATTGACTTCATTCCACCACCAAAAGTTGCGGCTTTCAGAGGAGGTTCAGATGAACCTACAGTGCAGTTCAGATGAGGAGATCTTCTAGGCCACGCAAGTCAATCTTTGCTTCTGTAGTTGCAGCTTCAGTTTTAGCAGTTTCCAATGTCAAACTAGGGCAGTCGATATCTTGCAAACTGTTCGTCGGATTGACTTCATTCCACCACCAAAAGTTGCGGCTTTCAGAGGAGGTTCAGATGAACCTACAGCGCATTTCAGATGAGGAGATCTTCTAGGCCACGCAAGTCAATCTTTGCTTCTGCAGTTGCAGCTTCAGTTTCAGCAGTTTCCGACTTCAAACTAGGGCAGTCGATATCTTGCAAACCGTTCGTCGGATTGACTTCATTCCACCACCAAAAGTTGCGGCTTTCAGAGGAGGTTCAGATGAACCTACAACGCAGTTCAGATGAGGAGATCTTCTAGGCCACGGAAGTCAATCTTTGCTTCTGCAGTTGCAGCTTCAGTTTCCGCAGTTTCCGGCTTCAAACTAGGGCAGTCGATATCTTGCAAACCGTTCGTCGGATTGACTTCATTCCACCACCAAAAGTTGCGGCTTTCAGAGGAGGTTTAGATGAACCTACAACGCAGTTGAGATGAGATCTTCTAGGCCATGCAAGGCAATCTTTGCTTCTGCAGTTGCAGCTTCAGATTCAACAGCTTTCGGCTTCACATGTGTGAGAGAGAGAGACCCATTTTAGCGCAGTAGAGAAGAGACTCATCTGCGCAGTAGAGAGAGAGAGATGTGATGAGATGAGTGAATCCAAATGAGGAAAAGTCCTCTTATATTTATACACAATGTTGGTGGGTGAATAGATGCGACTGTTGGGCTTCTGAGCCTACATGAGTTGTAGGTCGGCTTGATAATAATTCCATAATCAAAATAAATTCATATCTCCATGAATACTTATCGGAATTGGATGATCTTTATATCAATCCTACACCTTTCGACGAGAGGAATCTAATAAAAATATTATTAGCCATGAATAAGATGACCCACATGAAGTTTTGCCTTGGTTGCCAATTTTAACATTATTCAATGCATAAACCCAATAGCTTGACTAAAATAGAACTTGGATGCAAAGAATCAAACAACTAGAGGACCCCATACATATCAAGCCAATGCTTAAGAAGAGATAGTCATGCAAGAGGGAATGGTGGAAGAGAGTGAATCAAGCAGTGGTACGTCTATAAAATCAAGATTCATGGAAATTGAACCAACATTGTCATTGCCAGGAGAATATTTCTATCGTGTTTATTGTCAAGTTGTTTACTCCAATGAAGCTTTGCAAACACAATGTGCGCATTTGTATTGCAAGCCTTGCTTAACATATTGTGTGAGTACTATACAATGTTGCAATTATGATGGATATCTTGTTTGTGATACAAATTCAAAGCCATTAGAAGAGTCAAAACTGTCACTGGATGAAACAATAGGATGTGTAGTAGTACGTTGTCTATATCATAAAAGTAGCTATACTAGGTAGGGGCCTCTATTAGAGAGTATTCTTCATGGAAATAATTTTCCATATGGTTGCTTCCCTGTTGTCTGCAATAGATGTGGGACCTGAATAATTCACATACAAGTATAAGAGCATGTCCAGGATTGCCCTGGGATACAAGGTCAAACCCCATAACAAAAACATGCTCAACAATCCTAAAACGATGTAGTTAGAACACCTTATGAGCAAAATCAAGTACCACAATTGGTGGTTAGCAATATCAAGCCAATAAACCAATGCTAGTGCTTTGGCAATCTTGTAATGGTTGAAAGAACACTATAACTCTGATGTAATTAACAACATGAACGATGTCAATTAACAACATCATGGGCTGTTAGGAACACTTGCTGAGCACCTTCTGTGTGATAGGGGCTGTTGGAAATACTGAGGGGGGTGAATCAATATTTCTTAGCTATGAGCACTTTATTAATCTTTTTTCAGAGCATTATTTAATCTTCAACAATGTTGTTATTATTTAGTATCAGAAAACAAAACCAGTAAACAACACCATAAAACAATGCACAAAGATGGAGACAGTAGACACAAGATTTTTACGTGGAAAACTCCTTGCTGGTAAAAAGCCACCAAACGATTCTTAATAATTGTCTTTTTCCCTCTTTTAAAAGAAAATAATTACATCAAGATTTCCAACTACAATTGAGGGAGGCGTCAACCCCCTAATACATAGGCTACAACCTGTAGGAGGTTCATACACCCAATAAACCTGCTGCAACCGGAAGGATGATAGGACACCCTGGAAGTCAAGCCACACCCTAATGAGTGCCCCAACTCTTTGTTTACCAGCTGTTGTCGGAAGGATGCTTCGTCGCCCTGTAATTTATTAGCTACAAGTGAAAGGATGCTCCAACGTCCTGTGATTTATCAGCCCCAACTGAAAGGAAGTTCCAATGCCCGGTGCAGGCTACAAACTGCCCTAGCACCACCTTGTCACCTTGAAGTGTTTTCAGGCCAAAACCTGAAGGTGACTCCAATCACCCTGAAGCGCTGGCGGACCACGTTTCACAATTTTCACATTGGATCCATTGTGCTCTAAATCAATATAAGAAAGTTGTAAAGAAGATATTGTTGCATTGTATACGTTGCACAAAACTGCTCAAGATGACCACTGCCCAATAAAGCCACTGAACAAGCTGCACATGAAATCCTGTCTATCAATGCTGTCACATCAACCAACAACTTCTCAAACTGATCACTGCTTATGACTTCTCAAACTGGCTACTGACCACTGCACATCACCGCTCAAACTGACCACTGCATACACCGTCACTGCACTGCACTGCCCACGAATGAATAAGCGTACAAGAGCTCATAAATCAGTCAATCAACATAACTATACCAAGCTGCTAATGCTGCTCTAAATATCGGGCACTGTAGATATATGATAACTCAAACCCAAGTGCCTTAGGTCCTGCCTAAGACCTGCTTGCAATGCTCTCAAACACTGCCCAACATATGTCTTATTAAGTTATTACTTCTACTGCTGATAACAAGTCATATACTGCTGTCCATGTCTCATGTCAATAAGCTGTACAAGAAGGTCATTATGTGTGTTAAGTCTATATGCCAAGTCCCTAAATTATTTAAGTCATTGTCAAATCCAGTTATATATCAAGTCAAATCCCTGTTTGTCAAGTTCTGTTGTCAATGTTATTTGTGTAATTTGCAACCTTCAAACAATGGACCCTAGTCAAGCTTATGTCTTTAAACAAGGATACCATATGAAACAAGAGGACTCACTGACATCTAACATCTACCTTCAAAATAGTCACAAACAACATTGTCAAGGTGTCAGTACATAGAGTTATTACTAAGAGTTCCTAAGTCATTAAAGTCACTGGTAGATACACAAGATCACTGTCAACATCACAAGGTACATAATCATTGTCACGTCATCAACTCAAATGCTATGTCATTGTCAAGTGTTCAGGTAACGAGAATAAGGTTTCTTGATACCATAGACCACTCATTAAATCACTTCCGCTATTTTATCAAATGCCTGCTGTATTACAGGGTAATTGTGAAATAGTGCTATTGGATACTGTGTTGTCTTCTCACTGGCACAGGTATGACAAGTCACTATCAAGGATGTATAGAACCAAAACAGAATATGAGGTCAATAATTGGCTTAGTGCATTTATTCTTTGAAGATACTCGCTAATACAATGAGATTATTGCCACTGTATTATGGTGAGAAACAGTGTCATATATTGACAATTGTATAATGAATATTAAGGCACTGTCCAAGAGTGAACAAGAATATTTATGGCCTAATATTATACTCCAACGGCTCCAAATTCACACAAAAATAGACTTGTGAATAGTACTTTAATAAGTGCCCTAGTCAGACCTAAAGTAGTCCTAGAGCAGTCCTAAAACAAACCACAGTCCTGAAACCTACCCTCAAAACAGTTCAAGAACAAGCCCTAACTTAACTACCTCAGAATCTAAAGACCAACCCTAATTATCACAGGTATGAAGCCTTCAAAGTACTCCTGTTGAAACCTAAAAATGTTGGCAACTGGGTACAACTTATACACAGGTTCAAGGTCCGAGCTTTATAAGAATACACAGGTCGGAATTCCAGAGGTTTTCAACATGTAAGCAGTAACAAAAGGCTGCAAACAAGTTTTTAATGATAGACCGAGTTTCTAGGATAAGTTAAAAAGCAGAGGCCAGGGTTTGGATGCTTATACCAAATCCATGACTCTGTGGCCAAGCCCTAACAAAGGTCTGCACATAACGCAATTGCCCAGAAAATTAAGAACCTTACTTAAGAACCTTGCACCTTGTAATAGTCCAAAATGACCAAACCTCCAAAAGACACCAAAAATCCAAACCTTAACTCCTGTAGCATTCACTGTTTTTAGCCTCAGTATGTACGAACTGTTCTTGCTTCAGATGTCCGCACAATTTCAGAGGTAAGTTCAAGATAAGTGAATATTTCAGAGATATTATGTGATGAGTTGTTAGGTGTTTAGATTTGGTTTTATTTTATAGTGTATAGTTAGGGCTTTAGAAATGATTGTTGGAGGAATTTAGACATTTTAAATGTTGACTTGTTTAATAAACATTAATAATTAATTTTTCATGGGCCCTAATTAGAACGAATGCTGCCCTTGTAGTGAGGAGTTTTAGGCTTTAGGACTAGTTAGTTTGGAAATTATTCCTATGAATTAGTAAGGGCTTCTTAGGTGAATGTTGTAGGTGGTCTTTAGGATATTTAAAGTTATTAATTGTTTTGACTTATTAATTAGCATTATTAATATGTCAACTTAGGCCTTAAACAAAGCTCACATACGCTTTTATAATGAGGAATTAGGCTTCGGTAAGGGTTTTTTTCGATGTTAATTTGTTGGATGCCCTTCTTAGAATGATTTGGTCTTTAGGATATTTAAAGTTATTAATTGTTTTGACTTATTAATTAGCATTATTAATATGTCAACTTAGGCCCTAAGCAAAGCCCACATACCCTTTTATAATGAGGAATTAGGCTTAGGTAAGGGTTTTTTTCGATGTTAATTTGTTGGATGCCCTTCTTAGAATGATTTTACCATGAAACATGACCAAGGAACCCATAAACCTAATTTTGGATGCCCACAACCAATGAAAATAAGCCAAGTCACACTCTTATGGGGTTCGAGCCCACCAACTGGGGTTATCAACTTTAACTGTGAATATCTCTCGAACCAGGAAACCTCTTGGGGCATGCCACATTCCAACAAAAACATCTTTCCGAGGAGAATCCAATGATGCAGATTTCCAAGCTGAACTTAATGATTTTTTAAGTAAAAAACCCTCGACAAAGATGGCGTACATCCTCAATCCAGGGAACCCAAACAATAGGACTCGGGTTTTCAACTGTCCAACAGTGTAGCTGTCGTTCATTAACAAATTGACATCAATGACTGGTGTTTCAAGTCAAAGTCAAACCCAATCAACACCAAGGTTGACATCAATGACAACACCATCCAACAAGGGCGAGGGGCTATATTGGGTGCAAAGAATCAAAATAAAATTCGAGACTGTAGATGCCTTGACTTACCTTCAATTGTCCATAAGCTTGTCAATTTATCATAGGGACATAAAAATTCAAAAACATTGTACTTGATTATAGCTTCAATTCCAGGGTATTGCATGGTAATGTAACGCAGGGTTGACTATGGTACTGTGGATATGTGTGAGAATTTCGTTAAAACAAGAGCTTCCACCTCTCTCACAAGAGTGATGTATACAATTTTGACGTGGTTCTATTTCATAAACGACAATGAAAGTTGTAGATTTTTCTTGTAGCAAGAGTGAAACCAACCTTTTGTGTTTGGCAATTAATTGTTGAGTTTTGTAGCATCAAACATTTATTCTAGTCCCGACATTGGTCAGAGAGGTTGAGAAACACTAGAGCTTCAAAATCCAAAACAAGTTTCAGGAGAAAACACCTATAGATGGCTGAATTAAGTTAATTAATCAGTAATTGAATTTTTCCCGAGTCTAACTTAGGAAAATTAATTAATTAACAACAATTAATTGAGAAAGGTGAGATTTCTCTAGAAACTCACATGGATCGACTCCGAAATGATCTTAGCCGTTGATGAGGACTTAATCATGGCCATTGGTGTGCCAACAAGAGATAATAAGAGGAGGTCGATGGGTTTGGAGCTAAACATACTTGAGGCGAGTTGCTTGGCAAAAATTGTGTTTCCCAATTGCAAGGATTCAACAAAGAAGAATTTGAGCCAAAGAGGGGACGTAGAGATAATGAGGGGTAGAGATAGTGAGTCTGGAGGAACTTTTCTAGTTCTGGAGAGACAACAACAGAAGGGCCGCTTTTCCTAGAGAGGCTGCGCAGAGCGTGCGTAGATGGCTTTAGAGGGAGATCAATTTTGCTATAGGGAAGGGTGATTTAATTGCAGTTGGCCGGGAAAATCTCCAAGAGGCCAAGCGAGTCACTTCTAGAAGTAGAGTCAGCAAGGACGTCATCATTCTAGCAATTTCAGAGGCATAACGAGTAGGGCCTACGTAAGCACTGCACAAAGGCTGTACGAGCAACTAGTTTTGCTAGTTATCAGAGTAGAGTCAGGCGTGGAGTTGAGGTATTTGCCTCACAAATATTTTGGCCACATTATTTTGCTGATTGGATCGTCAGTTGGGCATCCAGAGATTGTACTCATAATTTCCTGCTGCATAATAATAAAACCCTCATTTGCTGCATCTGTTTTCCCACATTGGGTTTTTCTGGGGACAATTGTCCAAAAATAACTATGTCAATTTTTTATTTTATGTGTGCTATCATTTTCTCATTTTCCAGTTATTTCAACAACTTTTTTATTTGTGAAGAATTGCAGTGTGATTAGTTTGTTATTTTGCTGTAAAAAAATAAACAACATAATTGATTAGTTAGAACAATTAATTTAAGTTGCTGCAAGATAAGGAAAATTTCACATGGTATAAGAGTGAAGTTGATCAGACAGGAAGCTTAGAGGCGAAAGGAAGAAATCATCTAGATCTAGATGGAGCCTGCCAGTTCGATTTTCAGGTTTGCATAGAGCTAGTCAGGCAGTACGAGTTGTTGGGCAAGGGTTTGATTCTCCAGTGGCAGGGTTGTAGGGAAATTTTGAATTGCTTAGGAGTGATTCCAACACGCAGTGGTGAAGTCGGGAACCAATTCTAGTGAGAAGAACAATAGTTTCGTAGAGCAAATTTCTATTCTGGGTGCAGTTGTTTTTGCAACAGTTTGCAGTAGCAGAATCAACGTCAGGTGAAAGAGAAAAGCACATGAAAATTATACTCAGGATGTCTTCAGTAAATTCTCCAGAATTCTCCAGTATGGGCATGGACATATTTGATATTCAGGGGGCTACAAAATTGTCTTCCAGATTGGAGGACGAATTTGCTTGCTTGACTAGCTCAACGTCACAGGGATTCTGGTATATAGACAGTGGAGCATCAACTCATGTGACAGGAGTTAGGTTAATATTTCTCCAGTTACAATGAGAAGAAAATTGACTTCTAGATAACAATGGGAAATAGGACAAAATGCACTCTAGTTGGGAGAGGTACCATTGACATAGAGAGGGAGTCAGGAGCAAGCACCAGTGTTACAGATGTATTGCATGTGCCAGGATTGGGTATGAAATTGATTTCAGTATCCCAATTACAGGATCAGGGATACGATGTCCACTTTTTAGGGAAGAAGGTATTCATCAAGCACCAAAACTGGAAAAGGGAGAAACAGATTGGGGTACAAAGCAACAGATTGTATAAGTTACAGTTCGACTTTGTAATGATGCTAATGAGCAATAACAACGACGATGGGAAAGACCTGTATGAATTATGGCATAGGAGGTTGGGATATTTACATCATGGAGTACTACAAATGCTCAGAGAGACAGTAATAGGTGTTTTGGAATTAGGCACACAACGTGATGATGTGTGCAAGGGGTGTGTGCTTGGGAAATATGCCATGGCAACATTCCCAAGGAGTGACAACAATTTAGATGATGTGTTGTAGGTTATACACTCAAATATTTGTGGTCCTATGTCCACACATCTCTACGAGGGTACAAGTATTTCGTTACCTTCATTGATGATCGTTCCAGGAAAACCTAGATCTATTTTCTGAAGAGCAATGATAATCTTTTCGATCTCTTGAAAGAGTTTAAGGCTCTAGTGGAGAATGCGATAGGGAAAAAGATCAAGGTGCTTCGCTCAAACAACAGAGGTGACTACAAAGATAGTGATTTTACAGGTTTCTGTGCAAAGGATGGCATCAGGAGGGAGTGGACATCTCCATACAACCCTTAGCAGAATCGGGTAGTGGAGTGGAAGAACAAATCTATTGTTGGGGCCGCAAAGGCAATGCTATATGACTAGGATTTGCCTACATTGTTATAGGTAGAGGCATGTAACATGACTGTGTATATTTAGAAAAGGGTTCCTTACAGGGCATTGGGTAAGATAACACTAGAAGAAGTTTGCTTAGGGAAGAAGTCAGGAGTCAGTCACTTCATGATCTTTGGTAGCATAAATTATTGCCATGTGGCAGATGAGACGCATACCAAGTTAGATCAGACTGCATAGAGAGGATATTTCGTTAGGTATAGCGAAACCTCTAATGCATACATGATCTATGTTCCTAACAACAAGAAGAACATTGCTATGGCTAGAGCACATCCGATGCTACCCCAAATCAACACTCCCTCTTAGCGAGGAATGTGCTCTAGAAATACTCCACACTGAGCATCACTCTGATTATATGGCATCAATACTTGTGCTGATGCTAGGCCTCCCTGCCCAATATCCTCTGCACTGCTGCATCTTGTACTGTTGCCCATTGCTCTACCACTACCATCGCTACATCTGTACTGCAGCTCCCTCTGCAGCCGTGCTGCTGCAGGTTCTTCTCCCCAACATTGCATCTGCACTGCAACTCCCTCTGCATCCATGCTGCTGCTGGTCCTTCTTCCCAACACTGCATCTCTACTGCAACATCATACCCATTTCTGCTATTGAAATGGATTCTTTATCATCCCCATCTTCTCCCTGAAATAATCAAACTTTGTTCTTCCAAGGGCCTTGGTAAGGATCGCTGCCACCTGTTCTCCTGTATGAGTGTATCTCAACTGTACAACTCCTTGTTGGACACAGTCTCTGACAAAGTGACACCGAATATCAATGTGCTTTGACCGATCGTGAAATACTAGATTCTTGAAGAGCTTGATGCAACCCTGATTATCACACATGTTCCTGGTTGCTTCCATCTTTCTTCTGAATAGGTTCACAAGTAGTTTTCTAAGCCATATGGCTTCACACAAAGTTGTGCTTGCGACCATATATTCTGCTTTAGTTGAGCTCAGAGCTACGTATTTCTATTTCCTACTGCATCAGGAGGTCATTACCGATCTAATGTTGAAACAATACCCAAAGGTATTTTTCCAATCCACTGAACTTCCAGCCCAATCTGCAGCAGTAAAGCCACCCAATCTAATATCCTTACTTTTGGTGTACAAGAGTCCATAATCGACTGTTCCTTGTATATATCAGAGAACATATTTTGCTGCTGCCTAGTGTGCCCTCTTCGGTTCCACCATGAACTGACTGAGGGTGTTGACAACGTAACAAATGTTTGGCCTGGTATTGACCAAATACATCAAGGACCCTATGAGCTTCCTGTATAAGGTGGGATCAACATCCTTGTCTTCTGATGCATCAATTTTCTTCCAGTTGGTGATCATTGGAGTAGCCATGGGTCTACAGTCCTGCATCTTGAATCTCTTCAGAATTTCTGTAGCATATCTCCCTTGTCCAAGGAAGATCTCCCCCTTTTGCTGCCAAACTTCCAACCCCAGGAAATAATGCATCTGTCCCAAATCCTTCATGTCGAATTCTGTGGCTAGATTCTTCTTGCAGTCCTCGATGAGCTTGGATGATCCTGTCAGGAAGAGATCATCCACATATAATACTAGGATTAGAGGCTCATTCTCTACAACTAGATAGTAGAGATTTGGATCTGCATCACTCTTGACGTACCCCATCTTCTGCAATTTGCCATCAATTCGACCATACTACGGTCTAGGTGCCTGTTTCAGCCCATACAAGGCTTTCTTAAATTTTCATACATGAGACTTTTTCTAATATGTCTCAAAGCCTTATAGTTGTTCAATGTATACCTCCTCTTCTATTACCCCGTTCAGGAATGTCGTTTTGACATCCATCTGATTAGTCTCCCATCCCATCTGTGCTGCAAGAGATATCATGATTTTAATAGATGTATACCTAGCTACTGGGGCAAAGGTCTTTTCGTAGTCAATTCCTTCCTTCTGAGCATACCCCTTAGCCACAAACTTGGCTTTGTATTTTTCCACATCGCTGTCTGTAGTGTATTTAATCTTGTAGATCCATCTTGAACCTACCACCGATCTGTCTTGAGGCCGAGGCACTACTTCCCAGACATCGTTCACTATTATAGAGTTGTATTCCTCTACCATCGCATCCAAGCAAACCTGATGTTGAGCAGCCTCCTGAAAAATAGAAGGCTCCCCATCCTGAGCTACTAATGCTTGATATCTGTCTGGCTATTTTCCCTCTCTTTTATTGTTTCTTGGTGCACCGATGAAATCTTCTACATCTCGCAGAATCTGTCGAAGTTCACTGCTCGTTCTTGCTCTGGTAGAAGGTGCTTCTGTTAGCTCCTCCTCCTATTCTGATTCTTCCTATTCTGAGGAAGAATTCTTGGCTTCCATTGGTTGAAGTGGTTTGACCAATGACTCATCTTTTGACTACTCCTCGAAAGGCATTTCTCGATATTTTTTGAAGGCCCTATCTTCCATGAAATTAACATCTCGTCGAACTACTACCTTCCTGCTCCTTGGAAGATAGATTCTATATGCCTTAGCGTTCTTGCTATATCCCACTAGATATCCTTTCTCTGCAGTTTAATCTAACTTCTTCCTTTTCTCCTTGGGTATATGGCAATATGCTGAGCTCCCATATATCCTGAAATGGTTTACTTCAGGAGTCTTTTCGGTAAAGAATTTCTCTTGCATAATCTTGCCCAATGCCCTATGAGGAGTTCTATTTTGGACATAGACTTCTGTGTTGCATGCTTCTGCCCACAAGAATTTTGGCATATCCTGGTCATACATCATGGCCTTAGCTGCTTCCACGATAGTCCTATTCTTCCTTTTTGCTACTCCATTCTGCTCCGGATTGTAAGGAGCTGTCCACTCTCTTTTGATGCCCTCCTTAGCGCAAAAATCAGCGAAGTCCTTATCGACATACTCTCCACAATTATCTAAGCGCAAAAAATTTATTTTCTTCCCTATCAGGTTCTCCACCAGAGCCTTGAACTCTTTGAATCGACAAAAAACCTCATCCTTGGTTTTTAGAAAATAAATCCAAGTTTTCCTTGAGTGGTCATCAATGAATGTGATGAAATATTCGACACCACTAAGAGCTTTAGTGGACTCTTGGCCCTGTTTTTACTTCTAGGAAAAGCCGCTTTGGCATACTTGCCCAGAGAACATCGTTTGCATACATCATCTCGTTCTATACTAAGATCAAGAACTCCTGTTATAGTTTTCCTGAGAATTCTCAGAGCCCCATGGTGCAAATGTCCCATTCTTTTATGCCATAGTCCGTTCAAATCCTTGTCTCCATTACTGCCATCAGTGCCATTGGTGATTCTAGTTGTAATCTATACAACCTGTTACTTCTGATTTCGATTTGCACTTTCTTTTTCTAGCTCGGGTGTTTGATGTATACTTTCTCCTTGATGAAAAAACATCATAGCCCTTGCCTTGAGGTTGCGATACGGAAAGTAAGTTCATCCCGAGTCCTGGTACATGTAGCACATTGGTAGCATGGAAGCGCTCTCCCGTTTCTGTTTGAAAAACTGTGGTACCTTTCCCTATTGGAGTACGCTTTGCCTTATTCCCCATGGTGATCTGAAAATTTATCATTTTACTCCTGATAATCTGAGCAACATTCCCGGATTCTTGTCATATGCCAGGAGGCTCCACTGCCTATATACCATACCTTTGATGATGCAGAGCTTGTCACACAAGCAACTTCTTCTTCCAATCTGGAAGCCAACATAGAGAAATCGAAATTACTGTCTCTTGTGCAATTTTCTGAAAATCTATGCGAGTCTCCTGACATAGATGCCTCTGCATCATGATCTCGACCCATAATTGATTTTCCCTTCCCGTCTTTGATTACTTGCTCTAATATCGTGTGAAGATTCTATCATTGCAGCAACTGATTTATTTTACCTACTTATTTTCCAATAAGTTATTTACGAAAACCCTTCTGTAAATATTAAAATAAATTCTAGTACAGATATCACACCATAATACAGAAACAAATACATGCACAAGAATCAAAAACATCAACACAAATATTGTTGGACAATGTTCCTCGAAAACACCCAATGTGGAAAAATTGGTGCAATAGAGGAGGATTTCGTTATTAAACAACTTTTTTGAGTACACTGGGTGTCAAACTGGTTCACCCGATTGAGATAAATTCTTTGGCACCTCTCCTAGGCTCAGCGTCAGACCAGCTAGCCTCTGCGCAACTCTCAGACATTTTGCGTCAACACTCTGCCTCTCTGCGTCAACACTGGGCCTCTTTGCGTCACCCACGTAGGCCGTCCGGTGACTGCGCAGTCCAACTGCCTCTGTGTCTTCCTAAGTGGCTCTGCTTCTGCCTTTCTGATCTCTGCGCTGATCCTCTGGCACTGTCCCTGCCTCTCTGCTCTGTACTCGCTACCTCTTGCTGCAATCCAGACCTCTAGTTCGAATTTCTCAGCAAACCCTGCTCCAGAAATCGAACTGACTGGTCTCCCTCAGTGTGTCTCCAACTGACCCTCAAGCCTTCTCTTATACTTTTCTTGTTGATGAATCAATGGCCGAGATTAAGTCCCTAATCAACGACTAAGATTAAAATAGACTTGATCTTCGTCTCTTAGAAGCTTCTCATCCTTATCTTTATTAATACCCATTAGTTTTTTATTTTCCTAAGTTTAGACTTAAGACCTCATTAAAAATATTAATTATTTTAATAACTTTTCATCCAGATGGAATTTTCCAAAACGATTTTTGGGTCTTGGAGATCTCATGCTCCTTAGTCTCTCCACCAATTTTCATGGCTAGAGCACATCCGATGATACCCCAAATCAACAACGGCAATGTGGAGAATTACAAGGCTAGGCTTGTGGCAAAGGGATATGCGTAGAAGGATGGGATAGATTATTAGGAGACCTTCGCTCCAGTTGTCAGATATACTTCTATCTGGTCAGTTATATGCCTAGTAGCATAGATGGGATGACAGATTCACCAGATGGACATCAGGACAACATTCTTGAATGGGGTGATAGAGGAGGAAGTATATATTGAATAACCAGAGGGCTTTGAGATGCATGAAAGGCGCACACATGTGTGCAGGCTGAAGGAAGCTCTATACACGCTGAAGCAAGCTCCAGGGTATGGTAGGATTGACAACTACTTGTAGCGGGTGGGATTTCTCAAGTGTGATGCAAATCCCAACCTTTATTGGTTGATGGTAGAAGATGAGCAACTCATCCTGGTATTGTATGTGAATGACCTCTTCTTGACAAAGGTCATCAAGGCTCATAGAAGACTACAAGAGGAACGTGGAAACAGAGTTTGACATGAAGGACTTGGGGCTCATGCATTACTTCCTAGGCTTGGAAGTCTGGCATAAGGACGAGGAGATCTTTTACGGTTGACGAAGATATGCTACAGAGATTCTGAAGAGATTAAGAATGTAAGATTGTAGACCCATGTCTATGCCTATGATCACAAACTGGAGGAAGATAGATGTATCAGAGGATGAGGAGATCAACCCCACCTTGTATAGACAACTTATTGGTTCTCTCATTTATCTGGTTAATACTAGGCCAGATATCTGCTTTGCGGTCAACAGTCTCAGTCAGTTTATGGTGGGACCAAAGTCAGTGCATTTGTTAAATTATGGTATGTTCTATGCTTAGAGCAGTTTACTTATCTTTCTTATTATTATCCATAGATTAGCAATCACATGTACATAAGTAAAGTGCAGATAGAACAGTAAACGATCAACAGAAAACAAGCCAAGACAAGAGACACAAGATGTGGCGGCTAACCAGGGACAAACCCCAATATGGGGAAACCCTTTGATCAAATCTTCTTTTATCTTCAATAATTCAGTAGAGAGAAATAGTACAAAAATCTGATTTATATCAGCAGCATCAGCATCATCGGCATCAACATCATCGGCATCAACAGTATCAGTGTCATCGGCATCATAATCATCGGCATCAGGGGCATCAGTATCATCGGCATCAGTGGCATCAACATCATCAGCATCAGTGACATCAGCGGCATCAACATCATTGGTATCAACAACATCAACATCATCGACCTCAGCGAAATCAGGATCATCGACATCAACCCTAAACTAGGGCAGTCAATATCTTCCAAACCGGAGGTCAGATCACCTCGATTCCTGTGCCAAAAATTGCGGATTTCCAAGGAGAGTCAGCTTCACCTACTATGCAGTCAAGAGAGAGAGAGAGAGAATGCTGGTCAACGCTGTTCAAAGTTCCAATTTGCAATTTGTAAACCCTTAGAAAACTGCATCCTTTCTTCCCACGTGTGAGAGAGACCTATCTGCGCAGGAGAGAGAGAGAGACTCTTTTTTGCGCAGAAGAGAGAGAGAGATGGATGAGAAGCGTGTCCAAATGAGGAGGAGACATCCTGTATTTATATGCAAATGTTGATGATGAATAGATGTGTCTGTTGGGCTTTTGAGCCTACATAAGTTGCTGGTCGACTTTGACAATTTGTCCATAATCAAAATAAATTCATATCTCCATAAATACTTATCGGAATCGGATGATCTTTAGATCAATCCTACACCTCTCGATGAGAGGAATCTAGATAAAATATTATCAGCCATGAATAAGGTGATCCTCATGGAGTTTGGCCCTAGTTGCCAATTTTAACACTCCCTCTCAACTAGGGAGAACTCCATCTGCAATTCGTCTGACCGTCACTACTATTCATCCATCAAATGCACTGCCCTGAACAACTTGACCCCTGCTCTGCTTTGCTCTGCTCTACCTTGCTATGCTCAGCTCTGCCTTGCTATGCTCTGCTCTGTTCTGCTCTGCTCGAACTATGAAGAAGAAGAAATGATCGAGGATGTATCATACCATCCTCCACTGACTTGAAGTCAGTCTCAGAGTGTGTACCACTCTCACTGGTCTCGGACCAATATCATTGATCCCAGATCAATGAAGGTCATCCTAACATAGGGAGTACAATAGATACAACGATGTGTCCATCGGTACCACTTTGGTCCCTATCCTCATTTCCCTGCTCATTGATCAGATGAGAGGTACTTCCCATGAGTCCGAGACTGCATGGGTAGGATGCCTCGACAGGAGAACTAATCGTCCTGTCCACAGGAGAGCGAATCGTCCTGTCCCACAAGAGAGCGAATCATCTTGTCCACAGGAGAGCGAATCATCCTGTGCACAGGAGAGCGAATCATCCTGTCGCACAAGAGAGCGAATCATCTTGTCCACAGGAGAGCAAATCATCCTGTCCATAGGAGAGCGAATCATCCTGTCCCACAAGAGAGCGAATCATCTTTTCCATAGGAGAGCGAATCATCCTGTCCACAGGAGAACAAATCATCCTGTCCCACAAGAGAGCGATTCTTCTTGTCCAGTGGATGCCACAAAGAACTAATCATCCTGGCCTACAAGAGAACGAATCATCCTGTTCCACAATTGCCATGGAGAACACATCATCCAGGCCCACAGGAGAACTAATCATTCTGTTCCATAGTTGCCATGGAGAACGAATCATCCTGGCCCACAGGAGAACTAATCATCCTGTTCCATAGTCACCACGGGGTGTCATAGGGGAAAGTTGAACCTTTTATCCTATACAAAGTGCACCAACAGGGGATGTTGAGTCACCCTGTGGTCATATGTTGCTCTAAGAAGTACCCTGTGCCCCCTGGAGCTCCCAAAGGTCAGTACATCATACTTGACCCTTGCTAGAGGGTCTCTAAACGACACCAAGTCGTTCTTGGAAAGTCAGGAATTTGACCTTTCCTAGGGGCTTTGTCAGAATGTCAGCGACCTGTTCATTTGTACCGATATGTTGGAGCCTTATAGTTCCCTGCTACACCATATCTCGAATATAGTGGTACTTGATATCGTTATGCTTGGAGCGATCATGAAATATAGGGTTCTCTGATAAACGAATCTTGCTCTGGTTGTCACACAGAATCACGATGGTATCTAGTGTAAATCCAAACAACTCACTGAAGAGCTTTCGTAACCAGACTGCCTCATAGGTGACCATGCTAGCAGCAATGTACTCTACCTCGGCGGTGCTGAAAACCACTGACTTTTGCTTCTTGCTTATTCAGGATATCGAAGCAGATCCCAAGGAAAAACAACACCCGGAAGTGCTCTTATGGTCCACCACACTGCTTGCCCAATCAACATCAGTATATCCAAGTAGTCTCACATCTTCGACAGTGTATCTTAACCCATGAGTGATTGTGCCATGAAGGTATCTCAACAGATTCTTGGCACCAATCCAATGTATGTGGTGAGGTTCAACCATATGTTGACTTAACGTGTTGACTGCAAAGCATATATCTGGATGGGAGTTCACTAAGAACATCAATGCTTCGATGAGTTGACGATACTCGGTGGCATTTCGTAAGACAGGTCCAGCAGCACTACCGCTTAACTTCTTGAAGTCAAGCTCCATTGGGGTAGTTACGGGCTTGCAGTCCACCATACCGAATCTTTCCAATATCTTCACCACATATTTTCCTTGAGATAGGAAAATCTCTCTTGGCTTCTGCCAGACTTCAAGTCCTAGGAAATAGTGCATCAGTCCTAGGTCCTTCATTTCAAACTCAGAAGCCAACTCCCTCTTACATTTGTGAATGAGAGGGTCTGCACCTGTTAGAAAGAGGTCGTCAACATACAATACCAGTATGAGAGGTTTGTCATCTTCAACCTTAAAGTAAAGGTTGGGATCGGCTTCACTCCTAGTGAATCCCAACTTCATCAAGTAGCTATCGATCCTCTCATACCATGCTCGGGGTGCTTGCTTCAGCCCATAGAGGGCCTTCTTCAACCTGCACACATGAGATTTTCGATCATAAATCTCAAATCCTTTGGGTTGCTCCATGTAGACCTCTTCTTTGATCGAACCATGCAAGAACGCGGTCTTAACATCCATCTGATGTAGTTTCCATCCTTGTGAAGGCCTCTTCCTAGAAGAGGAAGGCTCAGGTGGAGGAGGATCAATAGGATCCATGGGTTCTTCCACATCGGGCATTGTTCCATCATCTTTTTCTTTCAGTTCCCTGGTGTCAGCTTCTTGAGAGCTCCTCACTGTAGGAAGATTGTTCACCTTGCTAAGAGCCATATCTTCGTCAAAGGTGACATCATGACTAATCACGACTTCCCTTTGACCGGCTACATAGATTCTATAGCCCTTAGTATTTTCACTATAGCCCACGAAGATTCCTTTCTTTCTAGATGCACCCAATTTATTCCTTTTCTCTTTCGGCACATGAAAATATACAGGGCTTCCAAAAATTCTAAAATGAGATACATCAGGTTTCTTATCGGTGAACATTTCTTCAGGAATTTTGGAACCCAATGCTTGATGGGGGCATCAGTTTTGTACATATACAGCAGTGTTTGTAGCTTCGACCCATAGAAACTTTGGAAGTCTTTGATCATGAAGCATAGCATGAACAACTTCCATGATCGTACGGTTCTTCCTTTCCGCCACACCATTCTGCTCAGGAGTAGTCTCCCTCTTAATGCTAGCCTCTTTACAAAAGTCATGAAACTCATTAGATTCATATTCAGTCCCATTATCAGTGCTTAAGATCTTGATCTTCTTTTCGGTTTGATTCTTGATCAAGGGTTTGAAGTGTCGAAACTAGGAGAACACTTCATCCTTATTTTTCAAGAAGCATATCCAAGTCTTGCGAGAATAGTCATCTGTAAAAGTGAGGTAATATGAATATCCTCCGGAGGAGTTCACAGGCATCATACCATATATGTCTGAGTGAACTAACTGCAATATATCGAAGGTCTTGCTTTGGCTTGAGGGGAATGGTCCCCTTTTTAGCTTTCCTTCGGCACATCCGGGACATACACCTTCTTGCTCTAATCCGAACTCGGACATCCTGGTCACCATTTTTCTTACTTCAGGTAGAGCTTTATAATGAAGGTGAGCAAACCTCTGATGCCATAGGTCGGACTGAAGAGATGTGTCACAAGACATGACACCTAGCAGACTTCCTTCAACCTGATATAATGAATCAACTCGAAACCCAAGAGTGAAGGGATCTTTAATATTGTTTTTCCATACACGTACCTTGCCATCGCTGAAAGCCACCTTGTAGCCTTTGTCTTCCATTGCCGAAATGGACACCAGGTTCTTTTTGAGATCAGGTACATATAATACATCCTGTAGGTGGATTGTATTACCTTGATTCAATTTGAGAGAGACATTGCCTACACCTTTCACGGGATATTTCATATTCTAGCCTTTCCTTTGGATTTAGCCTTGGAATTGTTTCTTCTTTTAGCATGAGAAGAAAAGGCAGCGGGATGACCTTTAAGTGTGGGCATTTCTTGTTCTTCCATCCTTGCTTCTTCTTGAATGCATCTTGCCATTAATTCCTCAAATCCGGGAATTACATTATTGTTGAGAAGAGTAGTCCTGAATATATAACATTCAGATGGTAGTCCTCCTAGAGTTACGAGTGTCATTTCCCTGTCAGGAATTACTTCCCCAATAGATAGGAGATTGTTCTTGATGTCAGTGATTCTTAAGAAATATGCTTGCATATTTTCATCTTTGCCCTTTCGAATTTCCTTCAGCTTATTTCTAAGAAACATAACTTGATTTGCATCATTAACTTTAAATAAACTCACCAGTCTATCGTAGATTTCCTTGGAGGTGTTTAGCTCAGAAACATAGGCCACCAAGCGCTTGTCGATAGAGTCCCGGATGATCTTCTTTGCTTTGACTTCTCTGGATTTCCATTTGTTCCTGGCAGCAATGGATGCATTTGATGGAGGCTCAACAATATTGCCTCTCACATGGTCCAACACTTCCTGATCTTCTAAAGTCAGATTGAGAGACATCTTCCATCCGTGATAGTCAGACTTCTCACGGAGCTTGTCTTCGGCGGGGAAGAGTGTTGAGGACCCCATAGTTCTTTTTAGATAGCCTTGCCAACCTTCTCTTCAGTGATTGCTCTTGCTCTTGCTTGGGCTTTGTCTTCACCTCAACTTTGATACCATGTTAAATTATGGTATGTTCTATGCTTAGAGCAGTTTACTTATCTTTCTTATTATTATCCACAGATTAGCAATCACATGTACATAAGTAAAGTGCAGATAGAACATTAAACGATCAACAGAAAACAAGCCAAGACAAGAGACACAAGATGTGGCGGCTAGCCAGGGACAAACCCCAATATGGGGAAACCCTTTGATCAAATCTTCTTTTATCTTCAATAATTCAGTAGAGAGAAATAGTACAAAAATCTGATTTATATCAGTAGCAGCAAACCCTAGATCAACGTCATCAACATCAACGAAATCAATATCATCGGCATCAGTGGCATCAGTGGCATCAGTATCATTGGCATCAGCATCATCAACATCAACGGTATCAATATCATCGACATCAGCGGCATCAGTATCATCGGCATTAGCAGCATCAATATCATCGGCATCAGCGACATCAACGGCATCGGCATCAGCGACATCAACATCATCGACATCAACATCATCGACATCAACCCTAAACTAGGGCAGTCAATATCTTCCAAATCGGAGGTCAGATCACCTCGATTCTTGTGCCAAAAATTGCGGATTTCCAAGGAGAGTCAACTTCACCTACTGCACAGTCAAGAGAGAGAGAATGCTGGTCAACGCTGGTCAAAGTTCCAATCTGCAGTTTGTAAACCCTTAGAAAACTGCGTCCTTCCTTCCCACGTGTGAGAGAGAGACCTATCTGCGCAGGAGAGAGAGAGAGACTCTTTTCTGCGTAGAAGAGAGAGAGAGATGGATGAGAAGTGTGTCCAAATGAGGAGGAGACATCCTGTATTTATATGCAAATGTTGATGATGAATAGATGTGTCTGTTGGGCTTCTGAGCCTACATAAGTTGCTGGCCGACTTTGACAATTTGTCCATAATCAAAATAAATTCATATCTCCATAAATACTTATCGGAATTAGATGATCTTTAGATCAATCCTACACCTCTCGACAAGAGGAATCTAGATAAAATATTATCAGCCATGAATAAGGTGATCCTCATGGAGTTTGGCCCTAGTTGCCAATTTTAATAGCATTGGACAACAACGAAGAACATTTTGAGGTACTTGCACAACACAGTCGAGTATGGGTTGAGATATACTCGCTATGATGGTAGTAGATTGTGTGGATTCACAGATGTAGATTGGACAGACAATTTTGTCGATAAGAAGAGCACATCAAGGTCAACAGGGATGGTTTCTTGGTGCAACAGGAAGCAAAAGTCAGTAGCACTGAGCTCTGCAACAGAGTATATGGCAGCTAGCACAACTATGTGCGAAACAATATTGCTTCGGAAGCTGCTAATGATCTTGTTTAGTTAGAGGATGGAAGAGATCAATATCTACTGTGGTAATCAGAGTTGCATCAAGCTCTCTGAAAATATAGTGTTTCATGATAGGTCGAAAGACTCGAAACAAATAGATATCCAATATAATTTCATTCGAGAATGTGTGTAGCGTGGAGCAGTACAACTACAACATGCTTCAATAGAAGAGCAAGTTTCAGATATATATTCATGAAAGCTTTAGGGAGAGCTAAGTTTATATATTTCAGAGAACAAATGGGTATATTGGAGAACCTTTTAAGTAGCACGGACAACGAGTTTTGGTTCTCAGTTGCATTAGTTGCAACAACAACATGAGATAGTTGTAGTGTAGTCGTAGAGTTGGCAGCAGTATAGTTGTACAGTGTAGTGTTAGCAGCAGCACATATGTAGTGTGGTTCAGCTACAATTGTGGCAGATGAATCAAAGTTGCACAACACTTGGTGTGCAGTGGCAGATTGTCATAGTTGTCAGACATCAACAACGTGTATGGGAGGATGTTATGAGATGGTAGTGGTAGAACACCTTCCTCACTAAGAGGGAGTGTTGAGTTTTGTAGCATTGGACAGGGGTTCTAGTCTCGACTTTGTTCAAAGAGGCTTAGAAACACTAGAGCTTCAGAACCTAAAAATGTTTCATGAAAAAACACCTAGAGGTGGCTCAATTAAGTTAATCAATCAATAATTAATTTTTTCCTAAGCCTAACTTAGGAAAACTAATTAATTAACAACAATTAATTGAGAAACATGAGATATCTCCAGAAACTCACATGGATCGACTCAAAAATGATCTTAGTCGTTGATGAGGACTTAATCATGGCTATTGGTGAGCCAACGATAGATTATAAGAGGAGGTCGATGGGGTTGGAGCTAAACACACTTGAGGTTGAGTTCCTTGACAAAAATTGAGCTCCCCAGTTGCAATGATTTAACTAAGAAGAATTCGAGCCAGAGAGGGGACATAGAGACAATGAGGGTCAGACACAGTGAGTTCGAAGGAAGCTTTCCAGTTCCAGCGAGTCAACGGCAGAAGGGACACATTTCCTAGAGAGGTTGCGCATGTTGTAACTTATTTTTACCCAAGTTTGTTTTTTTACTTTTCCTTTATGTTGAAAAAAGAAAAATAAAAAATATAGAAAAGAGAATTAAGAAAAGGAAAGAAATGAAATGAAAAATGAGAATAAATAAATAAATGTCAAAAGAAAAGATTGAAAAAGGGATATAAAAAAGATATATATGAAAAAAATAAACAAAATAAAAATCCCAAAGTTTGCGAGCAAGTCAGAATGTCGCGTTCATTTATTTTATATTATTATTATTTTAAAATCCTTTGTATTTTTCCAAAGGGCTATATTTTATTGTAAATAAAGATGATTTGACATTTTGTCGCATAGCAATAATGTTCGTTTTGAAATCAATATGGGATTATCCTTGCACGGATGAACGACGAAGGATGAACTTGGAACTGCCCCCCCACATTATCAGAAGTTAACGAGGGGGTCGGGTTCCGAAAAGTTGATTCACCGAAACTGTCGAACCATATGTGGCAGCTCC
Organism: Pinus tabuliformis; assembly: GCA_031772625.1. Lineage (NCBI taxonomy): Eukaryota > Viridiplantae > Streptophyta > Pinopsida > Pinales > Pinaceae > Pinus > Pinus tabuliformis. The sequence continues at coordinate 168,373,507 of CM062816.1, read as the reverse complement.
ACGATGAGTTCGCGACCACCCTCTCCAATACCGTTAACCATCCCCCCCTCCCCCCCTTTCGAAAACCACTTTGCTTTACTCTCCCACCCCCCCCCTTTCGAAAACCGCTATGCCTTCTTGCCTCCGTTTCCCACTCGCACACATATCCCTCCATTTGTCCCTCTACTATTTGCTCTCGCCAAATAACCGTTCGACAATTTAATTCCTCCCACCAAACAACTGTGTAACTGTTAGGTCATTAAATCTTTCCTGCAACATCTAGTTTATTAATTTACGATGTATTCTCACAAAGGGAAGTTGAAACTAGTTCTAGAAAGTCCTACATTCTCCTCTGTCATTAACCTAGACGAGCTCCCTCTGGTCGATACACAATGCAAAATCTTAGAGACGCATTAAATCTTTCCTGCAACATCTAGTTTATTAATTTACGATGTATTCTCACAAAGGCAAGTTGAAACTAGTTCTAGAAAGTCCTACATTTTCCTCTGTCATTAACCTAGACGAGCTCCCTCTGGTCGATACACAATGCAAAATCTTAGAGACGCAGTGCGAGTTGAATCTATATGAACTCCACAACTGGGCAAACCAGAAATTCCAAGATATTAGTGATGAATTGAGTATTTGGAAGTCTTTCTTGCCCAATTTGTCTTTCCCCAAATTCATACCTTCACTGGAATCATTACACTGGAATCTGGTGATACAATCTCAAATGAGATTGTGATTTTTTGTTGTTTAAAATACATTTTTGAATGCATAAATGGATTCAACACCTTGAAAAACCCTTGGGCCTCTCGAATTCTAGAGATTAAACAACTTAAACTCAAATTTTTAAAAATATCTGCCAGATTTTGATTAAAATTAACCGGATAAATGGTCTGAAAAAGGGCCATTTTGTCTATAAGTTAGACTACCCCTTTTACTTTGTGAAATGGTTGAAGATTCTGTTTTTTCTCTTTATTTGTTCCCCTCCTCAAGTGCAATGTCAGCGGGGCTGTGTAAGATTTTTTGTTCTATTGTGTCTACTAAAGTTTGTATATTGGTTTACAGGCCATTAGCACCTAAAATTTGTAAAGCATTAACAAAACAATACAGCGTAATCACAATAGAATTTATAACTTGCTGTCGATATGTCAGTATGCCCATTATGTATATGAAAAGTTTTCTGCCCATCTATACATAGATGTGGATTCCCCTGTTTCCTTTAATTTTAGAACTTCCATTTCTGAAACTTGTGTCTTTTATGAAACTTGATTCTGTTTCCCTGCTTAAGGTGAAAAATATTACTTTTTTGTGTTAGCGTTATAACTATTCATGACATCAAATTCGTGGGAAGAGGTTCATGAACTTTTGCTATTCTTGTTTCTTAAAATATAGTTGTTTTGTTTTGCAATATTGAACAAAGAGCCTTGTGTGATATATTTGCAGGTGGGGCATGTGACTAAGTCTGGAGATATAGCCGGGCCTCGTGTTTTGGAGCATGTTGTGGACGTGGTTCTATATTTAGAGGTCATTCTCTTATGTTCCATTGGCGGTGTTTTTTCTTGATGAAAATAAAGATATTAGTATGTGGAGGAAGCTTTAGGTGAATTTATGAGTCATTGCCTAACAATGAGCGTATTCAGTGTAATTTTTACTCTTCAAATGCCTCTTTATATTTATGGTTATTCATTTTTTTTCTAATGTCCTGTTGTAATAATTACACTCATACTTGATTAGGAACCATTGAGAGAGTATATGAAGAAAATGTGATCTTATACATGAGTATGATTGCACAATGTGTTCATGCACTTCTAATTATAATTTCCACATTTATTTTTGCAGGGGGATCGTTTATTGTCACATCGTATATTGAGAACAGTTAAAAATCGTTTTGGGTCAACTGACGAGGTCTACATTTCAATTGATGCATTTCTTTAATTTGCAACTCTGTAGTATCATATCTATGATTATAATATGGCCTTTTTGTTGTTTATTTTCGTAAGTTATCTTTCAAATTCTTCAGAGATAATAGAATGCAAGAACTAGTAGTTCTTTTTTGTTGAAAAGTTTCATATATAGAAAAAATATCTACATCAGAAAATAAAACAGTAAAAGGGTATGTATACAATTGAACTTGTTATTGGTTGGATTCTCCCTAGTGAAAAAGTCCCAACCTCACCAGGGGGAGAATCTAGGGAAACTAACGGGCAAGACAATCACTGTCAGCTCGGCAGCCTTGCCCTTCATTTCTAGGTTTAGGTGTGTGATTTCCTAGCCTACGGGGGATTCCCTATGTTTGATTCTAAGCTTATTGTGCAGTATTATCAGAAGTTTTACTTAGCTTAGATGTTGATCTCTTCTTAGCAGTATGGCAAACATACCAGCTCATACGTCTGGGGTTCGAGGTTTGTTGTTGCCCATCAAACTTTTATTAGCTGTAATACCATTGCCGAGTTTACAGGCAGTTGTTACACATTACAGGGATGATTGATTTCTAAGCATGAGGCTGTCAAAAGCCAACTTCGTATCCAGATTTACAAATGGATAAAGCTCGAAGATTTTTTAAGTTAAGGGAAGCTTTCTATTATTACCCGGTATTGTTTCCGTTTATGGGCTGGGTTGCATGCATGCCCACTGTTATTATTAGAGCTTGATTTTTTCTAATTTAATTTCACAGCTGTATGAGTGGTGGAAAGTTGGGAACAAAACAAAACAGCAGGGCAGCATAGCGCTCCCCACTCAATTCTTGTTATTCATTACATTGCATTGTAGTCCCGTTCATTGTCAGTGGATTTCGGCTGAGTCTTCATTTGCATTCCATTCCATTTCATGGCATTGTTCAGATTATTCAGTCTCACCTTATTTAATTCTTAAATTTTTTTGAAATGCTCTTCATGCTACAAAGCTAGAGGTTGTGAATGTGTTGACTTTATCCGTTTTTTTAACTTAAGGTAATTTTACTCTAAAAAGAGATGTAAATTCTTATAATTATTACATTCCATGATTTTGGCGGTTCTAGAGTTTAAGCCACGCCTGTATTGTCATATTTGTTGGTTTAGATCTGTTTATTTTGAGTGTTGTGGTATATTTATGGGTAATCAATTTCAAAAGAGTGTGAGCTTATAAGAGCGTTTTAGTAGCCCTTATTTAAACTCGGGGTCCTCTTATATTGCCTAATAATTCACTTGGACCAACATCTCCTCTAGAGAAATTCAACAATTCTAATTTAATAATCCTATCGGCCTCTCTTTGTACCTTTTGGGACAATTGCTAGTATATCACCACATCAATTAATATATATCATTGGAGTATGATATTTGTCATCATATTTTAAACTGTGCTAATTAAAGAGAAGCCACATGTGAAATTATACACCAAGTCTGTTGACCATGTTCATCATATAACAAATACTAAGAAGAGTGTTATATGATTTGCATCATCAATTTCATTGTTCGCTTGATAAAGATGACAGGTACCAAATAGATAAGTAAATATCTGATTCTAATAATTCAGAGGTTCACAACTTAATGTGTTTCAAGGTAATTCCATAGACATGAACCTAGAAAAAGTAATGTATGATCATGCGAGCCTATTCTTGTGGATCTTTATGCACCACCAGATTTATTCCATTCAGATGTATATTAAGAAATTGCGAGTCCAAGCGTGCTTTTCAAATGTTAATTTGTGCATTTGACAATAGAATAACATTTGAGATCAGTAACGAAATTTAAGATTGGAAAGGATTAGTGGCCACATCATCAAATTCACGAAGGAAAATGGTTCACAAATTAAACGGTCAATAATTTCATACACCACACTTATCATTTTAGTTTCAAAATCAGATTTATGAGAAATGCACTATCATATTTAAGATATGTCTAATTCTCATGACAACCATAAAGATTGGCAATGCCATCAGATAGTAGATTTTAGCCAGAAATATTTCAGATGTCGCTATTTGTGGTATTTTCAAAGTATAGCGAAATAAAGCCAGTGGATATGTTTAACATATAGTTATAAGAGCAGTTACAACCAAATCAAATTTGTACTTATATCATATCCCGCTAAATCTCATTTATTAGTAATTAAAGGTTCTGCGCATACAATTAAATATGTGAAATTTGAAGTCCAATTTAGAGCTGAAATACCATGTAGTGAATCTGTAATATATGAAACCCTAGCTTAGATTTCTGAAATCATTAAATCTCATTTAAGTAAAGAGCATCTATTGATGATACCTTTGAAATTGCAATGAGCTAGGGTTTAAATAAATCACAGCTGAAGATGAAGTTGTATGTTCCAGAACTGAAGTTTCTTGCTTGTGGTGATTAGATTTTAAACTAATTAGTGCAATAATGATCTCAAAAAATGTGCAAAACAAAAGGAAAACAGACAATTTATCAGTCATGACTCACCAGAGGTCCTGTATTCGTGATTGGAATATAGATTCACTTTGATACTTGTCAACGCCCTTCACAAAATGTTCAATCATGGTAACATTCGAAATAAATTTGTGGCTTCTGGCTTTAGATTTCCTAGGGAAAAAGAATTGCAGCGTGCTGGCTCTTTTCGGTGGTAGCTTGTCTCTGAATACACCTGTGTATGCATTTGTGCTAGAGGAATAAGTGTGCAAGCTACAGCTTAACTCCTCTGCGTGTGGGATTGAGTTTGAATTTTAGAGTATGCATGATAAAAGTTTGAATTCGATTGGCATATTGACTGGGTTGCTGCGTGGGCATGATTTAAATCCAAGCGACAACAGAACCTATATTCTCTTCCTCAATGCTTGTAAAGTGGAAATAAAATCCAAATATTTTATTGCACCCAGGTCCTAGAGACTTGGCATCCTTAATAAGTGAGAAACCTCTGGCCAACAACTGCATATGTACCTCATCCATCTATGTGGTGCAAAAAGGAGAGAAAACATTGACCTCATTATGAAAACCAGACATTGGAGATATCTTGTAGAGGGTAAATAGACTAGAAATCCCTAGACATTGCCAAATACCAATGAAAGAGAAGTCAACAGAAGAGAAGTGAACCGACGGCTGCAATAATATCACAAATATCCAAAATAAATGGAATAGTATATGAGAATCCATCTGGATTAGAATATCACATTGAATAAAAAAGTGAGAGATGATGATCAAATGAGTGAATTACAATGAGGGGCCTTATATATATATATATATATATATATATATATATATATATATATAAAAGTGGATGCTTTTTCACTAAAAGGATGTGTAACTAGGTTCGGTCTTCATAAATGTACTTTTGATATCTATATTTATTCAAGAAAAGAAATATTATTCTTTATAATATATGTCAATGAGTATCTTGCTCATTGAAATAGGTCTAGCACTAGTTTAAGTGCTATAGGTGAGTCAAATAGTCAAAAGGAAATGTTGAAGGCATGTTACATCATGTATGAATATGTAAGGAAAACCTCCAAGCAAAGTCAAGTCTCCTCCTATGCTAAGGCACCATCAAGAAGCTACTTCAAGCATGCTACACCATCAAAAAGAAGCTATCCGAAGTATAAAAGGCAAGCCTACCTACAAACAGTAAGTCAGCCTTCAAGTCGGCCTAAAGGAGGGACAGACCTCTCTATATAGAGGCTGTCCACTCCCTCAAAAGAGAACGAACAACACTCTGAAATCTGCAAAGGTGAAAGGCAAGAAAAAGTAAAGGAAAAGGGTCTCCAAGTGTAGCGAGGAGGAAGGGTACACAACCAAAGTTAAGGAGACTATTTTTAGGGCAGCTACAGCCACACATGCAAGGATAAGGAAGACTGCCTGCGGTTATGACAGCAGTCACTAACAGCACACCATATCTCTCTGTTTCGAGTTCTAACCAAGCCTACAAGACCACTCTCTCTCAAGTGAAGGACCAAGGAAGAAAAACGAAGTTTAGAAGTCTGTTCTAGGGCTTATTACAGTCACACGTGTGAGTGAAGGAGAGCTGACTGCAGTCATCACAGCAGCACTATCACAGACACATATATCTCATTGTTTAGGGTTCAAAATAGGCCTTGTGGTTCAAACTAGGCCTACAAGGCCTCTCTCTCAAGCGTGGAAGAAGGGTATGCAAGCAAAGAAAGGAAGACAAGTCTAACATAGTTTTGTGAGGAGAATCACTTACACATACAGAGAATTAGGGCTGAAGGGAAGAAGACAAAGTGCTGCAAGAGGAAATAATTTTGAAAGGACTTGACTTGTGGTTGGAGGATCCTCTAGTCAAGGGTCTAGGGTTTGGCATTGATCAACAAAAGCTTCAATAAGAGAAATTCACTAAAGGGTTTTCTTCTCAAGAGAAGAGAGGTTTTAGACCTGGCAGAGAGCCCATATCTTGTGTTCTTGTTCTTATGTTTTGTTAGCAGTTTGATGAAATACACACACATGTAGTAATAATAAGAAGAAGAAGATTAAGCGAACAAGAAAACTAAGAAGACTCCTCAAATTGTTATCAAGTAACGAAAAATTACACTACACTACTTTGCCCTAGATTCTTCAACAGGATGTCCTTTCATTCTGATGATTCCCTTCATTAGATATTAATTATTAATTATTATTATTTATATGTATGTTTATTGCATTGCATTCCCCTTCAGAAATGCTTCGTCCTGAAAGCATATTTACGGAAAGCTTTACATTTTTTATCTAGCTTGTAATGCCTTTGCATGACTCTCTATTCTTGATGTTGTCATGGTTAATGATACAAGATGATATGGGTTACAAAAAATTGAGTAGAATAGACAAATTGTGAAAGACCTAGACCACCTTAAAAGAATTTTTAGCAAAACTGTGTGGCAATGATTCCTGTGATTTGGAAAATGATAAGATTTCATTTTTGAGCTTTTTTCATTATAGTAGGATTTTTAGTTAACTTCTTATACTAATTTATTTCTTTTTTAACGTGTTGAATAGTATGAGGACTTTCATTCTTTGTATGACAATGATGAATCCTTGTATCTTGCGTCTTACTTTTGGAGACCTCATTGTTTGATATTGATGATGATATTCTGGTTGGTAAGATTTCATTTAGAATTGTATTTATTCCTTTTTTTGTAGTCTGGGCTTTTGTAACTTTAGAATTCTCTATTTCAGTGGGGCTAGTGATTGATTCTTTATCAATTAGTGATTCCTTGATGGTAAGTTTCTTTAGTGTTTCTTGTTGTGGCTTCCTTTAACCTTTTAACTTCCTAATCCTCGTGAAACTTTCTTTCACCTTTTAACTTCCTAGCGTTGAAAATGTGTAGCTATGGTCGGCATTTTCATGTTTGACGCATGAAGAAAAGTCCAAATTTGAACTCTTGACCAAATCAGCCTAAGGACAACTCAACCACACATGTGGAAAAGCCTCCTCCAAACAATCATATAAATAAAACCTCAATGGAACTCATTTGGACATCATTGCATCACAAATCATTTAGTTGAAATTTAGGGTACATCCACACGTGCGAAGGAGTCAAAGGAGCCTTTCTTTTCTGTGTTGACAAACATATCTTTCTCTATTTTGTCTTTCATTGACTTGGGCTAGTTTGGATCTGTTTGGTCGAAGTTTGATTGTGCTTGGAGGCTGAAGATTGCAGAAGGTTCGTTGACTTGACTTGATCAAGATCTTACCTCTATTGCAGGCTGTAATTTAGAAAATATGTAGCTATGTTATGAATATAATTCATAACAATTAGATAAATAAAATAAATATTAATATTAAATAATTAAATATTATTTATGTTAAATAGTCATTAAATTAAGTCATCTGCTTTTATATCTCAACAGGTGACCTTTCGTGAATGGGCATGTCCTTTAGGCACACCTTTTCACTTAATTTAATGACTATTTAACTTAAATAACATTTAATTATTTAATATTAATATTTATTTTATTTATCTAATTGTTATGAATTATATTCATAACATAGCCTCTTCCTTCGGAAGCTTTGTCCTCAAAGCTTTAACGCTGGGGGTTTTCTTCACTTAGTGTCTGTCGTCTCGTCATTGATTCGTCATGTAGCTTATCAGTATTATTTCCTTGTATATTTATTTATTTATTTTTTTTTATTTTTTTTAATAATACTTTTTTTTTTTTTTTTTAATTGATTTTTTTTTAGTAACTCTATATTTTTTTGAACTCTAATATATATATATATTTTACTATAATTTTTTTTTTTTAAATACTTTTTTTTACACTTTTTAACATTATATATATATATATATATATATATAGTAAAATTAAATTTAATATATTAAAATTATATGTATAACTTTAATATATATATGAAACTTGTAATTGTAAATATACTATGGAAGGTTATGACGTTTGGCAGGTAACAAGGCACTAATATGGCGCATAGAGATTATTTATTCTGTCTTTCTATACATCAATGTCTAGTTTTATTGGATGCAATGTGTCCGATTGATCATCAATGCACATCTTATTTAGTATTTCATTCCATTAAACACTCTTTTGGTTCTATATGAATTGTGCATATATATACTGCTAGGCAAGAATCAGAAGGCTCTGAGAGAATAAGTCTCTGGCGACGATACTGTAAGTTTTACTGGTCGGATGGAAAGCATCCCAAAATACTTATTTGGATGGATCCGAGCATATTGGCATCGTGGGGTTGCAAGATATAGTTGACTCCAGCGAACCCGTTCCGCAACAACCTTTCCTTGCTTCTTTAAAGCCGTATTTACGGGGACTTTTTATCATGTCAAGCAGCTTATCATATACATTAATATAAGCAATTTTAAGACCAGGAAGCGCAGGCTTCAAGTTCTCCAGCAAAGATGCAACTTTTTTATTAAATGAGATGGCAACATCATTAGACTCATTAATGCATGCATGACTGGTCAAATTCTAAAGAGTGATTTGTGAAGGCAAACAACCGAAAGGAGGAAGAATGATGAGGCCAAATAAAAAGGCACCTTCTTTGTAGATATTATGGGTAAACTTTGAGAGAGACTGGAGGAGAAGATCCTGGAACTGGTCAAGAGTATAATGTGCTCTTGTATTGGGATTGATATAATAATTATTGATAAAGTCATTGGTTCCTGTGGTTAACGTAAAGAAAGCTCCTGCTATTACCTCGCTGGTATTCTCCGGGCCCAACATATTCACTAGCCGTTCTCTATAATGCTTGAAGTTATCCACCTGTTGCTCCAAAGTTAGAACATTAAGAGCGAGTGACATAGTATCACTGTATCCAGAACTAGCGGAAGCAAAGTTGGCGCCAGTCAGAATCTGCGGTCCTTGAAATTGAGGATCCAAATATGTGGGCACTGTATCAGGAAGGCCAAATAATCCAGCTGTCCTGGTCACATTTCCTTTGCTATCCTGATGATACGACTTGGCCGCCTCATTTTCTTCTTTCATATACACACCGCGTACAAGCTTCACACCTAATGTAATGCCCCGCTTCTTAGCCTCTTCTGATGCTGCAATTATTTGGGGCAACGAATCTTTCAAGAAAGCTTGTACAGTCCCATACACAACAGGGTTCCCAGGTGTTCAGTTGAATTGAGAAAATGCTCTGAAATCCAAGTAATCAATAGCGGGTTGAACAGTTGTGTTTTCTGCATCCACCAATAAGGGAAGCGAGGCGGCTCCGCAGGCTCCACATAAATGAAACAGTCTCTGCTCTGCTAAATTTAAGTCTATTTCCTGATTGATGTCTAGATTTGTTTGAGTTTCTTCCTTCCACGACAGATTGGATTCAGGATAGCCTTGCTGCAATCTTAGCAAATGACTGACTCTTTCCAGTACATTCCGAGGACATATGGCTGTTATCTTCACGCACAAAAAGCTCACCGATCCAGGAGGAAGCAGATACATTGAAGACACGATACTAAGAAAGTGGTTAAGATTAGAGTCATAGGCAGCATTGTCCAGTGCCACGCCATCCACTGTGTAATTGAGAATGGTTTTCAAGTCGAGATCCCTGATTCTGCGCAACTCCCGGGAAACTAATTCAACGTTCTCGCCCGCATAGAAAAGAGCATAAGCCGCGTGAAAGATATGCAATTTATAAAGTTCGTACTTGCTTGAGGCCATGACCATGGGTTGGCAACAGATCAAATTAAGACGAAACAATGAATCAATTAACTCCTCTGTCGTGAATCCTGAGAACAATTTCTCCTCGTCTCCCAAGTCCAGAATTGAAGAGGAATTAGCTTCTGCATTAATATTGTCGTTCTTTACATTGCAGGTGGCGACATGAAAGAATTTGAGGTGCTCTCGCTCTGGAGTTTCTCGTGCAGTAACAAAACCAATTTTGTTGAATATTTTGAAAGCACTACCGGCCAAATGCTCATGGTTGCGATATTTCACGACTGAATGCTGTGTTTGTGATAATGTTGCAGGCTCGTCATTAGTAGTGTGAGTGTTACAACTACTTGCATGTAAATTAGAATTTTCAGATGATTGTAATGTGGTCATTTCAAATTTATTAGAATTAGAGTGCCCCCTTTCTCCTTTACTTTCAACTTCAACTTCATTTGGATCATCATCTTGATCTTTTTTTTGTTTCTTCACTGTCACTAGTATCTTCATTATTATTGATTTCCTTTCGCCATGCTTTAACTTCTGCAAATGATTTTTCTAAACACTGAAATGATTTTTGAATTTCACTACACTGCTCAACGCATTCAGGACGTGAACGTAATGGTGAACGTAATGGCACATTGTGCGGCGAACAACGTTCAAAGACTCGCATGATTATATCATGTGCCATGGCTCTGATATCACTGAAGCATAAAAACTTACGCTGAAACGAGAAAACTGATAGCTTGTAGACTTGAATGTAAAAATACACAGAGGTATTTAATAATAATAATTGATTATATATATAAAATGTATAAGATGATATTAAATGTTACAATGAGGCCCTGCTTTTATATCTCGCCAGGTGACCTTTCGTGAATGGGCATGTCTTTTAGACATGCCTTTTCACATAATTTAATGACTATTTAACCTAAATAATATTTAATTATTTAATATTAATATTTATTTTATTTATCTAATTGTTATGAATCATATTCATAACAGGCTAGCGATTGATTCTTTATCAATCAGTGATTCCTTGATGGTAAGTTTCTTTAGTGTTTCTTGTTGTGGCTTCCTTTAATATTTTAACTTCCTAATCCTTGTGAAACTTTTTTTCACCTTTTAACTTCCCAGCGTTGAAAATGTGTAGCTATGGTCCACATTTTCATTTGTGATGCATGAAGAAAAGTCCAAATTTGAACTCTTGACCAAGTCAGTCTAAGGACAACTCAACAACACATGTGGAAAAGCCTCCGCCAAACAATCATATAAATAAAACCTCAATGGAGCTCATGTGGACATCATTGCATCCCAAATCATTTAGTTGAAATTTAGGGTACATCCACACATGCGAAGGAGTCAAAGGAGCCTTTCTTTTCTGTGTTGACAAACATATCTTTCTCTATTTTGTCTTTCATTGATTGGGTTAGTTTGGATCTGTTTGACCGAAGTTCGATTGTGCTTGGAGGCTGAAGATTCCAAAAGGTTCGTTGACTTGACTTGATCAAGATCTTAGCTCTATTGCAGGCTGTAATTTGACCAATGTTGACTTTCTCTCTCTTCGTTGACTAGTTTTGCTTGGTATTTATTGAGGTCAAATTTGGAATTTTGTTGGAATATTCTAATGTGCCATTGTCATAACGAAAGATTGGTTGGGTTTCCCCCTTGTGGGTTTTACCTCGGCCGGGAACCTAAGTTTTTGTCACTTGTCTCTTGTTCTATTGTCAAGACCAAGTCAGAAGACCCTTCTTCATTGGTTCTTATTCTTGCCCAAGTCAACCCAAGTCAAACTGCCTTTTTGCACTGCTAGTCTCGGCTAATATGAAATTTCAGTTCCTTTCCACATACCTGTAATCTGTTACGACTGTAATTCTACACGTGTGAGGTGATGGAGAGAGATTAGGGATGCTTTCCTCCTTCGCTTTGCCTGAAGACTTCTCTTGGTGATCTCAGCTAGCAAGGGAGCTGGATTGAAGACCTTCTTGATGAATTCCTCAAGGACGGATATGACACTATGGCAGAAACCCTAGATTCTACCACACGTGCGAGGAGATTAATCTAAAAATAGTGCCAAAAATCTTCGCTCTTCCTCTCTTCCTTCTCACTGCTTATGAGGTTGATCTTCTTTTGATTTTCATGCTTCGTTTCTTCTCTTGCATGCTTGACCAAATTTTTGTATTCTAGGTGAGGCCGAGCTGCCCTATATATAGTGGTCTGTCTATCAAAATAACCTGACTTCTCTTTGTGACAAGGTCGACATGCCTTTCTAGAATCATCCTTAGGCCGAATTCAAGGAGAGTTTGTGACATGGTCATGTATGGTTAATAAATTTTCTCTTACAATGAATTTCATGCCCAAATGGGTCTTCAATCCTTGACATTGACTCAATAGAGTTTATGACATGACGACCAACCCTAAAAGCTCACAATGGGAGCTTTAATTATAAAAATAAAATTCCTTGATAATGAAACCCATGATTCAAGCATTACAAAATAATTTTATTTTTCTTCTTTACATCAATTATATAAAAATCTTAATTGTAGATGTCATTATGAAGACCGAACCTAGTTACATTTTTCAACACTCCCTCTTAACTAGGGAGGTTTTCATAATCTACACAAAGGTACTTGGACATTCTCAAACTGAAGAATTCTCATAAGAAGAATCATATTGGTAACGCATTTGTATAGCGTTATATCATCCAACCTTGTCACATAGGAAGGTCTTGACTAACAACTCTATCTCTCCACAAGACTAGAGCTCAATGTTGGCAAGACCAATGATGTATAGACACCCTCATCTTTGTCTCTCTTGGAACATACCCTACCCAGGTTCTTAGATTGTGTTCCACCAGGACTATTCTTATCTTGGATTCCCAATCCTCAAAGAATATTGGTACTCTACGACTACTCTTATCTTGGATGCCCTAACTCATCCTTAAAGAGTATTAGATGCCAAATATTTACCCAATCCTCCATTCTGTCTTCCCAAGTGAAGACAAGAATGATGTGTCTGTCTCTACCTCTCAACTTAGGGAGGACATACCTATTCCATTGAAGGAATGTACCCATTCTTATAAAAGGGAATGTACCCAAGCTCCCTCTTAACTAGGGACTTGACCAACCTACCTCTTTACGAGGGACTTGGTTCTAGCAGCTCTTTAGGTGGAGATCATGGGATAACCAACTACTTGTAGAACTTGTTTCTTTGATGTCATGAATTTCTTCTTTGTTATGGTTACATATTTTGAGACTACTTCATAGGGCACAGTCCATCCATCACTTTCATGCATGAGTTAGTCATGTCATCATTCATTTCATTGGAAAATGACCCATTAGTCCATATCTGGTCTTCCTTCATGCCATGCTGCCTTCTTCATGCCATGTTTCCTTGAGGATATTTTATCCTGCTACATGGGCACTAGTTGTAGAAAACTTCCACAATTCCTCCCTTGGTAGACTTGCATAAGCCTATCCAGATATTGTTCAAAAATAAGAATTGAACATTAAATCGAAATTACCTTTGTGATGGTCTTTCATCATGACATCTTCTTGTTAGCATCAACATCCCGCATGCATACTGACACATCTCCAAAAGATATATACTTTCAAGGTTCTCTTTCTTTTTCAAACTTCATCAGGGTCTTCATATCTTTGATGGAGATATCATAGTCAAATCTTTCAGTTCTTGGATGTTTATTACCTTCTCCATAGTTGCATATTTCATGATCCCTTCCCTTATTTCTTCACATATTTCTTTCCCAGGAACTTCCAATCAAAGTTACTTCAATTTTTGTCAACCACCTCATATTTCCTATGAGGGCATATTATGTTGATTTGATATAGTCAATGTGTGACCCATTCCTTCTTGCATCCTTTCGAAGGAGGAGATCCTTTCTTTTGATCATGCTCTCGAGATAGAGCATTTATCCATGTTATCTGCAACCATATGAAATGACTATAGATTATCAAATACAAGCACACGTACCACATTTTTAATTATTATTTTTATTATTTATTAGGTCATAAAGACTTCCATCAGTAGCTTCTTTGATTGAAAGAACTTCTTCAATTCTTTGACATCATACGATCATCCCTTGAATTCCTGCAAGATGGATTTCTTGATGAAACACTTGCTTCCTACTAATCGATGAATCTTCCAATGAAGATTCCAACTAATGATCTTGAGTATCCTCATTCTGCAAATGCTTCCTTTTGACTGATGTATGATGAGCTTTGTACTAGATGACTTTTTCCTTTTTCTCATAAGTACCACTTATGCTTCTTATGAGGTTGTTACCAAGAGCTATCTCCTACTATAGGTGATTGACGTAGACTTCTATTTCAACTATCTTTCATGCTTCTCTATGATGGTGTCACAAGTTCTTGCTTTCAATGCTTCTATGATGCTATGATGCATCCTATCATGCTCCTTAGTGACTTATGATAGTCATATCTTACAACAAAAAACTTAAAACTGAAAACTTGAAAAGATCTAGGCAAGGAAGGCTATTTCAATCATAGTAGAGATGTTTTACTTTTTGTTTTTTGGATTTCTTCTTTTCAGCGTCCTCCACTTCTTCGACGATATGGGCTTCTTCTCTTCCTCTTTTGTTATTGCCCTTCTTGAGCGTAGGACAATCTATCTTGTAATTCCCATATTCTTGACAACCATAACATTGAACCTTAGCCATATTCTTCTTCTTTTTTCGAGGGTCAAATTTCCCAAACTTTCCTTTTCTTTTTGTCATTGTAGCATATGCTTGATTTTGCTCACTTCATCCTACATCGTTTTTGCCTTCAGTCTGGTTTCTTCAATCTTGCATAGAGACCATAGATCCTTGAATGGAGTAGCTTCTTTCTTGCCATAAATGCATGAAGTAAAGTTACCTCATTCTTTTGGTAGTGCATTTAGTACTACAGTGGTCATTTCCTTGTCAGACATTATTTCTCCCAGATCTTGAAGTTGGTCCCTTATTTCAGATATTCTCATAAAGAATGAGGCTATCCCTTCTTGTTTTGAAATCCTTAGCTTGTAGAATTCTTGCCTTAATGAGATAACTTCTCTTGCAGTGCTTACAAAAAATAACTCTACCAGTTTGTCATATTTATCTTTTGAGGTTTCGAGTTTAGATACATATGGAATGAGGGGATCCTTGATGGATTCTATAAGTATCCATTAAGCCCTTACTTCCCCTTTCATAAACCTTGCAAGTGCTTGAGAATCTTCTTTTCGAGGTTTAGTGGTTGAGCCATTAACATGTTCCATGACTTCATTTTCAATGAGATTTAGATCTGCCCTCTTCTTCCATGCAAGAAAGTTTGAAGCCCCAACCAACTTGTTGCTTACTTTGCAAAAAGACATTTTGACAGGTTCAGATGTAGACATAAATATACTTACTTGAGAAGATGCTTCTTCCACTTATTGCTTCTTTGAGTTTGATGATGAAATAGATAATAGAAAACCTATTCTTGATGAAGATAGTTATCTTCAAGATTGATCCTTGGCTCCATAGAGAGGGAGATTACCTTAGATGTTTTTGATGATGATGATGACAATGTCGTTGATCTTGCTTTTCTTGGATGAGTAGACTTCAAGCTATTTCGTCAACTTGAGTAGAGGTAGGGTCTTTGATGATAACTTGAGTGGAGATTCCAAGGCTTCTTTTGGTGAAGACTTCTTCTTTGATCTAGGGTTTTGACACTTTTTTGTAAATCTCGACGTCAAGATGATCTTCTAGATTTGCTTTGATGCCCTACTATAGATTTGGTCCTTCAATGCTTGAGTGTCCCTTGATGAGATGCCCTTTCCTTGATTTGTCACCTTAGCTCTGATACCATGTTGAGAAATCTAGGGCATTAGGATTAGGTGATTTCTCTTATATGATAATTGTTTGTGAATGCTTTTTGCTTCTTTTAGATTAAGTTCTTCTTTTGCTTAGATTGTTATAGTGTTCATTTTCATCAAACAACTACCAAAGCATAAATAATAAGGAGACAAGAGACATAAAATGTAGGCGATTAGCCAGGGCCAAAACCTCTCCAAGTTGAGAGGAAAACCCAAACATATTCTTCTTCTTTTAGAGACTTCAGTTGATGAATACCAAGACCAAGACCCTTGACACAACAACTTCTCCAAGACCAGGTCACAAGACCCTTCTTCACTACTTCTTCTTCTTGCGCAAGTCAACCCAAGTCAAACTGCCTTTTTGCATTGCTAGTGTCGGCTAATCTGAAATTTTGGTTCCCTTCCATAGACCTGCAATCTGTACCATCGTAATTTCGCACTTGTGAGGTGATGGAGAGAGTTTAGGGATGCTTTCCTCCTTCGGTTTGCTTGAAGACTTCTCTTGGTGATCTCAACTAGCAAGGGAGATGGATTGAAGACCTTCTTGATGACTCCCTCAAGGATTGATATGACACTATGGAAAAAACCCTAGATTTTGCCACACGTGCGTAGAGATTAACCCCAAAATAGTGCCAAAAATCTTCGCTTTTCCTCTCTTCCTTCTCGCTGGTTATGAGGTTGCTCTTGTTGTGATTTTCGTGCTTGCTTTCTTCTCGTGAATGCTTGACTGAATTTTTGTATTCTAGGTGAGGCCGAGCTGCCCAATATATAGTGGTCTCTCCATCAAAATAAGCCGACTTATCCTTGTGACAAGGTCGACATGCCTTTCTAGAATCATCCTTAGGCTGACTTCAAGGAGAGCTTCTGACTTGGTCTTGGAGGGTTTACACATTTTCTCTTATAATGAATTTCATGCTCGAATGGGTCTTCAATCTTTGACATTGACTCAATAGATCTTATGACATGATGACCAGCCCTAAAAGCTCATAATGGGAGAATAAAATTCCTTGATCATGAAACCCATGATTTAAGCATTAAAAATTAATTTTATTTTTCTTCTTTACATCAATTACATAAAAATTATGATTACACATGTCATTATGAAGACCAAAACTAGTTACATTTTTCAACATGATGACCAGCCCTAAAAGCTCATAATGGGAGAATACAATTCCTTGATCATGAAACCCATGATTTAAGCATTACAGAATAATTTTATTTTTCTTCTTTACATCAATTACATAAAAATTATGATTACACATGTCATCATGAAGACCGAAACTAGTTACATTTTTCAACATGCCCTCTAATTTTTGATTAAGCTATCATCACTATGAATTCCTTCATGATGACAGAGAACAAGCTTGAAGGAGTTACTAATTACGGGCCATGGAAGGTTAGGATTGACTTACTACTTGTAAGGCATAAAATTTTGTGCATTGTTACAGGAGAAGTCACTAAACCAGTTGATCAAGTAGGAAACTAAAAGTTTCAGGAAGATGACATTTTGGCAGGAAACATCATTATTGAATTTGTTAGGGATCATCTAATTCCATATATCGCTGATCAACATACCTTCAAGGGAATGTGTGATGCAGGAGCATTGACTCAAAACTATCATTGTATTTTAGTAGACATAGGGGGTCTTGTGTTTTCAAGGAAGTTGGATTCCTATGTATGTAATTATTAATGTTTTTAGTGGTTAAAGTAGGAATTAATTAGATAAGTGTGAGGATATTTGTAAATGGTCTCAAGTGTAGGAGAACATGAGTGATTAATGATGATGAGAGAGTTGGGAATCAATTGTAACTCTTATTGGTCTCATGATTTGAGGAACTAGAGAGGAATCTTAGGGTCAAAAGTGGACTTAGAGAATATTGAGGAGTTCGTTTAGCAGATTAAGGATCTGAACTAGAATTAGTTCAACAGAACCTTTTTATATAAAGGTAAGCCTAAAAGGCGAGAACAAGTTAGTCAGTCGGTAGTTAGAGGAGTAGTTAGTGAGTCAAAGAGTCGGACTGTAAGCCTACGGGCAGGAGAAGAAAGGCCGCTGATCAGAAAATCAGGCCAGAGAGAGAGAGACTCTTATGTAAATACATGTTTATTAATACAAACAACTCAATTCTGAGTCATGTGTGTGTTTGAAGTAATCTGTGTGAATTAGAGATTCTGTATCGTATATATATGCAGGTGAAGTTCGACAGAATCATAGGTGGATTACAGAGAAGCGTAATAGAACAACTTCCAACTGCGGTTGGGTAGAACTTGTTGAGGCAACTCCATAGTTGCGATTGCGGGTAGAGTTGTCTTAGAGACAACAATTCCAACAAAGGAAGTGTTGGGTAGAATTGTTAGACAGCAAGAGGTTGGAGGAGAGAACCATAGAGCTCGTGTTATGGCTCTGTACACATAGACAGTACAAAAGGAAGCCTTTAGTGCTACAATGAAGGTGGAAGAGCATAAAGGCCTGAGTGGAGTAAGTTAATGTTAAATTATGGTATGTTCTATGCTTAGAGCAGTTTACTTATTTTTCTTCTTATTACCCACAGATTAGCAATCACATATACATAAATTATGGTGCAGATAGAACATTAAATGATCGACAGAAAACAAGCCAAGATAAGAGACACATGATGTGGTGGCTAGCCAGGGACAAACCCCAATGCGGGGAAACCCTTTGATTAAATCTTCTTTTATCTTCAATAGTTCAACGGAGAGAAATAATACAAAATCAGAATTCTGTAATTTTATATCAGCAGTAGCAAACCCTAGATCAGCAAAGTCAAACTTGGTCAAACGAGTGGAAATTGACCTCCAATATGTTTGGTCAATTTCTGGTCAGCTAACCCTCGAACAGCCTGAAGAAACAGCCCTTGAACAGCCCTGAAAATGCAGTCAAACTGTAGTTGACTGAAGTCAACTTGCTGCCCCAAACTAGGGCAGTCAACACCGGTCAAACTAGAGGTCAGATCACCTTGGTTTTCGTGCCAAAATCTGCGGCCTGCCTAGGAGAGGCAGCCACACCAAATCCGCACTCCTAGATGGTCAACGCTTGGTCAACGCTGGTCAAAGAGATGACTTGCAGCCCTTGCGTCCTTCCTGCGTTTGCCTTGCCCTACTGCGTCTTCTTTTCTAGCCACATGTGCGAGAGAGAGAGAGAGAGAGGCTCCTTTGATGCGTAGGAGAGAGAGAAGATGAGTGATTGAATGAGTTCCAAATGACTCAACCTCTCTTCTATTTATATGAAACGTTGGGCATGTGTGCCACACACTTCGCTGCTGGCCGACCTTGACAATTTGTCAAGTAATTAGAAATAAATTCATATTTCCATAAATACTTGTCGGAATCGGATCATCTTTAGATCAATCCTCCACCTCTTGATGAGAGGAATCTAGGAAAAATATCAGCAGCCATAAATAAGATGACCCAATTGGAGTTTGGCGCTAGTTGCCAATTTTAATAGTTAAGGAGAGAGTTGTGGCAGAA
This sequence comes from Pinus tabuliformis, assembly GCA_031772625.1. Taxonomy (NCBI): domain Eukaryota; kingdom Viridiplantae; phylum Streptophyta; class Pinopsida; order Pinales; family Pinaceae; genus Pinus; species Pinus tabuliformis. The sequence goes on along the minus strand of CM062816.1, from coordinate 168,354,140 downwards.
CAGTGAAGGACCAGAACCCTGAAGGAATTCGGAACCACAGAAGATATTGAAGGAACGACACAAAACCAAAGAAAAGAGTGGAAGCTTGATCAAAGTTGAAGTCCCGTAGTAAATCTTAGCCGTAGATCAAAAAAGTCAATGCCATGTCACAGTCAACTGTGGGATTAAGCTGATTGATAACTTGTGTGCTAGTTGAAGGGCCGCAGATCGTAGGACTTAAGAGCCTCGTCATCCAACGGATATCGGGCTGTAAAGAGATTGAGCGTTAACCGTAAGGGAGAACCCGAACTTTTATAGATTGAGGACTTATAATTCTCATCGGGTCTGAAAAAGCATTAAACGTCGTGTAAGTAATCCACCCGATATTGTTGTGGACCGTTGGATCAAGCAGATCTTGATCAACGGTTATAAAGCGTCGGTTTGGTTTGTTGATTGGGAAGAAGTACAACCGTTGGATCGTGGATAAGATTGACGGTGGAGAAAGATCGCGGTAAAGATTTGTGGAGAGCGGACCTGACGATGTTATAGACGCGACTTTAATTTATTTGAAGTCCGGTTGTGATCGCTTTTCGCATGCGAGAGGTGACAAGGGTATAGGATGGGTTGATGTGATATTGCGATAACCGTTGATTTGGTGAATGAAATCAACAGTTGGGAAGGACAGTCACATATCGCAAGTCAAGAGTTTCGAAGGCATGTTCTAACGGTGGAGAAAGATTGCGATTGTGATAAAGGAAAGCATCGGGTAATGTGCGAAGACCGAGGAAAAGGGGAAAAGGTATGGTTTACGTGTGTTGTGGAATATTTCTATTATGTAAACATTATAATAGAAATAAAGCGCTGATAGGAAGTTTATGGGTAAGTCCGTGAATAACCATAGTTATAGAGTGGGGTTGGTTATATATGTGCGGGCTTAAGGATTGATTAAAGAAAAGGATAAATGGTTGAGTTATAAAGTTCCGATAGAAGATTAAGGAAGGCTTAGACTATAGAAAGTCTAAAGAAATGTTTTCGCATGAAGAGTAAATGAAGGGGCCTTAACCTTAGCTATTGAAGGTTTGACCAACCATGCGACATAGAAATTCCTGGGACGAATGAAATTATGCATTTTATATGCATACTGTGCGTATAGCAGGTTTTTTACCTGCGTCAATGTGTGATGCTAGCATTGGATTGTACACAATCAACAACGTCAATCTATCTATAAATTTGAGGGGTCAACTTCACAATATCAAGATGACAAAGAATGACACAGTGGCATCCTATTTTGTAAGGATATCTCAAATAAGAGATCAATTGAAGGCCATTAGTGAAGAAGTATTTGACAAAGAATTTGAAGCTGTGGCTTTCGATGCTTGCTTAGATCTTGGGATCCTTTTGTAGCAAGCATTAGTACAAGAGAAAATGTACCTTCATTTGATAAGCTGTGGGCTGCCTGTACTCAAGAAAAATCAAGACTCCATTCTAGAGACCAAATTGAAGATCCAAGTGAAGAAGCTTTTGTAGCTCATTCTAAGAGTAATAGAAGAAGATCTAACTTTGGAAGATTTCAAAGAAGTTATGGTAGAAGACCAAATTCAAGATTTTCTCCAAGAAGGGAACCTACGCCCCAAAGAAGGCCTCCTCCTCCCTCTCAAGATATAAGAGATAGAAGAGAGATGCCAAATGTTCAATGCCTTCGTTGCCAAGCATATGGTCACTATCAAGGTCAATGTCCTCAAAGGAATCAATGGGATGGCTATCAAACAATTGAAGATTGAAAAAGGAAAGGAAGGCATGATGCCTCTACAGCTGACCTAGACGGATTCTCTCATAAGAGGAGGCCAAGAAAGAATGAATATGATGATGAATACTCATTTTGTTTTACTCTTACAAGTTCCATTGTAGGGCATGATGAGATATGGTTGGTAGACAGTGGTGTCTTTAGGCAAATGACCTGGAGTTGTGATCATCTGTTTGAATTGGTCAAAAAGAAGGCATTGGTTCATCAACCTTCCTGTTGGAATCAGGATTATGGAAGAAGGATGCCTCCTTTGAAACTGTCAAGGTTGTTGGTGTGCAAATTGGAGGCCTATATTGTCTCCTTGGACTTTTAATTCAGGCCTTGCTACACAACACCCCTGATCTTTGTGGACTATGGCATCAAAGGTATGCTCAAGTTCATTTTAAAGCATTGTCTAGAAGGAAAGGTTTTGTTAAGTTTGTTCTAGAAATCATAGTTGAACATGATGGGGTTTTTAAGGGATGTGCTCTTGGAAATAATGTTAAAGGAAGATGTACTAGCAATGATAGTAGGTCTAAAGGAATCATGGATCTTCTACAATTTGATGTTTGTGGGCCTATGTCTGACAAGACCTTGGGTGGAAATTCATATTATGTCTCTTTCATTGATGATTACTCTCAAAAAACATTGATTTATGTTTCTAAAGCCCAAGGGTCAAGTATTTGAAAATTTTCGTGAATTCAAAGCACAAGTTGAGAATGCTATAGGAAGAAGGATCAAGACTTTGAGGTCTAACAATGGAGGAGAATATATTTTGAAAGAATTGATTGCTTTTTGTAGGGATGCTGAAATTACAAGGGAGTTGATAGTTCCCTACTATCCTCAACAAAATGGAATTGCCGAAAGAATGAATAAGACTATTATGGAAGCTGCTAAGGCCATAGTTCACGATCAGGAATTGCCTATGTTTCTTTGCGGAAATCTGCAGGGGCAACTGTCTATGTTAAAAATAGATGCTCACATCGAATATTAGACTACAAGACTCTTGAAGAAGTCTTCACAGGCGACAGACCAAATGTTGAGCATGTTGAATGGTGTTGTCCTTGATGTCAATGTCCATTCTTGAACGCTTTCAATATTTGTCTGGATTGCATTGATTGAAGCTCCAATGGTGAAGATGCCCTGGGAAGCCCTAGAAGCCCCATATTTGAAAACAAAAATGACGATGAATATCAACGTTTTTGAGGTCGGGATCATTGTCATATGGTGCTCCTCGTCATGCCAGTTCCAACAGTATATGGCACTCCTTGTGGCTCCTTACAGTTTGCAAGATATACCCTTCAGAAGATCAAAGCCCCAACTAGTGGTAAAAATCCCTAGCAGTAGATGACGTGGCAGTATATTATCACCTAGAAACTCGAGAAGTCAAAAAAACTTTTCGTTTAAAATGAAATTAAATATTATATGGCTAAAATATATTGTTGAGGGTATTAAAAATGGTTAAATTTGAATCAAATGTAAGTTGACCTCTAATTAAAGGAGGGCTTTTGGCTCCAAAATTTGAAAATTCAAAATTTACATTTCCCTACAAACCCTCAAGTTGGCTAACCTCAAGAGCGTCCCCCCAAAAGCTATATAAAGGCATTTCATTTCCTTTGAAAGGCAAACAATTAAACGCATTTGTTCGAAATTGCTTTTTGAGATTCAACCTCACACATTCAAGAAGATCTGAAGTCTAGAGGTCGAAGTTTTAAGTTTGGGTGGGATTTAATTGCTATATTCCTTGGTATTGGGCTTCATTGGTCTTTGAATTGTTTTGCAGGTGGATTTGTTTGCAGAAGTCCTGAGCCAACTTTTTGTCCATTAAGGGATTACTATGCTATGAAGGGATTGGTCCATCCATATTGAGCATGTTTGTCCCTTTTCTTCTGTGGATAGAGTAGTTGGTAATTTTGATCATTCTAGCATATGAAGGTGTAACCACCTCTGATTAATATGCTGTGGGTTAGTTTCGTAATAAAATATAGACTGTATGTATAGTTATATGGGCGACTTGATCCTTGTTGTGTGGAGAGCGATTTACACAATGTACAAATTGATATGGTTACTAGTGGGGGTCAGAATACAAAATTTTTGTGCGTTGAAATAGGCAGAAGCTTGAGGTTGTCTGTTATGCAATAGGTAATACGTATGGGACTGTGCATTTTTCTTGAAATCAGTGTTATCGGGATTAGAACAAACCATTTTGAACTGACCAGTCCGATTGGTTTGAGGCCAACACCAGTTTGGACTAGTGACTTGAATTGCTTTTGGCTAGTTCGATACAAAATCAACTGTTTCTTGTACAAAACTGGCCAGTTCGATACTGAAGTGACATTTTTCACTGAACAAGCCGGTTCAAACTTCAAAACGAAACTATCCGTTGTTGTACATCGCTGCCAAGGACCCCCTTCGAACACAATTTTTTTCAAAAAAACAATGTTTAGTATTTGACCATATTGCCCTACCAATGCTATCAAATTCATGGTAATGTTAAATTGTTACAGTAAATGTGACATTTTCCTTTATCTTTCATTTACTTAAAATTTTAACATTACCATGAAATGACTCTGGCTATTTTAGAGCGGTTCTGACTTCATTGGATTATGTCATGAACGAGGGTATGGAACTAGTATTTAATCAAGAGCATTAAGCCCTCTGTGTACCTTGATGTTAGTGTCATTGGTTGTCACACTCCTTTATCTTGAGCCTTATAGAATAAGTACCCATTACACAAACAAAATCTTGACTTATCTTATTTTAATTCTTTGCGAGTGATATTGATGACAAAGATCCTAATATAGGCAATGATTTTGGATGATATGTACGTATTTGTTGTAACATGGTTTTTTTGGATGCTAGGGGCCATGTGGAGCTTGTTTGTTGAAGGATTTTCAGTTTAGAGATGGATTGCACTTGATGCTATTTTCGTTATTTGCTCCCTTACATGCTATATAAATGAGATCTTTTGGTTATTTGTGTATAAATGGTTTGGATTCATATGTACGCACATGAATATACATGTTTTTCTTTAAAAGTTGAATATATTATGGGTTTTTGGTTGATCGATTTTTTGGTTTGGTTTTTTTACCAGATTCGGTCTGGTTTTGACCGGTTCCCGGCGCATGGGGTCTATTGGTTCAGTGAACCTTCTAGTTTTGATAACGTTGGTTGAAATGGGTGTGCGTATAATACACTGTTTGATGCATCGATTTCCAAAATAAGAGCAATTTGTTTGGGTAAAAGTGTTATTATGGCTACACGTATGGTTGAAGTCCCATGAGTTTTATTTTGAATTGACCAAAGTATGATGACAAGACAAAATTCAAAGGAATTTTGATCAAGTGTTGAAATTATTGTCGGATGGTGTTGTCATTGATGTCAACCCTGGGGTTTGAATGGGGTTGACTTTAACTGAAACACCAGTCATTAATGTCAAATTAATAATGAACGCTTCTTATAATTGTTTGGATTACATCAAGTTGAAAGCACTATTGTTGGATGGTTGAAAACCCTAGTCCTAGGGTTTGGGTTCCTTGTACTAAGGATATACCCCGAACTTGTCTAGGGTTTTTGGAGTAGCTAATCATTGCTTTTGACCCAAAGATCCACGTCGTTGGATTCTCCTCATCAAGATGTTTCCATTGGTATGTGGTATGCCCTGAGAGGCCCTGTTGGTTTGAGAAATATTCACGTTTGAAGTTGAAGACCCTAGCATGTGGGTAGAAACCCTAAGGAGGTGCTACAAACAATTTTATATTATACAAGGAAATTCATATAGAACTATGCTAGTCAAAGTTAAAAGATGATTTTATTTAGGATAAAAGCAAACGGTTAGCACCAAGAAAAAATAAAATAATAACAATATAAAAATAAAAATAATAAATTGATTAAAATGTGACTTTTTCTCAAGCGAATTATTCATATATAAAGTGGTTGGTTATCTTTAAACAAAATTGAAAGTAAAAGGCACGTTGGAGCATGGTTAAATAAGACTTATTTCGCCAAATTTGTCAGCTACACCATGTCGGCTCCATACGTCTTGCATCATCCATCAATCTATACATATAAGAGTTCCATCCATGGGCTCAGAATCATCTAAGATTATCAAATTTTTAAATGTGATATCTATTTTCTACAATCCATTTTGAAATCTTCGTTGGCTAGGGTAGATCGAAGGAGGCTGAAGTCTGTGTTTTCTTTTGGGTTTCAGTTTTGGGGTTCTTTGCTAGTTCTTTTCTGGGATATTTCGGCTAGCTCTTGGAGATAGCTTGAACCAACTTGTGGGTCATTTGAGGGCTTACTAGAGTCTATTTTTGTTGCTTTTATGTTGATTCTGTAGCATTATTTGACCTCCTTTCAAAGCCCATATTTGACTCTGAATTTAGCTCTGTATCAACCAGTGAAACATGAATTTGAGATCACTCGTGATTAATCGCAAGTCAAACTCTGCTCTTTCCTCAAACGATCCGATTCAACTCTGGGCGAGTCAAACTTGTGTTGACCGAGTTTGACTTGTGGTCAACACGAGCTTGACTTGTGACTCACCGATTAATTATGATTTAGGCGATTGACGGGATTTCAGCCCTCAACTCGGTGAGCACGGGTTTTAAATTTTAGAGGTTTTTGCATTTTTCGCTGCATGGTTTAGTTAGATTAAAAATTAAACGTCGGTCCGTAACTCACTTCTGACTGGTCAGGCCCACAACTCATACACCAAGAAGGTAATAGAGGCATGATTTCAGTTTCAGTTTACTTCACATAATAGAGTCGTAGTGTAATAGAGGAATAGGTTGCAGTGTGCTCCAGTGTTAGCTTCAGTGTGTGCTCTGTCAGAGATTTGAAAACCAAACCGTTATCGTATCATTTCAGTAGCAATCAAGCGATTTCAGTTATTGATTATTTACTGATTTGTATGCAGTATTTTATAAACTTTTAGAAGCAAATTCTTCTGGTTCTATGTAGTCACTGGTTATGAGCCAAGACTTGGTACTTTGGATCATGTTTGGACTCATAACATATATGAGATACTTATTCATTCATGAAATTTTGGACATCTATTGATATTATGCACAGTGTCACAGGGTTCGTCGAACCTAAAGGTTGAGGTCCGAAATTCGTCGAATTTCAAAAAAAATCTTAAGGTTCGTTAAAGTTCGAGAAGGTTCGGTTCCTGCTGCGTGCATTAATTTTATAACGGCATTCATATTGTTATTACCCTAAGGTTTAGGTTCAAGAAGGTTCGGTTCCTGCTGCTGTGTCCTAACTTGTACAGTGTTCCACATAATCGTCCCAATCTCCCAGTGAGCTTGTGCGCGATTTCCGAGTCATGGTTCAAATTTGTTTGCTTACGCGTTGACATTATTATAATTTTACAAGCATTATAATATATTGCAGTATCGAAATCTGCGTACATACATTATAATGTGTTAAAAGCATTATATTATAAGGCGTCAACATTATTATAATTCTATAAGTATTACAATGAACTGTAGTATTGAACTCAACGTACATGTATTACAAGCAATACAATATGTTAACACATTACAATGTATTGAACTCAGCTTATATGAGGCATTACAATAGGCTAATGTATATTTATTATTATTATAATTATAATAATAAAGATAAGTTAACATAATTTAAAAATTATATATTTTTACAAGAATTGTTTTTAATATATTTTAAATTATATTACATTAACAAAATTAGGGTATTGTTATTTTAAATATTATAAAATAATATAACTTATGTTTATGAAAAATTATAAATTTATTGATATGGTATATGATAAAAATTATAAATATATATTAATTATAAATGAATATAAAAGATTTATGTAATTTTAATTATTATATATATTTTTAAAATTATATGCATGAACGAACCTAATGGCGAACCTCATTCGAATCTCATCGAAAAATTCGAACTCGAATCGAATTTAATTGTAATCGAATTCGAATTCGAACCCGAACCATGTGACATTGATTATGCATTGTTTGAACATGGCTTTATTGAATATCAATGAAAAATGTTTTTTTAATTCAATATATATGTATATCTGTATTTATTGAATTCATTGATTTTTCCCCATTTTTTCCCGATTCGATTAAAACTTTTCACTCTTTGGCTCACCGATTTATTGCCGATTCCGAGTCTGGTAACATTGGTATCAACTTAGATCTGGTTTGTACTATTTGGTATTAATCTCGCATTAACTCTGTGACATATGCATATCTTGGCAAAGCTTTGGCACTAATTATGCCTTTGTATTCCATTTTCTTGAACAACGATGAAGTAGCAGTTCTTTGGCATATATAAATATTAGGTTCATTGTTTAAGCTGGTCCTTCTCAAAGGACTGTTGCAATTCAACGGCACACCTGGGAGAATTCGTCCATCAACTTTTACAAGGGAGTAAGGACTATTCTTGCAGATCTGATTGTGGTTGGCAATCTAGCTACAAGGCACAAAAAGTAAGAGATACAAGTTCCCAATCTTGTGCACTGTTTGTGGTTTCCTCTGAACTTCTAAAGCGAGCAAACCAAGTAATTGATACTCACATGAGCAAACACGAGGCTCCAATTCGATTATTGACTATTTGACATGGTTCACACATACATGTATGCACACCATCTAGTTACATATCATATGGTAAGTGGTTGGTTGGGTCCCATTGTTTTTATAAAATCAAGAATTTCAAGTATAGCATATATCGATACATATATTATGGTAAGCAGCAAGCTGGGCCGCACGCTTTATCTCTTGCTAAATTGATATGATAGAAATGTTTGACAATAGGTCTAACATTGAAATATGACAGTGATATTTGTTGCCAAGTTATGACAACATTGTCATATAGAGGATTAAGGATTCACAGACCTAGTTTTGAAGGTATATCTACGCACAGTTCTTACAGTAAAACTTAAGTAAAAATAGATTATTTGAGAAATAGTGTGACTGTTTTGAGTAACACACAAGCATATAGACTTGAGTTGTTGGGTATGCTGTAGCATGCTCATTACAATGAGGAACTTTCTATAACATTGATCTTGAGATTTATAGCAGTTGTTTTAAAGGCCTGTTTTTGTAAACCAGTGATAACACACTATTAGAAGCAATGGAAAAGTTTTATCTTTATGCAGTGAAAAACATAGAATCTTGAAGTGATTTACTACAAGAAGTGATATCTATAACAGTGGCATTGATTACATTGATGTGACAACAACACTTGTTAATGCTTATTGAAACCTGACTTGACAACATTAATGTTGATATGATGTGTTGTTCATATAATAGTGACATAGCTATGGTATATAACAATGAGTTGTGACAACATCACTGGATAGTGAGTTGTGACAACATCCCTGGAATTGAGACAGTTGCAAGAGGGTCATAGGGATTGTTAGCGCTTGAAATTTCACCTCAGGCTGAGAAAGGTAAACCTCAAGGCAACATCAAACCACTTAGCCTCGTAGCTAGCCCTACGGGGCAGGAGAGGGCTCTCTCCGGCCTATCTCGGTAAAGATCTTCAATTGGTGAGATGACCAATAGGGTAACACTGATTTTAGGCTAGTAAACTGATCAAAAGGGTTGATTTGGGGTTTTTAGGGTTTTTGGTGGCAAATTGAGGAGATGGCAATTTTGGGTGCGGGGATTGGACACAGTTTCTGCAGGGGGTTCTTTGGGGCGAGGTAGGAGACAATATTGATGCCTTTGATTGAGGTGGATGATTAAGAATGACAGATGAGGAGTTAAGGAGAGCAAACAATAACTTTGAATTCTCCTTAAACAGTAGAAAACATTGAAATTAAGCAAACTTAAAAGCAGAGCATGACAGTCATGAGTTCTACTTTAACACTTCATTTGCTTAATGTGCAGAAGGAAAAGAAAGGAAATGATTCACATAACACACTTACAAGTACATAGAGAAACACACCATCAATTCATGTAACCACAAGAATCCCAAAAAGGACTGCAAAACCCTGGTCTTCCTTTGCCAAAAATTGCAGAGATACAGTGAGTAATACAATAAGAGCTTCTCCCTCAAGAGTCCAACCATGAAAATGAGCAAGAGAGTACATAATATAGATCATTTAACATCTTTCCCTGCCTCTAGGGGTCGAGCTCACTATCCTAGGAGCTGTTTCAACCAATTCTAAACTAAGCACTGAAAACTAGGCAGTCAAAACAACTTGCCTCTATAAACTAGGAAACCAATTCATTCATTTAATTTTCACCTATCTCATGAATGAATCTTCCAGAAGAGATACATAAGTGTAAAAGTGTCATAAATTTACATCATTTACAACAAGAAGGATAAAAATCAACTCCAAAAAGTCAAACATAGTCAAAATTGCGTTTTGCTGAGCTGTAGGCTGAAATCCTGAGCAATTTGCCTGATGGGTCGCGCGCCAAATCCTGACGGGTCGCGCGCCTTTGAGAGCACTTTTGGGGCACTTTCAGGTGTCCAAATGAGGCAAGAGTAGGCTTGTTGGAAAGGTCTGTGAGTCTACTTTCCAACCCAACTGGAATTTCTGAATTTGGTTGTCATTTGCCCCTCCAAAATTGCAATCTCCCAAGACTGCTTTCTGTGTGTCAAAAATGTGGCAGAAAGTTATTTTTTGCTTGTTTTTTGATTTTCTGGAGGCCCAAAACTTCATAAAATCTCTTGGAAATGGGTGAGCATGTGTAACTTTTCATGCCAAATCCAGAAATGCTGAGTTTTTTGAAAATAGAGTTGCCAAGTGAAAGGGTCGCGCGGGGGGTGAGACCCGTCAAGCGGAAAAACCTGTTTTTTGCCTTAAAAACCAAAAATCACCCAAAATGCTCAAAATTTCTTGGAATTTGTGCTGGGGCTGAGCTATTTAGTGCCATGCTCCTTCAAGGAAGCCTCGGCCAAGATGTGGAGGGGGTCGGACCTTTTTCTTCGTTTTAGTGCCTTGGCCAACCTCCTTGGATCTGGCGATTGCAATTTTGACATTTCTCTAAAACCATGACACCTGTGCAAAAAGTGAAGGAGGTTTTTCTTCTTTGGCATGTTATGGACAAAAACCTCTCTCAGTTTTCCAAAATTCATCTTTTATTGCTCTGGAACATCATTTGAGTGCGACTTGTCTCGATGTGTGAAACAAGGAATTTTGTCGAAATGGAGCTAAATGAAGGGGATAAGGGGGCTTCTAAATTCTTGGGGAAATTTTTGGGAGTGAGGAGGGATGTTAGGAAGCAGGGGAAAGTGGAATCTCAGAGATTGAGCGAGGGGAAGGGGTCCAAAAGGGCAAGACACAGGCCAAACCTAGAAAATTGCCAGGTTGTAGCTAGAAACTAGTGTTTGTGCGAAAATGAGGATTTTGGGGGATCTCAATGATGGGAAGCATTTGGCAAGGTACTTTAAGGATAGGGGAAGGTGTATGAACATCAGAATACAAGTTTTGCCGATGATTTGACCGTCCAAGAGAAATTGCCTTCAAAACCCTAGGAGAGGGAAATGAACTTGCCTAGGTGCAACTGAAGCATGAACAAGATGTAAAATGACTCATTAGACACTGAGATGATAATGAAAACCCTATGAATGATGATAGACTCAGCTGAATGATGACATGGACTGGCATTTGGGCAATTTTAGGAGTGAAAGCAAACCCTAGACCTAATGCCTAGTGACCAAATTTTGCTTGAAGACTCACTGAAATGACAAAATTTGACCTTGACACTCTGAGACCACTTTGTAAGAGCATATTTGATCACTGGAGGAAGGCTGGAAAGACTGACACTAACAGGGATGACCAAAAGCACCTTGGTTTGAGCTATCATCACTCTTCAGTGCTCGACACATGCAACAGTACAAACAGTTTGGGACAGTGATGTTGGTAGCCAGTTTGTGAGCGCATGAACGCTTATATATTCGTGTGTAGTGCAGTGGTTCAGTTGTGATGTACAGTAGCCTATGCGAGCAACGACATGTAGTGATATGATTATTAGTGGCAGGTTCTACAATGATGAACAATGATCAGATTGTGCAGTCATCAGTTGATTTGGCAGCTGTTATAGTTAGGGTTTGATATGCAGTGAGCAACATTGTGCAATGATTAGTTTGGATAATATTGTGCAATGTGGTTAGTGGCTACTAGGTTTTGCCAAGATATACAATACACCGATATCTTTTATTCAAATTTCCTATATTGATTCAGAGCAAAGGGGGATCCAATATGGAAATTGTGAAACGTGGTTCGCCAACTGTTCAGGCTGATTGGTGACACCTTTCGGCTGTGGCCTGAAAACTCTTCAGGGTGGCAGGGTGGTGCGAGTTAGGGGATTGGAGTCACCTTCAGGTTGCGGCTTGAGAACACTTCATGGTGGTAGGGTGGTGCTAGGGAAAGTCATAGCTTGCACAGGGCGTTGTGGTGTCCTTCCAGTTGGGGCTGATAAATTACAGGGTGTTGAAGCATCCTTTCGATAGCAGCTGGTAAACATAGTGTTGGGGCACTTGTCAGGTTGTGGCCTGACTTACAGGGCATTGGGGCGTCCTTTCGGTTGCAACATGTTTATTGGATGTATGAGCGTCCTACAAGTTGTAGCCTGTGAATTAGGAGGTTGACGCCTCCCTCAGTGGTAGCTGAAATCTTGATGTATTAATTTTCTTTTAAAAGAGAGAAGAAGACAATTACTAAGAAGCATTTGGTGGTTTTTGACCCGGAGGGGGTTTCCTACCTAAAAATCTTTGTGTCCATTGTTTTTTCTTTCTACATTGTTGTATGGTGTTGTGTATTGTTGATTATTGTTTATGGTTATCTGAAGAAGAACACTAATAATCACTGAAGATTAACTAACGCTTTGAAAAAGATTAAAAATTGCTAATTGCTAAGAAATACTGATTCACCCCCCTCTCAGTATTTCCAACAGTTATTCATCAACGATGACAATCTAAATATTTGTAGTATACAGTGGTTGATCGCATTCACTTTTGTGCGTTGAACATGTATTTGTGGACGTTACAATCTTTGTTGTTTGTCTTTGATTTACGTTTAGTGTTTTATTCAGTGCAATATTACTTGTGTGGTTTTGCTTTATATTTTATGCGATAGTTTATCTAGAGATCCAAGAAGTGAATATACATAAAATATTTGCTTCTTTGATGAATACCGTGGATAAAGTAGGGACAAAGATTAAGATTGGGAAATTTGATTTATCGTGTAATATACCGGTTGCATTGAATGAGAATGATTGTAAATGGTCAGGAGAAAATATGGTATTGTTGAAAGTGTGATTTGAATAATGTGCATGCACAACATCTTTAAAGTATCGTGAGTGCATTATAGACTAAGCACAATAAGTGAAGGTTCAGGGCAGTTGCTTGCAACAAATTTGAAACAGAGAAACCACCACGTCCACCAAGATCCATAAGTGAAGCTGTGTCAAAAGTACCAGGGTGCTGAAGTATAAATTCGTAAAGGTTAGAGTAAGCTTGAATTGATGAATGTGCATACATATTATTTGTGCGCCAAACTTCCAGAATGGTGACTGCAAAATTTGCTCTATGTTGTTGAAGATTTGGATTGTTGTTTGTTGATGACTAGGTTTAATCATACTCAGAAGCTTATTTGTTGCTGAAAGATTGACCAGAGCTGCTAATAACCTTGTACTACTTGAGTATATTGTTGGTTGATATAATGAGTTGCAAAGATCTTATTAGGGTTTGATGTTGGTGTCGTTAGGGTTCTGACAATGTCATTTGTCTTAGCTGAGATTGTATTATCCAATACTAGTTTTTGACTAAGATGGTTGCATCCAACAGATGAGAATTTGTCAGTTATGAATGGTGATTGAGCAGAGTATGTGAGATAAATAGATGGCATATGCATGTTGCTAGGGTTTAATATTGTGTCTTGTCAATATTTGATATATTAGAGCAAAAATCTTGCTGCTAATGTGAAATTGACAGCTTGAGTAGAGACACTGCAGATTATTGTGGCCTAGGGTTTATATACATTGTGAGTAGAAGTACTTTGAGCAAAGATGATTGTTGATAGAAGTATTTGATTGCTTGCTACAACTTGCAGAGATTGAAACCACATGGCAGAGATCGTTTACATTTGATTAGAAGTTCATATGACAATTTTTGTGACACTTTCTTATGAATTAAAATGCAGGAATTTTGATGCTAGTTTGTAGTAGATAGAGTTTTTGATGACAATATTGAGTGCTTATGATAAAGATGTTTCACATGTCGCTGTTATTGAAATACACATTGATGATTGAGTTATATTAAGAAAGAATTGATGAGCTGAGTCATATATGAACATTAGGTTTTGACATTTGTTAAGTGGGAGAGTGTTGTTGATGTTTTTTCTTGAGTAGAGAAAAGTGCTTGATAGTTTGGCCTCAACGAGGGTTTGATGTTCTTGCCGCATAAAGGGTTTTGAGTTGTTATTGAAGAGAGGCTTGGTTTAGTATTCAATACTTGCTGTAGAGATTGTTGAGGATATCCTAATTAGTATGTTTGGCATTTGATAATATTGATGAGTTAGAGTTTTGATTGATTGTTGTGTAGGGATTTGTCACAAAGAATTTTTGGTATTCAGTTTGATCAGATTGTTGGAATTTCTATGTCTAACTGTTAGAAACCCTTCATGTGCTTTTTTGATTTATTTCTGCCTAATTGTTCTGATTAATTAATAAGTTATATACCATGTAAGTACTGAAAATAAATACAAGTACATGCTCAACACATTACAGATCATCATTGGAAGGAAACAAAACAAGAACAGAAGTGACACCGTTGTTTTTGGACCAATGTCCCCGGAAAAACCCAATGCAGGAAAAACCGGTGCAACTATTTGAGGGTTTTAATTATTAAGTAGTTTCAGAATACAATCTCGGTGCCAAAACTGGCTCACCCAACAAAGAATAATCTCGGCAGTAGTACCTCTCAATCGGAGATAGATGTTCCGGCTGAAACCCCGGATAAAATACTCCGATAGCTCCCAGCTCCAATCTGCCCTAAGAAAACCCAACGTCAGCCTCTAGGGACTGCGTCATCCCTTTCTGGTTCAGCGTCTGCCCAACGTTACCCTAGCTTGCTCTGCGTTAGCCTCTGGAGGCACTGCGTCAGTGCTCAGAGCCTCTACGTCACCCACGCTAGCTCTCTAAGGCACTGCGTAGCTCCTGACTGCCTTTATGTGAGCCCTAGCTGGCTCTGCGTGAACCTCTGGTTGGCTCTGTGTCCCTTTCTCCTGACTTATGCACTGATCCTCCTAATACTATCTCTGCCTCTCTACTTCTGTATTCACTGCCCCTCAGCTGCAACTCTGATCACTCTTTCGACTTCCTCAGCAAACCTTGCCCCAGAAAATCGAAATCTTGATCAACTCGGTGTATTCTCCAAGTGACCCCCAAGCCTCATTTTATACTTTTCTCGTTAACGATTCAACGATCGAGATTAAGTCCCTAATCAACGGCTAAGATTAACTCTGGCTTGATCCATGACTTTTGGACCCTTCTAACATAGTTTTATATTAATTCACATCTAAGTCACAGGACACGTCCCCCAGGGTCCCGTGTCCCGTATTTTACGTATTGGACACGAAAACGGCCCTAATACATGTCGAATACGATTTTCAACGTGTCATGAAAACTTGAATACGTATTCTACGTTTTCCGTCGTGTCCTAAATTTCGAATACACGTATTTGGTTTGTAGAATACGTTGCCCTAACGTATTTCGACATGTTGAATACGTATTGCGAAAAAAACATAATTTAAAGCCCACATGTTGGTCTAATCTTATTTAATTTTGACCTTATCTAATATAATCCTAACTAATCTTGATTAACTATTGACAGTTGTGCAGCGTGCTTGTGCTTCTACCTAGTTTCACATATAGAATTGAATGTTAATTAATTGCAATTCAAGCAAGCTGTATGCACGTCTGATTTCATCAAGATTGCAGTCACTAGATTTACCTGACTAAATCTCTAAATTTGAAACTCCAGCAGATTAGCCTCTCTTCTAAAATGGAAATCCGAAAGTGATATGTTACATCAGTTGAAAACTCACAAGTTAATACTAAAAAGATGAAAATAAAAAAGAATGATCTTGAGACTCTAGTAATCCTTGCATGAACCTAAATTGTAATTGGGCCTTCAAATTGTCTCAACAAACAGTGATGAAATCCATTGAAAAAAATCAAGTGAAGGTGTGATAGAAATAGTTATACTGAAGTGCCCTATGGGGTAAAGGTCCTGACTCCTAAGGGGGCAACAACTATTCATATTGGGTGTGTTTGCAATCCATGAAAGCCACTTACTGATAAACCTAAAATTTCGTAACTGGAATACCCTTTGCAAATTGTGCATTGAATAGCCAAGGGTTGACACGTAACTTAAAAGAGGGAGGGGGCTCCATCAAATTTCCAGTGCTAACCAAAGAATTCACACTTTAAGGAGAGTATTAGGAAGGATTTCAAGAAATTTAGACAAACAATTATGTTTTAAATGAAATACTGCCTAGACTAGACTGTCTATCTATTTTTCATGCTTTATTTGGAATTTGAATCTTAATAATTTCGAATTGGTAACTTCAGTTGGTATTTAAACATCAGGTAAAAAATTGAAGTTTGAAACTTTTCTGTATACTGAATTATACATTCTTGTAGCTTATCCAAACCTCTTATGCACATTGTAAATATCTAAATTGACAAGCCTAATCTGTGGAATCGATAGCTTCAGTTGGTATTCAAATATCATGTAAAAGTCTTAATAGGCACTCCCTGAACAGTGAAATCTCTATGTAGCACACTTTTCTGCCAATCATTGGAGATTCAAAATTTGTATCACATCAGTTTTTTTATTAACTGGCTAAATATGTCAATTTGAAATTCACTGTGCCCATACTTCAAAACTCACATTTCGTTGTGGCTGCTTTATATCTGACAGGGTATTATATTCCTTAAAGGCTATAACATATCACTGTATCAGCTGTTGAACCTTGATCCCATTAAATCAGTGAGAACTGAGAATTTATGCATTGCTAACCATTAAGATTAATTAGTAGTAAGTACTTACTACTTAGTTTCTTATGTGCTTGTAAGTTGAAAATTTTGATTCTATTTATTTTTTTAAAGTGAACTATGAACTTTGAGAAGTAATTATATTTTAATTTGATTAGATAAGCTGCAACCTGCCATTTAATATGGATAAAAAACTATATTTCAGTATATATATATATATAACGTGTCCCCCGTGTCCTGTTTCCAGGTCACTGCGTTTCGTATTGAATACTCGTATTTACGTGTCCTCCGTGTCCCGTGTCCTCGTGTCATGTGACTTAGATTCACATTAATATCTTATTCTCCCTAAGTTTAGACTTAGGGACTCCATTAAAACTATTAATTATTTTAATATCTCCCAAACTGTTTAGAATTTGCCAAAACCATTTCTGGGTATTGGAGATCCCATGTGCTTTAGCCTCTCCACCAATTTTCGTGGCTAGAGCACATTCGATGCTACCCCAAATCAACTATCTCTCTTAGCAAGGACTATGCTCTAGTAATACTCCACATTGAGCATGACCCTGATTATCCGGCACTAGTCCCTATGTTAAGGCTAGATCTCCTTGCCCAACATCCTCTGCATTGCTACATCCTGTACTGCTGCCCATGGTCCTACCACTGCCACTGCTACATCCGTACGGTAGCTCCTTCGGCATCCGTACTGTTGCTGGTCCATCCTCCCAACACTGCATCTGCACTACATCCCCCTCTCATCATGCTGCATCGTGCTACTGCATACTGTTACTGCACTACAACTCAGTTATTGAGAAGTAAGTAACTGATCCATCCAACTTTTGATATCCCTGTCAGGCTAGAAACACTCCCGATGCTGAAGCCCACTCTGTCGCTCACATGTGCTCCCTCTACTGACCTCTGCGCTACTGCAAGTACTCCCTACATCTCGCACTGTTGCAGACCTCTTTGTGCCATCCTGTACTGGTGTAACACTCCCGTGCCTCTCACACTGTTGCAACTTGCTAGCTTTGCGCTGCCCGGGGACTCCTGCACTGTAGCACTCTTTGTCGCTTCATTTGCATTCGTCTCTACCTACATCCGCTAGTCCTACTATTCCTGCTCCGGGCTCCCGTAGCAAGGTATAATCCAAGAGGTTGGGAACCTCAAGAATCTTGCCTCTCATCGCCTGTAGTCCGTCTGACTACAACTCAATGTCTCGCCACTTCCGCTCAAGTGGCGTGTGAGCACTCATGGCACAGTCATCATCTGTCTCCACTTCCGTCTTCGCCGTTGCTGGTGCAACCTTGGTCTCGGAAGCCTCTCCTTTGCTCTTCTTACTCGGACATTGGCTCGCACAGTGACCCAGTTCCCCACAGTTGAAGCATTTGACCTTGGAGAGGTCCTTCTTCTTTCGTTTCTCCTCCTTTCCCTCAGATGCTAGGGAAACATCCTCCTCTTCCTCCTTCTTGATTCCGATCCCCTTGCCGCTGCTTCTCGACTTGCTTAGCCTTCTGATCTCTTCTTGGCGAAGAGCCACCCACATTTCCTCCCAATCTGGAAGGGTCGCCTTGCCTAGTATCTGGACAAACACCTCCCAGTCTTCTGAGACTGCGTTCAGGGCTGTTCTCAACATCAATTCTTGATCCGGTGTGACCCCTATGGAAGTCAGCTGATCCCGGATCTTCTTCAATCGACCAAGGAAGGTGTCGATCTGTTCTCACTTTTGCATCTGGTATGACCGCAACTGATTTTCTAGTAGCATCTTCCTTTGCACGGAAATATGATGATACAACTTCTTTAGGGCCTCCCACATCTCAATTGCCGTATTCTTCTCGGAAATGTGTGGTACTACATGGTCCTTCACCCCGTCAAGGATGATTCTCTTGGCCCTCGCCATTGCATCCTTGTACTTATCATTATCAGCCGGGTCAACTGGGACCGCTATTGTCATCAAGGCGAAGTGCTTGAGACGGTTCTTGTCTAGAATGGATAAGATTCTGGCCTTCCAGACTACGAAGTTTGAGGCTCCGTCCAGTCTGTCCTAGTCTCTTACCCTGTTCACTGCCATCTTGCTGGTCCTCTACTTCCCTTCTGGAGGTTCTCGGTGTGACTCCCTCTAAGCCTTGATTTCCCTCTTAGAAACCCCTCTGCCAATGTCGAGATGCCCCTGCTCTGATCCTTAGTGCAGCTGCACCATTGATTCAGATTTCTTGGCTAGAAATCCTCGGTAGCAACTCCCTCCTCCTTGGTCTTGCCCTGTTAGGCATTGTTCTGACTACAATACCCCACCAGTTTCACTCTGCAACTTACCCACAGCGTCCTAAGCTGCAACAAATTGAAGGTTAGAGCTTCTAGGCTTTGCGCAATCTCGTCACCGGCAAAAATCATACCTGCTGGCCACAGGGCTCAATCCTTCCTGACTGAGAAAGATGACCGGACCAGTGTTGCACGAAGCGCCCCCCCGCCCGGTTCCAAGCCCCGAAGCGCGTCCCGTACGGAAGCGCCTAGGAAGCTTGGTCGGAAGCGCGCTTCCGGATTTTTTAGCCGCTTCCTGGAAATTTGGAAGCGTTGGCGCTTCCAAAGCGCCGAAGCGCGCTTCGTACGACGCTTCCCAGACGCTTCCCAGACGCTTCCAGAAAAGCTTCCGGAAAAGCATTTAGAAAATCGTTTTTTTTTTTCAAATTTTTTTTAAATTTTAGGTGAGTTTGCTTGTTGGGGGTGGGTCCACCTTGGGTTAGGGTGACAAATGAAAGCAAAAAGAAATATAAATATAGCAGATGCTCCCTCATGGTAATGTTAAATTCTTAAAGTAAAAGTGACATTCTCCTTTATTTTTCGTTTTCATCCTTTTACTTAAATTTTTAACATTACCATGAAATGACTCAGAATGTTTGAGAGTGGTTCCAGCCTCATTGGACTTCATATGGAGAAAATAGAATTTCATATCCTATTCAAAATTCAGCAGACTTAACAGTTTTCAGGTATTCAGGACCAATGGGATTGTGGCATTTCATTAGATTATATCAAGTATGAAGGTATGCGATTAGCATTTAATCAAGAGCACCAAGCCCTATATGTACCCTGGTGTTGGTGGTGTTAATTGTTGAACTCCTTTGTCACGCGGCACGCCCTTAGCAAAAAATTACCTTTCAATCAAGTCAAAATCATCGATCAAACATGTTAAGCTTTTTCTACCATATTTTAAGTCTTGAATTAGGTAGTTTGATCAAAATTGGGCAATGTTGACTAATATCCCTAGACAATCGAGGTAGAGGCAAAGGCTAGACAAGAGGAGAAGAATCTAGATTCTAGATCATTAATGTACAATGGATGTTATATCTATCTTGATTTATGCAAAAATATGCATGTTTTCATGTCTTCTACAATTAATTTGGTATTTGGGATGTTTGTTTTGAGTATAAATGCAAAAAAATATAAAATATATATATATATATATATATATATATATATATATATATATATATATATATATAGCAGACGCTTCTGCGGACGCTTTGCTTCCTAGATTTTTGGAAAATGACGCTTCGGCGTCCCCGCTTCCCAAAAACGCTTCCGCTTCGCTCCCGCTTCGTGCAACATTGGACCGGACACTGCGTAGGTCGATTCTGCTCCTCTTTGCCACTGCGTTGACACTCTTCCCGGCTCAAACTTGATGACGCAAGCACTGTGTCACCCCTTGTTGATTCTCTGCTAGGAACAACATTTGTCACTTGGGACAACTATTTTCTGCTGCTGTTGCTCTGCTCGGCTAGTGCCCTTAGTTCTCCTGTGATCTGCAACTATCCTCTGATACCATTTTGGAATTTCTAAGTCTAGCTGTTAGAAACCCTTCATGTACTTTTTCGATTTATTTCTGTCTACTTGTTCTAATTAATTAATAAGCTATTTACCATGTAAATATTGAAAAGAAATACAAGTACATGCTCAACACATTACAGATCATCAACTGAAGGAAACAAAACAAGCACACAAGTGACACCATTGTTTTTGGACCAATGTCACTGGGAAAACCAAATGCAGGAAAACCGGTGCAGCTATCTGAGGGTTTTAATTATTAAGCAGTTTCATAATACAATCTGGGTGCCAAAACCGGCTCACCCAACAGAGAATAATCTCGGTAGTAGTACATCTTAGTCAGAGACAGATGTTCTAGTTGAAACCCTAGATAAAACACTCTGACAACTCCCAGGGCCAATTTGCTCCACGAAAACCCCAGCGTCAGCCTGTAGGGACTGCGTCATCCCTTTCTGGTCCAACGTTTGCCCATTGTCACCCTAGCTCACTCTGCGTCAGCCTCTGGAGGCATTGCATTAGCCCTTAGAGCCTCTACGTCACCCACGCTCGCTCTTTGATGCACTGCGCAACTCCTCGCTGCCTTTGTGTGAGCCCTGGCTGGCTCTGCGTGAACCACTGGCTGGCTCTGCGTCTCTTTCTCCCGGCTTTTGTGCTGATCCTCCTAGTACTATCTCTGCCTCTCTGCTTCTGTATTCACTACCCCTCAGCTGCAACTCTGATCACTCTTTCGACTTCCTCAGCAAACCTTGCCCCAGAAAATCGAAATCTTGATCAACTTGATGTATTTTCCAAGTGGCCCTCAAGCCTCCTTTTATACTTTTCTCGTTGACAATTCAACAACTGAGATTAAGTCCCTAATCAATGGCTAAGATTAACTCTCACTTGATCCATGACTTTTGGACCCTTCTAACATAGTTTTATATAAATTCACATTAATATTTTATTTTCTCTAAGTTTAGACTTATGGACTTCATTAAAAATATTAACTATTTTAATATCTCCCAAACTGTTAAGACGCTGCTCGAACCATTTTTGGGCATTGGAGATCTCATGTGCTTTAGCCTCTCCACTAATTTTCGTGGCTAGAGCATATCCGATGCTACCCCAAATCAACACAGACATTGTATTTGAGCACAGGTGGATCTAATCTGAAAATTGTAAAACATGGTTTGCTCGCTGATTAGGGTGGTAGGGCAGGTTGGAACCTATACAGGGCATTGGAGCATCCTTCTAGTTGAGGATGGTAAACATGGTGTTGGAGCATCCTTCAACATTATAAAAATTTTGAGTTAATATGTGGGTCTCAAAACAAAAATGTACAACCAAAATCAACTTTATAATAACCAATAGGATTGAAGATGATGATGTCAACCATGGGGGAAGATTCACCATTTTTGGTGTAAAGAAGTAAAAAGATTAAAAAAATAAAAAATAAAAAAATACTACTTTTTTCAACTCATATTTTCAACTTTATCTCCATACGGTTTTACTCAAATTTTGAGCAGGAGCACTTGTTGGATGCAGAATTTAATTCCTCATCCAAGGAGTACCCATGTTGCATATTTTCGATGGACCCTGTTACACTAAAAATGAGAAATACATGAAAAACGTGATTGCAATTATGTTTTTCATGTATTTCTCATTTTTCGTGTAGCAGTGTCCATCGAAAGTATGCAACATGGGTGCTCCTTGGATGAGGAATTAAATTCCGTGTCCAACAAGTGTTCTCACTCGAAATTTGAGTAAAATCATGGGGATATAAGTTGAAAATACGAGTCGAAAAATTAGTTTTTTGTTTTTCCTCTCTAAAATTTGATGATGTAAACTAATCTTATTATATTATTTCCACTATTATTTTATAATATTCCTTCTAAGCCTCTAAGCCAGGGTATTGGAGCGCCCTTCTATTTGTAATTGGTAAATAGGGCATGTGAGCGTCCTTCAGGTAAGAGCCTATAAATTAGGGGTTGTAGCCTCTTTCAGTTGGAGCTAAAAAAATTGGAAGTTGGAGCTTCCAATTGATGTAAATAATTTATTGAAGACAAGTATTAAGAAGCGTTCAGTGGTTTTTAAACTGGAAGATGTTCCACTTAAAATCTCATGTCTACTGTCTTCATGTTCATGCATTGTTGAATGGTGTTGTTCACTGTTCATGTGATGCGATGTTGATTTAGGTTTGATCTAATGTTAATGATAATTAATGCTTTGTGAAGTTAAAAATATACTAATTGAAGAAAAATGTTGATTCACCCCACCTTAGTATTTCCAGCAATTGGTATGAGAGGGAGGTTCCTTCAGTTGCAACTTAACAACTGGAAGGAAAATCTCAGAGTGCAGTGATGGGAAAGTCAAAGAAGCAGGCTGTGAAACATTCAAAAGAGTCGAAGGAAGACTCCAGTATTGTTGATAACTAACTTGGTATTCATATCTCGAGGATTGAGATAGGGATTCCTCCCGTAGGTTGTGGGCTGAGAGACCTTGTTTGTGGTCAGGGAGATGCAACCTTTGCATATGATTGGCCTCATTGATTGATCCGACTGAGTGTGGTGGGTGCTATGTATTTTTTTATATGATGAGATTGATGATCTCTTCCTTAGGTTGTGTGTCGAGAGGCTTGTGTATTGGTCGAGGAGATTGATCTTGATCGAGAGAGAGACCTGTACTTGTGATCTCTTCCTTAGGCTGTGTGTCGGGAGACTGCTGGATTGGTTGGGAAGATTTATATTGAGGAGAGAATGATGAATGCCTCCCTAGCTAAGAGGGAGTGATGAAAAATGGGTAGCTATGGTTGGCATTTTCATTGGCAAATCATGGAGAAAGTCCAAATTTTGACTCTTGACCAAGTCAACCTAAGAAGGATAAATCGGCCCCACATGTGGAAAAGGCACCTCCAAACACATATAAACAAGACCTCAATGTAGCTCATTTGGACATCATCACATCACACATCATTTATTTGAAATTGTCGGGTACATCCACACGTTGAAAGGAGTCGAAAGAGCCTTTCTTTTCTCCGTTGACCAACATATCTTTCTTTGTTTTGACTTTCATTCACTTGGGCTAACTTGGATGCGTTTGACTGTGCTTGGAGGACGAAGACTCCAAAATGTTTGTTGAGTTGACTTGACCACCTCTATTTTGGATCGTCGACTGTAGGTTGACCACAAGTCAACATTAGAGGAAATTTTAGCCTAAAAGTGCCTATGAAATTTTCACGGAATTTCCATGTTATAATATGTAAACCAATCAAAATCCTTTAAATTTAAAAAGAGGTACATGTAAATATTTTGGAGGGAAAAGAAAAGAAAAACTATTTTTTTTAATTGTATTTTTGGCTTATCTCCTTATTGGTTTACTCAAATTTCAAGTGTAGATATGCATTGGATGCATAATTAAATTCCGCATCAAACGAGTACCCATTATGCATACTTTTGAGAAAACACACATTGATAAAAATTGTAGATACATTAACAAAGCGCGTTGAATGTATTTGCAATTTTTATCAATGTGGGTCGTCTCAAAAGTACGCATAATGGTTAGTCGTTGGATGCGGAATTTAATTCCACATCCAACGTGTGTATACACTTGAAATTTGAGTAAAAATATAAAGAGATAATCAAAAAATACAATTAAAAAAGCAGTTTTCTTCTTTTTCCTCCAAAATTCATAACTCACTCTTATTTTATTATTTTCCCTTAGGAGATTGCTTTTAGGCTGAAATTTCCTCTAATGACTCTGCCCTTCGACCAAGAGTTGGAGAAAGACCTTTGACTGAAGTTTGACCAAATTTCAGACTCTTGTTCAGAGGTTCCTTAGTCCGAAATTTGGTCCTTTGTTGCACATTGTAATTTTGACCAACACTGACTTTCTCTCTCTTCGTTGACTAGCTTGACTTGGTACTTGCTGAGGCCAGGTTTGGATTCTTGTTGGAATATTTTGATGTTCTATTGATGAACATAATTTCTCTCATAAGGAAACATTGGTTGGGTTTTCCCTTTGTGCGTTTTATGTTGGATATGAACCCAATTTTTGGTGTCTCTTGTCTCTTATTCTTTTGTTTATTGTGATCTCTACTACTTTGTTGATGAAATTGAGCTGAAATTTTTCATGTATAATTGCTTAATAATTGGAATGCTAAAAGAAGACTGATTATATCATTAGAAGTAGTTATCAATTGTGAAAAACATTACCAGTCTTGATTGCACTAGAAAATCAATACTAGTTCGTGCAATTAAGTTTTGATTATGATTCTTGAGATAAGAAATGTCTTCGTTTTTATTTGCAATAACACTGTCAAATCCTTTTTGTGTCTTTTGCACTGGCTTTGGATTATTATGAAGGGTCACCTTCGAGATATCTTTAAAGTCTTTTGATGTTAGCGAATTTGCCTCCAATGTAATGTCTTGTAACGTTATATTTTTCTTGTTATAGTAGAATGTCAAAAACTGCTTTGTGTTTAAGTTGAGAGTCCCTAATGCTTCCATACAGGGTGATGCCAAAATTATGTCACCATGATCACTTCGTAAGTATCTAATTGTGAATTGTGATATGAAATTACAATATCTAATGTTCAATTATAAGTTGCTTATATCATATTGTGTTTGTTCCACAAGTCTAGCTTTTCAATTATATCTGACTAGGATTCAATAACCATTTGGAAAATTTGACATTAACATAATTATTATGTTCAGTAGGAGCAATAGAACTTGTTAAATTGGCAACTAGGGCCAAACTCCATGTGGTTCGGCTTATTTATGGCAGCTGATATTTTTATTGGATCCCTCTCGTTGAGAGGTGTAGGATTGATCCAAAGATCATCCGATTCCGTTAAGTATTTATGGAGATATGAATTTATCTTGTTTATATAATTATTATCAAGCCGACCAGCTCTTATGTAGGCTCTAGAAGCCCAAACGTCATGTCTATTCAATCATCCGCCTTTAGTATAAATAGAAGAGTTTTGATGTCAATTGGAACACTCATTCTTGATGTGATCTCCTCTCCATGTCTTGGGTTTTTGGAGAAGGAGTGAGACACCAAGAGTAATACGCTAACCTAAAGATGATACCCTAACTCACAGTTGATGCCCTAGTTTGCACGCAGATGATGCCCTAGACTGTACGCTGTAATGGAAACACCAAGCCATTGTAAGGGAAGGATTTCATACGATGTAATATGCATGGACACCTTGCATACTGTCATAAAGACACTATCCAATGCAGTCATGAAAAGACATATACGCAGATCAGGGAAGGCATGTAAAACACAGTCACATTGAATGCAGATATATACTTCAGGGACGCAGTCATATTGAACGCATTATGGGACGACAGCAACGTAATCCAATGCAGTCACATTGAACTCAGGGACGCAGTCATATTATATACGTTACAGTAATGTAAATGTTGGACAGTATATACGCTGGGCATTATGTAAATACACTGGAAGTATATACGTTGGATATATACGCTGGGCACTGGAAATATATACGCTGGGCACTGGAAATATATACGCTGGGCATTCATATAATATGCCATGCAGTCATAACATATATCTTGGAACGCAGTCATAACATATATCTTGGAACGTAGTCTATACACGCACAATTGGAGAACTTAGCCGCTGTCCACATGGTAGCCGCATTGATATATTGACATGCTGTAACCGCAGTCATATATGGAACGCAATACATGCACAGCTGAATCAAGAGCCGCAGTCAAAAGCTACAGCCAGATATGAACGCAGTTCATGTCATGTCTTGACACGCTGTTCATAAGCTACAGCGAGATATGAGGGAATCTGGAATGAAGTATTAGGTGCAGTCACATTCGGATAACTGAAGCGTATAGGTAATCTCAGCATTCTAGTATTGGGTTAATCTCGCATGAATAAGAGCAGTCCTTCGGTGGCATAGAGATAAGAACGTTGTGTGATTTGGGCACATATATATAATGCAATCTTGGGCAGCAACATGATATATTGTAGATGGGTTGTGAAACGAATACATGGAGCATGGGCAACAGCATGATGGGAAGCACTATGAAATCATGTGCATGAGCAGCACAATGATACATTAGAATGGGCAACACTATGAGATCATGTGCATGGGCAGCGCAATGATACATTAGCAGGGGCAGCAACATGATGATGATGCACATTAGTTTGAGCAAGATCATGGACATGGACAGCCGCATGATGTAGTATGCAGTGGTGCAACTAGAGAACCAGATGCAGCATGATGATAGGTATCAATTGAAGCAAAATGTCTTCAACTGATCTCATCGTTATAGGAGATGATCTATGCTTAGATCTAGATAAAGTCAAAGTGTTGACTTCTGTTGTAAATGTACTCTCTCTCTCTCTCTGCTGAATTTTGAAGATAAAAGAAGATTTGATCAAAGGGTTTCCCCACACATTGTGGGGTTTGTCCCTGGCTTGCGCCATATCTTGTATCCTCTTGCCTTGGCTTGTCTTCTGCGTTTTATATTTATGTTGTATCTGCAGTTTATCGTAATGCTGATGTGATTGATAACTGTGAAAATTTAAATAAATTGCTCTAGCATAGAACATACCTAATCTTAACAGAACTACTAATATTTTTCCTTGCAAGATTCTCTTTGATTCTAAGTAGCACTGAAACATATTTTTTTGAGATTTTAGGAGATATCCCTTTTTCCTTATTATTAACTCCATTTCGTTTTTGTAAATTTTTTATGTTAATTATATATTTCTTCAATAATTAATTCAACATGGATATGCAAAGGGCCACTTCTCATGATCAAGTTTTTTTTTCATTTATTTTTAATTTTAATTTTTGGGTTTATTAACTTAATTTAATTATCCACGGGAAGAAACTTTAATTTTTATTTCATTTGTAAAAATGATTCAAAACTGCTTCTTGTATATATACACCTTGTGTGTATTCCATACTGTTCTAGATGTGTCTTTGGTGTGTTTTGGTAACTGCATATTTTCTAGCATTTGCTCGGTAAGAGCCATATACATATATATTTGAAAAGATGATATCAAAAAATTGGGAAAAAGATAGTTGTTTTCACTCTGTAGTGTTATGCTGTCTAGTAGATTAGTATCTTAAAGTAGAACTATTAAAAGCAGCCTGTTTAGCTGAAAATTATTGATCTTATTCTTAGACATTTTGATCTATATACGACCTTTGATAAAAAAACATAAGTGCTGCCTTTTGTTTTTTCCTCTAAACAACATAAGCTTGGAGCCATATCCAAATAAGCTTTTGACAGTTGATCGGTTTACAACTTCCTCTCCTTGTATATGTGAGTGTTGGAAGAATTCTTGTTATTGATGTCAAAGGAGACACTATCTCGAGAAGCAAATCACATAGGTTTGTAGAGGACTTCAAGCACTTTCCAATGAGCACTTACTTGCCTTCTAACTCCAACTTTTTGATGAGGTATAAATTTTTTAAGCTGATAAATCCATATTCTTGTCTCTCATTAAGTCGACCTACATTAGCCTACATGAACTCAAGTCGACCCCATTGTTGAAGAATCTAAGGGCATGCATATTAAGGGTGATTCTTCGTTACATGATAACAATTTGTGAAGTGTTAATGCAATTTTATCTTAGCTTGATTGTTTACTTCATTATTAGCATGTGTAAGTTAACTTCATCAAACTGCTATCAAACAAAAGAGACAAGAACACAACTGGTTGGCTATCTGCCAGGGCCAAAACCTCTCCCTCTTGGAGAGGAAAACCCATGCATAAAATTCTTCTTATAGAGATTCCATTGACGAATACCAAGACCATGACCCTTGACACACTCTGCCTCTCTAAGACCAAGACATCAATCCACTTGCTTGAATGTTGTTGATGTTAGATGATCCAAAATACAAAATTCATAGTTCACAAAGTTAGGATGGAATATTTATTTATTTAGAATATTTAATTAAATATTGGAGACACTTAGAAATAGAATATTGTTATAAAAGATATGACATCTAGAATAATGTCGTATCTTAGGCTCCAATTTAGGAGTAGAGTTAGTAGATTGGTTAGAATTGCATTTATTGTAAATGGACACTTGTTAATTTAATAAGTAGTCCATAACTAGAATAGGTTAGGAAATTAAGCTTATATATAGTTCATTCTCCTGATTGCAAGAGTGTTGGAGTGTGTGTGTAAACTCTTGCAAAATTATTATGTAATTTCTTTTTTGATCAATAAAATTGTGTTTGAGGACACTTCTGCCATTATTGTGGTATCGGAGCTTCAATAATGCAGTTGATGTGAGGAGGAGATTCCAGCTCTACAAGTTTTTGGAAAACTCCATTGAATTGATCAACGAATGATTGGTATGAAAATTGTTCTGTTTTTATTCAAAAGAAAATAAAATTTTTTATTTTATTGATTTTAGATTTTTAAATCTGAAAATCAATTTTTTTTATTATTATCAAAATTTTCTCATGTGTCTTGGATTTCTGTTATCTGCTCCGCTTCAACACGCTGTTTGGCCATGATAAGAACATTTCTCATGCTTTCAATAAGACTGCAGGCAATGTCGCCCAAGGCAGCAATTCATTTGGATCTTTGCAAAATTCTAAGATTGCGAAGGGCTCTGTTCTTATGAAGGGGCAAACTGTGCTCAGTAGCAAAACGGGGAATGACCAGACATATAAATACAAAGCAAGTCTTAGATCTACACAGGATTGTGTATTGTTATTGGTAGCAGTGGGGAATCAAGTCTGGTGCAAGCCTTAGATCTCCAAAAGGTCAAGGCTTGCTGGAGAAGCCCAATAACAAGTATTCTCCATGACACAGAAAATGAAAAACAACATAAAATATCTTAAAACACTACCATAGTGTCTCACATACTCTGTATCAGGTGAAAGTATCCCAAATCAAGCAGCCAGGAAGCCAGCGTGAGCCAGCCAACAAGCAGCGTGGAAGCCAGCGTGAGCCAATCAAGAAGCAACGTGAGCCATCAAACAAGCAGTGTGGAAGCCAGCGAGACAGTGTGAGCCAGTCAGCAAGCCAGCGTGAGCCAGCCAACAAGCAGCGTGGAATCTAGCGTGCAGAACCTGAATGCGTGGAAGTTGCTAGCTTGAAAGTCAATCAGAAAAATAGCAGAACCTGCGTGGTGGAAGTTGCCAGCCTGAAAGTCGATCGGAAAAATAGCTTGGAGGATAAGTGAATGAATGCGTTAACTGTTTTTTTGCTGTGCATACATACTGTTTTTTGGTGCTGTGTGCTTTCACATTTCAAAAAGGAGATAAGCATTGGCTTTATAAATTACGTCTGTGCTTTCACATTTTAGAAAAAGGAGATAAGCATTCACTTTATGAATTACCTCCATTCACTTTTTAATTCACGTTTAAGATTTTCATAAAGTTCTTTTAAATGAATGAGTTTAAAAGAAATTAAAAAGGGATTAATGTTAATGGAGAGATAAGGATTTTTCTATTGTTTGTAATTTGTAATTTGCAGTTCAAGACAACAACACTTGGAAACTTGTTGATTGTCCTCAAAATGTTAAACCCATAAGATGTAAATGGGTTTACAAAATTAAGTACAACCAAAATGGAGAAATCGACAAGTACAAAGCTAGACTTGTGGCTAAGGGTTTTGCGCAACAGGAAGGCATTAATTATGAGGAGACTCTTGCTCCTACAACAAAATGGAACACCATCCGCTTAACACTCACATTAGCAGCACAAAAAGGATGGAAAGTGCATCAAATGGATGTAAAGAGTGCTTTCCTCAACATAGTTTTACAGGAAGATGTATATATCACACAACCGCCATGTTTTGAAATTGAGGGGCAAGAACATAAAGTCTGTAAATTGATTAAGGCTTTATATGGGTTAAAACAAGCTCCACGAGCCTGGTATGCCAAAATGGATGAATACCTTCGGAAAGTTGGCTTTCAACGAAGTGAATCTGATGATACTTTTTATGTACGTCAACAGGGTCAAAATATTGTGATTCTTGTTATGTATGTAGATGATTTGATCATTATTGGAGACAATGATGATCATATTGTACAAGTGAAAAGGAGTTACATGCAGCTTTTAAGATGACAGACTTGGGACTACTTCACTACTATCTTGGAGTTGAAGTATTCCAATGTCCACATCATATTTTCATTTCTCAGAGTAAGTATGCAGCAAATGTTCTTCAGTGCTTCGGAATGCAGGATTGCAAGCCCGTTCTTATCCCCATGGAACAAAACTTGAAACTTTCAAAATTTGAAGGGGGGGAAAGGTGGACAACACTACTTATAGACAGTTGATTGGCAGCCTCATTTATTTGACAACGACTCGGCCAAATCTATCTTATGCAGTTAGTATTCTTTCACTTTTTATGCACGAACCACGAGACAACCACTGGAATGCAGCCAAAAGGGTTCTATAATATATCCAAGGAACAAAAGATTTTTGTCTTGTTTACAACAAGACTAAAATCTTTGTGCTTGGCGGATTTTCAGATGCCGACTTCTGGTAGTATTGATGATCGAGCATCAACCTCCAGTTATTTAATGAACATGGGGTCAGTTGCAGTATCTTGGAGTTGCAAGAAACAAGCTACAGTGGCCACTTCTTCAGCTGAAGCAGAATACATATCAGCATGGGAAGCAGCATGTGAAATTGTTTGGTTGCGTAGAGTTTTGCAGGATTTGGGCATTCCTCGAGCAGAAGCTACATCATTATTCATCGACAACCATTCAGCCATAAAAGTTGCCAAGAATCTAGTTTTTCATTCCAAAACAAAACATGTGGACACCAAGTATCATCACATTAGATCACTCATTGCCAAGGACATCATCAAACCAATTTATTGTCCTTCAGAATATCAGGTCTCCGATATTTTCACAAAACCACTTGGCAGGATCAAATGCACTAAGTTCAGAGATGAACTTGGTATCTGTTGTAATGTATCTTTGGATCATAGGGGGGAATGTTAGATGATCCAAAATGCAAAATTCATAGTTCACAAAGTTAGGATAAAATATTTATTTATTTAGAATACTTAATTATATATTGGAGACACTTAGAAATAGAATATTGTTGTAAAAGATATGACATCTAGAATAATGTCGTATCTTAGGCTCCAATTTAGGAGTAGAGTTAGTAGATTGGTTAGAATTGCATTTATTGTAAATGGACACTTGTTAATTTAATAAGTAGTCCATAACTAGAATAGGTTAGGAAATTAAGCTTATATATAGTTCATTCTCCTGATTGCAAGAGTGTTGGAGTGTGTGTGTAAACTCTTGCAAAACTATTATAATTTTTTTTTTTTTTTTATCTGATTAATAAAATTGTGTGTCTGAGGACACTTCTGCCATTAGCTGAGATCATCAACTTGCTGCACCTCTGAGATCACTATTTCATCTTCAAGAGCTTCGTCACTACTGCAAGGTTGATGAGAGCATTATACATCATGACTGTTCCTTGAGGCTAAGATGATCTCTGTACCTTGAGATCATAACTGCACCTTACTTCACTGTAGGATTATGATCCTGGTCTCTTACCTTTGATGAGACTAACACTCCTCACAGTGGTGATCACTGTTTCTTTTATCACTGCCTTATATTCTAAGACACTGCTGTACAAGATGTTTGTACTGCCATAAGAATGTCACCGAGATCCATATATCATGACTGCTGTGCAAGATCCATCAACACAGTCCCTTCGACTGAGATCTTCTTCATCCTACCGAGATACTTATAGGTATGCCGAAGTCATTATGTTATTGTGATCTGTCTATACAGATCCGAAAGTTAAGATAGAGATGTTGAGATATGACCCTTTCTTCAAGCCGACATGTCATATATTTATTTATTTAATTCATTTTGGAGCCGATGTTACATTCCTTTGTTGTTTTGCTTGCAGATTTTGGTGAGCTTGCTCTTGGAGGATTCTTCTTGGTCTTGGAGGGCTGCTTTGACACCAATACATTTTACATAGGCTCTTAAAGAGCTTCTCCATTCATGACATGACTCTTTGACATATAAGAAAAATTCTAAAGACATCGAGAAGAAGTCTTTGACCTAGTTACACTTCTTGCTCATAATACCCATGTAGCAAGATTACAAAAAAATAATTTATTTTGTTTTATTACATCAAATACAAAGATCATGTCATTATGAAGATTGAACCTAGTTACACTTTCTTCAACACCCATTGCTAAGAGACATGTCACTTCATGAAAGGCTTAATTCGTATAAATACAAAACATGGCTCCTCATTCCACCCATGTAACTTGCCCAAGCATAAAAATAAGACATTCGATTTGAGGCAAGACAGAAACGGTTCACAACTCGTGAACTAAAAGAATTGATCAAGGAGGAAAAACAAGGTCGTATTTCTTTGGGTTTTGGTTTCATTCTTTCTGAGGTTTTTCGTGGGTTCTTGAATCATCATTAGAGTAGACTTTCAGCCTCTTTTGGAAGCAAACTTCCCTATGCCTTTTGGAGCAGACCTCTCTATGCATTAGAGTAAACATTCGACCCTCCTTGGAAGCATACCTCTGCAATCTTTTGGAATTGTTCAAACCTCTATTTGGGCATATGCTACAAGCCGGTCGAGCACACTTGCAACACCTTGGAACAAACATATTCGGGTTTCTTTTTCAGAAATTTTCAGCCTATTAAAAACTCAGATCTATGGCATTTCTTCGACCCTGTAGGAGAAGTAGTTTAGACACTGTGAAAGACAAATTTCAACCTTGTGGGAGCAGCAAACCTTGGCCTTGTGGGAGAGTTAGGGCTCGACCTTATGGAGGCAAACGTCAATATTTTGGAGCAAAAAAATTGCATCCTTGTTGGAAGTTGGACTTAGACCCTCTCTTGGACAGACCTTGTGCTTCATTTGGAGCAGACTTTGAAGCCACCCTTGTCCTATTGTTGAAGCCTATTGAAGACATCCTTTGGAGTAACCTTGTTGAAGCTTATTGAAGACATTTTTGGGGTAACCTTGTTGAAGTATTGTTGAAGCCTATTGAAGACGTCCTTTGGAGAAGCTGTGTTGAAGCAGTATTGAAGGCAATCTTTGAGCATTATTGAAGAGATTTTGGAGAATTTTTGATGTAAGGCTATCTTGGAGTATCGCTTGTAAGGTTTGGTATCACCAAGTTGGAGCTTGGAGTTGTTGAGAGGATTGGACTCCTCATTTTTGACCATGTTGGAGCTTCGAGTTATTGATAGGATTGGAGTCCTCATTTTTGACCAAGTTGGAGCTTGGGATTGTGGAGAGGATTGCGGTCCTCATTTTGACCAAGTAGGAGCTTGGATTTTTTCAAGGTCGGAACCTTGGAAAGCTCATAATCTTTGTTGTACAGGTTGGAGCCTGATTTGTTGTAAAATGGATTGGAGTCCTCACTATTTTGATCGATAAAATTATTTTTGTACTATCTTGTGTTCTGGTTCATTTTGTGATAAAAATATTAACTAACATAAAATAACAATTGAAAGAAATACTAATTCACCCCCCCCGTTTCAGTATTTGCAATAGTGAGAACATGAGAAACCATTAAAAGTGTCTTTGAGCCGAAAAATTTCTTTTGAAATGGGATCAAGCATTAAGCTCCTACATGCTTGTGTTTTGTTTAAGTAGTTAATTACTAACATTAAGTCCCCCAAAACTTATAGAAGGTCACTACCTTTGTCTTTTGCGTAAAGTAACATATTCTTGCAAACCAAAAGTTCTGTTTGGTTATTTGATCGTGGGCCAAAGCCCAATTGTGCTTGGAAAGAGTGTAAATTAGAGAGATGAAGAACAAAACCTACCCCACTCTTTTGTCCATTGTCTCTAGAAGCCCCTTCAAAGAAGGCCCATGGTTTTGAGTGGTCAAAGTTTTCTTCTACAGTTCTTCTAGTTGGGGCTGCTCGTTTGTCCTAAGGGAAAATGTGCTAAAATTGCTAGTGATTTAGTGGCCACCCCCTAGAGCGAATTGTTTTCCTTGGAATTTGGCTTTGTTTCGAGCTAGCCAAACCCCCTAGATTATGAGTAGCGGAAGAGATTTGAACAGATGAGTGGCCAGGTTGGAGTGCCACACTCTCCAAGCTGCATCTATGTCTACACCCTCCCAATTGCAATTTAGGCCTATGGTCGCTGTGCACACTTCCAAATTTGTTTGAAGGAAGGGAATTAGGTAAACATGTCTTGCTGATTCATCGTTTTCCTTATATAATGCACCCCACCTTGGATCAGTCGTAAATCACTTTTGGAGCACATCCCAGGTGGGCACCTTCTTCTCCATCAAGCACCACATGAAGATTTTTGTCTTTGTTGGGCATTTTGACTTCCATACTGCTCTGTACCACCACTTTGGCTTATCAAGTGCTTTGAAAACATTTAGGAAAATATAGCCAAGCTTTGGAGTATAAGCTATGCACCATACTAGTTCATCCTCATGGTATGTCAATTTGATGTGCTTGACTGTCAACTCATTTATATAATTGTTCCAAATTTTGTGATATTTCGTCTCCAACCGCACTTCAAATGTTGTTCTCCATCCTTGACCCCAAGTGGAAGAGGCTCTTGGATTGGCGATATGAGCTAGTCTGGATATTCCTCTATCTCGAAGAGAATGTATGAGACAAAGTGGGAGGATATGTCCTTCTACACTACTTGGCCATGGATCTGTTCCGATTATAACTTTATTGCCATTCCCAAGTCTCCAAGGTAACCCATTGCTCATGAGGTCAAAAGAATTTAATATCACTCTTTAGAGCACAAAGATGTTTGTCTGTGGTTTGTCCATCCTTACCCAGTCATCTAAGGAACTTAGTACAATATATTTTTGAGTAACCACTCTGGTCCATAAACTGTGGGTTGTGAGTAATCTCCATCTGTTTTTTGCAACCAATGCGTTTGAGAACATAAAGATAATTTATAGGCCCCATCGTCTTGTTGACACACCTATCATTTAAATTTCGCAAGCCATTGCTAGTCCGAGCTAATTCTCTCCTAAAACAAACCAAGAACAAAACTTGAACTCAAAAATATATATTCAAAGTTAATGGTCAGTGGGGCCCACCCTCAGTGAGTGATATAAGGTAAGCATATGCCTCCAATCCATATCTTAAGTCTTCATTGCAATTTCAAGTTTCAGTCTCATGCTACATTGCTAGTTGAAGTTGCCCTATTTCAATAGTTTTTGATGCTATAGTGATTGCTTATATTAATATTCTTCATAAAATATGATAAAATTAATGTTTGCACAAGTCTTGTGTCTTTTTGAGCACTTATTTGAAGTAACTTAGATTTTTATAGCTGCAAAGGAATATCAAAATCTCCAGCCTTCCTATGTGAGAATGGATTATAAGAGCATTATTCAAGTGGCAAATTACTCTTTACATTACCAAAGTTTTGATTGTAGATGTCTGTACTCAAATGGGGTTTGGTTTAAAAGAAGGGAAAGCAAATTCGCTTACAATCTCAATCATACTAATCTCTGCCAACAAGCTTCCCTTGACAAGGAAGTTTTCATCTTCCTTTTGTTACACTTTTGATCTCAAGAAGTTGAATTGTCTTAGGTTCAAGGGTCAACTACCTCTAGCACTGAATGCTATGATGATCTTAATCTGGTCAAGAATAAATTGTTAGTATCTAAAACCAAATATCAAAGACATACCTGGAACCTTGAAGAAAGGTTGGTGTCTGCATCAGATGATTGTCAATTCAAGTATGCTAAAAACAAAGGGCTTGCTCGAATCCATATGGGACTTTCTTCCATTTGTAATTATGAATCTCATCTCATGTGCCTCAAAGACTTGAGGTAACTCGAGGTACACTTCTTCCTTGTAAACATCGTGGAGGAAGCCAACTTTACAAACATATGATAATAGAGCATTCAATGATAGGTGTTAGGATCTCATCATAACCTTCTTTCTGTGAGAGCATACTTAATATCATAGTTTGAGCCATATCACGAAAGCATCAAGCACTGCTACATATTTTTCATCAACAATGGTCCTTGCATGAAGGACATATCATTCAAAGCATTATATGAGATTGTTGCACTCTGTCTACTCCCTGTGAATAGGAAGTTTCTTGTACAATCCTTCCTCTAAGATCTCAAGCTCTTGCGTATTTCCTAAGCCAAGGAATGGATTTACATCATCCTTAATCTTTGATATGTAGGGCTTGATCCTCACATCCATTAGATGTACTTGTGTCCCCAGAAAAAGAGCAGTAACAACCAAGTAAATAAACATAATGAAAGTGTATCTGGTGATGGTGCAAGACTATCTTTCTTTTCTTAGATGTAAGAGTGACTCCTTCATTTTCCTACACCAACTCCCTCTTGAAGCTTACCCTTCTTGCACTATTCTTCAACTTGATGATCCTTAAGATGGATCACATCCTCATACAAGAAGTTAGTGAAATAAATAAAATACTCATGCAAGAAGAATCACCAATAACCAAAAAGAATAAATTAACAAGAATAATGACACAAAGAGATGACATAAGCCTAGAAAGTAGTTTACTTTAATATATATTATAGAAGGCTCTCAGTTCCCTTTGCTTTCTCACCCGTCATACAATGCTCCATATCATGATGATCCTTGAGAAGGATCGACTTTACTTATTTGAGACATTAGGAATTCAAATATTCGTGCAAGAGGAAAAAACAATGGTACAAAAATCACAGTTATAAACAAGAATAGTGTGATAACATAAGCTTTGAAAAATACTTATGTTTAATGAGGTTCGAAGGACGCTGTTAGCTCCCTCTTAATCCAGCCTCCATTGGTCACCATTGTCCATGAACCATATGCCATCGACAGAAGAAATGCATCTTTTTGAGCACCATTTGTATCCTTTATCTTCTTTCATTTGTAGCCAAGACCAACGATCAATGCAAGATACCCTTCTCGTAAGGTTTCTCTAAATCTATCATGGGCTCCTCACCGATCATGTCATCTTAGTAAGTTTAACTCTAGGGTTTTTCTGAATATATCATATCAAGAATAATTGTGAATCATGCTAGGGTTTTAATGTTGTATAACCCAAGCCATATCCGAGGCCACTTCAAGGGTTTCTCCCAAACCCTTACCTTTTCTTGTAGGAACAAATATTCCCAAGGGTTTCCTTCAAACCCTAGCATTCTTTTAGGTCTTTGTCATCGTCCTCTGCTTCCATCAAGGGTGTCTTCTCAAGGGCGATCTTTATGAATTTTCTTTATCCCAACTCTGATTCCATGTTAATTTTGAGGGCTAGATTGTTTTTTGCTATGGATAATTGCATTTACAAACGTTTTCAACATATTTACATTACATTCACCTTATAACATCATAACATTATGAACAATTATTTGGAGAGAACAATAACATCGATAATGCAACGAAACATTAAGGAAGAATAGAAGAAAAGTATGGAGTTAGGTCAAAGACCAAGGAAAAACCCCACAACATGGAAAAGCCAACTAGATTCTTCTTCTATTAGATATTCACCAAATTTTCAGCTAAGATACAAAGTACGAAGTGAGAGATACAATAATCTCATCAGGCCTCCTAGGGCCAACCCAGGTCAGTTCACAAGTTCGATTGTGAATTGAATGATACAAGTCCAAGAGAGCTGATAACATATTACTGTCTCAAGTAACATCCTTCATGTCATTGCAATGTCAGGAGTCTTTACTATCAAGAAACATCATCACTGTCAAAGAACACTGTCATAGAAGCACTGACACAGAGGCACCGTCATCACTATCATATCTAAATTGTTGTTATTACCATACAACGAGGTCTTAGACTTATCAATGATTACTGTCATACAACCAAGTTACTGCCATACTGCCCTAAGGTTATGGATGCTGTCATATATCAAAAGACACTTCCATATAAGAGATTATTTTTATCAAGGTAAGAGAGATATAACACGAACCCTGGGTATACCCTATGACCCAATGTGAGCCACAAAAATATGTGAGACATGAGAAATGCATTCCATTGAAACGAGCCTCAGATAATAATATGAGTCCTGAAGATAATGATCAAGCTCGAGACATCGTATGAGAACCGCATACACTTATGCAAACCACTTAACATAAATGAGAGCCCCTGCCACTGTATATAAATGATGTCATTGTGCGAGAGAGAGATGCCATTGTAAGTATGAGAATGATACCACTAGTGAGAGTAATGTTACTGCGAGCCACATATTATTAATGTAACCCACATAGGATATAAATTGATTCATGAAGATTATGTGATGAGCCACAAAGAATTGCGACAGAGGGACTGCAATAATCAAATGCGAGAAGAACAGGGAAATGTGATTCATAGAGTCAAGCGAGATGCCTCTGTTATAAATGCGATGTCACACAAAGTTTATATTTATATGCGAGCCTGATATGGAGGATAGCGAAATACAATGATCAAGTGACTAAGATAACGAGCCAATAGAAATGTATGCGCGCCACCATAAATTATACATGCTACAGCGTGGGCCACCATAAAAACAAATACGTCATAGTTTGGGCCACCAAAAATATATATGCCACAATGTGGGCCACCAAAAAAACAAATATGTCACAGTGCGGGCGACCATAAAAACAAATACGTCACAGTACGGGCGACCATAAAAAATATATGTTGTAGTGCGGACCACCATAAAAACAAACGTCATAGTGTGGGCCACCATATAAAAATATATGTCACAATGCGGGCCAGCATAAAAAACAAATAACCATACAATCTATGATCCATTAATGCGTGCCATACGACTCAATCAACTAGTCAATAAAAGAAATCGAACTTCTAAAGTATGTTAACAAATCAAGGATTGCTAACTACAGAGTGAGTTGCCACAGGGAAGATAGATCCACAATCGAAAACCTCAGATATGATTGAATTGCTTTGATGAAAAGTAAACCCTTCATATTTATAGTCTGTCGAGTGGGAGCTTTAGTCGACTCAAGAGATTTGGAGGGAAATATCAAATTTAAATTATCATTAAATATATCAAACAATTTACTTTCCCTCAATTGTGACGCATTAATAATAATTATAAATTCTCTTGATGGGCAAGATGGGCTTTTCTTGGGCTAGACGGTGTGTATGGGAATTCATCCTAGGTTGCCCAAATTTCAACAAGGAATAAAGTCCTGGCATAAACTTCGGTTTCCTCCTTTCACACTTGCATGATTACGCTATTTTGAGCACAAAACTGCATGCATCTGAAGCATTTAACACTTGTGTTAAATTGTTGACTTCTCAATCCTTCTTAAAAGGCACCAGTGCGGGTTTTCTGAGGTATGATGATTTTTGACTCCCATTTGTAATGCACGATCAATGTATGTTTGTTGTTACAGGACTGAAGTTTGCAGGCTGTAGCTTTTGGGTATGAATTGTTGCATTAAGGCCTATAGCTAAATGCTTAAAGACATAAATCATTGTGAAGGAATTGCTCTATCTGTGGTCAAAATTTTGAATGATGTGCCGACAATAACCCACTCTGCAATTGAGCTTGTTACCATGATTTGATATAAATAATGATTGTGTTATTCTAGTTCAACATTATGGTTTGTTGCAACTTTGTCGTTGATGACGTATGGTTTTATAGTTATGGTTCAATGTAGCCTATTGATTCATATGCATTACCAAATATGTTTTGCGATTTCAATATTAAAATAAGCCCTAGTTCTACACATTGGTCAGTGGATAATCGAAATTGTGTATGGTGAATCCTATTGCCACACTGAGGGTAACTTATATTGTAATATGGATTTGAGCAACCTATCAAGTTACATTGATACAATGTTTAAGGCTTACTTGATTCATTTTGTAGCATATATATATATATATATATATATATATATATATATGGGAGACTTCATAACTTGATTGGAAGTTTAAATTTGTGGCATATTTGGAACTGAGAATTAACCTTGCAAAACTTGATTTAATATGTCCTTAGCTCATCACGATGTTTCTTATGTCGATGCTTTAGTTGGTGCTTCCTTTAAGTTGATCGTGTGTCTACAAAAGGAGTTGGTGCTTCCTGCTAGTGGGTGCGAGCAAACAATCTAAGGGAGTTGGAGCTTCCTGTGAGTGGTTGCCCACAAAGACATATGATACAAATAGAGTAGGGGCTTTTATTATATCATGATACAAACAAGGCTTTGGTGGTTTTTCTCTCGGAAGGGTTTCCATGTGAAACCTCTATGTCTCATGTGTATGCTTCTCATGGTGTATGTGTTCATTTATTGATTTGTATTTATGGTATATGATATGCTATTGATGGTCACATGAATAACTGCCAACTTTGAATGTTGAATATAAATTGGCATTAAAGCTTAAATTAGTCTTAATACTGACTGACCTCCCCATTTCAGTATTAAACATTGTTTACAGTAGACCCATATGACTAGAGATAGAAACAAATTTATATCTCTGAAGGAAGGAAATGAAGGAAGAATGTCTTTTGGGAATTATAAATCTACGAACGTTATAGGAACATGCACAATTAAGCTTGGAGACAAGGATGTGATAACAAAAGATGTGCTACTCATAGGATACATGAATCACGATGTACATTTGGAACAAAGAATTGCTTAGAATTCACTGTGATAAGAGCCCATATGAACTATGGAAGGGAAGACCAACGGTTGTCAAACACTTCGGAGTCTTTGGAAGGAAATGCTACATTAAAAGGGAAGACTAGAAGATTGGAAAATTTGACTCTTGGGTAGACAAAGGCATTCTTGTTGGGTACTAACGCAAACATAAAGCATATAGATGCTATAATCAGAGACTCAACTATATAATTGAAAGCATCAATGTAACATTTGATGTAGTTCGTGGACTAAAGGTCAAACAAGGAAGCTCATCCTCAAGCGAACCAAAGGCAAAAGAAACAGAACCATAAAAGGTTGAAGAGTAGGCCCCCAAAGGAAAAACTATCCAATGAGGAAACAACTGCCAACTAGGAGGAGACAAGAAATGATCAACATGCACCTTCTAAGACAACCAAGATATGGTATCAAAAGTAACATCCTTCAGACCAGATCATTGGGGACATCAATGAAGGCATAGGAACTAGAAGAAATCGATAGATACACATACTAGAACAAGCACATCTTGCACTCTTATGCATATATGAGCCTAGCAACTTTGAAGAAGCCAGTCATGATGAGCATTGGATAGCAACCATAAATGAAGAATTGGATCAGATGGAAAAGAATAACACATGGGAATTGGTTCGACGATCGTAGGAGAAAAATGTAATTGGCACAAAATGGGTTTTCAGAAACAAGCTAAATGAGGATGGACATGCAACCAGGAAGAAGGCAAGATTGGTCTGCAAAGGGTATGCACAAGTTGAAGGAATAGATTTCGAAGAGACATTTGGACTCATCACTAGGACGGAAGCCATCAGGATGTTCTTGGCTTGTGCTTGTTTGAGAAGGATTAAGGTGTATCGGATGGATGTAAAGTTAACATTCCTTAACGAATAATTGGAAGAAGAGGTTTACATAGAACAACTTGAAGGATTTCTCCTTATTGACAAGAAGGATTGTGTCTGTAGGTTGAAGAAGGCTTTATATGGTCTCAAACATGCTCCTATAGCTTGGTATGCTTGTCTAGACAAATACTTGCAGAAATAAGGGTTCAAAAGGGGTCATTACTTGGTTCTTTGACTTTCTTCTTGGGACTTCAATTATCTTAGGAAGGCAAGTGCATATTCATATGTCAAACCAAGTGCATTAAAGAAACGTTGAATAGGTTTCAGATGGAAGACATCAAACTGGTTAACACTCCAATGGTGACGAGTTGAAAGTTGTGCATGGATGATATATCCAAGGATACAGACCAAAGAATGTATAGATCATTGATTAGTAGTTTATTATACGTAACAACTTCCATGCAAGATGTGATGTAGGTAGTTGGACATGTGGCACGTTTTCAAGCAGCATCAAATGAATCCCATGTTGTTGCAGTGATGAGAATTTTTCGATACTTAAAAGGAAAAACAAATTTTGGCCTCTGGTATCCAAAAGGAAATGATTTAACCATCACAACTTATACATATGTAGATTGGGCAGGCAATGTTGATGATTATAAAATCACTAGTGGAGCAACCTTCTACTTAGGTGGTTGTCTTGTATCTTGGCTAAGCAAGAATCAATCTTCTATCTCCTTGTCCACAACAAAAGAACAATACATAGCAACAATGGCATGTTGTACTTAGGTTCTTTGGATGAAACAAATGTTGCAGGGCCAAATGCCTATACTTTGTAACATACGGGGATATAAGACGCTGGTTAAGGTGGGAGTTGGCCATAAACTACCTGATATGGCATCATCTTGGTGGCTTCATGATAGTTAGTATTATGCCACCATTCAACTGGAGGCAACCACTGTACCCATTGATGCTATTTGTCTGAAGTGAAGCACCGTAGATAAGTCTCCAAACATTTGTTGACTGCTTTTGTTTGACCATCGGTTTGTAGATGATAAGCCGTACCCAGTTGGAGTTGCATGCCCTGTAGTTTGAAAAGTTCGTACCAAAATTTGCCAGTGAAAGTGGGGCCTCGATGAGACATAATGGCAGTCAGCATGCCATGTGGTTTGAAGATTTGGTCTATGAAAACATGAGCCATCAATGTTGGGGTAGTTGGGTGTGGTGGAGCGCAAAAATGAGCATATTTGGTAAGTTTGTCAACAACTACCATGATGATTGATTTGTTGCCTGAATTTGGGAGACCTTGTAATGAAATCCATGGAAACATCTGTCTAGATGGAAGCAAGGAGTGGCAATGGTTGTAAGGTTTCCAGTAGCTCTATTGTTTCCCCTTTGTTGCAGTAGCATACATCGCATTTAGCTACAAAAGTAAGAGTGTCGTTTTTCATGCTGGTCCAAAAGTGTTATGAAACCAGCTCAAGAAAAGATAGAAAAGAAAGATCAACGCCTAAGAATTCAGCCTCTTCGAGGGGGCAACCTCCTTTACATTACATAAATGAACAATTCTTGGATGATACAAATGACAAAACCTCCTTTCTATATATAGGAGTCTAAGGAGTCACAATATAATCCAGCCGACCTAACAATAATAATATAAAGCCACAAAAATAACAATAGAGGGATTCTATGGGGCACAGAAATAACAATATGGGGGTAATAGGGGCACAACAATATAAATAAGGGGTATAACTACAATAGTAATGGGGTAATCACTAGTATTATAGGGACCCAACATGCCCCTCTCCTTCAAAAAAGTGTTGTCCTCAACGCTTGAGCAGTT
The DNA here is from genome assembly GCA_031772625.1 of Pinus tabuliformis. NCBI lineage: Eukaryota > Viridiplantae > Streptophyta > Pinopsida > Pinales > Pinaceae > Pinus > Pinus tabuliformis. The sequence continues at coordinate 168,310,329 of CM062816.1, read as the reverse complement.
CTGGATACTTCTGCATAAAATTCTCATCCTCCCATGTGGAATCTTCAGCAGATAAGTTCTTCCACTTGATAAGATACTCTGAAATTGATCGATTTCGTAGCTGTCGAGTTCTTGTTTCTGTGACTGCTTCTGGTTCCAATATAATTTTTCCTTCCTCGTCAAGTTCTGGCAATATTGTTTGAACTGGGAGCTTGTCGCCTATAACCTTCTTTAAACATGAAACATGGAAAACTGGGTGCAATCGAGAAGCTGCAGGAAGCTCCAATTTGTATGCCATAGTACCAATCTTTTCCAACACCTTGTACGGACCATAATACTTTGGTGATAATTTATTATCCTTCTTAGCTTGCTTTAGGGACATTTGCTTATATGGTTGTAGCCGTAGGAATACCCAATCACCTACATCAAAACTTCTTTCACTGCGATGTTGATTTGCCTGTTGTTTCATTCTATTTTGTGCCAACACGAGGTTATCCTTTAAGAGTTGGAGGACTTGTTGTTGATGTTCGATGTGATGTTCCACTGCCTGAACCTTAGAATTTTCTCTTAAATATGATGTGATTGATGGTGGTTGGTACCCATAAAGTGCCATAAATGGGGTCATTTTTGTTGCTGTATGGAAGGAAGTGTTATACCACCATTCAGCCAGAGGCAACCATTTGACCCATTGTGTCTGTTTATCAGATACAAAGCAACGAAGATATCCTTCCAAACATTTGTTTACTATCTCAGTTTGCCCATCAGATTGAGGATGATAAGATGAGCTATGAGCTAACTGAGTACCAAGACAAGAAAATAATTCTGTCCAAAAATTTCCAGTGAAAATGGGATCTCTGTCACTTACAATAATCTTTGGGTTTCCATGTAGCTTTTGAACTGTTTCCATAAATGCAGTAGAAACTGTACTGGCTTTAAATGGATGTGATAATGCACAAAAGTGTGCATACTTGGTAAGTCTGTCAACTACCACCATGATGACACTCTTTCCCTGAGACTTGGGTAAACCTGTGATAAAATCCATTGAAACCTCCTCCCAACGTTGGCTTGGAATGAATAAAGGTTGTAATAGAACGGTGTCTTAATTGTTTCAACTTTATTTTGTTGGCAAACCAAACATTCCGCCACAAACTTTTGAATATCTGATTTAAGGCCATCCCAAAAAAATTTCTTCTTAACCTTGTGGTATGTTTTTAAAAATCCTGAGTGCCCTCCTAAGGGAGAAGTGTGCAATTCCATAAGAATCTTTTGTTTTAGCTGGGAATTCTTACAGAGGTATAAGCGATCTTTGTACCATAACGAATCATTTTGCCAGCTAAATGTATCAGAAGTACTGGAATCTTGTTGTAGCTTTCGAATAAGTGCCCACACTTCTTCGTCATTCTTCCATTCCTCCTTTGCTTCGTTTATCCAATCTGGTTGGATAATAGAAATGGCACACAACAATGCTTCCATATCCTCATCCTTTCTTGAGAGTGCATCTGCCACCACATTTTGCTTCCCTTTTTTGTAGATGATTTCAAAGTCATAACCCAACATCTTTGTGACCCACTTTTGTTGCTCTTCAGAGGATAATCTTTGTTCTAAAAAGTATTTAAGGCTATCATGATCCGTTTTTACCTTGAAGTGTCTTCCCATTAGGTAGGGTCGCCATTTCTTAAGTGCATGGAGTATTGCCAACATTTCCTTCTCATAAATAGCTTTGCTTAAAAACTTTCCCTTGATTGGACGACTTTCAAAAGCAATGGGTCTTTCATCTTGCATTAGAACAGCACCAATTCCATTTCCTGAAGCATCACATTCCACAATAAAGGTTTTTGTGAAGTCCGGTGTAGCTAAGACCGGTGCTTGGCACATTGCCTCTTTAAGATGTTTAAAGGCCTTTGTTGCTTCCGGAGTCCATGAAAATGAATCTTTCTTCAATAATGTTGTTAGAGGTGCTGCTATTCTCCCATAATTCTTAACAAACTTGCGATAATACCCTGTCAACCCAAGAAATCCTCGCAGATGCTTTATGGATGTGGGGATTTTCCATTCCTTAATGGCTTTAATTTTGCTAGGGTCTACCTTAACTCCTTCATGAGATACAATATGACCCAAATATTCCACCTCCTGGACTCCAAAGAAACATTTGGATCTTTTTGCATATAATTGTTTCTCCTCCAATAGTTGTAGCACCTTGTCAACATGTTCAACATGATCCTTCCAAGACTTGCTGTAGATTAGTATATCATCAAAAAATACTAACACAAATTTTCTAAGGAATGGTTTGAAAATTGAATTCATCAAACCTTGAAATGTTGAAGGTGCATTGGTAAGGCCAAAAGGCATGACCAAAAATTCATAATGACCCTCATGAGTTCTAAATGCCGTTTTCGGAATGTCTTCAATCTTCATTCTGATTTGATGATATCCCGAACGAAGATCCAACTTGGTGAAGTAAATTGATCCATGCAATTCATCCAGTAATTCATCAATGACAGGAATGGGGAACTTATCTTTAATAGTGAGCTTGTTGAGCTCCCTATAATCTGGACACATGCGCCATGATCCATCCTTCTTGTGCACCAATACTACTGGAGCTGAGAAAGAACTTTGACTCGGTTGAATTATACCAGCCTCTAGCATTTCTGCAACCATACGTTCAATTTCACTTTTTTGGACATATGGATATCTGTACGGCCTGATGTTTGGAGGAACACTTCCTGGAATCAGATGAATAGCATGATCATGATCACGCATAGGTGGGAGACCTTTGGGAGTCTCAAATACCTTGGAATGATTGTCCAGGACTTTTTGGAGATCTGGAGAAATAGATGATTCCAATGTGGAAACATCTAGCGAACATAATTGTGCAATTACACCTCTTTGCTCCTTTTTTAGAAGCTTTGTCATGCCATTAGAGCTGATTATCTTTCCTGGTTTCCCTGCAATACCCCTTAATTCAACTTCCTTTCCTTCCACAGAAAATTTCATGAAAAGTTCTTGAAAATTAAAAGCTATTGTACCCAAGGATTGTAGCCATTGGACTCCTAGTACAACATCAGCACCTCCCATTGGAATGGAAAGCATTGGGCTAGTCAATACATATTCTCCCATGGATAGCTTGATATTATGGCACTTTCCAGAACAATTTATTGTTCCTCCATTTGCAATCATCACTTGACACTCTGGTGCTGGATATAGGAAGCAATTCAATTCTTTTGCTACCCTACAATGAATAAAATTGTGGGTGCTTCCTGAATCAATCAACACTATTACCTTTTTCTTCTTGATTTGTCCTTCTATCTTGATGGTTTGAGGAGTGGTAATTCCCGCCAATGCATTACAAGATATGGTCGGATTTATTTGTTCTTCATCTAGGCTTTGTTCCTGGAATATATCCTCTTCTTTTGACCTTTCTTGCTCCTTTTCTTCTTCCTCTTCACAATCTATGTAGAATAATTTCTTCTCAGCACACTTATGACCTTTTGTGTATTTGCTATCACAATTGTAACAAAGCCCTTTTGCTCTTTTTTCTTCCAATTGTTGTGGTGTCAACCTTGTAGGTTGTGGAAGACTATGGGCAACAACACTTCCGTCTTTATAGTTGTGAATGGTATGCTTCCTAGTTGCCATAATTTTGCTTTCCATTTTTCTTGCTAACCTGAATGCCTTCTCTAATGAATCAGGTTCCCAAAGGCGCACATCATGTTGGATATTATCCTTTAAAGACCCTATGAACACATCAATCCTATGCTCCTCTGGAATATCTTTTACCCTTATGTTCAATTTTTGGAACTCCTCAATGTGCTCCATTATTGAACCCTTTTGTTTGAGACTTATCAATTGGCTAAAAAAAGTGTTGCTTTTTGTATCCTCATAATGTGCTATCAATTCTTCCGTAAAAATTGCCCAAGTGATAAATTGTTTACGAGAACAAAGCCATTGATACCATACAAACTGATTTGGTTCCAAATATAAAGTTGCCATACGTACCTTTTGTGTGTTTTGCACATTATTGAGATCGAAGAATTGCTCCATCTGTAATATCCATGTGGCGGGATCCTTGCCATCAAACTTCCTCATATCGATTTTTGGAACATGGTGAGTCTTCGATCCAACATTAGAGTCTATGGAATCATGATTAACATTTCTTTTGTTCTCATCATGAGTTTCCTTTAGTACTCTTTCACCCTTAGTGACCATTTCTTGTAGCAACTTATTGATATTTATCTTCAATTCTTCCATCTTATCATCCATGCCATCAATTTTAGTGTCCATGCCATTCACCTTAGCTTCCATGCCATCCATCTTAGCTTCTACGCCTTTCTTTAAACAGTCCATCTTCGCTTCTACACCTTTCTTTAAACCATCCATCTTAGCTTCTGTTCCTTTTTGTGCAAGGGACAGTTGTTGCACTTGGTCTTGTAATTTTGATATATCATGTTGCATTTCTTCCTCTTCTTCATGAGTCATGCTAGAGCTTTCAGGTTCCTTACTAGGTGTTTGCATTTTCTTTCCTCGGGGCATCAGTTACCGATAATAATGCTCTACTATGCCCTTTGAATTCCTTCAACCAAGCTTACACAAAAAAATAAAAAAAAAACTACACACCTTTTTTCACTTTATAGAAGCCTGATATTGAATCTGATGTATCTCTGTAATTTCGGATCATCTAGTTCTGAAATTGCTACCTGTAGTAGCCTTCTGCGTCCTCTTTCCAATGCCACAAGTCTGAGCCAAATTGGATTCTCCAAGGAAGAGTTATGTGAAATCTCCCACAGTGACTTGCTTTTAGACTGGTTCAGTAGAGCGAACTTGTACGACGTGCCACGAGTCACTGTTTCAACCTTTGAATCTGAAACACACACACAAGAAACTACAGTCCGTCCTCTTTCTGTACCTTTTTACGAAATTTCAATCCGATCCTCAGAGAGAAAGTTATGACGATTTTCCCCAGGTCACCTGTTTTGAATGTAATTCAGGAGTCTGCAAAAAGACCAACTTCCTCAGATCATATCTCCGAAAATATCGCGCAAAAAGCTCTGAAATTCGGACCCAAGGTTCAGCGCCAATTCTTCTCAAATGGGTTTTTTTTGCGACTTCTGAAACGTCACAGAAAAAAAGTTATAGCGAAAATGCCACGATGACCTGTTTGGAGCAGCGAAACCCTAGAATCCAAAGCTCTGATACCAAATGTTATGAAACCAGCTCAAGAAAAGATAGAAAAGAAAGATCAACGCCTTAGAATTCAGCCTCTTCGAGGGGGCAACCTCCTTTACATTACATAAATGAACAATTCTTGGATGATACAAATGACAAAACCTCCTTTCTATATATAGGAGTCTAAGGAGTCACAATATAATCCAGCCGACCTAACAATAATAATATAAAGCCACAAAAATAACAATAGAGGGATTCTATGGGGCACAGAAATAACAATATGGGGGTAATAGGGGCACAACAATATAAATAAGGGGTATAACTACAATAGTAATGGGGTAATCACTAGTATTATGGGGACCCAACAAAAAGAAAGAGCAACATGCTCGTGCATAAGTCTTCTGAAAGCCTGAATGTTCTGCGACCTTAGAGGAGTGCTACTCTTCCAAGATGCGGGTTTTCAAGGTGAGGTTGTGGATAGTAGTACTTGATCCTTGTAGTGAAGAACCTCATCCTTCCAAGAGTAGTCCTTTAAGGAATTAGGATCTGCTCTTAATCTATTAATGCGCTGGGATAGAGGGGTGGGAGAACCATTCATGACGGGCTTCTTCAATCCAATCTGGTATGGATAGAGAGAGGGATAATGCTATAGATCTGATCCAAAAGTATAAGGTAATATAAATAAACCCAAGAAATAACAAGATTTGAATAGATAGGAATGCTTCTTTATTGATCAAACCCTTAAGGTAGGGCAACACCATACATTCACTCCTTAAGGAAGGAGAACGCTCCACAAGCCATATTCCTGTTCATACAATATTCCTTGACATCTCTCAATAGGGAGTCTTTGGCCTCTATATTGGCTTCATACATACAATATCATGGGTCAATACCATGGTTCCTTCAATACCATCTATCTAATACCATGGACCCATTACATTATTACTAACTACTTGTGGTCCCTTACATGATACGGGTTAACCACCTTATTTATTACTATGGCCCATCCCATTATTACATTATTCCCTTGGGTACCTCTCTTTGTACCCCATATTATCCCCCCTAGGTACACTACATTCCACCCCCCTTAACATGTTTCGTCCCTGAAACATGGGAAGAACACAAATAATAAGATCTACTCAAAAGAGTAGTCCACTAGTACCATGCACGTGCATCTAGTCATCCAAGAGAAAGGTGAACCCTCGATCTCGCTGGTGCCTCGCTCGCTTGAGATGGAAGTTGACCTTGGCAGCTCTTCTGTGTTGATGTGTAGTAGGTGGATCTTCGCTCCTCTCTATCTGTCATGCAGGGGTTGTTGTCCTTGTGGCTAATTGGTTGCCATCTTGTTGGTTGTTTTCTTGCAGGGTGATATGGGTGGCGATATGCTGAAGTGTTAACCGACGATGTATCTTTTTTTAATTCACCACCTAATGGAGCTTGATGGGTATCTGGTACCTGTTGTGGTGCCTGTAGTTGTTTCTTATTTTTCAATATTACTTCAACCACTGAGTCCCCCTTTGATGTAACATTTTCTGCTTCCGCCTCTACTTGTTTTTTTGGCAGCCTCATCTTTGAAATTAAAGCACACTGAAACCTTCCAAAGTGTCCCATATGTGAACTTTTGTCTCTGCATGAATTCTTCAATAGTAGGGCTATCATCTTTTCCTGTAAATTTAATAGCCACCATGAAGAGTGTTTTGAAAAAAATTCACTTACTTGGTGAAAATTTGAAATGGACACAATTCCGTCAATATTGCTCAAAATCCCTGTTATGACCTGTTTTCAGAAATGGAACCACCATTTTGCATCTTTTCATGTAGTAGAAATCTCGATCTAGGCACTGGAATTTCATATCCGCGTTGCAACTCTCGCACCGTCACCAAAAATTCTGGAAAAAAGAGCTGATTTTAAATCAACGATATCTCCCTCATTCGGACTCCGATTCGACTTATTTTTTTTTTGAATGTGGGTATTTTTTCACAAGCAATCCAGATCTGCAATTAGATTCTTCAGATTGTGCACTAGAAAGTGTAGATTTGCGCCGTAAACTTGTTGACCTGAACAGATGTCTGCAACCCAACTGATTTTTGAATCAGCGATGTCTCCCTCATCCGGACTCTGATTCGGTCGATTTTTTTTTGAAATCAAGTTTTTTTTCACAAACAATCCAGATCTACAGTTAGATTTTGCAGGTTTTGCACCAAAACGTACAGATTTGATCTGCAAATTCGCCGCCCCAAAAAATGTCTGCAACACCACTGATTTTTAGATCAGCGATATTTCTTTCATCCGGACTCCGATTTGTTCGATTTTTTTTTTTGAACTTAGGTATTTTTCACAAAGAATCCAGATCTGCAATTAGATTTTGCAAATTTTGCCCCAAAACATAGAGATATGATCTGCAAACTCGCTGCCCCAGAAAGTTCCTGCAAAAAATAAAAAAAAAGTTTCTCCACTTTTGCACAAGAAACTACTCCGATACCACTTGTTATAGATCTGATCCAAAAAATTAAGATAATATAAATAAACCCAAGAAATAACAAGATTTGAATAGATAGAAATGCTTCTTTATTGATCAAACTCTTAAGGTAGGGCAACACCATACATTCACTCCTTAAGGAAGGAGAACACTCCACAAGCCATATGCCTGTTCATACAATATTCCTTGAGATCTCTCAATGGGGAGTCTTTAGCCTCTAATAGGCCTCATACATACAATACAATGGGTCAATACCATGGTTCCCTCAATACTATCTATCTAATACCAGGACCCATTACATTATTACTAACTACTTGTGGTCCCTTGCATGATATAGGTTAACCACCTTATTTATTTCTATGGCCCATCCCATTATTACTTTATTCCCTTGGGTACCTCCCTTTGTACCCCATATTATCCCCCCCTAGGTACACTACAGATAAAAGGGTGCCCTCATCCTCAAATTGGTGCGATAAGGCATTGATGACTACATTGTCACCCCCCCCCCCCCCCCTTGTAAATTATCTCATAATCATATCCCAACATTTTTGCGAGCCATTTATTTTGTTATGGCGACGATAGACGTTGCTCGAGGTAATATTTTAGGCTATAATGGTCAGTGTAGATTTGGAAGTGACACCCCAATAAGTATGCTCCCCAAGTGTCTATTGCATGTAAGATGACCATCATTTCTTTCTCATATGTAGATTGACCTAGATGCTTTCCACTCATTTGTTGTCTTGTGAAAGCTAATGGTCTACCTTCTTGCATTAAATACTGTGCCAATGTTTGTACCTAAAGCATCACATCAGTCATGAAAGGTTTTGTAAAGTCTGGTAGGGCCAAAATTGGAGTGGAGCACATGGCTTGTTTGAGGGCCAAAAAGGCCTATTCAGCTGCGTCAGTCCAAAGATATGAATTTTTCTTAAGAAGATTAGTGAGGGGTTAGGCAATGTGTCCATAATTGCAGACAAATTTGTGATAGTAGCCGGTGAGACCCAAGAATCTCCTCAAACTCTTCAAGGTTTTTGGTTGTGGCCACTCTTGCATTTCATGAATCTTTTTCGGATCAACCCTCACTCCTTCACGACCCACAATGTGTTTGAAATACTCTACTTCTTCCATGCCAAAGGAACACCTGGATAAGTTGACAAATAGTCTATGATCTTGGAGCAGTTGCAATACCTCGTCAACATGCTGAAGGCGAGTGTCCCATGTTATGCTGTAAATGAGAATTCATCAAAAAAGAACAAGACAAATTTTCTGAGAAACAACTTCAGAAGGTGGTTCATGAGGTTTTGAAAAGTGGATGGGTTATTACAAAGACCAAATGGCATGGCCAAGGATTTATAACGGCCTTCATGAGTTTGAAAAGTTTTCTTGGCAATGCCAACTTCCTTCATCTGTATTTGGTGATAGCATGGGTAGAGGTCCAACTTGGTAAAAAAATTTGCTCCATGCAGTTCATCAAATAGATCATCAACTACGGGGATAGGAAATTTGTCCTTGATAGTGAGCTTGTTAAGGGCCCTAAGGTTTGGACGCATGTGCCATTAACTGTCTTTCTTTAGAACCATGGCCACTGAAGATGAATATGGGCTGGTGTTGGGACGAATAACACCGACTTCGAGAGGTTCCTTGATGATTTTTTCAGTTTCATTTTTTTGGGCAAAAGGATATCAATAGGGGCTGAGATTTGGCAGCTGGGTACTTGGGAGCAAAGGGATGGGTGGAAGCTCCTTAGGTTTGTCGAAGACCCGTTGGTGGCGATCCAATACCTATTGCATATCCAGATGAATGGGAGGAGGACTGGATTCAGTGGCATGAGTGTATGAGTGTGGCGATTCTGCTTAAAGCTCATATATAATTCCTAGAAGTCCATTGTGATAGGGCCCAATGTGCGGAGCCATTCAACACTAAGGACATTGTCACAACTGCCCATTTCAATGGCAAACATGGGGGTTTTGAGGTGATAATCTCCCATTTGAAGCTTAATATTTTCAAAACGGCCATCACATTTCATGGTCGCCCCATCAACGATAAGGACTTGGAAATTAGATACCGCTCTGACAAAAAAATGAACTACTACTGCTACTCTCTTATGGACAAAGTTATGCATGCTACCACTATCAATCAACACCACTACTGGCTAATGTTTAATAAAACCTCAGATTTTGAGATTATGGGGAGAGGAAATGCCAGGTAGGGCATGGAGTGAGATAATCGACTCATCTGGCGTAGCTGGAGTATCAGTTTTCGGGGCTATTAGGGGTTCACCCTCTTCCTCCTTAGTCCGTTCAGTGGATGGAGCTTCATTAGCGGAGCTGTTTTCAATAGCGTCAATTTGAAAGAATTTTGGTTCCTTGCATTTATGTCCCAAGGAATATTTTTCATCACAATAGTAGCAGTGTCCTTGTTTCTTTCTTTCGCCCATTTAAACCAACGACACTTTTTGAACCTTAAGTGTTTGGGTGCGACCCGTAGTTGGGGTGGGACTTGCCCGTGAAACAAAATTTGGATGATTGGATTGAGGATTTAAAGTGAATTTGATGTCTATGGCCTTGATGCATGCTTCCAACCAAGTAGTTGGGTGATGCACTCTAACATGGGATTGGATGGCTTCCTTTAAGCCACTGATGAAACATTCCGAGTAAAAGGCATCTCCTAAGCCTTCAGTTCGAATAGCTAGTTGTTCAAATGTTGCAATGTAGTCCTGTACTGTACCCGTTTGCCTGAGCTTAGTGAGACGACCCTCTGTTCTTCCCTTATAGATTCGCGAGACATCTACAGGGCAGCCAATGCTTCTATGGTTTTGTTAATGTATGACTAGAAGCCATCGAATTTTTTCTTGAGGGCTTCGACTCTCTCCACTGCCTTCTCCACAACCATCTGCTTCCTTCTCCACCGCCATAACTTGAGACTTGGTATTGTACATACACTAGCCCTGATCAAATTTTGAGCTTACTTAAGAGTAGTGTGGTTGGAAAAAGGGCAAGCTCTCTTGCAAGCATCTCAAAGGAGTTTTACTTCTAGTTGATCAATATTGCGGTGACCAAAATCCAAAATGCTTGATATTGCCAAATATCTTGTGAAAATAGTCCCGGGACTGTAGTAACCGAAACCCCAAAGTCTTGGTACTGCAAAATGTGTTGCTACAATCTAATCTGGACTATGGCAGTGAAACCCTCATTGCATAAAGAGTCTGATCTTTGTTGTAAAAACCCCAACTGCTGAATCTGATTTGTATTATGGCGACAAAACCCCAACTGTTAGATATGATTTGTACAATAGCGGCTGGACCCCAACTGCTGGATCTGATCTATACGAAAAGGTAGGGGACGATCTTCAGATAACTAAGGGAACTATGGTCATAAAGAAGTGTCATGTGCTACAAATCACAATATACAAGGGGGTCCAACAATAGTACTCGACCTAATCTTTCAGAGCTCTAAGGAGGATATACTGTACCCTTAGTCGTATTGCCCGACTACCTATTGTATGTGTAGGTAATCTCCCCGAGTGTTCTTCTCAATGTACTATAGCAGTAAGATGGCCAATGACTTATTTAAGGTTAGGTTTCAGGTTATCATAGGGGGCCATTTGATATAAACAAGGGCACGTGGAAGTGTAGTACGTGCGCAATTTTGTCTAATGCGCTACTACTCAAAGGGGTACCCACAGGAGTTACAAGGGAGTCCAAAAAGCATGACCACCTCATGTAGTTCCTGCGTGCATGCCTCCCCAAATCCACAAGTTTATGTGCTCAACAACAAATTCCATAGTTTAAAGATGCTGGAACATGTCTCTAGCCTAAAAAATATTTCTGCTAAAATTGGAGTTACAACTGACCCTGGAAAGCACTCTGATATCACTTGTTATGTACTTGACCTGCGAGAATAACAAAATGCCAAAAATACGAAACAATATTGCCAGAAACACATAAATATCACAGGAATTGAGATAAGCTGCAAATATATTTTATTATTCAAAAGCAGATTACAATGATCACTTGCCTCTTCAAGGAGGCAACCTCCAATAGAGCAGAGCTCAATTACAATAAGACTCGATGATTCTTACCTTGCTATCTAAGATTGTTTATAGCTTTACGACAACCAAAACCCTAACTACTAGTGGTCCCTTGCATAATATGGGTTAACCACTTTATTTATTATCTATGGCACGTTTATAACTAATTGTGGTCCCTTCTCTATGGGGCGGGTCAACTACTTACAATTATTATTAATGCGTATATTTGCTTACGAGCTTTATTGACTCAACTAACTAACTATGACTCTAACTAGGCCCCTTGGGTTTTTTACATAAATAAGGAGGTTAAGGTTGGATCCTAACAGGATTTAAAAGGGAAGTTCAATGAGCACATTACGATCCTCCACGACAACACTAATGCCATAAGCATCTACAAGATTCCAGTCATGCATTTGAAACAAAAGAAAGTCCCATCAAATATCACTTTATTCAGGAATAGTTTGCAGAAAGGAACATAAAGGTAGAGTAAATTGGGATAAAGGAGCAAATAATTGAGATCTTGACCAAACCTTTACCGCGAGAAACTTTTGAGTATCTTCGCCAGAAGCTTGGGATTCTTCCAGGTTCACATTGATGTCCATTGCAATTGAGCAAATAGGGGGAGAAAAGGCATGTTATAGATAAAGAGAAGCTGACAATTTGGAAGTGAGAGTGACCCTCTGCAATTGATGTCAAAAGGGGAGAGAAAATAGGTTAGGTAGATCAAAGTCATGGAGTTGGGGAGAGTAGTGATCGTAGGGGGAGTACGTCTTGCCATCAAGGACAAAGGGGGAGATTGTTGAAATGTGGTTGTCATTGATGTCAACCCAAGCAACACCATCTTTGTTGGATTCTCCACGTCATGCCAATTCCGATGGTATGTGGTACACCACGAGAGCCCTCATGGTTTGAGAGATATACTTGTTCAATGTTGAAGCCCAATTTTGTGGTCAAAAGCCCAGAACATATAGTTGATATAACTACCTCTCATTGGGCAAGATTGTGAAAGATCGTAATTAAAAAAAATTAAATCAAGTTTTCTTATGGCAAAAGGTTGTTGTAGAGGGTTCCAAATTTTAATTTATAAAATCAAATTTCAAGAGAGTCCGAATTCAAGGCACGAAAGTTTTGGCTCCAGTGGAATTTTCATATTACAAATTGTGAAATAAATCTTTTTCCCTCCTGAGGTTTATCGAGTCGGCTACCCTAATTTGCATCCATTGAAGTTTATAAAAAGCCACCTTGTCTCCCTTACGAAGGAATGAATCTAACACAGATCAAAAAAGTAAAGTGAGCTCCAAAATACATTGCGACCCTGTGGAGCAAAGAGAGATTTTACAAGGAGGCTTGATTTGAAGTTTTTTGTTTGATTGTTGATTCGCTATTTGACACAACATACCCCTGTGAAGCAAATTCTTGAGATTTGGAAGTGTTTTACTAAAGTTTCGGCCCTTGTATTAGGGCAACTCTTGAAGCAATACCTCAAAATTTTCGGCATGTCTAGGGCTCAATTCAAGAATTATTCGTTCGCTAAAATGCATGATGAATCTGAGTATTAGAATGAAGCTGATCCAAGGAAGAGACATCAAGAATTTCTGTCCAAATTTGAAGCAGTGGTGCTCTCTCTAAAGGTTTTGGGTTCTCTCTCTAAGCCCCATACTCTGTGGCCTTGATTGGCCTTTTCTCTGGGATTTTTGGTGATATGAGAGCCTAAACATCAAGAGATAGGTCTAGGCTACCTAATCTATTGATTTGGTGGGCATCCGATGAAATTTCATCCATAAAATCCCTTGCCCCACGTGTTTCTTGAAGAGGGAAACCCTAATTTGTCATTCCTCAACTTGAGGACTTTTCTGAGGGTTTCACGAGCCTTGGATTAGCTAAATGTCTTTGTAAGAAACCCTTTCCCTGGGGCATTGACATTGTGAACACCTCACTTTTATAGGACTTTTTCTTGAAGAGAAATTTGCTTCTTTGAAACCTTATACCTTTATTGTGTCTCTCTGTCTCGAATATGCCCTAGTGTGTTGATCTTATACCTTATCCTTGGAATATCTTTTATAGGTGATGCTATCCTACGAGGACTCCTCCCATGAGTGAAAGTCTGTAAAGAGCAAGGGGTTTTGGTTGAGGCAACATTGGGTCTCTACCCTATTGTTAGCAGTTTGGATAGCTCTTGTCTTGTAATGTTTTCCTCCCCAAGGCTTGCTAGATTTTGTGGTAACAATCCCTTTGGAACAACTTTGTGTTGGCTCCGATTGGCTATAGATAGAGATAGATCCACCATATACCACGATTTGATAACATTTGTCAGGTGTGTCATGTTCGGGAGCTGGAGACAGAGATGCACCTCATTTTTTGGTGTCCCCTATACTACTATGAGATTAGAGGACACTATCAGTGTATCTATATGTTGGCCATTGGATAAACCAATGTCCCCTGTGTGTTTCGCGACATGGAGTAATTGCCTCTCATGGATCGTTATCTCTGGCGATGTGATCATTGACTAAGACTTGCGGGTTTTGGTCTAACGACAATTGTGATTACTAACAAGTGGTACCAAAGCATAGGTCAGGGGTTCGATACACACCTAACTCACATTGGTGGGGGAGATTGTTGGACTTTGTATAAACCAATGCTCCTCATGTGTTTCGTGACATAGACTAACTGCCTCTCATGGATCCTTATCTCTGGTGATGCGATCAGTTACTAACACCTGCAGGTTTTGGTCTAATGACAATTGTGATTACCAACACTATAGGGACTTTAGAGATTCCCTCTCTACTTTATTTCGATAACAGGATCAAAGATGCCTAGGCTTCTTCATCAAGGAGATTTTCAGTGACAGATTTCAACCCTTGCATGCAATTCCCTTCCGTGGGATGATGAGATCGATTACCCCATACTTCCTCGTTGATCCATCAGTCCAGATAAATAAATTACATACATCATTCTAGAGCACACCAAAGAATAGGATGAAGAGATGCCAAGGTTCTCCTTAACCTCCCCATTTGGGAAACCACCTGATATTATTGAGATTGGTTCAGAGATATCAAAACATACATTAGGCCATACATTCTCATAGCGTTAAAGAGATCGACTCTAGATATATCCAGAGTAGAGCACAAATCATCCATCAAATTACCTGCTAGATCTAGAGGGGCAACTCAAGATTTGTTTGGATCAGTGTTGTAGGAATTGTTCCTCCCAACCCCCATGTACCAAACCCTGGAACACGCACCATATAGTATCGTGGTCGAAGCTCCTCTAAAACTGTGCTTTGGGCTGAATTTGCATAAATATTGGAATTTTGGGACCAACGTGTGACAAGTCATGCTTTCATCCATTTGCTTAAATTTTTAACATTACCATTATTTGTTTCAAGATGTTTGAGAGTAGTTTCAACCTCGTTGGACTTCATATGGAGGAAATATAATTCCATATTCCATTCAAAATTCAATAGACTTAACATTTTTTAGGATTTCAGGCTGAATGAGATTGCAACATTTCATTAGGTTC
Source organism: Pinus tabuliformis (assembly GCA_031772625.1). Classification (NCBI taxonomy): domain Eukaryota; kingdom Viridiplantae; phylum Streptophyta; class Pinopsida; order Pinales; family Pinaceae; genus Pinus; species Pinus tabuliformis. Next base: position 168,295,163 of record CM062816.1, on the reverse strand, counting down.
TATCACATATAAGGGCATGTGATTGGCATTTAATCAAGAGCACCAAGCCCTATATGTGTGCTAGTGTTGGTGTTGTTGATTGTTTAACTCCTTTGTCACGACCTTAGCAAAAATGTTCATTTCACTCAAACGAAAATCTTTGATCAAGCATGTTAAGCTCTTTCTACCATATTTTAAGGCATGGATTAGTCAATTTGATCAGAATTGGGCAGTGTTGACCAATGCCCCTAAGGAATCAAGGTAGAGGAAAAGGCTAGACAAGAGGCGAAGAATGAAGGATGATATGAGTGATGAAGATCTCAATATAAGTGATGGTGGAACATTGTTTGTGAAGGAGTGGTAGAACATGCATGGCAGTGCTATCTCACAACCACAACATTTAGCAATATGGGTGCTTTCACAATTGTTGAACACTATAGAGATGTTTAGCAACTAGCTCAGTGTATTGTTCCAGACCATTTGGTCTTCATATTTCCTTGTGTAGATGGCGTATTTTGTAAACATAACAATTTGGTCATGTTATTGTTGCTAGTTACCAGACAACCTATTTCATTCCATAAGTCAATGGTTTTGTTTGTAACTTTTTTTTTTCAACTGAAGAAATCGTGCTTGGAGCAGCTTTCAAGCATACATCATCCTACCCTGGATTGGACCACATGACTTGTGGGAACCAAACCTCCCTACCTAACCGTTAGACCACATCCTTGAGACGTTATTTGTTTGTAACTTGTAGAATCTAGATTCTAGATGATTGATGCTCAAATAATTAATCATTAATGTCCTATGGATGGCATTTATATCTTGATTTATGTACAGTATGCATGTTTTCATATATTCTGCACTTAATTTGGCATTCTGGATGTTCTTTTTGAATATATATATATATATGATTATGGGATGTGTCACTTTTAAGTTTTAAGGATTTTTGGAAAATGACACTTTCAAAAATTCATTTTTAGAAAACACACCTGCTTTGCCCCTGCTTCATGCAATATTGGTTTGGAGTTTCATTTCTTTGACCTCAGATGTTAGGAGTATGCATCTAGGTTTCTTGATGGTTTCTAAAGACTTCAACAATGACTGAGTGCCATCCTTGCAATTGACCATCATACTCAGGAGGCCATGACATCATCAACCCCATCATCTAATCTCCCTCTCTTAGTCTCTCTCTTGACATGTTCGTATATTGGGTTCAACCTTTTCAGTCTTAGACAAACTCGTTTACTGTTTTACATCATCGTACCTTCGTGTTATGAACATAATAATAATAATAATGATGATGATGATAAGTTAATTAGTAATGAAAAGACGTTTCTTAACAAGAAGACATGGTTTTTAGTGAAAAGGGACTGCACCTAGGTATATATATTGGGGGTTGTCATTGTAGATGATCATTCCATCAATTATTTATTTATAAATACATTTATACAATTACAAATATATTCTCATCAGGTACAAACATGAACTGTTTGTTACATTAGTATCAGAGCCAATTTTAATGGCTAGCATATGTTTTTATTTCTTGAAATTATGAAACTAAAATATTTTTCTATGAATTAAGGGAAATCAATGAGTCAAACAAGGAATTGGTACAAAAAATCAATGAATTAATTAAAAATTGGTTGAAGGGTTTTAAAACGTTGAATTCACCACCTCTAATAGTGTTGTCTATTGGCCACACTCTGAGAATGTAGTGCCCTTACGGATAATATGCACAAGTCCCATCGTTTTATCAATAGCCTATGCCTATAATTAATGCTCTATGGCTAGCTTAGTCATGGCAACCTTCCTTGACAATGTTCAATTATCACACACTAACAATTACATTTGGCAGCATAGTTTTAAAAGTTGGTCAGCCTAAATCGAAAATCGGTCAAATCAGACTGTCAGATAGGCCCATGAAACAAACTGATAGAATAATCTAGTTGGAGGGTAGATTTGTACCAGTTAGGTACTGAACCGGCCAGTTTGGTCCCTAATCTGTACAAACAGGCCCTAACTGGTTAGTCTCAATACTAACTGACTGGTTCTTCAATTTTCATCCTTTTACTTAAATTTTTAACATTACCATGAATTGACTCAGGATGTTTGAGAGTGGTTCCAAAATCATTGGATTTCATATGGAGAAACTAGAATTATAAATCTCACTCAATATCCATTAATCTTAAAGTTTTGAGGATTTGACGATTTGGGGGTTTGCAATGTTTCCATTTGATTCTGTCAGGTGTGAGGGTATGGGATTGACATTTGATCAAGAGCATGAAGGCCTGTATGTACCTTGATGTTGGTGGTATTGATTGTTGAATTTCTCTACCATGGCCTGAACAAAAATTTATCCTTCTCTCAGAGAAAAAATAATTGGTTAGTCATGCTAAGATTTTTCTTCCATATTATAAGGTTGAGCAATCCAAGTCTGAAAATTTTGAGCTAGATGATGTCTATGTAGCTCTTGTTTATGATCCCGTTTCTAGTAGCAGTGAGTCAATGATGAGTTTGACGAATGATCATGTTGATCAGTGATTTGAAGTAGGTTGGTGTTCCAATAAATTGCAAAATTTTTTTTGGACTCTAGAGGCCACCTAAAGCCTCATTGATTATGTATTTTGTTGTTGATATGTATTTCACTCTATGCCATTTTGATATATTCACCCTTATATGGTATATAGATGAGAAAAGTTTGCATATTTGTCTCTAATGGTTTGGCTTCATGGTTTGAAATCTTAAAAATATATATATTTTAGTTAACAATTAATTATTTATGTATTTTTTCATATCTAGTTTATTGAATCCGATTTAATCTGGTTCCGGTTCAAATCCTAGCTAGATAGGTGGTTGGTTCAAAACCTGGTTCTGGTTATTAAAGCTATGCTTGCCACAACGTTGGCTATGAGAGAAACATCTTGAAAATGAATGGAATGGATAGAAAATAGGCCAGTCTCGATTTTGAAGTTGGTATTGAAAAACTAGTTACATTATCTGACCAATATTCCCACTGTGAAAATAGGCTTACCATTGGACGATCGAAATTGAATATTTTGGATTAGCAGCTCTGCTTGAAAAGGAATCTGTGAGAAGTTAAAGGATGTACCTGACATGGTATTGTGATTTCGATGATGACTCTTGTTTAGCGATTCATTTTAGGTGGTCGCGATCTTTTGCCAGTCAGCCCAAGAATTTATTCACTGGTCCTCCCCAATGAATTTCCCTCCCAAAAAGCACATTCATATTAGCTCCATATTAAAGATTTTGTTTGCAATTTTTGCATCAATTAAAATTTCTCAAACACCAGATGGCCTCTGGTCGAGGTCTTTGCAAAATATGTTGATTGCGTGTTCTATGTACGATACATATGTGGGGTATATGCAAGGGACAAATTTCATAGCAACAATGCCACTTCTTTACATGAATGAGGAGGGGGCGGCACATTAGTTAGGGCTTCAATGTGAAATGATTTGTTTTTATACAGGAATTAATGAGGCATGTCAGTTAGGCTTTTAACGTGACACTGAATAGTTGGCTATGAATTTCCGCTTTAAGTGTGATCTACCATATGTCGAAACTGAGAATTATGTTGTCAAAAACAGGTGTTCAACGCTGTGCCATTGTTGAAAATGTTGCTAGGAAGAAAAGTGCACAAGTTGAAGATTTTATATCCATTTTGTCCAAATTATCTGAAGGAGCACTGGTTCCGCTGGAATTTGTGAGTGTATGTAGTACAACTCAGTTTGTTAAAATGTTTGATGATAGGTATGAGTGGTATGTAGAGCTTGAGCTCTACTCTCGAGCTCATGTGACTGGACTATGGAATAGGAGGCCGAGAATGTTGTGATTTACATCTCTTCTACATTGCAAGCAAATGAGGAAGGGAATTATCCATCAAAAATATTTTATGAGAATATATCAGATTATGAAAGTATTGCTTCCATTGATTCTTCTGACAATGAAAAAGTTATTAAGACGACCCTTGTGACAATTAGTAGATACAACATCTAATGCCCTCGATTTACAATGTGAGCGATAGCCACCTGTCTGCTACAGGGGTGGTGATCTATCATTCTAAGACCTTGAAAATAGTCGTGGTTGACAAGTATACAATGCCCGTTTCTAGTATTCTTGGGCTTTAAAATTACACTTGGAAATGGTGAAATGAACTTGAAATTAGTAGCAACCTAAAGTTTTATAAAGTCAATTAAATTAATCTTGTTTTCAAGTAAAAGTGATTAACACCAAATCAAGTATTATTATATCAAGTAGAAGATTTATCGTGGAAAACACAAAAATCCTATGATATCCTTATTACATTTGCTTTGAGGACAAAGCAATCGTTAAGGGGATGGCAATGTTATGAACATAATAATAACAAATATTGATAAGTTACGTAGTAATGAAAAGACATGTCACATGTCTTATCAAGATTCAAGAAGACACTTCCATTAGTGAAAAGGCATGCCACCTAGGTATTTATATCTAGGGCTGTCATTGTAATATCATCATTCTATCAATTATTTATCTATCAATATATTATACAATTACAAATATTTTTTTTTTCAAAATACAAACAGGAACTGTTTTACACTGAGTTACGGTTTTATGCATATATTCAGGTTTCTTTCTTTGTATTCTTATTGGCATATTCTAGGACTTGTGCTGTCCCTCACACTGTGTGTTCGTACTTGTTGTACTCTTCAGTTCCATTGACCTACTTTTGAGGTTATTTGTTGGACATTAATAGAATTATCTCGTCTTATGTCATTATTACCAAAACCAGATTCTATTGACTTCTTCATAAATGGTCTACTTTTGAGGTTATTTGTTGGACATTAATAGAATTATCTCGTCTTATGTCATTATTACCAAAACCAGATTCTATTGACTTCTTCATAAATGGTATCCAAATATATGACAAGTTTCCAAAAATTGAACTTTCTAAATATGTAAAATATCCCAAAAGACTAGTTCTCAGAAATTGAATTTACCCTCTTAAACTCTCTCCTTCGCATGCCTGCACCAAGAACTTGATGTCAGATGCAAGTATGGTAATCTTGTCCAGTTTAAAAAAATTGCAAACTCCATATTGGTTTAAACGTATACTGATCCGTACATCTACCTAAAGCACTCACAGATCATTGATGTAGAATCAATCAAGATGTATCCACAGATAATCTGCGCTGAATCAATTACAGAAGTATCCATGAACAATTGATGCCAAATCAATCAAGTTGAAATTTTGAGAGGTTCATTTGGATTGAGAACATAACCGATTATCAAAAGTGACCATTTCAATGTCGATATGGACATTCATTGTAGCTGATTAATTAATAGCTTTTAACTAGAAGTAATACATAGGGGTAAGGTGTCCATTTGCTATATGCATAGAAGCCGTGGATAAGTTGTTAGTTTCTATTTCTTTAATGTATCGGTTGTGTTAGTACTGGCATTCTTCCATGCCAGGATAGTGGTGGAGTACTTGTAGTACGATGCAGATGTGAACAAGACTGTACATCCGTTTTTCTTGTAACAACTTGACATATTAAGCGACATACTTTCCATTGTCTTTTGCCTTGGTAGTCATGCTCGCACTATAAATTGGTGCATTATTGTGGTTATTGCTGTGGCAATCGATAAATACTGTTGTGATTCCTTTTATAATGGGTACACTGGAAGTCCGAATAAATATTCATTATTTAATCTACTTAGTGATTATTTTGTCTGTTTTTTTATGTAGTGTTATTGATAATGGATGTTGTTTTTGTCAAGGTTACGTTGTGTATGTATTCCGTCTATTTGGACAATACACTGACTAGTTGATTGGATTATGTATCTGTTTTTGTTAATTCTTATGCCAATGAAACTCTTTCTTTATGTCGGATATTTTGTGTCCACTAGTAATCACTCAAACATAGCAGGAAAGATGCTTATTTTTGGTGTTTGCTTCTCTGCTTTATATTAGATCGGAGTGCTAGAAATGGGGCATGATGGTTTGCAACCTGTTAGGAATCCAAGCGAGCTTTATATAAGTGAGTGGGATAGTGATCAAGATGTATTAGCTGGTGTAGCTCTTACAGTGATTATTGATGGGTCACGGCCATTCCTCATTCAAATTCAGGTACCTGTATTATTTTAGACATCTCTGTATTATCAACTTTGACTTTATGGAAAAATGAATGGAAAACTAGTTTACTTTCAGTAAGTCTTCCTTTCCGCTTTATGTAAGGTTTGTAAGGTTTGGTGGTACTACTGTTGATTCTTGGATTATTGAAAGACTGAGGTTTGTGTAAAAATCCTGTTGCTTATCAAGTATTATGGTAGATTATGATTATGCAGCTCCTTAAAGTTCTTGTCCATCTTATTGGTCTAGGAAGGATTGGTCCATGTTGCTTCATTATTTATGAAGATGTACTTTTGTATAATTTAAGGTGATATAAAAACTCAAAAGGAATGGTCTTGTTGTCCTTTGTTAATTCCCTCAGGTTATGTGTTGGTTAAGACATTGCATAAAGGATGGAAACAAGAGGGTAAAAAATATGAAGGTCTATTCATGGTGACTTGAATGTTTGGACTTGCATTTCATTCTCTTTTCTTGTTCGAAAATTATTTTTCTGAAATATGAGTAATGATATACCATTGAAAGTTGAAATGAAAATAGATGGCATGGTGGTGAACAACATCCTAATGGTGCATTCCCTTTCTGATGAAGACATGAAGACAATATTCATTGTACGACTGTTCCATGAATAGTTGTTAGCCTTTATTTTGATGTGATATCCAATTATTTTCTTAGAGGAGAGCTGTCAAACCAGATGAATAATCATCAAGGATAATTTTGGGATAAGTTAAAAACATAGATTGGAGAATATACGATCTTGGAGGAACTTGGGCATGGGAACATAACAATCGTTTCTAAGAATATTAATAGTTATCACACAGACTCTTACTTTTTGAGATAAAGTTCAAAATGGTCACATGTGATCTAAGCGAAACTAAGAGGGGGCCACTGTCACCTCACCAACACTCCTACGTTTTAGGTTGACTCTCATTTGGCTCAAGTGGGGTTTCCTTGGGTTAAGTGTTGAAAAGTGTAACTAGGTTCGGTCTTCATAATGACATGTGTAATTGTGATTTTATGTAATTGATGTAAAGAAGAAAAATAAAATTATTTTTCTAATGCTTGTCTCATGGGTTTCATGAGCAAGGAATTTAATTTTAGTTACGGCTCCCATTGTGAGCCTTAAGGGTTGGTCATCAAGTCATAGAGTCTAGGGAGTCATTGTTATGTATTGAAGACTTGTTGCACATTGTAAAAAGGTTTTTTTGATCATGTAAATTACCCTCCAAGACCTTGTCACAAGCTCACCTTCAAATCAGCCTAAGGAGGATTTTGTTGAGAAATCTAGGGCATTGAAAGTTAACAATTTTTCTGCTTGATAATTGCTTGTGATACATTTTTACTTTGTAGCTTATAATATTTTCTTCGTTATGTTATTATTGTGTTCTCTTCATCAAGACAATTACAAATATGCACAATAAAAGACAAGTGACATAGTATGTAGGCTTCTTAGCCAGGGCTAAAACCTCTCACCTCTTGAGAGGAAAACCTGATCAAAATTATTCTTCTAGATCTTCAATTGATAAGTAGCAAGAGCATGACACAGACCCTTGACTCTGGTATCCTACCAAGAACCTTGTCACTAACATTGATGTTCTGCCTATTCCTTTCGCTTGATCTCGAATTGCTCTCCTCGACTCCTTCTAGAGAAACTTAGTTTCTATCCTTCACACTGCTTCTTCTCGACTTCTTGTAGAGAAACTCGGTCTCTATGTTATCATTGGCTTCCTCTAGAGAATCTCAGTTTTTAGATCTTCTATCTCCGTCTCCCAGAAGAATCATTCCTTCGTTGTCCTAGAAGAAACCTCTTCTTTGCTTGCCCAAAAGAAACCTCTTCTTCGCCTGCCTAGAAGAATACCTTCTTCACTGCCCCTGATGAATGCGTCCTTCACTGATCTAGAAAAACCCTTCTTTGCTGCCCCTTAAGGATGTATTTCCCTGCCCCAGAAGAAAACCATTTCATTGTCCTTCCTTCGCACTTCTCTTCTGCCTCTTCTTCGCACTTTTGCTTCACCTTTACTTCGCACTTTTTCCTTCATCGAATTCAAGTCGAGTTTCTTGCTTCTAATGGAGGTCGAGTGTGACTATTTATACACCTCCACACGTTCGTTTAGGTCGACATGACAGCTGGAGGTAGGTCGACTTGTTCTAGAGAGTTCCTTCACCATTTGTAAGCCGACTTGAGGAGGATAGATGACAAGTTCTTGGAAGATTCTTTACGTAGACAAGATTGAACTTTTGCAAAGTGTAATATGAATTCATAACATTTTATGACTAGATTGTGAAATTTTTTGAATCTAACAAGTTAGGAATCCTAAACTGATTTGCATTTCCTACATGTGTTCTTCATTTTAATAAGTTATTTTCAAAAATATTTAGAAAATATTAATGAAAATACACTCTAGTCTACAAAAATATACAGATCAAGTACTGAAAAATAAATGAGACAACCTTACAAAGGACACAGTTATTTTTGGACTAAAAGTACCTGGAAAAACCCAATGCGGGAAAACCAGTGCAACAACTCTGAGGGTTCTCTATTATTAAGCAGTAGTTCTGAATACAAATGCTCTTGCCCTCCTAACAAACCAGTGATGGAGAAATACAATGGCGGAAAATTTGAGTGAGTTTTACCTTACTTCACCCGGTAGATCCCGACTGATCCGATAGCAAAACTGGCTAGTCCTGACTACTACTGCGCTTCCCCTTCGCAGTAACTGCGTGGGCTTGAGTGGAGCTCTCTGAGGCTTTGCTTCAGCTCTGCGTCAAGTCTTCTGCCCACTGCGTCAGATTTCCCCGTTGTTCCAACAGTTCCCAATAGTTTTGGCTATTTTGCATGGAAGGCAACTCCCTCCTCTGCGCTGGCACTTCTGACTCTGCATGAAGACTGCGTGGGCCCAGACTGGCCCAGCGTCAGCTCCAGTGTTCCATGGGGACTCCCCCCCCCCCTAGGGGTCTAGTTTCCTCGCTCCGGGGACTTGGGGACGAGTAGGGGACGTTTCCCCACGCTCCCAAAATGGAGGAAACTCAGGGGGATGTGCCAGGGAAACGTTTCCCTTCCCTGAGGGGGCGTTTTCGAAAAGGGGGACGTGGGGGGTGTGGGGGACGAGAGGGGGCGAGAGGGGATGTGGGGGGACGAGGGGGGACGTGGCACACCTTTAATGCATTAAAAACCATTTTAATTAACTAAACTCTGAACTTAATCTTTAATTAAGAGTTAATTAACGTTTAGGGTTTTGGAAAATCATTGTTTCATGTTATAAAAATGGCACCTTGAACCATGAACAACACACTCACAACCTTTGCAAGTTCGCTGAGCCTCACAGCGTTGGATTTCGTTGTTCGGATTTTAATAAATAGTGCCTGTATCATTATTGATTGTATTAGGAATTGTATACAAAAGGTAAATTACCTAAAAAAAGTCAGTGAATTAATACAACTTGTTGAAAGTGCAAGCTAGGAAAACCAAGACCTTGAATCGGTTCAATATGGGCTCTCCCCGTTCATGGTGATAGTAGGTTTAGGAAAAGAGCCTACTGTCGCATGTTCTGAAAAGTGGATCTGACTATTTTAGTATTTTGTTTCCAGGAACCAATTAACCACATGTATGGGTGAAAAATCCGACTTGTAAAAACTTAAAAGACTACCTCCTTGACTACCATGCGTTGTGTTGATGAGACCTGATTGAAATATAATATTGTTGATATAATAAGACCTGATTAAAATACAGAATGTTGATATTCCACCAGCCACCCAACTACTTTCCTATATGATTTCTCAAAATTCTGCCCTGACATCTAATTTTGATCCCATGAGAACTTAAAGGGTTCAAAATATACATTCGCTCAAAGAAAGAAAGCAGCAGGATCTGTAAAATGGAAACTAACTAAGCAGTCTAACAACATGAAAAGAAGAAAGTAACTTCCACTTACGTGTCTATCATTTTTTGCATGAGATTGCTGATGGAAAAATCTATGGCACAAGGTTATGGCTATCACAATGGTTACCTGGGAACTAAATAAACAATAGACAGTCAGCCTATTACTATATTAGGCCTATGGTATTTACTTGTGGAAAAAGCATCCAGGTTCTGTTTAGTCCAAGTTCTAAAAATTATTTCTTTTAGACCTTTTCTCTAGGTTAGCAGTATCTAAAACAAAATTGTGAAGGTATATCAGACCTATGGGCTAGTCCTATGGAAGCATTGCCAAATAGGCTATTCATATATTAATATTATCAGTTGAAAATCTACGGCCTGCCTAACTAATATGTCAAGAACTTAGAAGTCCAGTTTCTCAAAATCATTATACATAATCCACTATAGTTCTGAGTTCTCTCTATGTTTAAGTTTTCTTCTAAGAAGGACAATTCTCTCTTTGTTTAAGTTTTCTTTTAAGAAGGATTGTGTAAATTTTCAAATTCATTGCTTTCTTGCTCCAGGAATTCATATCAATGATAGTGCTTTGCAGGTTTTCAATTCAAACCAAATTCTCATAGTGGACTCAATTAATAAATTATATTTTATATTTATAAATTTTTAAGACCCTGACGCTCCCCCACGTTTCCTAAAAAATGGTAGGGAGCTTTTGCATAGGCCGCTCTCGTGCCCCCTCGCTCCCTCGCCCCCTCGTCCCGGAACCTTGGTGGAACATTGGTCAGCTCTCTCGGCTACTGAGCTGCCTCCACAAGCTTCTCTCTACCTCTTTGTCAGTATTTCCAAACTATTTATGCCCCTTTGCTGCAAGAGATCGCCTCAATCGATTTTTCCTCCTGAGAACTTCTCACTTCAGAAAATCGATTTCTTGAACTGTCTGTTTGTATTCTCCAATTGAACCCAAGCCTTCCTTTATACTTTTCCTGTTGAGAAATCAATGACTATAATCTACTCTCTAATCAATGACTAAGATTAAATTAGATTTGATCCTCGTCTCTTAGAAGCTTCTCACCCATATTTTCATTAATACTCATTAATATTTTAATTTTCCTAAGTTTAGATTCAGGAACCCCATTAAAAATATTAATTATTTCAGTGTTGATAATATCGGTATCGGGAAAATATCGGCGAGGGTCCGGAAAATATCTTATCGGCAATATCGACGAAAATATCGGCAAAATATCGGCAAATATCGGCAAGCATAAAAAATGCATAATATATTCATTTTTTTCAGATTTCTAAACATATAAAGCAATAACAACATGAACTAAACACATTTGCACATAAATATGAAGAAGACATTGATATATATGATGTCAAATAGAAATGATACATCAAACTTCAAAGGCGATACCAAATCCTGCTGATCCCTGATAATTGTCCAATCAAGGACTCAAACAAAATAACATCACATATCCTACTGATCCCTGATAGTGATAAATTGATAATTGTCCAATCAAGGACTCAAAGAAAAATAACATCACATATCCCGTTGATCCCTGATAGTGATAATTGTCCAATCAAGGACTCAAACAAAACAACATCACATATATAAAACTTTAAAAGTATTTCATCATCATGAGTTATAAACTTATATGTAGCAAAAGTTGCAAAACAAATAAAACTAGCAGCTATCTATCTGAGACCATTGGCCTCTCCCTAGCATCTTTCTTTCTGTCTTGTTCAGCAATTGCTTCACGAGCTTTTTGTATAACCTCTGCACTAGAAACCATACAAGGCATCACATCTGCATCATATGCAGAGAGTTTAGCTAGATGGTATTTCAATCGTGTAATCCCTCCTGATATCTTGGTCCCACACAAGTTGCATGATATATATGCCTGATTTGCCCCACCAACAGCCTCCCCATACTCCCAAAATGGGTCCAAGGCTTTTGGCATATTTGACATTTGTAGTGAACTAATTCAAACCTAGGGCACAAAAAAAACAAAAAAATGGCATTAAACCCCCCAACACAAAATGAAAAAATAATAAATAATAACAACCTCATTCAAAAAAAATTACTATATTATTTGCATTTTGCAATGTGAATGAAAAATGGCAATAAGAGGGTGCATAAGAAAGTTGAAAAAAAAATGAAGCTTGCTGTCCAAATATGGAGAAAACCCTTGCATTGGTTCATGGGCATGAAAATCATAGCAAATGGAAAAAAACAAAGCAACAAAATGTTGGTAGACAAAGAGGCAAGCAAGCATAACCCTAAATCTATAAAAAAATCATTAACATAGGGGTTTTTAAGAACATACCTGCTAATGGAAGAAATGAAGTTTGTCTCACTATTCTTCAATCTTTGATCCACAAAAAAATCTTAATTGGTGGTGATAATCGTCGTTTGATCTTCAAACCCTCCTTGACAAGCACCACAAAACTCTTTCCCTTTCTTCTCCAACACTTAGAAACAGAAATGAAGAAAAAAAACCAATTTTCGTTTTTTATAGGCCTCCCTGCCCAACATCCTCTGCATTGCTGCATCTTGTACTGCTGCCCATGGTTCTGCCACTGGCACTGCTGCATCTGTACGACAGCTCCCTCTGCATTTGTGCTGTTGCTGGTCCTTTCTCCTAGCACTACATCCGCACTGTACCTTCCTCTGCATCTGTGTTGTTGTTGGTCCTTTCTCTCAACACTGCATCTGCATTGCAACTCCCTCTTCATTCGTGCTGCTAACACACTACTTCTGAAAGGGGTTCTTTACCATCCCCATCTTTTCTCTGAAGTGGTCAAATTTTGACTTTCCAAGGGCCTTGGTGAGGATATTTGCCACTTGTTCCCCTGTAGGAGTGTAACTCAATTGTACAATTCCACGTTGGACACAATCTCTGACAAAGTGACACCAGATATCAATATGCTTTGACCTATCATGAAATACTGGATTCTCAGAGAGTTTGATGCAACTCTGATTATCACACATGATCCTGGTTGCCTCCATATTTCTTCTGAATAGGTTTACCGACAGTTTTCTAAGCCATATGGCCTCACACGAAGTTGTGCTTGCTGCCATATATTCTGCCTCAAACGAGCTCAGAGCCACGTACTTCTGTTTCCTACTGCACCAGGAGGTTATTCCAAATCCAATATTGAAACAGTACCCAAAGGTACTTTTCTGATCCACTGAACTTCTTGCCCAATCTACATCAGTAAACCGCTCAACTTGGTATCCTTCCCTTTGTTGTACAAAAGCCCATAATCAACTATTCCCTGTAAATACCTGAGAATGTGCTTGTCTGTTGCCTAGTGAGCCCTCTTTAGTTCCACCATGAACTGACTGAGGGTGTTGACAACATAGCAAATATATGGCCTGGTATTGACTAGATACATCAGGGACCCTATGAGGTGTCGGTATAGGGTGGGATCGACATCCTTGTCTTCTGAAGCATTAATCTTCTTCCAGTTGGTGATCATTGGCGTAGCTATAGGTCTACAGTCTCCCATCCTGAACCTTTTCAGAATTTTTGTAGCATACTTTCCTTGCCCGAGGAAGATTTCTCCTTTCTGCTGTCAGACTTCTAACCCTAGAAAATAGTGCATTCGTCCCAAATCCTTCATATCAAAGTCTGTGGCTAGATTCTTCTTGTAGTCTTCAATGAGTCTGGATGATCCTGTCATGAAGAGATCATTCACATATAATACTAAGATAAGCTCGCTCTCTGCGACCAGATAGTAGAGATTCGGATTTGCGTCACTCTTGAAAAACCCCATCTTTTGCAAGCAGCCATCTATTCGACCATACCACGCTCTTGGTGCCTGCTTCAGCCCATACAAGGCTTTCTTCAGTTTGCATACATGAGACTTCTTCTCATGAGTTTCAAAGCCCTCTGGTTGTTCAATGTATAATTCTTCTTCTATTACCCTATTCGGAAATGTCGTCTTCACATCCATCTGATGGATCTCCCATCCCATCTGGGCTGCAAGAGATATCACAGTCCTAATAGATGTATACCTAGCTACCACGACGATGGTTTCCTCATAGTCAATCCCTTCCTTTTGAGCATACCCCTTAGCCACAAACCTGGCTTTGTATTTTTCAATACTGCCATCTGCAGTATATTTGATCTTGTAGATCCATCTTGAACCTACCACAGATCTGTCTTGAGGCCTTGACACCACCTCCCAGACATCGTTTACCATTATGGAGTTATACTTCTCCACCATCGCATCTAGCCAGACCTGATGCTGAGCTGCCTCCTTGAAGCTGGAAGGCTCTCCATTTTGAGCTACTAACGCCTGATACCTGTCTGGCTATTTTTGCTCCCTTTTACTGTTCCTTGGCTCTCTAATGAAGTTCTTTGCATCACGCAGAATCTGACGCAGTTCCCTGCTGGTTCTTCCTCTGCCAACAGGTGCTTTTGTTTGCTCCTCTTCCTTATCTTGAGAATCTTCCTGATCTGTGGAAGGATTCTTCACTTTTGTTGGTTGGAAAGGCATGACAAACGGATCCTCTTTCGACTGCTCCTTGGAAGGCATTTTGTGAGATCTTCTAAGAGCTCTGTCCTCCATGAACTTTACATCTCGTCGTACTACTACCTTCCTGCTCCCTGGAAGGTAGATCCTGTATGCCTTAGCATTCTCGCTATATCCTGCCAGTTACCCCTTTTCTACAGTCTGATCTGAGTTCTTTCTCTTTTCTTCGGGTATGTGACAATATGCAAAACTCCCAAATATCCTAAAATTACTGACTTCATTTGTCTTCCCAGTGAAGACTTTCTCTGGAGTAATGTTGCCCAATGCCCGATGAGGAGTCTTGTCCTGAACGTAGACAACTGTGTTGCATGCTTCTGTCCACAGGAATTTTGGCATATCCTGATCGTATAGCATGGCCCTAGCTGCTTCTACAATAGTCCTCTTTTTCCTTTTTGCCACCCCATTCTGCTCCGGATTGTAGGGAGTTGTCCACTCTCTTCTGATGCCCTCCTTAGCGCAAAAATCAATGAAGCCCTTATTGACATATTTTCCACCATTATTTGAGCGCAAGACTTTTATTTTCTTACCTGTCAGATTCTCCTCTAGAGCCTTGAACTCCTTGAATCGACAGGAAACCTCATCCTTGGTTGTCAAAAAATAGATCCAAGTTTTCCTTGAGTGGTCATCAATGAAAGTAAGGAAATACTTGGGACTGCTGAGAGCTTTGACAGACATAGGTCCACAGATACAAAGATATTTGAGTGTATCAATCCTAGTACACTCTTGGCCCTGTGGTTGCTCCTAAGAAATGCCGCCTTGGCATACTTTCCTAAAGCGCATCCCCTACATACATCATCTCGTTCCGTACTCAGATTTGGAACTCCTGTTACAGTGCTCCTAAGAATTCTCAGAGCTCCATGGTGCAAGTGACCCATTCTTCTGTGCCATAGTTTGTTCAAGGCGTTGTTCCCATGACTGCCTATTAGTGCCATTGGAGATTCTAATTGTAATTTGTAGAACCGATTACTTTTGATCCCGATCTGTACTTTCTTTTTCCAGCTTGGTTGTTTGATGTATACCTTTTCCTTGATGAAGTAGATGTCATAGCCCTTTCCTTGTAGTTGTGACACGGAAAGTAAGTTCATCCCCAATCCTGGCACATGCAACACATTTGTGGCATGGAACTGCTCTCTTGATTATGTCTGAAAAACTATGGCACACTTTCCTATTGGAGTACACTTTGCCTTGTTTCCCATGGTGATCTGAAAATTCATCTTCTCTTCTCGATAATCTGAGAAACACTCCCTGATTCCTGTCATATGCCATGAGGCTCCACTTTCTATATACCATACTTATGATGAGGCAACATTAGTCACAAACACCACTCTTTCTTCCAACCTGGAAGCCAACATAGAGAAATCGAAATCTCTCTCTCTTGTGCAATCTTCTGAAAATTTGTGTGAGTCCCCTGAGGTGGATGCCTCTGCATCGTGGTCTTGACTAGAACTGATTTTCCCTTTCTGTCTCTAATTATTTGCTCTGATACCATGTGAAAATTCTACCACTGCAGCATCTGACTTACTTTTGCTACTTATTTCATCATAAGTTATTCATGAAATTACTTCAACAAACATTAAAATAAATACTGTTGTAGATATCACATCGTAATACAGAAACAAAAATATGCAGACATTGACACAGTTATTTTGGACAATGTCCCCAGAAAAATCCAATGTGGGAAAACCGGTGCAGCAAGGGAGGATTTTATTATTTAGCAATTTTCTTGTACAACAAGGTGCCAAACTGGCTTACCCATAGATAGACAAACTTCCAACACTTTCCTAAACCCAGTGTAGGCCCTACTGACCTCTGCTATAGCCTGAAACCCTCTGCGTTAGCCTAGTGAGGCTTTGCGCAACCTTTTTGGGCTTCTGTGTCACTCCTGCAGCCTCTGCATGGATGACGCAGGCCCTTCTGGTTCTGCGTGGCATCCTTTGGCTTTGCGTCTGCCTCTTCTGCAATGATCTCCCGTCTCTCTGTTCCGTACTTGTTGCCTCTTGACTGCTCTCCAGACCACTGGTTCAATTTCTCAGCAAAGCCCGCTCTAGAAATTGAATTGACTGGTCTCCTTTAGTGTGTTCTCCAAGTGCCCCTCTAGCCTGCTCTTATAGTTTTTCTGTTGACATTCCAACGGCCGAGATTAAGTCCCTAATCAATGGCTAAGATTAGATCTGACTTGATCCATGTCTTTTGGACCATTTTAACACACATTCATATTAGTACACATTAATATTTTATTTTTCCTAAGTTTAGGCTTAGGAACTCCATTAAAAATATTAATTATTTTAATATCTCCTGATCTGTTTAGAATCTGCCTAAACTCTTTCTGGGTATTGGAGATCTCATGTGCCCCAACCTCTCCACCAAATTTCGTGGCTAGAGCACATCCGATGCTACCCCAAATCAACAGTTAGTGACCCAAGACTTCAGTCAAGAACCCCAAATGTAATGGTGTGACCTTATTTATTGTGTGAAGGCTTTGTTTATTGCGCGCATGGTCGAAGGAAACAATTTAGAAGGAAATTAAGTTGTCCCAAAAAGGGGGTTTCTTCAATAATTCGTTTACCCAAGTAAGGGTTTTTAATAGCTGTTGGGTGAAAGAACTAAAAATTTGAGAAACTGTTTTTCCCACCAAAGGATGGGTAACTTGGCACCATCGAATTCCCTACTAATTTCTATAAAAAGAAGCCAATTCTCACTTTATTAATCATCTAGTCTAGTATGAATTCTATCTCTGAATTTTGTTCTAGCTTTGTCACGCCTAACCTGAAGGACAAATCGAAGTTTGAAACTTTTCTTCGAGGGTTTATGCTTTTGAAAATGGTTTTCGCTGATGGTCTAGTTCAAATTTAATGGGTCTTGTGTTCATTGAAGGATCAGGATTTGTTTGATGCACACCCGTATTGATGACACTTCGACCCTAGAACAGACATATCCGAGGCATCTAATTTGACACTATTTTGAGCCTATGGTTTGCGGATCTCAAGCAGGGTTAGGGTTTCAACAGCAAAACATATCTTTGCCATCCACATTTGAAGCAGATTTGATTTGAGATCTTGATTGACTATTGAGGGAAAATTGAATACCTCTATCCTAAAACTATAAACGACCACAAGTCTCTATGAAGAACGAGTGGCAGATTTTGTGATCTATTCTCATTGGCAATGGAGGCCCCGTATGCCAGGTCTTGAGGACAAGCTTTGGCATCTGTCTATTTTAAAATTTCAGAGAAGGTTTTTATTCTTTCGTAGGGTTTTCGCTTGGGTTCATTTTAAAGGGGCAAAGCTAAGCATTCTGAGCATATTACCTTATCTTTTGAAATCACTAACCTTTTGAAGACTCATCCCCTTTTACAGACCTTGTTACTTTGTAATCCTTGAAGGCAGTCCAAACATTGAATTATTAGCTTTTCTGAAGATCAGATCTGCATTTCTGTAGTAGTTGACTTGTTAACAATGCTGGAATAGATCCAAGATTCCATGCGAGTTATAGCCTCATTTCTCTCCTTTATAATGTTAGTTGGGTTTGAAATCTTGTTGCAATAACACATCTCCCTGATTTGATCGTTAACCTGTTAGTGTAGTCATTTCAGTATCATGTGCAAGCTCACTCTGATGATCTCTTGCAAACAGTAGTCTGTGCCCTCACTGATTCTGTGGAGGTCAAGTTTGAAAAGGTTGATTTGGTTTGGATCAAATCTGGTGGAGTAGTAACAACTGCCACAAAACTAACATTTCGTTAATTGGAGTAGCATCATTTGTTGAATACTAAACGGTGACAGACTTGGACCATCATGGGTCAATTTGAGGTAAATCCAAGTTTATCAAGTGTAAAGCACTGGAGTGTGAAGACTTGATAGCACTAAGGCATGAGCTTTGGTACGTGCGGCAGTACTGGAGGATTACATTGATCAAGCATAAATATTGTTTATAGTCGTTGAAGCATACATCCTCAACGAGTTCCATAGCGTTGAAACATTGGGACTATATTACAGTATCCTAGATCCGTCTACAGTTGGATGCAAGTCATTCCCAAGTCAATTTACGAGCTAAAGAGAAGGCATTTCAGTGAATCTTCATATGCAGAGACCTAGATGTATGACAAAAATAGTTGTTTTGGATATCCTGAGCATTGACCTAAGCAGTAAAACTGTAGCAGTAAGGCAACATCACAGATATTGTTTGGCAAGATAAAACTCTGTACCTGTGATTGGATTAATATACCTCTGTCTATCTGTTGTGAGTCTTCACTGAGGTTGGTGGCAATTTTGTAGACTATTCTTTGCTAAGTTTCACGGTATGGCAAATTACAATATTTGAAGGAGTAGTCCTGAATCACCAGTATATTGTTGACTGAAGCTGAAGTGTC
Source organism: Pinus tabuliformis (assembly GCA_031772625.1). Classification (NCBI taxonomy): domain Eukaryota; kingdom Viridiplantae; phylum Streptophyta; class Pinopsida; order Pinales; family Pinaceae; genus Pinus; species Pinus tabuliformis. The sequence continues at coordinate 168,276,273 of CM062816.1, read as the reverse complement.
TATCATCAAGACAAAGCAATTCTAGGGTACTCCTCCTTGTGGTTAACTGTGGAAACCTTGGAGAGGGTCTGCAATTGAGAATTGATGATAAGCTGAGTAGAATATACATCACAGTTGCTTTGTTGCCCAACACTTCTTATTGACCTCAGACCCAAGACATTGATTGATTGGCAGTTGACCGATATGTTGACTTGATAACCTTGATATGGCAGTGACCTTGTTGTACAACAGTGATATGGTAGTGACCTTGTATCGCTGTAACATTAAGACAATATTTCTATGACAGTGATGTTGTGACAGTTTCTCTATGACGTTGTCTCTTTGACAATGATGTAGTATCAGTGGCAGTGCGAAGTGAATGATGGTAGTAGCAATAGTAACAGTGAGAAGTTACAACAATGGAAATAGGTGAAACATAGGACAGGAGTAGTAGTTAAGTACAACAACAATGACAATAGATAGACGCAACATTGAAGTGCAGTAGCAGTGATAGTAGCAGACATTGCTGAAGTGGCAGCAACAGAGTGACGAAGTGCAGCAACAGTGGCAACAGTGGACATTGATGAAGAGTAGCAGCAGTGGACACTGGTAGTGCAGCTGCAGTAGCAGAAGCAGCGACAATGGAGTGCAACAACTGATGCAGAGCGTATTGTAGTTGTGTCTGGTACGGGAGCCCAAACTCCTTCATGTTGCATTTGCTTTCTTCCAGCATTGCTCGTAAAACCCTTGGGGAGTCTTGTACTTCCTTCCAGTTCAACTGGTAAATTTGTATGTAAACCATACATAACAAAGTTTGTTGAGTAAAATCTTTTGTGTACTGACGTGGTGATGTTTCATGTTTGTTTGATGCTCTGAATATTTTAAAGGATAATCTAACCAATTGTGTAAAAGAAGGGAAATACTGATTCAGCCCCTTGTCAGTATTTCTAACCATTGAGACAAATGCTACCTCCTATGATTGAGATTGATGGATTCTACCATGATGATTCAGAATTTGGAGGGCTTGACTTGGCACTTCGAGGTTGAATTCTTGTATTAGTATTGGATTTCTCACTTTGATCTGGTTCTATAAGAAGAGAAGTTGGTTGGGTTTTCACCCTTGTGGTGTTTGCCCTGGCTTGGAGCATATATCCTTGTGTCCTTTGTCTGTTGTGATCTTCATGTTTTGTACTTTTGGTAATTGCTTGATGAAAGAAGATAATGTAAAATTTAATAAAGAAACCAACACATTCACGAGTAATTATCATGATAGAGAAATCAACCCTAATTCATAAGTTATTGATTTCTCAACAATTATAGAGTATGGGCTGAGCTATGTCGGAGGTGATGGAGTTAGTTTGGTGGGCTATACAGATGCAAATTGGGCAGGCAATTTTGTTGACATGAAAAGAACTTCTAGGTGTTGTTTCAACTTGGGATCATGAACGGTTTCTTGGTTCAGCTAGAAACGTAATTCAGTTGCACTGAGCTTTGCAAAGGGAGAGTATATGGCCGCAAGTTTGACCTCATGTGAAGCCATTTGGCTTCGCAAGTTGCTCACAGGTTTATTTGGTTAGGAGATGGAAGCTAAAGTCTTACACTATGATAATCAAAGTTGCATAAAACTCTTGGAGAATCCAGTGATCCATGGCAGGTCAAAACACATTGAGATCGGATGTCACTTTGTCGAAAACTGTGTTTAGAGAGGAGCTGTAAAGATCATACATATTCCCACATGTGAACACGTGGCATGTTGATTTGGGGTAGCATTGGATGTGCTCTAAGCCTCAAATTTTGTAGGGAGGCTTGGGCACATGCATTCCAAAGAACCCAGAAATCATTTTGGGAAATTCCACCCAGAGACGATTATTTTAAAACAATTAATATTTTTAATGGGGTTCCTAAGTCTAAACTTAGGAAAATTAAAATATTAATGGGTATTAATCTAATTGTGGGTGAATCTTTTAGATAAAGACAAAGATCAAGTCAAAACGATCTGAGCCTTTGATTAGGAGTTAATGTAGGCCGGTGGTTATCCAACGGGAAGATATAAGAAGGGGCTTGAGGGACATTTGGAAGACACACCACGCAGATACTCAGTTGCCTGAGTAAAATTGATTTTATCACTGGTCGAATTTCGACAAGAGAAAATCGATATAGAGGGAGAGTTGTAGGTGGAGGGGAGACAGAGTTCAGTCAGAGAAACAACAATGAAGATGCAGAACAGTAAATGGACAATGTTGGGCAGACTGACGCTGGGAGAGACCAAGCTGGCTTGGGTGACGTAGGCATTGCGCAGACCAGTCCAGGGGCCAGAGAAAGTGATGCTGGGCAAGCCAGAGAGACGTAGAGGGTGGAGGAACTTCTCTCTCGGGTCAGATACTTGTTCACAAACGTTTTTAAATTTTTCTCAGAAAACCTTGTTCTATACTACTGGGTGTAATTGTACATGAAGAGTTTTGGGGAAGAATAATAAAATCCTCATCCGCTGCACTGATTTTCCCACATTGGGTTTTTCCAGGGACAATTGTCCAAGAATAACTGTGTCATTGTGATTGTATTTGTGCCAACATTTTACTGACATTTACTTTCTGCAATGTTTTAATTGTGAAGGCTGCAGTAGAATATATTTTGATATTTGCTGTAAGAATACAATAGATAACTTATTTATGAGGTAATAAATAGAAGAAATATATTAATCACTCTAGTAGGATTTCTATTTATAAATTTTCACATGGCAAACATTCTAACAAAGGCTTTTATGAAAGGAAAGTTTGTATTTTTCAAGGATAACCTGGGGATGGTGCAGAACACCTTCCTCGCTAAAAGGGAGTGTTGAAATTAGCTCGGACAGGTGCTTTCACATAGGCTTGGTGTCTTAGTATCTGAAAGTGGTCCAACATATGCTTTTGCCCAATATGACTTTATATTTATAAAGTGACTTTTACTTTGTGACTAAAAGTGACTTAAGTTGCATAAATGAAACATTAAGTCATGACTGTCGATCTCAAGCGGGCAAGAGTTAATCTTGGCAGTCCATCTCTTTGAAAATCTAGGGTTAGGCATTTGGTCATTAAAGGGATAAAAGGCAAAAAGGGAAGCAGAGAAGACACATTACATAAATAGAGTTTTGGAGAGCTGAAGGAGAAAAGTGAGAGGAAATCGATTTGTAGAGGAAAAGAATTGCATTCAGATTCAGGAGCACAAATCCTAGAATGAGCACGCATTCCTAGAGGGTGCATTAGGGCAGCCAGGCTTGCATGCTTTTTCTAAGCAGTCAGGCTGATTTTGTGGAGGCTGTACAGGCTGTATGGATAGTGCAGGAGCAGCAAGAGAGGGCTGATCCTTAGCACGGGTTTCAAGGCAGATTAGGGCTGTATTTTTCAGCTGGCACGTGTTCTAGGCAGGCCATACAGCTATAGGATGGGCTCGACTATTTCGGGCACATTTCCCAGTGAAATTTCAGAGCTGTACCAGGTTCTATGTTGCTGTAAATAATTCTTAGATTGTTTTCTGCGAGTAAAATATATAAAAACAGCTGTTGCTGGTTTTCCTCTTTGGGGTTTCCAGGGTAAAATATCTGTCATTTTGTGATTGGTTTCTGTGTTTTTCTGCTTTAGTTAAAGTTATAAATTTCTGTGCATTGGTGTTCTGAAAAACTATATTTAGAAATGTGGGTAGACAAGTTTTCATTGGTACGGTAATCAGATTAGAGTTTAGAAACTAACAAATAGAACCTCAATTTTCTGAGTAAATACCAAATTTCATGAAAATGGTCTGCAGTGTGCCATTAGCTGTCTTTTATTAGTTTCTAAAATTCTATGTTTTGTAAATCGTTACTTATATTAGGTATTTTTTAAGAGTATATATTAGGAGGAATTTTCTGAAGGCTATGACTAAAGATGACTATAAATTTTATTTTTGGCATACTGTCTGCCTGCTTTGCTGGTCTTATTCTATGGCAGCTTTCCTTGTGCACCTTTTGCTGCAGCCCTTTTTAATATAATTTAACTAGTTTCTGTTTGAAGGAAAACTTACATAATATACATTACAAGACAAGAAGCTTGCGACTACTTATTGTGATGAAGACCAAAGGTTCTTGACTAACGTATTGACATGGCTTAGAGTTGGTGAGTTAGGTGGACCAGTCTCTTCAGTCTATTGTAGTTACAAGTCTGCTTTTCTGTTTATGTTCATTGAATTAATCCTTGCTTATTATTATCATAATTCTAGTTGAGATATTTGAATAGGTAAAAAAATAACTTCTCTCTATATTCATCATATTTATATGGTTGGAGGTACATGTAGCCTGGGGTGGGATTGATTATTATGTAAGTTAGAGGACTAGAATATGTCTTCCATTATGTCACTGATGTTTGCATTAAAATTTATAGCTTGAAATAACCTAATATTGACAGTTAACTTGCATGTTGTTGGATTGACAAAATTTACATTTTGTTAATGTGAATATAAGAAATAGTGTCAATTAAGAATCATGTCAAAGTTTGAGGATGTCTCATGTATAAGTTGTTTGAGTTACTCAAACCACGATGGAAACAAAAAGGATCTCTTGATGCCTAGTATTTTAGAGTGCTTGTTTGCGTGATTGGAAGTATTGTTATTCATGAGTTTATTTCTTGCCTTTATTACTTCTAACATGTAATAATATGTGACCTGTCCATAGGCATTGTGTTGTACGAGGGCAGCATTTGGGATATCAGCTGTGGGGCGTTTTAATGGTGTTGAAGATAAAAGGGCTGTAATTATTATTGCGGCAAGTACATGTTCCAATTTGATATCCTTGTTTAAGCATTCTATGCAATGGCTTTGTTGGGCTCACATATTTTTATATTTTAGATTTTAGGACACGTTGGTTAATCAATGGATGAACTTTTATTATAGGATCACAGAGTTTTATACCTTGTTGCAGCATTCCAGACATTCTGATAGATATGCAACATTACTCTTTTACGTATATCTTGTTTCTACGTTGTTGTAGGTGCTTGAAAAGCAGGCTGGTGTTAAATTTCACGAAAGTGTAAGTTTGTAGAAACCCTGTCAAGTTCATTATAAAGAATCAAATTTGTTTTTAAGCTTTTATTCTCCTTGATCTTATTCTGATCTACATCTCTTCCACTATTAATTTTAAAACATCATTTCTTTTTGTTTGGCACATATGTTTCCATTTACAACATAACAATGCCATTAAGGTTGAAAGAAAGAAATAAATGTCATGTAAGCCAATCCGGACTGGTCAACCCAAAACTAGGAACTGGACTGGAACTGGAAAGAAAACAGGCCAAAAAATCAATTTGTTAATATATATATATATATATATATAGAGAGAGAGAGAGAGAGAGAGAGAGAGATCTGTGTGTGTGTATGGATGAATCAAAACCATTGTATACCCACGTATGCAAAATTTCTCATATGTATAATAACTAATGGTGCATATAACCAAAATAGCACCAACTGTAATCCATCTCTGAACCAAAAATACATTAACAAAGAGGCTTTAAATGGTCTCTAGGGTCCATAAAAATCATGCGACAATAAATAATGCATATGATCAAATTCATTGCCTATATTGGGATCCTCATTATCAATATCACCTACTAAGCATTAGATGAAGATAGAAAAAGCTTAACATGCTGAATCAGTGTTTTAGCTTGAGTGAAGGGTACATAATTACTAGTTCCAAGAGAGAGGAGTTCAACAATCAAATGCTGCCAACATCAAGGTACATAGAGGGCTTGGTGCTCTTAATTTAAATGCTAATTCCATACCCTCATACATGAAAAAATACCATGGAAACATTGCAATACTGTCAATCGTGAAACCTGAAAAGTATAAAGTCCACTGAATTTTGAATGGGATCTAAAAGTCTACTTTCTCCATATGAAATCGAATGAAGTGTGAAGTTGGAACCACTCTTGCATCCTGAAACAAATAATGGTAATGTTAAAAATATATATAAATTTCCATACCCAAGGGTTGAGTGTTAGGCTGCCCCATTTATAAAATATTGTTTTTTTGAAACAAATTTGAGTTTTGTAGCTCCTTAAGGCTTAGACACATCATATGGAACTGGCCGATTCTATATAGAATCAATGATCAATGAGAAAAGGCTAGTGAAGGGCAGCCAATTGGATCGGTTTTGCCTCCGAACTGGTTGGACCAACTAGTTCCATAGTCCACTGGTTCTGGTATGGTTCTGATTGTTGAAGCTTGTAGTAGCTTTGGTAGGTCTTTTGCATAGGCTTGGTGTCATATCATGTAGAAGATGATTTATTGCCTCCTTAGGTGGTTGCGTGGTGGAGTAGGTGATTTATGTCTTCTTTCCTAAGTCTAACTTAGGAAAAGTACAATAATAAAAATCAGTTAATTATTATGGACTATTAAGTCATTCTCTAAGCATAAATAGTTTAATTATTTAAGTGACTTAAAAGTGATCTTAAGCATTGATCTCGTATATTTTCAAGAAGGGAGATTAGGGCTAGGGATTTGGGCTTAATGAAGATTATAAAAAAAAGCTTAAGGGAGAGGTGAAGAGACAAGAAGGGAGACACGAGAAGAGAAAGCGATTTTCTCTAGTGCGATTGGCTCAGTAGACTAAAGCGCACAGAAGGAAGAGTGCATGAGGATTTAAGGGTGTATTTAGAAGGCCAAATTGCTAGAGATTGCAGGGACGAGTTGTTGAAGTGAGAGAGAGGTGGATTTGATTGGAGTGGCTGATTTGCTAAGGCCAAATTTCTTGAGGCGTAGAGGCAACTTGATGGGAAGGGGCATGGTTGATTTGCTAGCAAATTGCTAGGCCAAAATTCTCTAGATCGAGTTCCTTCAGAGGTTGATTTCTAGTAGGATGAATTCCTTGGGCCAAATTCATCTTTTCGGAGCTGAGTTACAGATTCTACTAAATGTATTTTTTCTTGTAATTCTCTGTGGAGTGAAAACCCTGATTTTATAGATTAATGAATGATGGACAATTGTTGTGGGTATTTATTTTTGTTAATAAATAATTGTTGTGAGAAAATAAATCTGGGTTGGTATTAGGAGATTTAACATGGTACCAAAGCTTTATAGATAACTCTAAGAGAGAGATCTGAGATCAATAGGGTTTGCAGTAACAAATTTCTTCTTTTTACGATAGTAAAGTATTTAATAATTTTGCGTTGGGGTTTTTTGGCCAGGGTCGATTTCTGAGATGGCATCATTGAGTAGTTTGCAATCTGAAGACAAGTTGGATTGGGCCAGTAAGTTTAGTCCATGGAAGTGTGAATTACCATGATTCTAAGAATGAATGGTATGTGAGATATTGTGAACACAAATATCCAAGTTCCTTTAGATCCAAACCTAGTAGTTGAGCATAATTTGAGGAACATGGAAACAAGGTGTATCGTTTTGGATGGTGTGAGGGATCATATAATCCCTCACATATCGAGGATACAACAAGACAACCGTGGGTAGCCCTAACTAGTGTTTATTAAGGCAAAAATTAAACAACATCATGATGAACATATCAGAGATCACAACATGTTACCTCACGAGGATCCAAGAAGCTTGTAACAAGCTTTTGGTTGTTGGAGAGATTGTGAATGATTCAAAGATGGTGAAGGTAGCTCTAAAGGGTTGCGTTAAACATTGGACCACCTTTGTGGATGGGATCCTTCCTAGGAAACAACTTCTTGATTGGAATCAGATGTGTGGTGACTTCATCTCAAAGGAAATCTGGGAGAACTCATTGACTGAATGACAATGGAGTAGTGAGGAGAAAGATGAGCTTGCTCTTCCTTGGGCCAAATTCATCTTTTGGGGGCTGAGTTACAAATTCTACTAAATGTATTTTTCCTTGTAATTCTCTGTGGAGTGAAAACCCTGATTTTATAGATTAATGAATGAGGGAGAATTGTTGTGGGTATTTATTTGTTTCAATGTGTGATTGATTTGTATGAATTTTTTAATTTCCGTTGCATGTAATTTCTAGAAGTTAGATTACCATTGATTTGATTTTAAGATAATTAAGATTTTTTTTTTGTTAATTAAATAAATTGTTGGGAATAAATAATTGTTGTGAGAAAATAAATTTGGGTTGGTATTAGGAGATTTAACTTGGTATCATAGCTGTATAGATAACTCTAAGAGAGATATATGAGATCAATAGGGTTTGCAATAGCAAATTTCTTCTTTTTACGGAAGTAAAGTATTTAATAATTTTGTGTCTGGGGGCTTTTGGCGAAGGTTGATTTCTGAGATGGCATCATTGAGTAGTTTGCAATATGAAGGCAGGTTGGATTGGGCCAATAACTTCTGTCCCTAGAAGATGCGAATTGTCATGATTCTAATAATGAATGGTATGTGAGATATTGTGAACAAAAATATCTAGTTTCCTTCAGATCCAAACCTAGTAGATGAGCATAATCTGAGGAACATGAAAGCAAGGTGTATAATTTTGGATGGTGTTAGGGATCATATAATCCATCACATATCGAGGATACAACACGACAACTATGGGTAACCCTAAATGGTCTTTATTAAGGCACAAACGAAAAACGGAAGATGATGCTGTGTGAAAAATTAAACAACATCAGGATGAACATATCAAAGACCATAACATGTTACATCACAAGGATCCAAGAAGCTTGTGATGAGATTTTGGTTGTTGGAGAGATTGTGAATGATTCAGAGATGATGAAGGTAGCTCTAAAGGGTTGCGTTAAACATTGGACCACCGTTGTGGATCGCCCTTGCTAGGAAACAACTTTTTGATTGGAACCAGATGTGCAATGACTTCATCTCGAAGGAGATTTGGTAGAACTCATTGACTGAATGACAATGGAGTAGTGAGGAGAAAGATGAGCTCTCTCTTTCTACAAAAGCAGAAATGGGTGAAGGGAAGGCCAAGCGAAACTAGAGTGGAGGTGGACCTTCAGAGAGTAAAAAGGAGGACATGAGCAAAGTCAAGTGGTTTGCATGTTTCATGTTCAGGATTGTTGTCGATTAGTGTCCAAACAAGAAGGCCAAGGGGAATACAAGCAGGACAACCATTGATCAGATGGTTGAAAAGTTAGAGAACTTTTCTTGGGTTTTGTTCTTTTCTAGAATCATCATGAGAGGTGTCTGGTTTGTGGATAGTGGAGCATCTTGTCAACCGACGAGATCTCAAGCTATTTTGACTAACATGACTAGGGAGCCTAGAGATAGACATGTAAAACTTCATTGATAATGCCAAGCATGCAGTAGAAGGCATTGGCAACATTTAGTTTCACTACGCGCAGGTGGTAGGTAACATTTGGCTCCAACCAGGACACAAGCTCTCGGAAAAGTGCGTGAAGCTACTCAAACAGGAGGTCATGAGAACACCAACAATATCTTGGTTACCGTAGACCTGTTACCTGCACATATCAAAGACCAAACACTCGGGGCAACATGTTTTTATGGTGTCTTATGATCACCCATGCTTAGTGTTATGCCGTAAAATCAATAGAAAAGTAATAATATGCAAATTTAATCTAATCTACCATTAGAAATGTCATATGATGTTAGTTCTAATGAGAAAATCAACATGCCATGCATCCTAACCTACCATGGATGTTACATTATGAAAATGATAAGTGTAATCATATAGCCAATGTAACCAACATATTATTAAATCAATATAAAAACATTTTCCCTTATGAACCATCATGAGGCAAGGGACCCAAATATCACTCTTTCCATTGCAAGATTTACTTGGTGAATGGTAAGGGTGGGGGGCGTGATCATTTGAGGACCATGCATTAAAGGTCATGGATGAGGATGGAGGATAAGAATCCAACTCGTGCAACCTTTCTTGCAATGAGCATATAAATAAGTCAAGAACCAAGCTTATAATTTTCGATGAATAACAAGCTCGGGCCTATCCTCCTCATGGGATGATGAGATAAAAGACTCGTACACAGTCATAATCACATCATCTTGATTGTTGAGCGAGGAACAAGGTGGACTACAATCATTGTATCTTGGGAAGAACCACATTCCCCTTTCACGACATTGGGAAGGCTCCTCAATTTCATGTCTCCCAAGAGATTCATCAAGAGGGGGATCAAACTCATCATGATCATTGGGTTGAGGGTCATCATCTTGAAACATTTAAGATTGGCCTCTCCAATGATCCATTTATTTCGATGCATTTTTTTTTATAGGATTCTACATTTGGAATCGTTCAGGTGAACTTGAAATGCCTTGAGAGATGCTTGCTTCACCCTACAAGCGTTGACTTTGAAGTTCGATGAAGAACTAGGTGTTCGTTCTTCCAATGGAGTCGCCAAAAGTTATAAAAATAATGTCGTATGGTGAAAAAAAAGACACGTCTCGTGTCGTCGACAACAACACGAAAATGTTACCGCTCAAACTAGCAGGGGTCCTAGGAGGGAATCCTAAAGGGAAACTATTAGGTCAAGGGAAATGATGGAGCAATAGCCCAGTGTCACAACATCTAAGGCTCCCTGCTGTTTAGAGACTTTCCCTAATGGGAGGAGACCCGGTATAAAGAGAATCACTAGATGAATAGGTCAATGAAAGGCTAAGGAGCGATTCCTAAGGCCTATTCACAGGAGAGACTCAATTGTATGGTTTGCTTGCTCTCTAAGAAGGGCTAAAAAGATACTTGAGGCTAGGGTTTGGGAATGTATCTTGAAGGGATGTTTCCAAAGCCTAGAAATCCTTATGGAGACTTGGTCTTTATGTGATTTTTGCGGAATTGGAGTTACAAAGTTGCGGGACCACATGGGACCAAGTGGACTCAAAAGTAGGTCAACTAAGAGGAATTGGTCACTAAAGGAGGGGCTTGACCTAATTGTGGAAGAGAAGAGGATCAATGGACAAATCTTCTTATAATAGAATGCAATGATCTAAATGAGGTCACTAGCCAAGGGAAACCTAGGGAAAGAAATGGTCTTTGAGCTAGGGCTTGCAATTTCTCGAGATCCCACTGTCGGATTTGCTTCAAATTTGGTGGGCCTCTAGAGAAAACTTCATTGCAGTTGTGGACCAAAAATCGAAGTGTTTGGATGGCTAGATTGTGAGATAATTAATGCCCTAGGTGACCTATGTAGGATATGTGAAAATTCCTAGAATCTAACAGTCTCAAGAATCCTACTGCAACCAGCTGAATCTACTTCACCTAGATTGTAGATTACATTACAAGCTTATTTCAGATCTCTTCATGAAACATTGAAGTAAATTACTGAATCAACCTACACCAATTAAGTATGGTTCTAAAACATAGAAACTGAGCAAGGAAAATAGAAATACATAGGACACATTTATTTATTGAGAAATGTTCCCGAAAAAACCTAATGCAGGAAAACCTGTGGAACAACTCTGAGGGTTTATTATTATTAAGCAATAGCAAGTTCTAATTACATCCTTGAATACCTCATAGGGTTATTTAGTTACAGAGAGAAATATCGGCAGAAGGTTTGTGAGTTTTACCTCACACAATCATTAAGAAATCCTGGTTGATCCAACCCCAAACTGACTGCCTCCCAGCTTTTTTGGTTGCCTTTGCGCAGAGTTTGTGTCAACCTGACGTCAAACTCTTTGGGTGCTGTGTCACTTCTCTAGCTAGTCGATCTGCTATCCAGGAAATTCAATTTCTGCCTCCCGGTCTCACACCCTGGCTCTCAGCTTCTGAAAATTGAATTCCTCTGTAAATTTCAGACTCCTCTCTCTCACTCTGCGCTGGTTTTGTGTGGCCCTTCTAGCCCTGCGTCAGCCTCTGCATCAAGGCTTCTAGATCACTCATTGCCTCTCTCTGCTGATGTATCTCCAATTGAGAATCTCTCTCCGAAAGCTGTTATCCCTGCCCCTCAACTACAAGAGATTTCCTTAATCGATTTTTTCCTCCTGAGAACTTCTGACTTCAAAAAATCATTTTTCTCAATCTCTTTATGTATTTTCCAAATGACCCCCAAGCCCCTTCTTATATCTTCTTGGTGGACAACCAATGGTTTAGATTAAAACATAATCAAAGGCTCAGATCGTTTTGGCTTTATCCGTGGCTTTTTCTAGAAGTTTCACCCCTGATTAGATTAATGCCAATTATTATTTTAATTTTCCTAAGTTTAGACTTAGGAACTTGATTAAAATTGTTAATTATTTTAATAAAATCACTTTTGGGTGGAATTTCCCAAAATGTTATCTGGGTTCTTTGGAATACCCATGCCCAAGCATCCTTGCAAAATTTGAGGCTTAGATCACATCTGATGTTACCCCAAATCAATGGGCTAGGCCTAGAAAAAGAGGGAGGTTAAAAGAATAAGCGTTGAAAATGATCACCAATGGAGGATTAGTGCCTTGTCCTTTGGGAGAGATGGAGTCAAGGAGAATATATGGTTTGGGAAAAACTCACTTAATTAAGGAGGCCTTCAACAGCTTCGCATGGCATTTAGAGCATGAGAACAACCGTTGCAAGGAATTTATGCTTTGGTTTGCAATAAATTGTGACTTATCGAGATGTATTCAATACATTGCCCATGATATGATGCAACGCTATAAAAGATCATAATTTCTATGAATTCATATTAGAAAAGCAGTAAATTTTAGACTTGTATAGCGAAAATCACAATAACATTCATGTGACAAAGTAAATGACAAGAATAAGCATGGAAAGAGAACTTACATGTACAAAAGCGACCAAGCAAAGGTTTCAACAAAATATAGACAATTGTTAGTCATTCCTTGGCAGCTTCTGTTGCAAATCTTGAAGTTCAACAATTGCAAATAAGTCTTCTTTCTTGAAGTCTATCTTGAAGATTTAATGATAAGATTCAACAAATTATAGTGATGGTCAGAAAGAGAAAGAGTAGTGTGTTAGTCAGTTTCATTTTATAAATTTCCAAACTTGAATTTCGAAGTTGAATATAATATAGTGTTGCATGAAATCACATAATAATCAAATAAGAATAACCTTTGTTATGAATATAATTCATAACAATTAGATAAATAAAATAAATATTAATATTAAATAATTAAATATTATTTAGGTTAAATAGTCACTCAATTAAGTGAAAATGCGTGTCTAAAAGACATGCCCATTCACGAAAGGTCACCTGCTGAGATATAAAAGCAGGGCCTCATTGTAACATTCAAATCATCTTATACATTTTTGTATAATAATAAATTATTATTTTAAATACCTTCTGTGTATTTTAACATTCAAGTTTACAAGCCATCGGTCTTTCTCGCTTCAGCATAGTTTTTATGCTTCAGTGGTATCAGAGCTATGTCACACGATATAATCATGCAGGCCTTTGAACGTAGTTCGCCGCACAATGTGCCATTACGTTCACATCTTGATTACATTGAACAATTTAGTATTCAAGAAGCATTACAACGTTTAGGAAAATCATTTGCAGAAGTTAGTCGAAAAGAAAGCGATAACAAGGAAAATGATCTAGATGAAGACAATGATTCTGATGAAGCAGATATAGATCAAGTTGAGGAGCCAGATGAAGTTGATCCTGATATGGATGAGAATGATATACATCAAGAGATCTAGGAGAACCCTAAGGATTCTGACTTGGAAAGAGAAAAGATTCTCAGCAAAAGGAATGCACAGGGAAGTCCTAAGAGGCTTGGTCCTGTTGGTCTTGCATTACAGATGAAAATATGGTCAACCAAATTGATAGTCTTGTTTCTCGTCCAAGTTCTGTTCCTCCCAACACTAGAGATACACTGTATCGAGGTTTGCCTCTAAGTATAAAGTCAACTTTATGGTCCAAGCTTCAATCATATCCCTGTGGAAGAGGAGCTTAGTCTCCCTCAGATCAAAGCAGAGATGGAGACAATTTTAACGTGGCTTGTTCCAATTGCTACCAATAAAACCAAATCACATCATGGGTTTGGATGGGTTGGAGAGTGGGAAAACACAAGATCTACCTTAGATCCAAGGTTACCTGGACACAATGAGTTGACACTCATTCAAACTTTTCACTATGTAGAGAAAGAGAGGACAAAATATTACATTTTTGAACTGATTGTGTGGCTTCATCATTTTTTTAGTTGAGCCAAAAATAGCCTCAATGGCAACAAGTCTCCTATTAAATCACCTGTGCGTTCTCCAGTAAAAATAACTACAAATCTCTCTATGGCAAGTCCAAAAAATCCAACTCTGACGGAAAATGGACAGGATAAACCTTTTCTTGAGCTTTCTCAGGCAGACAAAGATATGTACAAAGCTGTAAATTTCAGAAAATTGACACCTGGGATAAGTAAAAGTCGAGAGTTTGATACAACTAGGTTAAGATCCGTTACAGCAGAGCACATAATTAAGATCCGTTACAGCTGTACAACAGAGCACATAATCATATACAGAGCCACTGTAGAGTGTTTACCAGAAGGAGACCCAAATCTGGAGCACTTGTTTAACATAGTGCTAGAATTATTTCTCGAGGGTTTTCGAGAGAGAGGCGCAGCTGTTGAGCAGTTGCGTGGCATAACCATTTCAGAGGAACATATCAATGATAATAATAGATTACTTCAAGTTATCCTATGATGGAGAGGTTTGCTTGGTAGTCGACTGCTCGGTTATATGCTGGTGGAGTTAGAGTGGGCAATAAGGGAACGGAGTAGTTATCCATCATTCTGGTTCTTACTCTTTGACACAGTAGAGATGTTGCGACTACTTGGCATAATGATATTAGAGATAAAAAAAACGTCTTTCATCTTGATCCCGAGGAGGCAAATGCTATTTATACACCCTATTACATCCGCTTGGATGCCCTGTGTAATCTCTACGGGAGCGAACGGGACCAAGCCTCGGATCATGGGGCAGTGCTGGGTTCTTACGGGTGTCGTGAGGCCCTCATTCGGGTGCTCCATCATTCCCGTTAGATCCACTGGTATGATACCTACGACGTTAAGTGTGACCACCCAAAGCGTTTGCTAACCACGCTCATACGCTAGAAATAACGTGTTGTGGAAAGCACGAAATTGGCAACCCAGTCAACAATTTCGCGGACTGCATTGTATGCAGCCCTCCAAATCCGTCGCATCCTTTTCAACCATGACGTTGGTTCATAAATGGGTAACATGGTTTGTCTAATTACAAACTTAAATGATTATAAATTATAACTATAGAATTTATAATTATTTATTTAATAATTTATAACCATAAATCATAATTTAAATATATACATTAATAAAAAAAATCTATAAAAAAAATTAGAGTTCTTTAATATAAAAAAAAAAAACAAAAAAATCTTAAAAGACAACTTGGACTCAAAATAGAGTAGTGAATTATAGACGCCGAGCCAACTTTCTGCCGTCCATATGCCGAGACGACAACCACAAAGACAATTGCCAGCAATATAGCTTTGAGGACAAAGCTTCCAAAGGGAGAGGCTATGTTATGAATATAATTCATAAGAATTAGATAAATAAAATAAATATTAATATTAAATAATTAAATATTATTTAAAGTCCACTTGTTGAGATATAAAAGCAGGGCCTCAATGTAACATTCAAATCATCTTATACATTTTTATATAATAATAAATTATTATTTTAAATACCTTTTGTGTATTTTAACATTCAAGTTTACAAGCTATCAGTCTTTCTTGCTTCAGCGTAGTTTTTATGCTTCAGTGGTATCAGAGCTATGTCACACGATATAATCACGCGGGCCTTTGAATGTAGTTCGCCACACAATGTGCCATTATGTTCACATCTTGATTACATTGAACAATTTAGTATTCAAGAAGCATTACAACATTTAGAAAAATCATTTGCAGAAGTTAGTCGAAAAGAAAGTGATAACAAGGAAAATGATCTAGATGAAGATAATGATTTTGATGAAGCAGATATAGATAAAGTTGAGGAGCCAGATGAAGTTGATCTTGATATGGATGAGAATGATATACATCAAGAGGTCCAGGAGAACTTTAAGGATTCTGACTTGGAAAGAGAAAAGATTCTCAGCAAAAAGAATGCACAGGGAAGTCCTAAGAGGCTAGGTCATGTTGGTCTTGCATTACACTATGAAAATATGGTCAACCAAATTGATAGTCTTGTTTCTCGTCCAAGTTCTGTTCCTCCCAACACCAGAGATACACTGTATCGAGGTTTGCCTCTAAGTATAAAGTCAGCTTTACGGTCCAAGCTTCAATCATATCCTGTGGAAGAGGAGCTTACTGTCCCACGGATCAAAGCAGAGATGGAGAAAATTTTAACGTGGCTTGTTCCAATTGCTACCAATACAACCAAAGCACATCATGGGTTTGGATGGGTTGGAGAGTGGGAAAACACAGGATCTGCCTTAGATCCAAGGTTACCTGGACACAATGAGTTGACACTCGTTCAAACTTTTCACTATGTAGAGAAAGAGAGGACAAAATATTACATTTTTGAACTGATTGTGTGGGTTCATCATCTTGTTAGTCGAGCCAAAAACAACCTTAATGGCAACAAGTCTCCTATTAAATCACCTGTGCATTCTCCTGTAAAAAAGACTGCAAATCTCTCTGTGGCAAGTCCAGAAAATCCAACTCCAATAGGAAATGGACAGGATAAAACCTTTTCTTGAGCTTTCTCAGGCAGATAGAGATATGTACAAAGCTGTAAATTTCGGAAAATTGACACATGGGATAAGTAAAAGTCGAGAGTTTGATACAACTAGGTTAAGATCCGTTATAGCAGAGCATATAATTAAGATCCGTTATAGCAGTACAACAGAGCACATAATCAAATACAGAGCCACTGTAGAGTGTTTACTAGAAGGAGACCCAAATCTGAAGCACTTGTTTAACACAGTGCTAGAATTATTTGTCGAAGGTTTTCGAGAGAGAGGCGCAGCTGTTGAGCAGTTGTGTGGCATAACCATTTCAGAGGAACATATTAATGATAATAATAGATTACTTCAAGTTATCCTACGATGGAGAGGTTTGCTTGGCAGTCGATTGCCTGGTTATATGTTGGTGGAGTTAGAGCGGGCAATAAGGGAACAGAGCGATTATCCATCATTCTGGTTCTTACACTTTGACGTAGTTGAGATGTTGCAGCTACCTAGCATAATGATATGAGAGATAAGAAAAAACGGCTTTCATCTTGATCTCGAGGAGGCAAATGTCGTTTATACACCCTATTACATCCGCTTGGATGCCCTGCGTAATCTCTACAGGAGTGAATGGGACCAAGCCTTGGATCACAGGGCAGCGCTGGGTTCTTGCGGGTGTCGTGAGGCCCTCATTCGGGTGCTCCATCATTCCTGTCAGATCCACTGGTATGATACCTACGACGTTAAGTGTGACCACCCAAAGCATTTGCTAATCACGCTTATATGCTAGAAATAACGTGTTGTGGAAAGCACGAAACTGGTAACCCAGTCAACAATTCCATGGACTGCATTGTATGCGGCCCTCCAAATCCGTCGCATCCTTTTCAACCGTGACGTTGGTTCATAAATGGGTAACATGGTTTGTCTAATTACAAACTTAAATGATTATAAATTATAACTATAGAATTTATAATTATTTATTTAATAATTTATAACCATAAACCATAATTTAAATATATATATATTAATAAAAAAAATTAGAGTTAACAAAAAAATAAAAATTAGAGTTCTTTAATATAAAAAAAAAAAATCGTAAATCAAAAAAAGAAGAGAAAGAAAGACAACTTGGACTCAAAATAGAGTAGTGAATTATAGATGCTGAGCCAACTTTCCGCCTTCCATATGCCAAGACGACAACCACAAGGACAATTGCCAGCAATTTAGCTTTGAGGACAAAGCTTCCAAAGGGAGAGGCTATGTTATGAATATAATTCATAACAATTAGATAAATAAAATAAATATTAATATTAAATAATTAAATATTATTTAGGTTAAATAGTCATTAAATTAAGTGAAAAGGCATGTCTAAAAGACATGCCCATTCACGAAAGGTCACCTGCTGAGATATAAAAGCAGGGCCTCATTGTAACATTCAAATCATCTTATACATTTTTTTATAATAATAAATTATTATTTTAAATACCTTTTGTGTATTTTAACATTCAAGTTTACAAGCTATTAGTCTTTCTTGCTTCAGCATAGTTTTATGCTTCAACCTCTTTTCTAGTTTGGGAGTTCCATGTGTTTCTTTGTTGGCAAGGAATTTCATTGGCAAATTGTTGATGGGTTCATATTTTGATTTTTTCTAGTAGTGTTTCAAAGTTCAATCTTTTACATATTTCATTGCAAGATGGAATCTGCAGAATGGAATTTGATTGGAAAATTTTGGATGGAAATAAATAAATTATTTTATTTTTGTTTTTTATATATATATTAAATTTTAATATATTATATTATTGCCGCTCCCTACTTGACGTTTCCTATAAATTTGGGCAAAGCTTCTAGCCATGTTCGATACTTGTTCCCCCGTACGTGAAATGCCCGCATACTGGAAACTCGTGCAACATAGCCGAAAACCCATCTAATAAAGACACCATTCCAGATCTTGTTACCCTTTGTAATAAAGTTTTCATGTTATGCAAAGAATACTGTCGTTTTTACAAGCTAAATTCAGGTTTCGAAAATCTACACATAGCTTGATTGGTTGATTCTTCTTTCTCACAATAACCAAGTTTGAACACCATGTGGAATGCCTAGTGTGAGCTATGATTCTAGCTTGTAGCATCTTTTGCTACTCCTTTTGCACCAAGGGGGCTAACTTAGGATCTATTTGCCTAAAGGGTTTGGCATTCTCATCTTTAAGAGGGATAGTGTGTTCCATAACATCTTCCATATATCCTTTTAACTCATTATATGCGAAAGCCAAAATGTCTCTATATTCTTGAAGTAAATTTATCAATTTCTTCCTTTCTTCCTCAGTGGTGGTACCCTTCCCTATTTTAGTCATCTTTGGATCATTAGGGGTGCCAATGTTTTCTTCAATGAATTCCCCAGGGTCAATTTTCTTATCTTCTTTTCTCTTCACAACATCATGCCTATCAAACTTTTGTGTTATATCAAAATTTAGTATCTTGTAAAAGAATTAGTTAATTAGGGCACAGGGCATGATCGAAGACCATGCCCCATTCACCAATAGGCATGTAGGGCTGTATTTAAGCCCGAGCCTCTCAGCTTTTAAATCATCCATTCATATTCATTATCAATAAATATATATATTTTATGTCAATTGCTGGTTTTATTCATCTCATATGGTATTAGAGGCATTAGGTTCTCCAACAAGACGCTACACAAACATTCCTCCATGCCACTCTGTCCGCGTCCACTCTCAACACCACATCGTTGTCCACGATCACGCACTTACTATCCACAGTCTCTGTCCACAACCACCGCTATCCTCGCCATCCATCTTCGCTACATATACCGCTCCACACTTGTCCTTGTCCTTCGTCCACGTCATCTCCCTATCTCTCGAGTCTCACCACACCCATCTTCACCACTGTCTACCTGTGCTTCTTCTCCACCATCCACTAATTGCCTTTCCGCTACATCCCTATTGTCTGTCCAACACACTGTGTGTTTATAACTATATAGTATAAAGTTATAAAACTTGATAAATAATATATATATATATATATATATATATATATATATCAATTTAATTTAATTATTTAAAAAAAATAGTTCAAGTTAAGATAGAAACTTTAATCTAGTAGACAAATATACACCCCCACAAACCCCTTCAATGTCGTCGATGAAAATGACCGATCTCAGCAAAAAATTGATTGATCTAGAGAATAGGATTACTAGCCACTCCGATGATTTCAACCAAAAATTTATTGATCTCGAGAGTAAGGTTATTGGACATTCCGACAATATTAAGAAGCTACATGATACAACAAATCGAATAGAACAACAGCTCGGGCATAACTATATCAAATCTAAAATAAATCATAATTAGACAATGACGCTATTGAACACTTTGTGTGAAAGGATGAAGGTTACACCCGAACATCTACTCTAAGATGATGGAGGTAATCAACAACACAATTCATCTGATTCTCATGAAAAGGTAGAGTCTCCAAAAAAATCTTCCACGCACCATCAAGGAAATAGTAGTGCGACTTTTTCAAATAAGCAGCTTTGGAATACATTCACCAATCAATATCCTCTTTTTGCTCGACCGTTAGTGACGTATCAAAGAAGAGAAAAAATCGAGCTACCCAAATTTGATGGTAATGAAAAATGCAACTTTGCGTGGCTGAATAAGGAAGAAGAATATTTCGAGATTTATGATATTGATAGTGATGACGAAAAGATTAGACACAATTCCATGAAAATGGAAGGCAAAGCATATAATTGGTATATGTGGTGGGAAGAAGATGACAATCGCCATCAGTTGGAGAAAATTTAACGATGCATTCTTTAAAAGATTCAACACTCATTAGATTGTGACACGAGTACACTCGAGAATGGGAAACCTTAACAACACGAGTACCTGGGTTATCAGAATCTCGTCTAATTCAATCATACATCTCCGGACTTAAAACTCATCTATGAGTAGAACTTGAGCTTCATGACATTACGTCAATAGAAGTAGCAAGACAAAAAGCAAAAGCTGCTGAAAAGAAATTTGAACAAATATTGTGGTCAAAACCGAAAAAGGTATATTCGAGACAAAGAATGCCCCAATCTGGGAATACGGATAATACAAGATATTTTCCACCACATCTTCGTGAAGGCGAAAAATCTAATGTGGAAATGCAAAGGATAAAAGAAAGCAAATGCAAACGCTGTGGCGAGAAGTGGGACCCTAAGCATAGGCGTGCTAAAGGAAATGAATCGAAGAACCTATGCAACTGTGAAGCAACTAATGATTCAAATAGTGATGAATCAGATATAGAAGGAGTAGAAGATGCCCTAGAATTCCCTCCAGAATTGGATGACGAAAGTATTTCGCAAGTGTCACTATCAGTTATGACAGATATATCACAACCCTAGACTCTAAAATTAAAAGGACATATAAAGAAGAACAAAATAGTGGTTCTCATCGACTCCGGTAGCACCCACAATTTTTTAGATGCAATCGTGGCAAAGAGACTCAACATTTTCTCATTTCCCTTACCCAACATGAAGGAGATGGTAGTTGATGGTAAGAAGATTGAAAAGGTAGGGAAATGCCATAAGGTCAAATTGTAGATTCAAGACTTTAATTTAGAATCCCCGTTCTTCACTATACCATTAGGAGGAGTAGATGTGGTCTTAGGTATCCAGTGGCTACGAACCCTAGGCACTTACTCTGCCAACCATCAAGAGCAGTTCATAAGCTTGAACTGGGAAGGGCAGAGGTACAAGTTATACGGACTCCAAGCACCAGAGAATCAATAGTTGAATTGAGGCTTCTGTGATCTATGTCAAGATTAAGAGAATTCTTCGGCTAAAGTCACATGATAGAATATTTGTCGACATGTTTCGACCCAACCACTGTGGTTCATCGTCAGGACAAGTTGAAGAATCAGATCCAGAATGCATGGTAAATAGTCAGAGCAGAACTTCCAACGGCTATAATTTTTGACCAGGCAACGACTAAATTGACTAACTAATGGCTATATTAGATGAGGAAATGGCTAGTTGGACTGGACATAGGGAAAAGGGGGCAAAACCAAATTATAAATTAAGTTGAGGTTATTATTAAATTAATAGTTAGTTATACTATTATTAAATTAAAAAAGGTATATTTATTTTAATACATATGTATATATATTAAAATAAACTAAAAAAAGTATTATATAGTAAGAATTAATCTATAATATTTTAATTTAATTGTTTATTTAACTGTTAAATTTTTTTATTTAATTGTTTAATTATTTTAATAATAAACCATGATTTAAATAAATTATTTTTCTTATATTAATTAAGTTGAATTATTAGATAAATAGTTAGTTATACTATTACTTATCTTATGTAATTCACGTGCTAGAAATAATCTAAGTAATTGATTTAATAATAACTAATAATAATTAATATATTATTAATCTAATGAAGTTGATTGTGTTAACCTTATTTTAAATAAATTTAAGGATATTATTAATATGATCTTATACTAGATCCCTACTATAATTATTATATTAATATTATTACTATTAGTGTTAAACCAGAGAATCAAATCGTGTCGTCATCCCAGATGATGAAGATGATTCGGAAAGGAGCACCAACTTATATAGTACAATGTCACCAGTTAGAAATGTTATCTGCAAACATGATCAACAAAGAGTCATAAAAAGTACAAGAGCTAATTTAGAAGCATGAAAAGGTATTCCAAGACCTGCGCATGAAAATGCCTGCTAACAGGGAAATCGAGCATACAATAGAAGTCAAAGCAGGATAAGACCCCATGAACATCAAGTCGTATCAATATCCACATCACCAAAAGACTGAAATTGAGAGATTAATCCAAGAGCTTTTAAAATGTGGGATCATCTCGAAAAGTAAGAGTCTCTACGCTGCTCCAGTGGTATTGGTAAGGAAGAAGGACGGATCATTTAGGCTATGCGTTGATTATAGAGGATTAAACAAAATAACGATTAAAAACAAATTCCCAATTCCCTTTATTGACGAAATGTTGGATGAATTACATGGCGCAAAATACTTCTCAAAATTGGACTTAAGGTCGGGCTATTACCGTATCAGAATCAGGTTGGAAGACATACCAAAAACGACATTCCGAACACACGAAGGTCACTATGAATTTAAAGTAATTCCCTTTGGGTTAACCAATGAACGAATGACATTCCAAGCCACTATGAACGAGTTATTCCATCCATATCTTAGGAAGTTTGTATTAGTATTCTTCGATGATATTTTAATTTACAGTAAAACTTGGAAGGAGCACCTACAACATCTGGATAAAGTTCTTACACTACTGAAAGAGCATCAGTTCTACGCCAAGATCCAAATGCACCTTTGGGAAGGAAGAACTAGAATATCTCGGACACATAATATCCCATGAAGGAGTAAAAGTGGACCCTAATAAAATCAAAGCTATAAAGGAATGGACCAAACCAATTAATATATCCAAGCTAAGAGGGTTCTTAGGATTGACTGGATATTATTGAAGATTTATTAAAAACTATGCACATATAACTGCACCTCTAACAAACCTTTTAAAGAAGAATTCATTTCAATGGAATGAGGAAGCAGGAAGGTGTTTTGAAGAACTGAAGGAAGTTATGTCTAATGCCCCGGTATTGGCAACTCCAGATTTCTCTAAACCATTTATCATCGAGTGTGATGCTTTCGGATTTGGTATAGGCGTAGTGTTAATGCAAGAAGGGCATCCAATAGCTTTTGAAAGAAGGAAGATCAATAAAACAAAACGTCCGAAGTCCACATACAACAAGGAAATGCTCGCTATTATGCACATACTGGCTAAGTGGAGACAATATCTTTTGGGAAGTAAGTTCTCCATTCGAACAGACCATAACAGTCTCCAACACCTCCTTCAACAAAAAACGCTTTCCGAAGAACAACAAAAATGGATTGAAAAAATTTTCGCCTCTGACATGGAGATACTACATAAAGGGGGAAAAGAAAATGTAGTAGCAAATGCCCTGTCTAGGAAGGACGAAGAACCATCACTAATTGCAGTCTCAGTTGTTTTTCCTGAATGGCTCAATGAGATCTAGAAATAACTGCGATAATCAATAACCTTCCAGATAACTTAAAATTTGAATGGAAGAAATAATTGCGATAATCAATAACCTTCCAGACAACTCAAAATTTGAATGGAAGAACGACATTCTATGGTACAAAGGAAGAACCTATCTGAATTCAAACTCCAAGTTTAAATCCAAGATACTCAAGGAGTCACACGATTCAGTGTGAGCTGGACATGTAGGATTCTCTAAAACTTATTACAATGCACGTCAATTATTCTTTTGGAAGGGGATGAGTCGTGATATTCAGAAATATGTAGCGGAATGTGACACATGTCAAAGAAATAAAAGTGAATATTATGACACCTGGATTACTTCACCCCTTAAATATTCCGCATCGGAAATGGGAAGAAATATCAATGGACTTTATTGAGGGATTCCCTGTATCTGAAGGCAAGGATAAGATTTTCGTAGTAGTTGACAGACTCATCAAATATGCTCACTTTATTGCAATGAAGAAATCAGAATTAGCTAAACAAATAGTTGAGATATTATGCAAAAATATTTATAAATTACACAGTTTTCCGAAAGTCATTGTGAGTGATAGAGATGCCAAATTTAACGGTAATTTTTGGAAAGAATTGTTCAACCATATAGGAACCTACCTAAATATGAGTTCTTCTTACCTTCCTCAAACAGATGGACAAACAGAGGTTACCAATAAATGTTTGGAAGCCTACCTACATTGTTACACTATAGAAAAACAAAATAAGTGGGTCCAGTGGATGCATCTCGCTGAATGGTGGTATAATTTTACTTATCATACGTTAGCAAAAATGACTCCATTCCAAGCTTTGTATGGGTACGAACCTCTAAAATGGAAGGATCTAGCTACTGACCAGACAAATCTACCAGCTATTAAAAACCAATTAGAAGAAACCCAAAAAATCGTCCAAACCCTAAAAGAAAATTTAGGCAATGCAAGAAATCATATGAAGCAACAAGCTGACCGAAATAGAACTGAAAGAGAATTTGAAGTTGGAGAATGGGTACTTGTGAAGCTCCAACCTTACAAACAGTTGTCCTTGAAACAAAAAGGAAAAAATAAGTTGGCACCGAAGTTCTATGGACCATACTGGATCAACAAAAAGATCAGCCAAGTTGCATATAGTTTAAACCTTTCAGATAAAAGTCGTGTTCATAACGTCTTCCATGTATCTTGCCTTAAAAGGGCGTTAGGCGGCCATCAATCAACACAAGCAACGCTTCCATCCTTAGATGATGAAGGAAGGGTCATTTTAGAACCAGAAGGTATCATATCCACCAAAGAAAAGAAGCTTTGATCTCGTGTAATCAAGGAATACTTGATCAAGTGGAAGGGCTCACCAGAAGAAGAAGCTTTGATCTCGTGTAATCAAGGAATACTTGATCAAGTGGAAAGACTTACCAGAAGAAGAAGCTTCTTGGGAAACTGAAGTGTTTCATCAACAACACTCGTCATTACGTATGCTCTGAGGACAAAGCATCTTTTGGGAGGAAGAAAATGTTATATAAAAATTTAGTATCTTGTAAACAAATTAGTTAATTAGGGCACAGGGCATGGTCATTCACCAATAGGCACGTAGGGCTGTATTTAAGCCCAAGCCTCTCAACTTGTAAATCATCCATTCATATTCATTATTAACAAATATATATATTTTTATGTCAATTGCTAATTTTATTCGTCTCATTTTGCCCCATGGCTACACGATCCCTAGGAGTAGGATTTGACACTGCATTACACTCGTCATAGCTACAACCCTCTTCTTTGTAGCCAACCTTAAAATCAGAAAATTCCTCCATATTATTCAAAAAATGAATCACTTGTCTTTCATCATTAAAGACTTGCCAATAGTCTACATTATCAGGAATTGGCATTCTAAAAATAATTTCCATCTTAACCTTACCATCCATCAAGTTCTCCTCAAGATGTAAGGTAGATGCAGCAACAACCAACTTATCAACTTGTTTATTTCCTTACCTAGGAATTGTTTGAAGATCTAATGCATCAAAATATTCCATATTGTCCCAAACAACATTATGATACTTCTTTAATCTATCATTCTTACAGGCAAACTAATTTTTTAATTGAAGAATGACTAATTCAGAATCCCTTTATATGCTAAGCATCTTAATTTTCAAGTCCTTTGCCAACTCTAGACTCAAAAATAAAGCTTCATATTCTACTACATTGTTAGTTGCATCAAATTCCAATCTATAAGCAACCTTGAATATATGACCAAGAGGGGAGGTAGGACAATTCCAACACCCTTACCAAACTTTGAATGGGCACCATCAAAGTGCATATGCCAAATCCAATCCTTTCTACTTTCCACTTCCTTTTCCAAAGGAGCAATACAGTTAGGTAAAATAACATAATTTCCCAAGTCATCATATTCATAAATAATTTCATTATAAGGTTTCTTGGGATCCTCCACATGATACTTTCTCTCCAACTCTTTTCCATGAAAGCAATAATGAAAGCGTGTAACGAGTCATAGGAGTTAGCAAGTTTCTCAATGAACCAATCAAGAACATCCTCTTCTAACGAGAGAACAAAAAGTTTCATCCTTACATCCTCATGGTTAGCAGTGTTTCACCACTTAAAAATGCAAACATTGAAATTCTTAACATGTGATGTAGCACTAATGGCATTATTACCTTAAAAGGAAGACAACTTTTCAATAGCCTTGTCCGGGATATTATGAGGATAACCATTTATGTTAGCAAAGTCAGGGACAAAAAGATCATTCATGATGCTTGCCTCTAGTTATTGAAAGAGCAAATGAATATAAAAAATAGCCTCTTGCCCAAGATTAGCAAGAGTTTTACTATGAGAGAGTCTATTTAACCTCTCTCTTAAAACCTTTCAGGCTCAAGAGTGGGGCTAACTAGACCACTTGGATGCCTTCTAGTAGAAACTCTTGTAGATATTGGATTAAGTGGAGTCGTCACTTGAGCAAGAATCTAATTCCTAAAGTCCAAAATGCCCAAAACCAAAAATTAGTTGATTTTCTAGGGACAAGAGGACGTTAGTGAGAAAAGCCCTTAACCTCACAAGGTTTGATTGATGGCAAAATCAAGAGATTGGGCTATCACCTATTCTGAACTCTCTTCGTTTCTCTCCTAGGTAAGCTAAGGGTGGTGGTCCCTAAGTGAAAAGCTAAATTAAAAGGTGATGTGAGTTTTCTAGGAGATGTCAAAGTTAATTTGGATTACTTGAGATTATGAGCAAATATAATGAACAATATGAAATGAAATGTACTTCAATAACCATCAACACATAAATAAAAGATGAGCATATAAAACCAATGCCTTCAATATTGCTTCAAAATAAATAATGCTTTCTCAAAAAGTGAAATGTTTCAAAGTGAAACAAAAGTAACCCTGTCAATCAAATAGATGCTAGAAAAATATGATATCACTTGCAAGATTTAATATTTGCTTTCAAAGAAATGCTTTCAAAATTATAACCATTCACAATTCTTAAGCATGTAAGGAAGCAATATAAAATAACTTGCAAATAAAACAAGCTAAAACTTCACTTGCAAAATGAAAGATATGCTACTTTTCCAAATGACATATTACAAATAATCATTTCAAAACATTTTCATCAATGACAAGTATATAAATAAATTCCAAGTAAAGATAGCTTGAATAGTAAAGTGAATTAATATGAAATGCACTTAACTAAGGTTAGATGTAATTATCTTGGTTAATTTTAAACTAAATGCTTGCTCTAAGTGAGAGATCTTCCTCTTGAACTCTTGCCAAAGGGTAAAAGTTGGGGCGACGTATGAAAGAGGATTTGAGGACATGATGGTGTCGTTAACGATACTCTTCCCCTCAGTGTTACGAGCCAACATGTGCATTCGTTTCTACAAGGGGACAAACCACCTTCATAACTACAGGGTCCCACACTCTTTACCTTATTTCGTACCAATTGGAAGAATTTTCCAAGAAAGTATTTTCCCTATGATATCTATCAACCAAGCTTATGCTTGGAGGTTAATTGAGTTATAATGCAAACTTAGCTAAAAATGCCTAAATGTAATGCATGTAAGTTTTCCCAAGGGATATTTGCAATGCTTCAAAATAATGGAAATGAGATAATGCTTAACGTAAATTTCAAATGTAACATCAATTGGAAAATTAAATTAGCTTGAAGGTGAATTAAAGTGATGCAAGTGAATGTATTTATGCTTTGCAAAAGGAAATTGCCTCAAGTAAATGAAAGTGCTCCAAGTGAATGATATGCCAACAAACAAGATTTAAGCAAGATTTAAATGATATGGAGTGAAGACTACAATGCTTGCATGTAAAGTATGCTTGCAAAATAAGTGAGCAAAATAAAAAATGAGCCTATAGTGAGACAATTGTATTGAAAAGAAAACAAATTATTAAGGAACTAAATTAAACTTGCCACATAACTCCAAATACTTGCATGTAAGAAGTGAGTTGCTTCAAAGCAAAATGAAATGCAAAGCATCAAATGAACTTGCAGCAAGATCTAACTTAGAAATCAAAATGCGATGGTGAGGTTGTGTTAATTTTAAAGCATGCAAAATGGGCTAAAAAGGAAAGTTAGAAAATATTAGATGTCAAAATTAATCCACCCACACAAAATCCTCGTCCTGGATAAGGAGAAATGGTGCCTTGGGCAAAAACCCAACCTCCCACAAGAAAAATAGATCTTTTATTATGATATTACAATGGAGTTAAACCTCTTAGATGGCTCTCCAAAAGGTGAAGAGAATTTGTACAAGATTGGAGCTTGAAATAGCTATAATATCCCTCCAAACAAGAGCAACCTTAAAGGCTAAAGAAGTCTTTTTAAAATCAGAGATTTATAATCTCCACAAGAGCCCATGGCCTAACTTTCTTTGCAACTCCTAGTGCCCATGACCGCCTTGGAATAGATCTTGAATGCTTGAGAGGTCCTACAAGAGAGGTAATTAGAGTTTCCAATAGTCTTTCCTCAAGACACTTGTGTCAAAACTCCAACTATGGGCTGCAAAACTAAGACAAGATTAGTGTAAAGAGAGCTTGTAAATATGATACAAAATAATATACGAAACCAAATCAAGTGATGGGAGTGAACCCTATCACTTGCCTAGTTTGGAAAATGCTCTTAAATAGCTAAATAAATCAATGAAAGCACGATTTTTAAAAGAGATTTAAATTATGAAGTATTTGCTTGTTCACAAGCTCTGTCCAAGAAAATCCCTGCAAGAAACCACTTTATGAGATAAAACTATGGAAATTCAAAGAACCAATGGGAGCTCCTTGGAGAATCTATGAAGAGTGGGTTGGTCTCTCCAAAGACTTCCCCTCATGCTTGATATTTGAATCCCAACAAGATTTTCCTCTAAAAAACGTCAATCAAACATTAGTCACATATAGATTTAGCAAATAAGCATTGATAAGAGAACTCTAGAAATTTATTGCAAAATAACTAAAGATTTTCACGCCTAGAGCATACTCCTAAATCAATTGCCAATGCAAGATAGATTTACATCAACAAATCTACAAGATCATACAAAAATAAAATAAATCAAGGCATGAGCAAAGGAAATTATACCAATAGTGAGCCAATCATCATACACCAATGGAACAACAACTTATGAATGAACCCCAAAGTCTTTTATTGCAATTGAGAACAAGTGTACATAAGAGCAGAGCTTTCCCAAGCACAACAAGTTGTAACAATGGATACATAGTGAGAGCCCATAACTCTATTATATAAAAGTTTCGGAGCCAATCCCAAGTCAAATGTTGACAATCCCAAGACAAATGTGTGACAATCTCGAAGCTTCTACATGCAAACTCGTAAGCGGCCATTCAATTTCCTCTAAAGAGGCTTGTTACCGCTCAAACTAGCGGGGGACCTAAGAGAGATCCCTAAAGGGAAAATGCTAGGGGAAGGGCAACAAATGGAGACTTAGCCCATTGTTACCTCAGTTACGGATCCCTTCTATTTACGGACTTTTACCGATGGGAGGAGACCCAATATGTATGGAGTCACCAATGAAGAATAAGTCAATGGATATGAGTGACTCAAATAAACCCTTTCCGAGAAGAATTGAAGGACGGATCTTGCTTGCTCTTTAAGTAAGTTATTATGTATTCCAGGGAGAGGAGGAAAGGATTTGAGGGTTAGGTTTATGGGATAGGACTTGTAAAGGAGTGCCCCAATCCCTAAAATCCTTATTAGAATTGGTATCCCGGATGGTTCTTGAAGAATGGTCTTTCAAAGGAACGAGACCACACATGGTCAATTGGACCAAGTTTAGGGTATGAGGAAGGAATGTAACAACCAATGATATTCTTACCCTAAACAAGGTGGGAAAAAGATGAAAAAAAGTGTTTTCACTCAAAGATGTTGTTTTGACCCTATGAGGAACTAGCTTTTGGGATGGCGTGGCAAGTTTTGATCCTGGAGCTAGGGTTGGCTTTCTTCAAAATTGGAGAGCTAGAGGAAAGGCCAGCGCACCAGACCCTAGCAGATCAAATTTTTTTGATGGCTAGCTTGTCGAGAAATTGATGCCCTAGGTACCACAATGTGGCTAGACCTGAGAGGAGGTGAAAGAATATGGTTTTTAGTGACAAGTCTTGGTAGATCAGTGCCTTAATCTTTGGGAGAATGGAGTCTATGTTGAGTATGAGTAGGATTTCTAGGTTCCCAGTCATGGAGGTCTCAAGATCACTTTGTTTGCCTTTTAGTTCAGGAAGAAGCAACCTTGCAGCTTTTGTACTTCGATGTGCAAGAGGATTGGTTTGTCAAGGTCAAATTCATTGATAGAATTACCCCTAGGAGATTTCACTCCTATTACATGGCCCATACATTGAGAGGTGCTATAATAGAGACAAATTCCACAATTTTAAGCAATAAATGCATTCAACAATTATATTTAGAACAACGAAAATCTCAGTCCAACATATATGACAAAAGTAAACAAGAATAACATCAAAAACCACATACTTACATGTAATTTAGTATATCCAACCATTCACAATTGACAATAAAGAAGCTCCAAGAGAAGATAGACCAATATCCACACATAAAATCTCATCCATAAAACTTAAATTCATCTTTAGGAAGAGTGCGAAAATCTCAAGAGAGATAAGAGATCCAAACCAAAGTGATGATGAGCAAATGAACTCATGTCACTTGTATTTATACACAACTTAGGAGTTCGAATTCGCCTCCTTGGCCTACATAAGCCCCAAAAAGAAAATAATGTTCTAATAATTCAACTTTTGGTGACAAGCCCACCAAACTAGCTCATAAATGAAGGGCTCATGCTGGGGTTTGGACAACCAATTTTCTGTAGAAGCCACTGTCGGGATTGCTTGTGGGGTGAGAGAATTTTTTCTGTCTAATTATTTCTATCAGATACTTGCTGTTTGGATTGCCAGTTGGGCATCCATAGATTGTACTCAGATTTCACTACTGTACAATAAAATAAAACCATCAACTGCTGCACCGGTTTTCTCAAGTTGGGTTTTTCCCGGGGACAATTGTCCAAAAATAACTGTGTCATTTTTATTGTGTATGGGCTAGTATTTTCTTAGTTTCCAATGCTATTATTTCCACAGTATTTTATTTGTGAAGGTTGCAGTGTGATTTATTTGATATTTTCCATAGCAAATAAATTGTTAAAATAATTAACAATTAGAAAAATAAATTCCAGCTGCAGCAATAGGATTTCAGTTTTGGAATTTTGACACCTACCACATTTGAATCTTTTAAACTTTATTTGTATTTAATTCAAAATTAATTAAGGTAAATGTTCCCTTATAGAATGTCATGTTTAGTACTTATGTTCTTTCATGGTCTACATATGGACACCTTTCAAATGTTGTTAAATGCTGTTTGTCAGTCACTGTCTTGCTTCTAACCATGTTTAAGCAGAGTTATTTTGGCGAAAGTTCTTGTTTTACAGCATTGTCCTAAAAATTATGATCATTATGTTGATGTTCACATAGCACCAGTTATAATGTATCGATTCATGTTTTCAACATTGAATCTTGAAGTAACGAAATGACAAATAAAAAGTGACTGGTCTCATCGCTGTTACTTGGATGGTATTTATGTCAATTGGAATTTCCTCTTCAGATTCTATTGCTTAAGAAAATAATAACTAATATAATATTTTGTTAGTATTTTTGCTTATTATTGAAGGTTGTGGCTGGAGATACATTTAAACTATGCCATGTTTATGTAGTCTATATTTTTGAACGTTGTCGGAGGAGTACGTTTACGAGAAACTGCAACAGATCTTGCAATTGCAGCGTCAATTTGTAGCAGGTGTCCTTTATATATGGTTTCTTTAAGTATTGCTAAAGTAATTCTTGTAACATATAAATTCAAAAGTGTTTTCATTTGTTTAAATAGTTATAATGCTCAATAAATTATTTTCGTATTCACTCTCTTTACACAGCTTCTTCGAGATTCCTATACCTTTTGGCATGGCGTTCCTAGGGGAGATTGGTCTTGGTGGAGAACTTAGAACGGTATGAGGAAGCTTCCAAAATCTTAGACCTATTATGATTTTCATTTTTAGTGTTTTCTATGTTTTATGGCATATAAAAATTAGATTTTTTCTTGTTAGACATATATTTTTATGTCCTAGTACCTTCAAATTTGAATTGAGATAGCTTCAAAAGTGTCTGTGGATTTAAAGTTACTATCAACTAAATATAAACTTGCTCTATTGATAAAAGGCTATCCTAACAAGTGTTTTTTGTATAAATAATTAATTCCAAGCATTGTAACCAAAAGTACTACGATTTTTACCAAACTCATAGTATACATGCTTTGTCTCAAACATAATTCAATGTCTTGGCTACTGAAATAGTGCAGTGAAATGTCTAAAGGAATGTCAATTCTAATTTAATCTTATATTAAAGTTGTGAAATAATCAGTATAACTTTAGCATGCTATTGATAGTATTTTCTTGTTCATTGACACTTCCACGTAGGCTTTGTAATTACCATAAGGTCATCAAGTCTTTAAAGAAATCCCTCTGAAGAAATGTGCCTTTCTTATGAAGTATATTTCCTGTGATTTGAGGATGATTTATGTGTTAGAAAAATTGGTAGTGATGCATGCAACTATTCTCCTCCTATAATACCTAGATTGTTAAATATTTAATCTTGCCAACCTTAGTGAAGGGATTAAATAGATATACACATTCTTGTGTGAGGCAGTTACCTACAATGCTATCTTCACTAACATATTATGGTGAACTCTTCGTTAATTTCCTAGTCACATGGAAATACTTGTGAAAATCTTACGTAAACTATCAAAATCTAGTTCCTCTCCATTTGTTTCTCATGTGAAACCTTTGCATACACATTAAAAAATTGAGTTCTTCCATCGAGCATTAGATATTCATTATTTTGATAATAATGGATTTTTCATGTCATAGTCAACATATTCATATTAATATGAATTAGTTTTCCATTTTGCATGTAAAAATTAAAATACTATAAATAACATAGTGTGGGATAAAATGTTGTTATAATGATGAACAAAAATGGCACACTATGTCCAATGCATGGTCATAAAAGTAGGTTAATGGGATGGCCTAGTGGAATAGTGCCTATAAAAATTACGAGGACAGAAATGCATCCTATGTAAATCAAGATGTAGTAAAGTACAACACTATTCTATGCTAAGATATGAACACTGCATTAATAATTGAAATCATATCTAGGGTAAAACTGTACACAGAGAATGGTTTTAAGATTTGGGATACAAATGGTAAATCCCACTAGTGCGATTGGGTTTTGAAGGGTTTCATTTTGTAATGCAGCCAAGGTTCGAAACTCGCAGTAGTTGGGAGGTGATACCAAAAAGTCTAGCCAAGATAAGGGTTGGTGTGGCTCAAGTTGTGCAATCATTGTGTGATTTTCATGGCTTAGATGCCAATAGGTTGCCGTCTGTTTGCCCACAGGACAGACCTGCAAGTCACAAACAGGCTAGCACACAACAAAGAAGATATGGAATGAAAATAATGCAAATACATCAACGCCCACTAGAGCTAGGTTCATTAGCATCCAAGCTTGAATGGAGGAAATTATAGATAAAATATTGTTTAGAAGAGGCATTGGAGGAGAATTTTGGTTGCATGCAAAATTTTGGGTGACCTCATCTAATTTATAGTGTCGGATCTATACTGACAACGTTGCTAGGCCCTCTAGGAAGTAGAAATAGCCCTCTGGGTTTGTTACTGATAAACTCTGGATTGTTGCTTATGTCTTGGCAGTTTGTTGGATGAGCACACATCGGGCGTGGACCCATTACCACCTTGGTTGAAGCCTTGTTATTTAGGCCCAACATCCCCTAAATGGCCAAGGGAGGAGTCACTAATATAGCCTAAAGTAACTCCGAAATAAGATTAGTGCCTTAAATGGAGTCTCATAGAGTGGAGGTGTTTGCTTCTATTAACGATCTGGCTATAATATATGTGACTATAACAACATAAAACTAGACAACAAAATTAGTAGTGCTAATCGTTCAAAATATGTTGTGTAACCCGTAGATTGTGGCCTACAGGAAAATATGTAAAAAAATTGTAATTATTTTGTGGATTGGGTTGTCCATTAGAGAGTTATGAATGAAACCAGCTTGTTGTCTTGTGTAGCAGACTGTAAAATTTGCAAAAGACGGACAACAATTTGATTTTATTATGACAACCACCCTACAAGTGCCATACCACTACCAGATGATTAGTGTACTGTTGGAAATGGTGTGAGGGTCATATTAAGGCTTTTGGGGTCTCCCCTCAACAAAAATTGCAGTTAAAAGTGGATTTCTGACAAGATGGAAATAACTGTTTTTAATTTTGGGTGAAAATCCTCTTGGTTATTTCACCCAGAAATTCCCATATTTAATTATAAGGTTTAAAAGTGGCTAGAAATGACTTAACTATTACTCTAAGTACAAAAAATATTTATTTTAAGCACTATAGAGTAAAGGAAAGGGTTTCAGGATAGATTTATTTGTATAACTGAAAACCTCTCTCAAATTTGTACTCTGATATTAGGATTTGTAGCTTTGAGAAGGAATCCTATTGCCTTCACAAATTTATTACCCCAACTCAAGCAACACCCGCCTTTTGTCGACTAATATGGCATGGCAAGTCATTGATTTTTGCATCCATACCACACTAGATGGATTCTCCTCATCAAGATGTTTCTGGTGGTATGTGGCACGTCACGCAGTTTTTCATGGTTTGTGAGATATCTCTGTTTGAAGTTGAAGACCCCAGTCTGTGGGCAAAACCCCCAAAGGTTATTAAGGTGGCAGCTCTTCTTTTGACCAAGTCAAAAAGTCAAATTATGACATAGGTTTAAATGTTCTAATCTTATGGCTCAAGCAAAACCCCAAAAAGGTGAATGTTATGGAAAAAAATTACTTGTGTATATTATTTGATTTTTGAGGGCATTTAAGTGTTTGGAAGGCAAATTATTAAAAACCCAAAAGGAGTTTCTTGCTTAAAATTTTAAACTTCAAATATGAAATTCACCTTCGAAAATTGGAAATCAATTGCCCTTTGAAATTCTATAAAAAAGAACCCTTGATATCTCATCAAAGTACGAACTCAACGATGAATCAAATGTGATATTGCTCTGAACTATATCGGCCCCTGAGGAGACAGCGTAAGATCAGAAGAGAGGGAGTGGATTTTGAGACATGGGTTTCATTTGTTTTTTCTCTGGTTTGGGATTCGTTGGGTGTTCTTTTACAGGTGTATCTTTTCGGTCCTGTTCCCTTGGCATTTCAGTCCAGTGTATGACCATACACCTGAAGGTTCGATTGTTTTCTTGAAACTATCAGTAAGAGTGCATCATCTCAAAGCAGAGATGGTGATCTTTGTTGATTAAAGGATGGCTAGTCCCCTCGGCCCTCATTAGGGCATCATTCCAGAACCAAAAATCTTGCACAAGGCTATTATTCAAGGCGCAGATTTGTAGCATGTTTTGTAATAGTTATAGCCGCAATCCAAAACGACACATTCAGGAACCCTTCAGACCTTCATTCCAGACTTGAAACTATTAATTTCGAGATTACTATTCTTCTGAAGTTTCAGATAGTGTGATCATATCTGAATATTATGCTCGTGACCTCGCTTTGAAGCAAATCTCTCTGCAAAGGAAGGTGTTTTTTCATGAATCAAGTGCACGATCACTGAACAAGAGGACAGAGACCTAGTTGCAGGCACAACACATCCCAAAAGAAGTTAAACCAAGCACTTGTGTCAGATTCTACCTGGCGCAATCACCGTAGCTTATAATTGCTAGAAAATTCAGTTAAAGAAGCTCACCTATTCGGCCTCTGTGGATTTGTCATACTTGAAAAGAACCTTCCAGATCAGCATTTTTGTTCCATCTACAAAGTTCAATTGTATTTCATTGCGGCCTAAGCAGACTTTAGCAAGTTGAGTGTTTTCATTTTAGAGACAGAATTTGAAGTTTGAATAAGACAGAGGACTCAAGTTATTGAATAAAAGTGACAGCAGTATTATCTTGTGATAAATCACTTGATGCATAAATAAAACAGAAGTACAGTATATATATATATATATATATACCTTTCACAGTTATCATCTCAGAACAATTAGATTGCACAGTATTATCAGTTGTAAGATCAAAATTGGTGCCTACAGTTTGAAGTAGAAGAGGGTCACCTACAGTTGACAGCAGAAGGAAGACATCCACAAGGTACTAGACTGTAACTCTTAACTGGTATTGTATGTTGCAGCAGTAAGGTTTTGGTTAATTATCAGTGTTTTGGTGAGAATAGAACATAGTTTTAAAAACTGGAACCGGTGACCGGACCAGTCCACCTAATAAACCGGGTTTCAAAGTGGAACTGGTCAAACTGGGACTGGTCAGGTCTAAATGAACTGGTTTTTAAAAAAATACATAAAATAATTAATTTTTAATGAAAAAACTATTTTTAATATTTAAAACCATGATTCCAAACCAATAGACACAAAATATGCAGAGTTTCTTCGTATATATACTATGTAAAGGTGAATATATAAAAAATGGCACCAAGTGCAATACATATCAGCAACAAAATATATAATCAATGAGGCTCTAAATGGCCTCTAGAGTGCAAAAACAAAGCCTACAAACTATGGGGCCATTGGCCTACTACAAGTCTACATATATGATAATAGTGATCAACATTATCACTTGAAACTTCTCATGAGTCATCATGATCAAACTCAGTTGGTTGAGTCTCGACTCCCAAACTTTGCAACTGCTTGAGTCACAAACTTCTCTATTGGTTCAGTGACTTGAGTCTCAAACTTCTGAAGGTATTCTGCCCTAATATGCCCTATTACTTCATTTGGTGCTCCACATGGCTTTACATGGCCTCCTATCCCAGCCAAGTGTTGCTTGAACCTGTTAATACCCCCTCCTTCAATAGATTTTTGGCAATATTTGTAGATCATTTTTCCATCAATCATATCACAATGAGCCCATGCAATATCCTTGGCTTTTGGAGGCATGATGACTACTACTTAGCTCAAACTCTCTGTTGTTCCACTACTCTAGCAAAAACTCAACACTCTCCAAGCTCCCAATCAAACTCACAAAAACTTCAAATGAGATGTGTGAGGCAAATGAAGGGGGTGAACTCCTTTTAAAAGCTTGGAGAGGGTTTTTTTGGAGGGAAACAACCCATATTTTCCCTCCAAAACACCCTAGAAGCTTCCTAAATTGCGTCGCATGGGTCCTCTGTGGCCCTGGCAACTAATCAGCCGGTTTATGATGGAACCAACCAACTTAACCAT
Source organism: Pinus tabuliformis (assembly GCA_031772625.1). Taxonomy (NCBI): domain Eukaryota; kingdom Viridiplantae; phylum Streptophyta; class Pinopsida; order Pinales; family Pinaceae; genus Pinus; species Pinus tabuliformis. The sequence continues at coordinate 168,238,852 of CM062816.1, read as the reverse complement.
AAACCGGTTGGTTCCTTCCTAAACCGGCAGGTTAGCACCGATTTTCATGGTTTCTGGGCGAAATGAGGGGTCAAACTCGGTTTTTTTGCCGGTTTGACCCGGTCGACTAATGAATCAGTGTGTTTGACCAATTATTGGTTCAAAACGGCTGATTTTTAAAACACTGGTATAGAAGTGAGAGTTCTATTGTTCCTATTGACAATCATCAACACTCAGCCGTTTTGAAAACACTTCAGAGACATTTTCAAAACGGCTGATTTTTAAAACACTCAGCTGATTTTTAAAACACTCAAGGTTTCATCATGAGCTACATCCTCACTTCAGAGACATTTTCATTGTACTGGTTGTGGTATGTAAATTCAAAGTCTTATCAAAATTTTGCAAAAGCATCGTTGTACATGGAATATCAGGAGTCATTTGGTCATAAGGTTCTTTGTTGGGACAAGTGTTTAGGTCTTAGGGTTTTGGTCAAGAAAAATCATTGTATATCATTGTAAGTGGACTATTATCCCTGATATGAGAGTCCACAATTTTGTATTAAATGTTTCATTTTCAAGGTGGTAGGGTAATGCTAGGAAGGTGGTTGAACTCACCTTCAAATTGGAGCCTGAAAACACTTCAGGGTGGTAGGGTGGTGCTAGGGAAAGTTGGAGCTTGCTAGGGCGTTGAAGCATCATTTCAACTTGCTGCTGATAAAACCAGGGTGTTGAGGTGTCCTTCCGGTGGGAGCTAGAGAATGAATGCTTTTTTAGAGTTCTAGGGAGTTGGGACTTTCTTTTCAGTTGGAGCTGAAGATTAAAATAACTAATTAGAAAAACGCTTGGTGATTTTTGGGCTGGAGGGGATTTTCCACCAAAAAATCGTCGTGTTCACTGTGTACTATTTATTTATGGTTTTAAATAACTATTGAAGATTAACTAATGCTCTGAAAGGTTTAATAAGTTACTAATTGCTAAGAAATATTGATTCACCCCCCTCTCAGGATTTCCAAGAAATATTCGCTTATGAGGTATTGAGGCAAAGAATTACTATAAATGAGTTTCATTTTGCTTCAAAAGACAAAAAGGCACTCTTTAGTTTCCCATATACAATTCTCTCTCTCATTGCTTGACATAAAACTGCAGTTGACATTATTGAAAAAGAAATGCTCTTATTTGATTTGGTGCATGATGTCTATTGGAGATATGATCATCATGGTATCATCTCTGGCTTGAGAAAGCAAGACGACCTCTTTGTTTATATTCATGAAACTGAAAAGGAAATTCAGAAAATGGCTAACATGTTTTCTTTGCCTCATAGTAGCAAGGAACAGTTAATTGTGCAGGTAACTATGGGGCAAGGTGAAACAGAAGCAAGCATGAGTGAAAGAACAAATCAAGCTATTATACCAGTAACAACTCCAGCCTTTGATGTTGAACCTGCCCAACCTTTAGCAACCTCATCCATAAATGTCATGAAGAGAAAATCAGACTCATTACAATTGGAAGAGGCAGAGCACATTATTAAGGCTAAGGAAGGACAAGATATTGATATTAAAGCTTTCAAGGAGGCAGCAAAACAAATGACCAAGGAGATACAACAAACTCCCGGTGAAGCATAACCAAAGGATTTAGGGGAACAGGCTTTGGTTGTGAAACACAGTTTCATCAAAGAGAAAGTTGTAGAAAACATGGGCAAGGAGTTAATGTTTTTTTTTAAAGGACTTATGTTGGTGGGGAACTAACAACCTCCACAGATATATGCAATAGCCTGCAAGCCACATATATCAAAAAATCATAGTTTAGCCTAGGACTGAGACGTCTGGAGCAATGTTGCATGAAGCGGGGACGAAACGGGGATGTTTTTTGGAAGCAGGGACGCGGAAGCTTCATTTTCCAAAAATCTAGGAAGCGAAGCGTCTGCTATATATATATATATATATTTGCATTTATACTCAAAACAAACATCCCAAATACCAAATTGGTTGTAGAAGACATGAAAACATGCATATTTTTGCATAAATCAAGATAGATATGGCATCCATGATTCCATTGTAGTTATTAGTATGTACATCAACCATCTATATTCTAGCAATTACAAAGATACATCAAATTTTTAAGCATATTATAAAACATAAAACATTTAAGCATATTATAAAACATAGAGCATATTATGATTTATCTAGCAAGTGAGCAATTGTCAACATTTGTCATGTCCAAAATTCAAATAATAATGTTTACAAAATATGTCACTTGGTCACCGCCAAGACAAAAAAGGTTCAAATTCACAAGCCTACAAGTCTAATCATTAATCTATGACAAAAGTAGTAAATTTTGAATATATCTACTAATCACTCCTTCCATCTAAGAAACTGCTAAAAGAATACAAATAGCAACAGCTAAAAGGAATGAGCATTAAATACTAAAATAGGAATTATTCTAATACCCTCCCTTAATGCTCAATCTATTTACAACACCAATAGACCCTCTGAATTTTACAAATTTATCAGGACCAAGAGGCTTGGTAAAAATGTCGGCGGGCTGCTCTGTTGTGGGAACATATTGTAACTGAACTGAGCCGTCTTCAACAAGCTGGCAAATGTAGTGGCAATGAGTTTCCACATGCTTTGTTCGTTCATGAAAGGCTGGATTCTTGGCAAGTTTGAGCACTCCCTGATTATCACAAAACAAAGAAGTAGGCCCTGTCTGGGAAACATGCATATCTGCAAGCATACGTCGAAGCCAAACTGCCTCACAGGATGCCTTAACTGCTCCCCGATACTCTGCTTCTGTTGAGGAGAGAGCCACTGCCTGTTGCTTCTTACTAGTCCAAGTAACAGCACCGGATCCTAGATTAAACACATACCCAGCTGTAGATTTACGGTCATCAACCGAACCTGCCCAGTCAGAATCAGTGTAACCACGGAGTATAGGTTTGGAACTTCGAGTGTATAGGAGACCATAATCAGAAGTGCCACGCACATATCGTAGCACACGCTTTGCTGCTTGCCAATGATCAGCTTTAGGAGCTGACATGAAGCGGGAAATGTAGCTTACTGCAAAACTGATGTTAGGTCTGGTAGCAGTAAGGTAGATGAGACTGCCCACTAATTGCCTGAATAAAGTTTCATCCACAAGGGGAGAAGATGACTGTGCTGAAAGTTTGAGCCCTGGTTCCATAGGAGTCGTGGCCGGTTTGCAATCTTGCATTCTGAACCTGTCCACAAGATTTTTGGCATACTTGGACTGAGAGAGAAAGATCTGATTTTCAGTCTGCCAAACTTCAACCCCCAGACAGTAATGAAGAAGTCCCAAGTTGGTCATCTCAAAAGTTCTGCATAAATCTTGTTTGATCCCATGGATCAAATGTGCAGAACTGCCAGTAATGATAAGGTCATCCACATTGACAACCACAAACAAGATATCATCACCAGTATGCTTGATATACAGATTTGCATCAGATGGACTCCGCTGAAAACCCTGATCTGTCAGGTACTGATCAATTTTCATGTACCAAGCCCGAGGAGCTTGTTTCAATCCATAGATTGCTTTAGCTAACCGACACACTTTCTGTTCTTGACCAGCAACCTTGAATCCTGGAGGCTGCGTCATGTAGACTTCTTCTTGGAGATCACCATTTAGGAAAGCACTCTTTACATCCATCTGATGAACTTTCCAATTGAACTGAGCTGCTAGGGCAAGCATAAGCCTTATGGTACTCATCTTGGTTGTAGGAGCAAAAGTCTCCTCATAGTCAATGCCTTCCTTCTGTGAGAACCCTCGAGCCACAAGACGAGCTTTATACTTGTCTATGGTTCCATCAGCTTTGTATTTCACTTTATACACCCATTTGCAACCTATGGGTTTTTTTTCTGCAGGAAGATCAGAAAGTGTCCATGTGTGATTCTTCTGAAGGCTCTGGAATTCGGCTTCCATAGCCTGTTCCCACTCAGATGTACCCTTAGCCTCTGAATAGGTTTGAGGCTCAAAAGTACTATGTAGGTTAGCCATAAGAGCAAAATTGACTGTAGACTGTTGTCTGTTCTTATGTCTAGAAGTTCTACCTTCAAGGAGCTCATCATCCCGGAGATCACCAATGGTTTTAGCCCACCATTTAAGCCGAAGAGTAGAAGAAGCAATATCAGGAGTAGAGGAACCAATATCAGGAGGAGGTGGAGAAGACTCAAGAGCAATAGGGGCCGCAAGAGGAGGGTTATTTTCTGGAGGAAGCTCAGATAGAGTATTATCAAATACTGATGCTACATCATCCCTCCCATCAGGTGGACCGACCGGAAGAAGAACACTGTGAGGCTGATCCTCAGAACACTGCTCAGAAGAAGAAGACTGAAAGAATCCTCTGTCTTCATCAAAGACTACATCCCGACTGAAGCTAAGACGACCAGTGGCTATATCTATCAGCCTATAGGCCTTGTGATGATCACTGTACCCTGTCATCATGAGTTTCTGGCTTTTGGAATCCAACTTAGAGCGCTTAGCAGCTGGAATCCAAACATATGCAACTGAGCCAAAAACTTTGAGATGACTGATCTTAGGCTTACGGCCAGACCAAACCTCTTCAGGAGTCTTCCCTGTAACAGCCCGAGTGGGTGATCTGTTAAGAAGATAAACAGCAGTAAATACTGCTTCAGCCCAGAATTTGTTTGGAACACTCCTGTGTTGTAGCATGGAACGAGCCATTTCAACAACCGTCTCAGCCGACCCGAAGTTAGCTTCATAGTAAGTACCACTCCTACCACTGGTCCCAGACCAGTATCGCAATCTCAGAGAGTGTACCACTAGTCCCAGACCAGTCTCAACCGACCCGAAGTCAGCGTCATAATATGTACCACTCTCACTGGTCCCAGACCAGTACTGCACTGACACGAAGTCAGTCTCGGAGTATGTACCACTGGTCCCAGACCAGTCTCAACCGACCCGAAGTCAACGTCATAGTATGGTACAACTCCTACCACTAGTCCCAAACCAGTATCGCAGTCTCAGAGAGTGTACCGTTGGTCCCAGACCAGTCTCAACCGACCCGAAGTCAGCGTCATAGTATGTACCACTCTCACTGGTCCCAGACCAATACTGCACTGACCCGAAGTCAGTCTCAGAGAATGTACCACTGGTTCCAGACCAGTCTCAACCGACCCGAAGTTAGCGTCATAGTATGGTACAACTCCTACCACTGGTCCCAGACCAGTATCGCAGTCTCAGAGAGTGTACCACTGGTCCCAGACCAGTCTCAACCGACCTGAAGTCAGCGTCATAGTATGTACCTCTCACTGGTCCCAGACCAGTACTGCACTATCACGAAGTCAGTCTCGGAGTATGTACCACTGGTCCCAGACCAGTCTCAACCGACTCGAAGTCAGCGTCATAGTATGGTACAACTCCTACCACTGGTCCCAGACCAGTATCGCAGTCTCAGAGAGTGTACTACTGGTCCCAGACCAGTCTCAACCGACTCGAAGTCAGCGTCATAGTATGTACCACTCTCACTGGTCCCAGACTAGTACTGCACTGACACGAAGTCAGTCTCGGAGTATGTACCACTAATCCCAGACCAGTCTCAACCGACCCGAAGTCAGCGTCATAGTATGGTACAACTCCTACCACTGGTCCCAGACCAGTATCGCAGTCTCAGAGAGTGTACCACTGGTTCCAAACCAGTCTCAACCGACCCGAAGTCAGCGTCATAGTATGTACCACTCTCACTGGTCCCAGACCAGTACTGCACTGACACGAAGTCAGTCTCGGAGTATGTACCACTAGTCCCTGTTGGATTGTGTTATATTCTTTCCACGTAGTTAATAGGGGGTTTGAAGGGCACCCGTAACCCCACTTTATGGGATCAGAGAAGATCTACAAGTGGGTATGTGTTTAACCTATTTGGAGGTGCAGTCAGTTGGATGAGTAAGAAACAATCTGTAGTGGCACTATCAACTACAGAGGCAGAATACATGGCAGCCACTAATGCAAGCAAGGAAGCAGTTTGGTTGCAGAGATTGTTTTCAAGTATGGGGTTAGTACAGGGAGCTATAAGAATAGACTGTGACAGCCAAAGTGCAATTTTCTTGACAAAGAACCCTGCTTATCATTCAAAGACAAAGCACATTGATGTTCAGTATCACTTTGTGAGGGATATGATAGAAGACAGAAAGGTGTTGCTAGTAAATGTGGACACTTTGAAGAATACTGCAGATGCGTTGACAAAATCTGTGAGCTCTGAGAAGTTCTCTTGGTGTAGAGAAGCAATGGGAATCTCAGGGCTGAAAAAATGACTAAGCTCTCCTGTGGCCCCCTGTGGAAAGAAAACAACAAGTGGGAGATTGTTGGGTTGTGTTATATTCTTTCCACGTAGTTAATAGGGGGTTTGAAGGGCACCCGTAACCCCACTTTATGGGCGGACCCGCTTATGGTTTTGTGCATGATTTTTGCACATGTTTTTTGGACGCGATGGTTTTCAGTCCACGATGGATTTCGGTCCATGGTATTGGATGTTTCGGCATGTATAAATATGTATTGTAACATTGAAAGGAACATAATGAAAAATCAAGTTGGTAGTCCCGGTTTTGGGATCCAGGGACAAATCTCTGTGCATATGTGTTTTATGGGTTATGCTCTCGCATTGTTTATTTTCTTTGTTTAAGAATTCGTATGCAGATAATTTCTGTACAGGGTTAAAACCTACAGTCCCAGACCAGTCTCAACCGACCCGAAGTCAGCGTCATAGTATGGTACAACTCCTACCACTGGTCCCAGACCAGTATCATTAATCCCAGATCAATGGAGGTCATCCTAGCGTAGGGAGTACGGTAGATACAACGATGCGTCCATCGGTACTACTATGGTCCCTAACTTCATTTCCTTGCTCATTGATCAGATGAGAGGTACTTCCCATGAGTCCCAGACTGCATGGGTAGGATGCCTCGACAGGAGAACTAATCAATCCTGTCCTCACAGGAGAACACATCAATCCTGCTACAATCGCCGTGGAGAACACATCAATCCAGGTTGCCATGGAGAACACATCAATCCAGGCCTCACAGGAGAACTAATCATCCTGCTACACAGGAGAGCGAATCATCCTGTTCCACAAGAGGGCGAATCATCTTGTCCCACAAGAGAGCGAATCATCTTGTTCCAGTGTGCACCACCAGGGGAGGGTGAGTCACCCTGTGGTCATATGTTGCTCCAGTAGGAACCGCAAGCCCTCAGAGCTCCCAGAGCTCAATGTATGCAACATGCAGGACCCTTGTACACGGGTTTCTTGCCAACTCCAAGTTGTTTGGGAAAATCATACATTAGATCTTTCCTCGGGGCTTTGACAAGGTGTATCAACCTGTACATCATCTTAATGTGATGGAGCTTCCTTGCTCATTGACTTACCATATCCCAGATGATGTCTATCTGTTGGAGCAATTGACAAATACGGGATTCCTCAATAATCGAATCCCGCCTCTGGTTGTTACATAGAATCACAGTGGTATCCAATGTAAATCCAAACAGCTCACCGAAGAGCTTTCGCAACCAGATTGCCTCACACGAGGTTATGCTAGCAACAATATATCCTGCTCCGGCGGTGCTCAAAGCCACCGACTTCTGCTTCCTACTCATCCAGGATATCGGAGCAGATCCCAAGGTGAAACAGTAACCGGAAGTGCTCTTACGGTCCACCACACTGCCTGCCCAATCAAGATCAGTATATCCAAGTAGTCTCACATCTCGGATAGTGTATCTTAATCCATGAGAGATTGTGTCCTGAAGACATCTCAGAAGATTCCTGGCATCAATCCAGTGAGGCTCAACCAAATACGAGCTCACAATGCTAACTGCAAAACATATGTTCGGATGGATGTTCACCAAGAACATCAATGCGAATGAGTTTTTTGAAACTCAGAGGCATTTCCCAAGTCTGGTCCGACATCACAACCATATAACTTCTAAAAGTTAAGATCCTCGAGGTAGTCACAGGCTTGCAGTCCATCATACCGAATCTTTCCAATATATTTACCAGATATTTTCCTTGAGATAGGAAAATTTCCCTTGGCTTCTGCCACACTTCAAGTCCTTGGTCCTTCATTTCAAATTCAGAAGCCTTCTCCCTCTTACATTTGTGAATGAGAGGGTTTGCACCTCTTAGAAAGAGGTCATCCACATACAACACCAGTATGAGAGGCTTGTCATCTTCACCCTTAAAGTAAAGGTTAGGATCAGCTTCACTCCTAGTGAATCCTAGCTTCATCAAGTAGCTATCGATCCTCTCATGCCATGCTCGGGGTGCTTGCTTCAGCCCATAGAGAGCCTTCTTCAACCTGCATACATGAGATTTTCAATCATAAATCTAAAATCCTTCGTGCTGCTCCACATAGACCTCTTCTTTGATAGAACCATGCAAGAGCGCGGTCTTAACATCCATCTGATGTAGATTCCATCCTTGTGAAGCCACAAGGGCTATGATCAAGCGGATGGTCGTATATCTGGCAACAGGTGCAAATATCATAGTCTATACCTCCCTTCTGGGATAAACCACGAGCAACAAAATGAACCTTATACTTTTCCATACTTCCATTTGCTGCATGCTTTATCTTGTAAAGCCATTTTGAAGTAACAGTTGTCTTGTCCAGGGTCTGGGAACTACTTCCCAGACATCATTCTCCATAATAGACTCATATTCTATGGTCATAGCATCCTTCCATAGTTAATGCTTGATGACATCTGAGAATGATGAAGGTTCATTTTGTATGATCGTGCTCATGATGGTCAGGTATCCCTGGTACTTGTTAAGTTTCTTACTTTGATGGAAGGTTCCTCAGGGTGTAGCATGTCCTTCAGCATCATCAAGTATCCCCCTAAGCCATGAAGGCCTCTTCCTAGAAGAGGAAGGCTCATGTGGATGAGGATCAATCGGATCCATGGGTTCTTCTACATCAAGCATTGATTCATCATCCTCTTATTTCGGTTTCCTGGTGTTGGCTTCTTGAGAGCTACTCAAAGTCAGCAGATTGTCCACCTTGCTGAGAGCCATATCTTTGTCAAAGGTGACATCATGACTAATCACGACTTCCCTTTGACCGGTGGTGAACATTTCTTCAGGAGTTTAGGAACCCAATGCAGGGCATCGATTTTGTACATATACGGCGGTGATTGTAGTTTCAGCCCATAGAAACTTTGGAAGTCTTTGATCATGTAGCATGGCCCGAACAGCTTTCGTCATCATGTGGTTCTTCCTTCCCACCACACCATTCTGCTCAGGAGTGTGTGGTGTACTAGTCTCCCTCTTAATGCCAACCTCAGGTATGCCTGAGTAAACCAATTGTAATATATCAGAGGTCTTGCTTTGGCTTGAGGGGAATGGTCCCCTTTTGAGCTTTCCTTTGGCACATCCCGGACATACACCCTCTTTCTCTACTTGGAATTCGGGCATCCCTGTTACCATCTGTCTTACATCGGGTAGAGCTTTGTAATGAAGGTGGGCAAACCTCCGATGCCAAAGTTTGGACTAAAGAGTTGTGTCACAAGACATGACACCTAGCGGACTTCCATCGACTTGATATAATGAATCAACACTAAACCCAAGAGTAAAGGCATCTTTAACATTATTTTTCCATATACATACCTTGCCATTGTTGAAGGTTACCTTGTAGCCTCTGTCTTCCATTGCCAAGATGGACACTAGGTTCCTTTTGTGGTCAGGTGCATTTAATACATCCTAGAATTTCTAGCCTTCTTGAATGCTTGTCCTCTTCCTTGATTCCCAGCTCTCCTCTTACCTTTGCTGTTGAATTTGTCATTCCTTTGATTGCCATCAAAGGGATTTCGAGTTGCACCACTGCATATTGTACCATGCTTCTCTAATCATGATTATCATCATGCTGCCCATGTCCATGATTTAATCCATCATAATGTTGCTCAAACTAGTGTGCATCATCATCATGCTATCCTATATGTCCATGATCTCATGTTGCCCTTTATGTCCATGATCTCATTCATCATGATGCTCATGATCTCATACATAGTGACTTGCTTTATCGCAAATGTAACATCGTCATTTTCTTCTAGCCTTAGGTCCAGCCTTTCCTTTTGATTTAGTCCCGGAATTATTTCTTTTCTTTGCATGAGAAGAAAAGGCAGTAGGATGACCTTTAGGCATGGGCATTTCTTGCACTTCTTCCCTTGTTTCTTCTTGAATGCATCTAGCCATTAATTCCTCGAAACCAAGAATTACATTATAGTTCAAAAGAGTAGTCCTGAACACATACCATTCAAATGGCAATCCTCCAAGAGTTGTGAGTGCCATTTCTCTATCAGTAATAGTTTCCCCAATAGATAGGAGATCGTTCTTGATCTCGGTGATTCTTAAGAAGTATGCTTGCATACTTTCATCTTTACCCTTCTTGATTTCCCTCAGCTTATTTCTAAGAAGCAAAACTTGATTTGCATCATTAACTTTAAATAAACTCACTAGTCTATCGTAGATTTCCTTGGAGGTGTCCAGTTCAGAGATGTAGGCCATCAAGTGCTTGTTGATAGAGTCTCGGATGATCTTGTATTGTTTTGACTTCTCCATTTTTCCATTTGTTTCAGGCAACTGCGGATGCATTTGACGGAGGCTCAACAATATTGCCTCTCACATGATCCAACACTCCTTGATTCTCAAGGGTTCAATTGATAGACATCTTCCATCCGTGATAGTCAGCTTTCTCACGGAGCTTGTCTTCAGCAGGAAAGAGTGTTGAGGACCCCATAGTTCTTTTAGAATAGCCTTGCCAATCTTCTCTTCAATGATTGCTCTTGCTCTTGCTCGGGCTTTGTCTTCACCTCAGCTCCGATACCATGTTAAGTTATGGTATGTTCTATGCTTATAACAGTTTACTTCTTTTCCTTATTATATTCCAAAGATTAGCAATCACACGTACATAAAGTAAAGTGCATATAGAACATTAAACGATCAACAGAAAACAAGCCAAGACAAGAGACACAAGATGTGGCAGCTAGCCAGGGACAAACCCCACAATTTGTGGGGAAACCCTTTGATCAAATCTTCTTTTATCTTCAATAATTCAGCAGAGAGAAATAGTACAATAAATCTGATTCATATTAGCAGTAGCAAACTCTAGATCAATAGCATCAGCATTAGCGGCTTCATTATCAAACAAGGGCAGGTGATATCTTGCAAACCGTTCGTCGGATTGACTCCATTCCACCACCAAAAGTTGCGGCTTTCAGAGAAGGTTCAGATGAACCTACAGTGCAGTTCCAAAGAGGAGATCTTTTAGGCCATGCAGGTCAATCTTTACTTCTGCAGTTGCAGCTTCAGTTTCAGCAGTTTCCGGCTTCAAACTAGGGCAGTCGATATCTTGCAAACTGTTCATTGGATTGACTTCATTCCACCACCAAAAGTTGCGGCTTTCAGAGGAGGTTCAGATGAACCTACAGCGCAGTTCCAAAGAGGAGATCTTCTAGGCCACGCAAGTCAATCTTTACTTCTGCAGTTGCAGCTTCAGATTCAACAGCTTCCGGCTTCACATGTGTGAGAGAGAGACCCATTTCAGCGCAGTAGAGAAGAGACTCATTTCTGCGTAGTAGAGAGAGAGAGAGATGTGATGAGATGAGTGAGTCCAAATGAGGAAAAGTCCTCTTATATTTATACACAACGTTGGTGGGTGAATAGATGCGACTGTTGGGCTTCTGAGCCTACATGAGTTGTAGGTCGGCTTGATAATAATTCCATAATCAAAATAAATTCATATCTCCATGAATACTTATCGGAATCGGATGATCTTTATATCAATCCTACACCTCTCGACAAGAGGAATCTAATAAAAATATTATCAGCCATGAATAAGATGACCCACATGAAGTTTTGCCCTGGTTGCCAATTTTAACATTCTATAATTGCCTCCAACTCCTGGTGGTCCTCAGCTCCAAAAAATTTCCCTGGATGAAAATCTCCATGAAGATGACTTCTTCAGCTTCTTTAGACTATTCCATTGGCTTCAAAAAGCTACAATTAGCCTAGCTAGCCTTTTGTTTCACTCTCTCTCTTTCTCTAGCTCTGGATGAAAACTGCTCCTGGAGTGCATTTAAGCAAATATCCCTTAGGGATACTCCACCAAATTTGGTGAACTGTATCTAACTCCAACTAAATAGAGCATATTCGCCTAAGTTTAGTCGCTTCGCCAAGCTGACCGTCTGAGGTAGTCGTTACAATAACTTTTTGGCACGCATATGGAGCGGTTAATCCCCGACGTTTAGGGATAAGGCTGGCGGTCGTATTAATCGGCAACCGCGTGGGACTGTTTACTTAGCGAAATCTCCACCATCGATCAATCCCACTCAATCCTTCTTTGACTTTACCTTTTATCAAGCGCTTCAATTTGCGCCATTGATCTCACTTCTTTAGATCCCACGGATATCACATCGTCCGCTTACCAATTAACCCAGACGATCTCCATCGTCGATCTATCCCGTCCGATTCAATGGCTATCTCGTCACCCCTCGCCAACTAGCTTGGCCAATCTCCACCGTCGATGTGACCCGTCCAATCGAATGATGATGACGCAATCTCGTGTGAAATCTTGCACAATCGATATTAGATTGAGAGCGCGCGAGAAAAGTGGTTTTCCCGTGTTATGTGTCGACCGCTAAGGGTAATCGCGTGAAATTTAGGAATACTGCTTCCCACCTTTAGGGTGCACCAAATACCGCTTAAGGAAGGTTTAGCGCTTAAAACCAAATTAATCTTGGTCAAATGTCCATAATTTGCAGTTTACTCGACTTTTTCAAATTGTGATAACTCCTTCATACAGTGTCGATTTTTCGAACCGTTCGCGGTGTCGAAATCAGGAAAATGAGATCTATCCGGTCGCTCAGGTTCGACACTCTTTCGAACACTTTGAAATTTGAGCTATCATTAAGGTCCTGGATCAATATATGATCAAATATAAGGCTAGATTTGTGGCTAAGGGGTATGCTCAAAAGGAAGGAATTGACTACGAGGAAACCTTCGCCCTAGTAGCTAGGTATACATCTATTAGGACCGTGATATCTCTTACAGCACAGATGGGGCGGGAGATTCATCAGATGGATGTCAAAACGGCTTTTTTGAACAGGGTAATAGAAGAAGAGGTATACATTAAACAACCAGAGGGCTTTGAGACACATGAGAAGAAGTCTCATGTATGCAGGTTGAAGAAAGCCCTGTATGGTCTAAAATAGGCACCTAGAGCATGGTATGGTCGAATCGATGGCTACTTGCAGAAGATGGGATTTGTTGAGAGTGACGCAAATCCAAATCTCTGCTATCTGGTTGTAGAGAATGAGCCGCTAATCTTAGTATTTTATGTGGATGATCTCTTTTTGACATGATCATCCAAGCTCATTAGGGACTGCAAGAAGATTCTAGCCACATAATTTGATATGAAGGATTTGGGACGAATGCATTTTTTCCTAGGGTTGGAAGTTTGGTAGCAGAAGGGAGAGATCTTCCTTGGGCAAGGGAGGTATGCTATAGAAATCCTGAAAAGATTTAGGATGGAGGATTGTAGACCCATGGCTACTCCAATAATCACCAACTGGAAGTAGATTGATGCATCAGAATATAAGAATGTTGATCCCACCTTATACAGGCTCCTCATAGGGTCCTTGATGTATCTTGTCATACCAGGTCAGAGATTTGCTATGATGTCAACACCCTTAGCCAGTTCATGGTGGAACCAAAGAGGGTGCACTGGGCAGCAACCAAACATGTTCTTAGGTATTTACAAGGGATTATGGACTCTTATACACCAGGGGTAAGGATATCAGATTGAGTGGATTTACTGATGCAGATTGGGCAGGAAGTTCAGTGGATTGAAAAAGTACCTCTAGGTACTATTTCAACATTAGATCAGAAATGACTTCTTGGTGCAGTAGGAAACAGAAGTTCGTGGCTCTGAGCTCATCTGAGGTAGAATATATGGCGGCGATCACAACCTCGTGTGAAGCCATATGGCTTAGAAAACTGCTTGTGAACCTATTCAGAAGAAAAATGGAGGCAACGAGGATCATGTGTGATAATCGGAGTTGCATCAAGCTCTTTGAAAATCCAGTGTTTCACAATCGGTCAAAGCATATTGATATCCGGTGTCACTTTGTCAGAGACTGTGTCCAACGAGGAGCTGTACAATTGAGCTATTCTGCTACAAGAGAACATGTGGCAGACATCCTTACCAAGGCCCTTGGAAGGACCAGGTTTGATTATTTCAGGGAGAAGATGGGGATGTTAAAGAATCTATTTCAGTCGCAGAAATGGGTATGATCTTGCAGTGCAATAACACGATACAACATGATGAGTAGGAGTTGCAATGCAGTGTTATGAAGATGGACCGGCAGTAGCATGGATGCAGAGGGAGCTACAGTACAGATATAGCAATGGGCAGCAGTATAGTATGCAACAGTGTAGAGGATGTTGGGCAGGGAGGCTTAGCATCAACACAGGTACTGATGCCGTATGATCAGAGTAATGCTTAGTGTGGAGTATTACTAGTGTACAATCTTCGCTAAGAGGGAGTGTTGATTTGGGGTAGCATCGGATGTGCTCTAGCCATGAAAATTGGTGGAGAAGCTAAAGCACATGAGATCTCCAAGACCTAGAAATGGTTTGGGCAGATTCTAACCGGTTTTGGAGATATTAAAATAATTAATATTTTTAATGGAGTTCCTAAGTCTAAACTTAGGAAAAATAATATATTAATGGGTATTAATATAAAACTGGGTTAGTGTTGATTTGGGGTAGCATCAGATGTGCTCTAGCCACGAAATTTGGTGGAGAGGCTAAGGCACATGAGATCTCCAATACCCAGAAAGAGTTTGGGTAGATTCTAAACAGTTTGGGACATATTAAAATAATTAATATTTTTAATGGAGTCCCTAAGTCTAAACTCAGGTCTAAACTTAGGGAAATTAAAATATTAATGTGAATTAATACTAAACAGTGTTAGAATGGTCCAAAAGTCATGGATCAAGCTAGATCTAATCTTAGGCGTTGATTAGAGACTTAATCTCGGCCGTTGATTTGTCAACAAGAAAAGTATAAGAGGAGGCTTGAGGGTCACTTGGAGAATACACCAAGAGATCAAGATTTTGATTTTCTAGGGCTGGGTTTGCTGAGAAAGTTGAGAGAGAGATCAGAAGTTGCAGCTGAGGGGCAGTGAATACAGAAGCAGAGAGGCAGAGATAGTGTCGGGAGGATCATCGCAACAGCCAGGAAAGTTGACATAGAGGGAAGAAGCAGGAACTGTCGGGAATAGCCGGAACTGTCGGGAAGCTGAAACTGCTGAGAACAACCAGAACTGTCAGGAACTGCCAAGAAAGCTGACGCAAACGGTAGAAGCTGGAACTGTTGGGAACAACCAAAATTGCCGGGAAAGTTGACGCAGAGGGCAGAAGCTGAAACTACCGGGAAAGTTGACGCAGAGGGTAGAAGCTGGAACTGTCGGGAACTGAGTGCAGAAGAGTCTGATGCAGTCCCTAGAGGCTGACACTAGGGTTTTTTGTGGGACAGATTGGAGGTGAGGAGCTGCCGGAGTGTTTATTCGAGGTTTTAGCCAGAGCATCTGTCTCTGAAGGAGATGTACTACTGCTGGGATTATTTGTTAGGGTCCCACCCTAACCCCCTTATTTATGTAATGGGATCGAGTCATAGTCAAGAGTCAATAAAGACCATATTAATAATTGTAAGTGGTTAACCCGCAATTAATGACGGGACCACAGTTAGTTGCAAATGCGTCGTCGTATTAGATAGATGGTATTAATAAAACCCATGGTATTGATCCTTGGTATTGCATGTATGAGTCATATATAAAGGATAGAGACTCCCTGCGAGGAGCATTGTGTCTTATTTTTGTATCGAGCTCTGCTCTATTGGAGGTTGCCCCCTCGAAGAGGCCAGTGAACATTGCTTTTTGAATAATAAAATATTTGTTGTTGTCTCTCACTGTTCTATGTCCTGGGTATCTTTCTTCGCATATTTTGTATTTGGGTATCTTTTTACAGGTTAAGAGCATAACAAGTGGTATCAGAGCACTTTCCAGGGCTAGTGGGATCTCCATTTCGTAGCAATTTTTTTTTTTTTTTTTTTTTGGCTAGAGACGTGTTCCGGCGTCTTTAAACCACGGGATCTGTCGTTAAGCGCATAAACCTGCGGATTTGGGGAGGCATGCACGCAGGAAATACAAGAGGTGGTCACGCTTGTTGGACTCCCTTGTAACCCCTGTGGGTACCCGTTCGAGTAGTAGCGCATTAGACAGAACCGCGTACGGACTGTCTTCCAAGTACCTTCTAGGTATATCGGAAGCCCCTTAGCTCCTCTGCAACCTCGCCATAGATAAACCTTCGGCCGTCTTGCTACTACAGTACACCGAGAACAGCACTCAGAGAGATTACTCGCCCGTACGATAGGGTAGTCGAGTTGTACGGCTAAGGGTACGGTTGATCCTCCTTAGTTAGAGCCCTGAAACATTAGGTCGAGTACTACTGTCAGACCCTTTTGTATATTGCGATCTGTAGCACCTGACACTCCTCGAGACCATAGTTCCCTTTTCTATCTGGGGATCACGCATCATATCTGCCAGATCAGCGCGCAAAGAGGTGTAGCAGCAGCAGACATCAGTCCCGCAGTTCTGAGTTAGCAGACCAGCCATTCCGATCTATTAGATCCATCAGATCCGCAGCAGCAGTCTGTTCTGCCGCCCAGAGCTATCCGATCTGCCATTCAAATCTCTCAGATCCACCAATCTGAGTAGTTGTGTGGGCTTCCTATACCGCGGTATAATTTTCGCAGGACTTTTGGCCGCATTGGCATTTTGAGGATTTGGCGACTGCAGTATTCATAAGGAAGGAGTAAAACTCCTAACGGAGTTTTCAGAAAAATAAAAAGAAAAAAAAAGGTCTGAGATCTCCCGGGGCGCTTATTGGTGATCTAGCCCATCAGAATCAGGACGACGAGCTGAGCACGATGGTACCATTCAATTCTTAGTGAAATTTTATTTTTTGGTGGTCCCAATTTTCAAAAACATCAGGTCGGTGCATGGTAGAAACTAGAGCTCAAGCTATGGCCAATGAAAGGATGGACAAACTTGAAGAATCCTTGCAATCCCTCCACATTCAGTTTGACCGACTAAATAGCCTGATCCTGAGCATAATCCCGAAGGGCAAGGAGGAAGCCCACGAGGAGGCGTATAATGGCAATGGACACAGTGAGGGTGAGTCTAGCCACTCTCCTCACGTCTAGCGCACCCACCAACAATCCCGTCAGCGACCTCCTAAGTTGGATATGCATAAATTTGATGGTTCTCACCCGGCAGCATGGATAGCACTAATGGAGTAGCATTTCAATCTAAATAACATCTTAGATGATGCGACTTAGCTTATGGTGGGGAGCATGTACTTGGACATTGAAAGGTGGCAATGGTGGGAATGGCATCAACGTTGCAATGGACCTTTTCTGGCTTGGACCAAATTCAAAAAAGCTCTTGCAGACCGCTTTGACCAGGAATCTTCTTTTTTGGGTTGTCTTACTAAGCTCCGATAGACTGGCACAGTGGATGAACATATTACAGCTTTTGAAGCCTTAGCCTTCCGCACTTGGGGTCTCTCAGATGTGTTCTACACGGAATGTTTTATTAGCGGTCTTAAAGAAGCCATCAAAGCCCAAGTCCTATTGCACCACCCTCCCACATGGACGGAGGCTTGCAAGGTAGCTCGTAACGTGGAACGTGCATTAGCAGCCCAGTATAGTCACCCAAATTTCTCCGCTAAAGGTCGCCCCCCACAGGCTCACAACACAACTCAAACACTTAAGGTCCAAAAGGTGTCACCTGCAGAAATGGCCGAAAGAAGAAAGCAAGGATTATGTTACTACTGTGATGAAAAATACTCCCCAGGTGTTAGGGTCCCACCCTAACCCCCTTATTTATGTAATGGGATCACGTCATAGTCAAGAGTCAATAAAGCCCATATTAATAATTGTAAGTGGTTAATCCACAATTAATGACGGGACCACAGTTAGTTGCAAATGGGCCGTAGTATTAGATAGATGGTATTAATAAAACCCACAGTATTGGCCCGTGGTATTGCATGTATGAGCCATATATAAAGGATAGAGACTCCCTGCGAGGAGCATCGTGTCTTATTTTGTAATCGAGCTATGCTCTATTGGAGGTTGCCCCCTCGAAGAGGCAAGTGAACATTACTCTCTGAATAATAAAATCATTGCTATTCTGTGTTCTGGGTATCTTTTCTTCGCATATTCTGTATTTGGGTATCATTTTGCAGGTTAAGAGCATAACAAGTGGTATCAGAGCACTTTCCAGGGCCGGTGGGATCTCCATTTCTTAGCAATTTTTTTTTTTGGCTAGAGACGTGTTCCGGCGTCTTTAAACCACGGGATCTGTCGTTGAGCGCATAAACTTGCGGATTTGGGGAGGCATGCACGTAGGAAATACAAGAGGTGGTCACATCTGTTGGACTCCCTGGTAACCCCTGTGGGTACCCCTTCGAGTAGTAGCGCATTAGACAGAACCGCAAACGGACTGTCTTCCACGTACTCTCTGGGTATATCGGAAGCCCCCTAGGCTGCCTTGAACCCTCGCCATAGATAAACCATCGGTCGTCTTACGAATACAGTACACCGAGAACAGCACTCGGAGAGATTACTCGCCCATACGATAGGGTAGTCGGGTTGTACGGCTAAGGGTACGGTCGATCCTCCTTAGTTAGAGCCCTGAAACATTCGGCCGAGTACTACTGCCAGACCCTTATGTATATTGCGATCTGTAGCACCTGACACTTCTCAAGACCATAGTTCCCTTTTCTATCGAGGGATCACACATCATCTCTTCTAGATCCGTTTGTGCAAAGGGGTGCAGCAGCAGCAGACATCAGTCCCGCAGTCTTGAGTTCGCAGATCAGCCATTCCGATCTATTAGATCCATCAAACCCGCAGAAGCAGTTTGTTCCGCCGCCCAGAGCTATCAGATCTGCCATTCAGATCTCTCAGATCCACCAGATCGGAGTCGTTGTGAAGGGTTCCTATACTGGGGTATAATTTTCGCAGGACTTTTGGCCGCATTGACATTTTGAGGATTTGGCGACTGCAGTATTGATAAGGAAGGAGTAAAACTCCGTTAGGAGTTTAAGTCTGAGATCTTTCGGGGCGCTTATTGGTGATCTAGCCCATCAAAATCAGGACGACGAGCTGAGCACGGTGGTACCATTCACTTCTTAGTGAAAATTTTTTTTTAGGCGGTCCCAATTTTCAAAAAAAAAAAAATCAGGTTGGTGTATGGTATAAACTAGAGCTCAACCGATGGCCAATGAAAGGATGGACAAACTTGAAGAATCAGTGCAAAACCTCCACATTCAGCTTAGCGGACTATGTAGCATGGTCGAGAAAATAGTCCCGAAGGGCAAGGAGCAAGCCCACGAGGAGGCGTATAATGGCAATGAACACAATGAGGGTGAGTCTAGCCACTCTCCTCACGTCTGGCACATCCACCAAAAACCCAGTCAGCGACCTCCCAAGTTGGATATGCATAAATTTGACGGTTCTCACTCGTCGGCATGGATAACAGAAATGGAGCAACATTTCAAACTGAATCACATCTTTGATGATGAGACTCAGCTTATGTTGGGGAGCATGTACTTGGACAATGAAAGGTGGCAATGGTGGGAATGGCATCAACGTTGCACTGGACCTTTTAGGACTTGGACCAAATTCACCAAAGCTCTTCAAGACCGCTTTGACCAGGAATCATCTTTTTTGGTTTGTCTTACTAAGCTCCGACAGACTGGTACAGTGGATGAATATATTACAGCTTTTGAAGCCTTAGCCTTCCGCACTTGGGGTCTCTCAGATGTGTTCTACACGGAATGTTTTATCAGCGGTCTTAAAGAAGCTATCAAAGCCCAAGTCCTACTGCACCACCCTCCCACATGGACGGAGGCTTGCAAGGTAGCTCATAACGTGGAACGTGCATTAGCAGCCCAATACAGTCACCTAAATTTCTCAGCTAAAGGTCGCCCCCCACACTCACAACACGACTCAAACACTTAAGGTCCAAAAGGTGTCACTTGCGGAAATGGCCGAAAGAAGAAAGCAAGGCCTATGTTACTACTGTGATGAAAAATAATCCCCAGGCCATAAATGCAAGGAGCCCAATTTTTTTCAAATTGATGCCACTGACTACAACTCAATAGAGGAAGATCCACCACTTGAGGAACATGAGCCGCTAGAAGAAGACAACCGAAAGGACAATGTCTCTTACGAACCAGTTATTTCGTTGCATGTTTTGGCAGGGATTTCTTCCCCTCAAACTCTCAAAATCAGAGGTTTTATTAAACATCGCCCAGTAGTAATCTTGATTGATAGTGGAAGTACACATAATTTCATCCATCAAAAAGTCGCAGAAGCAGTGCATTGTTTTGTACGAGCAGTTTCTAACTTCCAAGTTCAAATTGCGGATGGAGGCACAATGAAATGTGAAAGCCGCTATGAAAATGTCAAACTTCAAATGGGGGATTATCAGTGGAAAACCGACATGTTTGCCATACACATGGGGGGTTGCAACATTGTCCTCGGCGCTGAATGGCTCCGCACTCTTGGGCCAATCACAATGGATTTCCAGGAGTTATATATGAGTTTTAAGCAGAACAACTACACACATACCCTCCGTGGACTCTAGGCGGGAGCCCCCTCTATCATCAGCTCATATAGGATGGAAAAATTGTTAAAAAAGGGCAATCATGGAGTTGTAGCTCAATTTAATGCAATCCAGGCAGTCGAAACCAAGCCTCTGCCAATTCATCCTGAGATGCAACAGATTTTAAATAACCATCTGCCGGTCTTTGACAAGCCTCATGAGCTTCCACCCTCGCGAGGGGAACATGATCATAGCATCACGTTGGTTCCAGGGGTCCAACCCCCAAATGTGCGCCCATACAGATATCCGTTCACCCAAAAGAATGAGATAGAAAAAATAATCAAGGAACTTTTGGAAGCACGTGTCATTCATCCCAGCATTAGTCCTTATTCATCCCCAGTGGTCATGGTGCTCAAGAAAGACGGGGAGTGGCGGATGTGTCCCGACTTCAGGGCCCTCAATAAGTTTCAAAGATAAATTTCCCATCTTGGTGGTTGATGATTTGCTGGATGAACTCAATGGGGCTCAATTCTTCACTAAGCTGGATCTTCGCTCAGGCTACCACCAAATTCGCATGAAGGAAGTCGACATTCCCAAGACTGCTTTCAGAACTCATGAAGGCCATTATGAATTCCTGGTCATGCCATTTGGTCTTTGTAATGCCCCCTCTACTTTTCAGAGCCTTATGAACCACATTCTCAAACCATATCTCAGGAAATTTGTCCTTGTCTTCTTCGATGACATCCTCATCTATAGTTGCACTTGGGCCGCACATCTTCAGCATGTAGATCTACTCTTGCACCTACTCCGCAAGCATAAATTATTTGTCAAGATTTCCAAGTGTTCATTTGGCATGGCAGAAGTAGAGTACTTGGGCCACATTGTGGGGCGTGAAGGTGTCAAGGTGGACCCCAAAAAGATCCAGGCAATGCAGGAATGGCCTCAACCTAAGACCTTGAAGAGCTTGAGAGGATTTTTGGGTCTCACAGGCTATTATCGTAAATTTGTCCGCAACTATGGTCGCATAGCGAAGCCCCTCACCCAACTCCTAAAGAAAAATTCATTCTTTTGGAATGAGGAAGCACAACAGGCTTTTACAGCTCTAAAAAATGCCATGTGTTCCACTCCAGTCTTAGCACTACCTGACTTCACCAAATCTTTTGTCATTGAATGTGATGCTTCGGGTACAGGTATTGGGGCGGTCTTAATGCAGGAAGGGAGACCTTTGGCCTTCACAAGCCAACAACTAAGTGTGAGGAATCTGGGCCAATCTACCTACGAGAAGGAAATGATGGCCATCTTACATGCAGTCGAGACCTGGCGACCTTACTTATTGGGGCGACGTTTTCAAATCCGCACAGATCATCGCAGTCTTAAATATTTTTTGGAGCAACGCCTATCCTCCCCACAACAAAATAAATGGCTCGCGAAAATGCTGGGATATGATTATGAGATCATTTACAAGAAAGGGAAAGACAATAGTGTAGCAGATGCATTATCTCGCCAATTTGAGGAGGAAAGTACTCTGCTAGAAATTTCCCTCCCCATTCCAGAATGGATTGAAGAGGCTCGCAGGGAATAGTTTTCACACCCCGGGCTCTCCCAACTCATTTCTCAATTGCAGGTAGATCTAAATTCCACCTAGGGCTACTCGTGGCAGAATGATATTCTTCGCTACAAGGACAGAGTCGTAATATCACCAACATCCACCCTCAAAAGTCGCATTTTGGCAGAATTGCACTCATCTCCCATTGCAGGACACTCGGACTTTCAAAAGACGTATGCTCGCACCAGAAGATTATTTTTTTGAACAGGCATGAAAAAGGACATCCTTACTTTCGTAGCAGAATGCGATGTCTATCAACGCCACAAAGGGGAAACCGTCAACACACCAGGCACATTACAACCATTGCCCATTCCGGCATCAATTTGGACGGAGGTTTCTATGGATTTCATTACAGGTCTTCCAAAGTCAGGGAACAAGTCAGTCATCATGGTGGTTGTGGACCGACTGTCGAAGTATGCTCATTTTTGCGCCCTACCACAGCTGTTTACACCAACTTTGGTTGCTCAATCTTTCATGGATCAGATCTTCAAATTACATGGCATGCCCACTTCTATTGTGTCCGACCGTGACCCGATCTTCACCAGTAATTTTTGGCAAGAACTCTTCAGGATACAAGGCACTCAACTAAAACTCAGTACTTCCTATCATCCGCAAACAGATGGTCAAGCCGAAGCCGTTAACAAATGTCTAGAAACCTACCTTAGGTGTTTCACTTCAGAAAAGAAACACTTTTGGGTACAGTGGTTACCTCTGGCTGAATGGTGGTATAACACCAACTATCATGCCACCACCAAAATGACTCCCTATGAAGCAGTATATGGTCAACTCCCGCCTTCACCTACTTCGTATCTCAAGGGGTGCTCAAAAGTACAAGCAGTGGATCAACTCCTACAACACCGCGCAACCATGCTCGCCCATCTTCGAGAGAATCTTCATCAAGCTCAGAACCGCATGAAGCAACAGGTAGACCAGCATCGCTCAGAGCGCCAATTTCAAGAAGGGGATCAGGTCTCTTTACGACTACAACCATATAAGCAAACATCACTCAAAGATAAGGGGTGTCAGAAACTATCTCCCAAATTCTACGGACCATATCAAGTACTTCAGCGCATTGGAGAAGTGGCTTACAAGTTGGCCTTGCCACCTATTGCAAAAATCCATCCAGTTTTCCATGTCTCATGCCTCAAGAAAGTGATTGGGAACAATTGCAGAATTCAGACCAGTCTACCTGAATTAGACGAAGAAGGGTCCATCTGGCTTCAACCCGAACAGGTCCTAGACACACGAGACAAGCAACTGCGCGGCCGCATGATTAAGGAAGTCCTCGTCAAATGGAGAGACACCTCTCCGGAAGATGCAACTTGGGAACCAGCCACTATTCTTCAGCAGTTTTCGCAGCTTCAGCCTTGAGGACAAGGCTAGTCTTAAGGGGGAGGGCATGTTAGGGTCCCACCCTAACCCCCTTATTTATGTAATGGGATCACGTCATAGTCAAGAGTCAATAAAGTCCATATTAATAATTGTAAGTGGTTAATCCGCAATTAATAACGGGACGACAGTTAGTTGCAAATGGGCCGTAGTATTAGATAGATGGTATTAATAAATTATAAAACCCACGGTATTGGCCCGTGGTATTGCATGTATGAGTCATATATAAAGGATAGAGACTCCCTGCGAGGAGCATCATGTCTTATTTTGTAATCGAACTCTGCTCTATTGGAGGTTGCCCCCTCGAAGAGGCAAGTGAACATTACTCTCTGAATAATAAAATCATTGCTATTCTATGTTATGGGTATCTTTTCTTCGCATATTCTGTATTTGGGTATCATTTTGCAGGTTAAGAGCATAACACCAGGTCATAAATGCAAGGAGGCCAATTTTTTTCAAATTGATGCCACTGACTACAGCTCAACAGAGGAAGATCCACCACTTGAGGAACATGAGGCGCTAGAAGAGGACAACCAAAAAAGACAATGTCTCTGACGAACCAATTATTTCGCTGCATGCTTTGGCAGGGATTTCTTCACCTCAAACTCTCAAAATCAGAGGTTTTATTAAACATCGCCCAGTGGTAGTCTTGATTGATAGTGGAAGTACACATAATTTCATCCATCAAAAAGTCGCAGAAGCAGTGCATTGTTTTGTACAAGCAGTTTCTAACTTCCAAGTCCAAATTGCGGATGGGGGCACAATGAAATGTGAAGGCCGCTGTGAAAATGTCAAACTTCAAATGGGGGATTATTAGTTGAAAACCCACATGTTTGCCATACACATGGGAGGTTGCGACATTGTCCTCGGCGTTGAATGGCTCCGCACTCTTGGGCCAATCACAATGGATTTCCAGTTGTTATATATGAGTTTTAAGCAGAACAACTACACACATACCCTCCGTGGACTCCAGGCGGGAGCTCCCTCTATCATCAGCTCGCAAAGGATGGAAAAATTGCTAAAAAAGGGCCATCATGGAGTTATAGCTCAATTTAATGCTATCCAGGCAGTCGAAACCAAGTCTCTGCCAATTCATCCTAAGATGCAACAGATTTTAAATAACCATCTGCCGGTCTTTGACAAGCCTCAGGAGCTTCCACCCTCGAGAGGGGAACATGATCATAGCATCACCTTGGTTCCAAGTGCCCAACTCCCAAATTTGCGCCCATACAAATATCCGTTCACCCAAAAGAATGAAATAGAAAAAATAATCAAGGAAGTTTTGGAAGCAGGTGTCATTCGTCCCAGCATTAGTCCTTATTCATCACCGGTGGTCATGGTGCTCAAGAAAGATGGGGAGTGGCGGATGTGTCCAGACTTCAGGGCCCTCAATAAGTTGACAATCAAAGATAAATTTCCCATCCCGGTGGTTGACGATTTGCTGGATGAACTCAATGGGGCTCAATTCTTCACTAAGCTGGATCTTCGCTCAGGCTACCATCCGCATGAAGGAAGTCGACATTCCAAACACTGCTTTCAGAACTCATGAAGGCCATTATGAGTTCCTGGTCATGCCATTCGGTCTTTGTAATGCCTCCTGTACTTTTCAGAGCCTTATGAACCACATTCTCAAACCATATCTCAGGAAATTTGTCCTTGTCTTCTTCGATGACATCCTCATCTATAGTTACACTTGGGCCGCACATCTTCAGCATGTAGATCTACTCTTGCAACTGCTCCGCAAGCATAAATTATTTGTCAAGATGTCCAAGTGTTCGTTTGGCATGGAAGAAGTTGAGTATTTGGGCCACATTGTGGGGCGTGAAGGTGTCAAGGTGGACCCCAAAAAGATCCAAGCAATGCAGGATTGGCCTCAACCTAAGACCTTGAAGAGCTTGAGAGGATTTTTGGGTCTTACAGGTTGTTATCGTAAATTTGTCTGCAACTATGGTCGCATAGCGAAGCCCCTCATTCAACTCCTAAAGAAAAATTCATTCTTCTGGAATGAGGAAGCACAACAGGCATTTACAGCTCTAAAAAATGCCATGTGTTCCACTCCAGTGTTAGCACTACCTGACTTCACCAAATCTTTTGTCATTGAATGTGATGCTTCGGGTACAGGTATTGGGGCGATCTTAATGCAGGAAGGGCGACCTTTGGCCTTCACAAGCCAACAATTAAGTGGGAAGAATCTGGGCCAATCTACCTACGAGAAGGAAATGATGGCCATCTTACATGTAGTAGAGACCTGGCGACCTTACTTATTGGGGCGACGTTTCCAAATCCGCACAGATCATCACAGTCTTAAATATTTTTTGGAGCAACGCCTATCCTCCCCACAACAAAATAAATGGCTCGCCAAAATGCTGGGATATGATTATGAGATCATTTACAAGAAAGGAAAAGACAATAGTGTAGTAGATGCATTATCTCGCCAATTTGAGGAGGAAAGTACTCTGCTAGCAATTTCCCTCCCCATTCCAGAATGGATTGAAGAGGCTCGCAGGGAATGGTTTTCACATCCCGGGCTCTCCCAACTCATTTCTCAATTGCAGGTAGATCCAAATTCCACCAAGGGCTACTCGTGGCAGGATGATATTCTTCGCTACAGGGACAGAGTCGTAATATCACCAGCATCCACCCTCAGAAGTCGGATTTTGGTAGAATTGCACTCATCCCCCATTGCAGGACATTCAGGCTTTCAGAAGACGTATGCTCGCACTAGAAGATCATTTTTTTGGACAGGCATGAAAAAGGACATCCTTACTTTCGTAGCAGAATGCGATGTCTGTCAACACCACAAAGGGGAGACTGTCAACACACCAGGCACATTACAACCGTTGCCCATCCCGGCATCAATTTGGACGGAGGTTTCTATGGATTTCATTACAGGTCTTCCAAAGTCAGGAAACAAGTCAGTCATCATGGTGGTTGTGGACAGACTTTCGAAGTATGCTCATTTCTGCGCCCTACCCCACCCGTTTACACCAACTTTGGTCGCTCAATATTTCATGGATCAGATCTTCAAATTGCATGGCATGCCCACTTCTATTGTGTCCGATCGCGACCCGATCTTCACCAGTAATTTTTGGCAGGAACTCTTCAGGATACAAGGCACTCAACTAAAACTCAGTACTTCCTATCATCTGCAAATAGATGGTCAAACTGAAGCCGTCAACAAATATCTGGAAACCTACCTTAGGTGTTTCACTTCAGAAAAGCAACATCTTTGGGCACAGTGGTTACCTCTGGTTGAATGGTGGTATAACACCAACTATCATGCCACCACCAAAATGGCTCCCTATGAAGCAGTATATGGTCAACTCCCTCCTTCCCCTACTTCTTATCTCAAGGGGTGCTCAAAAGTACAAGCAGTGGATCAACTCCTACAACACCGCACAACCATGCTCGCCCATCTTAGAGAGAATCTTCATCAAGCTCAAAACCGCATGAAGCAACAGGTAGACCAGCATCGCTTAGAGCGCCAATTTCAAGAAGGGGATCAGGTCTTTTTGAGGCTGCAACCATATAAGCAAACATCGCTCAAAGACAAGGGTTGTCAGAAACTATTTCCAAAATTCTACGGACCATATCAAGTACTTCAGCGCATTGGCGAAGTGGCTTACAAGTTGGCTTTGCCACCCACTGCAAAAATCCATCCAATTTTCCATGTCTCATGCGTCAAGAAAGTGATTGGGAACAATTGCAGAATTCAAACCAGTCTACCTGAATTGGACGAAGAAGGGTCAATCTGGCTCCAACCTGAACAGGTCCTAGACACACGAGATAGGCACTTACGGGGCCGCATGATTAGGGAAGTCCTCGTCAAGTGGAAAGACACCTCTCCGGAAGATGCAACTTGGGAACCAACCACTATTCTTCAGCAGTTTCCGCAGCTTCAGCCTTGAGGACAATGCTAGTCTTAAGGGGGAGGGCATGTTAGGGTCCCACCATAAGCCCCTTATTTATGTAATGGGATCGAGTCATAGTCAAGAGTCAATAAAGCCCATATTAATAATTGTAAGTGGTTAACCCGCAATTAATGACGGGACCACAGTTAGTTGCAAATGGGTCGTAGTATTAGATAGATGGTATTAAGAAAACCCATGGTATTGATCCTTGTTATTGCATGCATGAGTCATATATAAAGGATAGAGACTCCCTGCGAGGAGCATCTTGTCTTATTTTTGTATCGAGCTCTGCTCTATTGGAGGTTGCCCCCTCGAAGAGGCCAGTGAACATTGCTTTTTGAATAATAAAATATTTGTTGTTGTCTCTCACTGTTCTATGTCCTGGGTATCTTTCTTCGCATATTCTGTATTTGGGTATCCTTTTGCAGGTTAAGAGCATAACATTATTCTTTGTTGGGTGAGCCGGTTTTGGCACCCAGATTGTATTCAAAAACTGCATAATAATAAAACCCTCAGATCGTTGCATCGGTTTTCCCATATTGGGTTTTTCCCAAGACATTGGTCCAAAAACAACGGTGTCACTTGTGTGCTTGTTTTGTTTCCTTCAGTTGATGATTTGTAATGTGTTGAGCATGTACTTGTATTTATTTCCAGTATTTACATGGTAAATAACTTGTTAATTAATAGAACAAGTAGGTAGGAATAAATTAGAAAGTACATGAAGGGTTTCTAACGGGTTATACTTAGAAATTCCAACAGTTAGAAGGTTCCAAAAGTCATGGATCAAGCCAAATCTTATTTTAGTTGTTGATTAGAGATTTAATCTCGGCCGTTGAAAGACCAACAGGGAAAGTATAAGAAGGGGCTTGAGGGTCAGTTGGAGGACACACTGAGGGAGACCAGTGAGTTCGATTTCTGGGGCGGGGTTAACTGAGAAATTTGAACTAGTGGTCTGGAGAGCAGCAGAAGGCAGCAAGTACGGAACAGAGAGTCAGGATCAGCACCAGAAGACCAATGCAAAGGCAACAGTAGATTGCGCAATCACTAGAGGGCCTATGTGGGTGACGCAGAGGCCCAGGGACTGACGCAGAGTGTCGAGGAGCTACGTAGAGGTCAGCCAGGCTAACGCTGGGACTAGGAGAAGTGTTGGAGAATTTTTTTCTCTGTTGGGTAAGCCAGTTTGGCACCCTGTTGTGCAAAAGAATTGCTAAATAATAAAATCCTCCCTTTTTGCACCAATTTTCCCACATTGGGTTTTTCCGGGGATTGTTGTCCCAAATAACTTTGTCGATGTGTTGATTCTTGTGTATGTGTTTGTTTCTGAATTATGGTGTGATATCTGCAGCAGAATTTATTTTAATGTTTATTGAAGGAATTTCATAAATAACTTATTGGAAATAAGTAGCCAAAGTAAATCAGATGTTGCAGTGATAGAATTTTCACACTCGACTTGCAAGATAGCTTCTCTTTCACTTGTTTGTGGCCTCCTTAAGTGACTGCAATATTTCGGTCTCTGCTGCAACAAATAGTACCCAAACTTCTTCGTATGTGTGAGAAATTTGAGCCCAAAAACAGTCTTCAAAGTTTCAGATTCTCCCTTCTGAAATTCTTCTCTTCCTTCGCTGATTTTAGGTAACTTTTCCTTGCTTTGATCGAACTTCTTGTTGCTTGAGTGAATGCATTTTGAATGAGGCCGAATGCCCCATTTTATAGGTTTTCTTGAGTGGCCTAATAGGCCAACTTGTCCCTATAGGTAGGTCGACTTGTTCCATTTGAAGGCTGACTTGTGGTAGCACGATGACAAGGTCTTGGAGAGTCTTTTGACTCTACTTTTGACTCAAATAAATTTTCTTTACAATATGTAACATGCCCAAAAGGGCCTTCCATACATGACAATGACGCAATTGACTTGTAGACTCAATGACAAACCCTAGAAGCACTCAATGGGTGCTTGACCTATAAATAAATTTCCCTTGAGCATGAAACCCATGCCTCAAGAATGACAATAATAAATTTATTTGTCTTTTTCATCAAATACATGAAATCGTGATTACATACGTCATTATGAAGACCGAACGTAGTTACATATTTCAACATAAAGAACTTGATGATAGAATAATTAAATAGTTAGGACAACCCAAAGATAGCAGTTCTTTCAAGAAATTGCTGGAAGAGGAACACGAGGAAATAAAAAGTATTAGGGCAATAGCCAAAATTCCTGACTATGATGTGAGTGTCCTATTGGCTGCATTTTAGAGAAAAGAAGAGGTCATGAACCAATTTCAGACGATGCAAATCTCCCTCGAAACAAAGGATCGAGAGCTTAAAGGACAAGAAGATCAGATGGAAAATTTAAAAAGGAAGTTTGAAGATAAAGAAAAGAGGTATCTTACTATGATTGAAGAGTATAAAGCTACCAGAAATAAGGACCTGGCTCGACTAGAAATTGTGAATGCAGACATTCTAAAGTATTTAGAAATTGCGAATAGAGACATTCTGAAGTATTTCGAGCTTAAGGCCTCACAATTAGAAGAAAAGATGAATGAGTTAGCGTTTGAAAAGGAGCAGGTTGAAAGAAGATTGGCCTGACAAGTGCAACTAAAGGATGAAATAATCAAGCAGCTACAAAATGCCTTGAAGGATAAGCAGAACGAGAGCACGCCTCAGACAAGTCTTGATCCAAGCTAAAGATGAAATATGGAGGGGAGATTAATCAAAAGATTTCAACAGTCTGGTCATATGTCTTGATTTTGTCAGACTGTGAAAATGAGGTGATGAAAAATGCTAATTTAGATGCTAAAAATCTAACCCTTTTGATTGAAGAAAGGTTAAAGGACATTGACCAACGAGTTGACTTTATTAACACTCTCGAAGATGAGACACTTGCAGATATGGACTTACCAAATAGAGATGATTGCATCTATTCTCTTTTATGATAAAGGAGAAACACAAGTGCCTCTTACAGATGAAAGATGAGTTTGAAAAGGCCAAGAAGGTTATTAATAATTTCGAAATTGAATGGAACTACTTGGGAAATGAAAACTAGTTGATATCGGAAGAAGATTTTCTAGATAAATTGAAGGTTGCCCAACAAGATCTCGGATGCCTTTCCATTGTTAGTGAAGATGCAATTTCACCCGAATTGGCGATAAATGCTTTGTACATGGACTTTAATATATCTGATGTATTGGATAAATTGAGATAGAACCGTCTCGCAACCTGCTATGAGCTTAAATCCCAGTTAATGGTGATAGTCACTAAATACAAGAAGATACCGTGGTTGTTTCCAGCAGAAAGGGACAAAATCACTAAAGTTAAGAAACATTTGAATCAACATGTTTTCTTAGACCAAGCTGCATCTGCTACACAAGTAATTCCTCCTATTCAGGTAGTGACCAACCAACTCGAGGAATGGGCAGAAGCAGGTTTTGACATTACTCAATTCCCTAAACCCAAATTTTGGGGAGCTCAAATTGCATCATCAGCTGCCATGTCTAAAAGGCCCAAGGCGACCAAGTTATCCGTCTACATGAAAAAGCGTTCATAAAATATTTCCTATGATTAGTTATTTAAATTAAACAATTTGTTTATTTTAAAAAGACAGTCACTTTTTCGACAGTTATCTCAACTGTTTATAAATGGCCTTGTTTCTCATAATGAGGAGGTGCTTTTGGGTGAATTAGTAGACATTATTTTTCTAAGCGGTCTGATTGCACCTGTTGTACTGACTGATCCGATGTTGTGTTGAAGTGATTGATGCAGTCTGAATATGATATGTTTCTTTCCTTTCTAAAGTTTTCAATCTGTTTCAGTTTTCGTTCTTAATTATTGAAGAAACCATTGTGGCTTATGCAATTCGACCTGAGCGGTTGTTTAAGTGACTAATATTAGATAAACTAGATATTGGTTGAGTATTAGAGAACTACAATGTCTGGTTTATGAGATTTTCTTTGATGAATCAAGTATTCGATGCTTTATTCTTTGGAGGAAATCTATTACTTCAATAATGTCGTGTTATAGAATTCTTTTATTGATATGGTAATCACGTGTTAATGTTGAAATTGTTGACTAGGGCCCAGTTCAACGTTTAACCTATTGTGAAGACTATAAATCACTGATATTATATTATCTAGTGGATTTGAATTTTTCTAAGTAATATGGAGAGTTAAATAGTAGTGAAATGATAATTGATATCCCTCACTCGATCGTTACCATGTCTCTGCTGACTTAAAATAGTTTTCTTTATAAATTTTCTTTCTTTATTTTTACGCATACCTCTTTCTGTTACAAATGTTATTTCTCACATGTACAATGTCACATTC
Organism: Pinus tabuliformis; assembly: GCA_031772625.1. Classification (NCBI taxonomy): domain Eukaryota; kingdom Viridiplantae; phylum Streptophyta; class Pinopsida; order Pinales; family Pinaceae; genus Pinus; species Pinus tabuliformis. Next base: position 168,206,959 of record CM062816.1, on the reverse strand, counting down.
ATGATTGTCCTATTTCTTTCTGCATGACCTAAGATCTCGTAAGGCGAACTGTTTCTGCACACCCAGAATTTCGAGATCTATATTATTTTATACATCATCCATAATCTGGTCACATTATAAAGGTTAGATTGAAAATCATTTTTGACAAAGACAGGGAATACCCCTGAGGCTATTGGAGACTAGCGAAATAGCCTGAAGCGGGAGGGCTCCGCCCTCAATGAATATTTTTTCTAGCTGTTTTATAGTCACCGGAATAGTTAGAGAAACAACAGAGTGGCAGCATTGGTAGCAGTGGATAGCAGTGGCAGCAAATGTGACAGTAGCAACAGTGGACAGCCGTGTACAATAGTGGCAGCAGTGGACAGTGTTAACATAGCAGCTTGTTGTAGTTGGGCCCTTGTACTTGGTACAGGATCCCAAACTCATTCAGGGAGCATTTACTTCCTTCCGGCTTTACTGGTAAACCCTTTGGGGAGCCTTGTACTTCCAGTTCAACTGAGAAATTTGTATGTACATCATGCATAACAAAGCATTTGGTTGAGACAAATTTCTGTGTATTGTTCATGTGATGTTTCATATGCTTGTTTTAATGCTCGGAATATTTAAGAATAATCTAATCAATTTTGAAAAATCTAGGAAATACTGATTTACCCCCTCTCAATATTTCCAGCAATTTAAGTTTAAATGTTAATCCTGGTTTCCTCATCACTTCCCTGAGCATAGCTGAACCTTAACCTTTCAGAACCAATCCTTTAGAACTTGCTTAGTAGACCTGAATTCACAGTCCACCTACCAGTAAATTTTATTTCATTAACAGGTTAAGCTTTTAATTTTTTCACTATTGTCACTGCATAACTTTCAACGCTTCTCCTTGGCCTTTCCTTGTTAGTGCAATCAACGTCAAAAGAGAGGAGACGCTGTCCCAGGCCAGCGTGTTCAGATCCAGGGGTTCTGAAAGTTTTGAACATTCAAAATTATGAGACAGATATGAACGTGGACAGCTACCATAGTTCCGAAACGTGGCAGGGTTGTCTGCTCCGTGTGGTGCCAATTGGCCATAAAAGACTTAGGCCGAACTTCAACCAAACATCGAGTAGTTTACTATTCAAATATTTTACACTAGAAATATGGAAGTGACATAATGGAAACAAATCATTTTCTAAGACATTGGGCTTCCCTTTGTATTTGAACTAAGTGGGTTGTGTTTTTTGCATTTTGGTATGCCATTGTAAAATCCTTCATCAAAAGCTTTAAACATAAATTTTGAAAGCGAAACAAACATAAATATTGTCAGAAACTAAATCTCTGAAACCCAACCACTCCTGATTTTGAATATCTGGACACTATGTACACTTGGTGACATGAGTGTGAGATGCTTACATGACACATGTCTTGATTAGTTCATGTATCTTTCCCGTGACTGACACTCAGGTTATGGAGAGTCCGACTTTGGTCACTGGTCAATGTCCCATGTGTTGCCATTGGTCAAGTACTTTCTAAGTATCAACACTTGGATCATAGTGCATTTGTTCTGTGACCCAAGCCCATTAACTTTTACTGATGGTAATCCTCTTGAAAAGCCATTTGGTTTCTAAATATCAATACGGTTATTTGCTTTTTCAGTATCAATACTCTAATCCTAACAATACTCTGATCCTAGTGCACTTGTCCTGTAACCCAAGCCCAATCACTTTTAACGATGGTGATCTTTTTAAAAAGTCATTTAGCGCACTCAATGTCCCATGTGTTGCCATTGGTCAAGTACTTTCTAAGTATCAACACTTGGATCATAGTGCATTTGTTCTGTGACCCAAGCCCATTAACTTTTAGTGATGGTAATCCTCTTGAAAAGTCATTTGCTTTCTAGATATCAATACGGTTATTTGCTTTTTAAGTATTAATACTCTAATCCTAGTGCACTTGTCCTGTAACCCAAGCCCAATCACTTTTAATGATGGTGATCTTTTTAAAAAGTCATTTAGCGCACCATAAGACGCAAGCCCATTAACTTTTACTGATGGTAATCCTCTTGAAAAGTCATTTGCTTTCTAAATGTCAATACAGTTATTTGTTTTTTAAGTATGAATACTCTAATCCTAACAATACTCTGATCCTAGTTCACTTGTCCTGTAACCCAAGCCCAATCACTTTTAATGATGGTGATCTTTTTAAAAAGTCATTTAGCGCACCATGAGACGCAACAGATTGGTTACATGGGACAAGTAGGGAGGAGAGCACATTGCAGTGCAGTGTTGATGGTAGGAAGTAGTATTTATACTTATTATGAGATATAGGAAGATGTTCTCTTAGTTTCTTTGACCCTAGTTTGCATTCCCTTTTACATTCCATCTACCATCTTGGGTATGATGTATGTTTTGATGGCATCGAACATATCTTGTGTATCAAATACGTTTTGATGGCATAGAATATATAGCGTCCCAGTCATGATTCAATAGGCATCGAATATATCGTGTATAAAATACGTTTTGATGGCATAGAATATTAAACGACCAAGTCAGTGATTCAATATTTATGATTGTGATATAGTTTTGTGTATTTATACATTATATGTATATTTAGAATGGGAAAATGTTAATGTTATATATTTAGATTTAATTAAATAAAAAATAATTAAAATCTATGAAACCGGATTCGTCCAAAACAGCGCATGTGTCCGAATTCCACGAATCCGACATGATTTGATGGGAATTCGAATCCTAAAATAGGACACTACATGTCCTAACAGGACACCATCGAATCCCGGTCGTGTCCCATTAAGACACTTCGTGTCCTGATTTTGGGATTTGAATCCCAAAAATGTGAGGGTTTATGAGGGAGGGTTTATGAGGGTTTATGAGGCTTGTGAGGTTTGTGAGGGTTTATGAGATTTGTGAGGGTTTATGCAGATATTTGAATTTTGTATGTACTATACATGCTATAATGTTATTAACTTAATTTGTAAACAGTAAAACTAACATCTAGATTAATATCTATGTTTGAAATCAATGAATTTGTATCATTAATGAGAATTTGTTTAAGAAATATCTAATTTTTAATATATATATATATATATATAGTTAATAAAATAATATATAACGAATCCTACGTGTCTTGTTCCAGGGGGTCAACGTGTCCGAATCCAACACTCGAATCCCCGTGTCAGGTGACTTAGATAAAAATGAATCTTATTTTTTAATTAATAAAATTATAAACATTTTTTAAAAATATGGCTATCACATTAAAATAAATTAAAATAATAATAATTCATATATATATATATATATATATATACAAATATATATATATTTCTTTTTTCTTTTTGACATCTTTATTTATAAAAATATCCTTATTTTTTATTTTAATATAGCCTTGGTAATATATATATATATATATATATATATATATATATATATATTTACATTTCTATTTATAAAATATCTTTATTTTTAATTTTAATATAGCCTTGGTAATATGTATAGTTATATATATATATATATATATATCCACTTGAGCATGTCACTGGAAAATGCAAAATGCATATATATGTAACTATATTTATTATCAAGGTTATAATAAAATAAAAAATAAGAATATTTCCATATATGGAGATGTGAAACTTATATAAACATAAATCATATTATTAATAATGAACAGAAATCTATCTTAACTATGTATTTATCAGGTACAGAGAAAGCAAATATTTTGAGGTGCAAATCTTTGCTCAAATTTTGCATCCTAAAAAAATTTGGATTTTGAAAAATTTGATCTCTTGACACTTAATCAATTTACAGTTAAAATAAATTTATGCTGATGTATATTTATGTTATATATACCCATATATTCCCTTGTAAAGCTTTTAGTGTCTTAGGCCTGCCATGCCGACCAGGGACTTCAATTAAACGTTGCAACCTTCACTAAAAGCTATTTTCACTTATATAAAGTTTCTACCTTCACTTCGCTTTGAGTTTCAAAATATATTCCTGAGTTCAAATTTTAATGTCATCATTCATTGTCAAGTTTTTAATATTATGTTTTCATCGAAATTAAATTTATGAAATTAAATTATTGAAAATTCAGAAGTTTCAATTTGCTTGAGTTGACATTAATTTTTATTTTCCTGAGATTTAATGATGTAAATAGTGTGACTTTCACACACCACATTTATTAAATTCGAGATCAAATCTTTTCAATTGATGTTAATAACCTTCCTTGTTTGGTAGAGGAGTGAATTTGATATTGATGATTCAACCCAAGAAGAAATGCCACATGACTCAATGCTTTTACTACAACAGTGTGATAGTAAAGATTCATGAAATCTAAATATTCATAAAATTCATACTAATTTTTCATTATTAGTTATGATTCATAAAATGGTATGATTAATATTATTAATGGCATTTGAAGACTTGTAATGGTTGGTAATCCTATATTTCAATTCTGATGTATTTTGAGAATGTTACAGATTTAGTTTGGTTTGCTTTTGCTTTTTTTTGGTATTCCCTTTTTTTATTCTTTGGTTATATATATATATATATTCATGTGTTTTAGAGATGTGCATATGGTGGTTGTTTTAACCAATTCATATAAATCAAATAGTATGACATGAAAATTTGTATAATTTTTTTTTTTAATGTTATAAATTATTGTTTAAATAATTGAATATTAGTTTTATATATTTTATCATTAAATTTTAAGTAAAAGTAATTTTAGTAATAATTATTCATATATTGAATATTAAGGTAGGTTACAATTTTATGTTCATTTATTGTATATTTTTTGCTACCTGAGACATAACATTATTGATTTTTTTTTTGCTAGGTTGCAAGGATCGATAAGCGGATAAATGAATTGGCAAAGTTGGGATTTACAAAATGTGTTATTCCTAAATCATCAATGAAATCTATCATGGGCCTTCAATGGGAGGGCTTTTCAATTATTGAATGTAAAAATGTGAAAGAAGTCATAAATAAAGTATTTAAAAATAGATATGAGCCCAAGGTGGAGGGTGAAGGTCAACAAGAAAGCGAGAGTGGGAATTGTGGTGAATGGGAGCAAAAGAGTGTTAGTGAGAGAGAGGGGATATGTGAGCAAGCGGTTGGGGGCATGGGTAGCAATGGTGGTGAGCATCAAGATATGGGCAGACATGAGGAAGTTGTGGGTATGGGTGGGCATAGAGGTGGGGTTGAGCAAAATGGTGTGAATGTGATTGTAGGTGTAGGTGGGTATGAAGATATACGTGAGTATGTGGTTGGGGGTGCAAAGGAACAAAAGGTTGGGGGTAGAGATTTTCTTCGACGTTTAAATGAAGAAAGGGGTGGGGGTCACTATGGTGAGCTAAAGGGTGGGGATTTCCACCGACGTGCAAATGAAGAAAGTCGTGGGGGTTACTATGCAACTGAGCAAAAGCGTGGGGATTTCCATCAACATACAAATGAAGGAAGGGGTAGACTTAGCGATGTAGGTGAGCAAAGTGGTGGGGGTTGCGATAAGGTTAGGGGTGTAGGTGGGGATGGGAAAACACACAACTCTCACCCTCATAGGCATAACTCCCATTACCCTCATAGAAGAAGTGGATTTTAGTGATTGAGAAAATTGGCAATGCAAGCTAATTCATTTTGCAACATGCTTTTATATGCACTAATTCTATTGTATAGACAACTATATTTTTTATGAGTGCTCTATTTTCTATTTTTCTATGACGTTGGGCAAGGTATATTTTGATGAGTGCTCTATTTTCTATTATTCTATGATTTTGGATAAGGTGTTTTTTTGAGTCCTTTATTTTATATTATTCTATGATTTTCTGCAAGGTCAATAGGTTTATGAGTTGAATTCTCATTTTGCATCCTTTTAATTACCCAAATATGTGTTTATTAACAAAGTTAGATGAAATTATATCCAAATTTCTATAATGAAAGAGTTGTATGTTATGCATATAAAATAATATAATCAATCGCTCCATTGAATAGGCTACCAATACTATAATACATTGGGCATTGTTAACATGTGAATTGCCATTACTATCGTCAACTAAACATGATTTACAACATTGTCACAATGTAATCTAATAGTGATAGAGTTTGAATATGATCGGGTATCAAAATCTAGTGGAAATGGGTGCTGTTGGAACTAAAAGTAAAAATAACAACTAAGAAGTGGGATAAACATTTAATAAATTAAATTCTAATAGATCATTTAAATAATTAATAAATTTAAGTGTGATATATCATTTAAGGAATTAATAAATTGAAGTGTGATTATATAAACAAAGTGACATAATTTTCATTTGAAACATGATTATCATGAGCCATATCGAGTGACTAGAAAAATATAGTTTTTATGCGCATTGTCATTTATCTAAAATTGAAGAAAAAGTTTAGGTTTTGGATTTGTTATTCCAAATGAAGGTATGTATGATTATCTAACATGTTCATTTGGTTACACAACACGTAGTGGCTATCATGAAGCATTATGCTCCTTAGAAAAAGACTAATTAAAATTAATCCTTGGTTATCACAATGAAGAAACCTCACGCTGCATAATAGAACATTTGTTTACTTTAATAGATTAGGAAAATAGAGAATTATAGGAAGGTTGCAACTTAGTAATGAATAAAAAGCTTATGTTTGAGAAAAGCATGAATTATTCATCAAATTTAAGAAACATGTATTTTATAACTTGGATATCCAATTTTTGCATTGAAGTATGTCCTTACTTCCTCCCATCTCATATAAAAAGTATGCATTATATATATATATATATATATATAGAAATCCTAGGGTCCTTGTAGTGTGACCTAGCATATTATCAAGAGCACAATAAAAAATTACAACTCGAGAATTGCACAGAGAAATTTCTTGAATACTTGGAAGAGAAAAGAAATTCCTATAAAAAATTGTATTGAGAAGTTGATTGCACAAATCAAGGAATTAAATATGGGAATTAGTTCACGAGGACTTGTGACAGGAAAATCATTAACTCCAGAAGAAATTTGATAAAGAATTACTGGAAAAAGATGATGAAATTGCTTGTCTGGAAGATCATAACGAAGACTACTTGTGGAATTAAGAAGTGAAAGGATGAGACGCAATGCATTTGGAAGTTGGAACAAGCGAACCAAAATCTCAAGAAGAAATTATCAAAAAATGGCGGTGAAAGTTTTAATTAAGGAACCTTAATTAGGGCTTGTTTCAACAAATTAAAAGGTTAAAAGATGATAACTTAGAGCATCAAGACCATAAAAGTAAAGTTAACAAGTTGGTAATTAATGAAGAACTTGTGTGATGGGGGTATCATAATCAAAGCTTTCACAAACTAAGGGGCCATGAATTATTTGAAGTTGCTACAAAAGAAGTTAGAACAACCTATCAAGAAAGAATAATCTTTTAATAAAGAGACAATGATTAAACCTATGTAATTAGAGAAGTCTTAGAGTTAAATATCCAAAGAATTTGTAGGGCATGAGTTGAAAAATGTCAAAACTTAGAAATCAACTAATAATTGTAACTAGATAACTTAGGTCCTTGTAGCAAATAAAAAAGATGACAACTCATAAATGAGTTAATATTGCTAATGAATGAGTTATCATAACTATCATTTAATTAAACATGAGCTACAACTATTAAAACCAGAATTACGCCAATGCAATGCAAACTCAAGTTATATTTTATGCATTTTATTAGATGTAAATGTAACGTCATATTGTGTCAAATTTTGATAGCAGTAAAATCATGCAATTCTTATCAATATCAACAATTTGTGAGAATGAACACACCATGCGTATGTACAACAACTACTATAGAGAAAATACCATAGAAAGATAAGTGCAAATAAAGCTAGAAAATTATAAAACAAATAAAATACATAGAAAAAGGTAAAGCACATGTGAACACAAAAGAGATTTATTCACTAATGAAGGTTTCAATAAAACCTTTGGCAACTTTATGGTTTTGTACAACCTTCTAGGCCTATATTTCTGTAAACATGATATTTCTTGGAGTATATCCTATTCACACCATTTTAAATCAAGTGTGGTGAAGCCCTAGACATCATAAAGGCTTGATTAACTCCACAACTAAATTGTTATAGAGGTACTTGTGATCATGACAACGTTAGCACCTTGCTTTATCTTATTCTGGACCTATGATTGTGGTAATCATTCCGTTGGGACCATTGTCAAGCTATTAAAAATTGAGAAAATGAACTTAGATAATGATGTAGTAGTGCAACAAGCTCTATACAAATTAAGCACTATTTGTATGCATCTTTCACATACGATATAACTAACCTATGATATTACATGTAACTAACCATTTACATCAACAAAACGAGCGTTGTAATTTCCATAAAAAAATATGCAAATTTTATTGAACTATGTTACATCATAGTTTAAATTAAACATGCACTAGCACTAATCCATTATTGTATCTCATAATCCCATGCATAATCAAAATGCGTATTGCATCTTATTTAGAATAGGATGTGTTAATGATATCAAACAATCGGTGGTTTAGTTACTAGTTCATAATATCATAAGTTTATGAGAGCAATCCTATTTATGTAGAAGAAGTTTATATCATCTTTAGAAATCTTTGCCCATTCAGGGACCATTCTCAAATGGAGGGAATTTACATTTAGGGTAAACATAAGGAAATTTACAAAAGAGTATGACCACTTACAACTTGTCCATAATAAGAGTAAGATGAAATTGATAGATGATTGGTGGAAAACACTCCACTCATATTTCATGTATACCACAAGAAAACACTTGCAAGAAGGCATGCGTTTCATAATTGAGGATAATGTGTTTTGAATTAATTTGAGTTTCATCTTCCAGAGCCATCGCATAGAGATTTTTGTGTTAAAGTTTTGAACCATCAAGTGTGGTTCATCCTTAGGACCAAGAGATGAAAGAAATATGATCAAGCTAAATGAGTAAATGCAGGTGGAACCTTAAAATCTAAAGGATTGTGCCCAAAATTCGAAAAAATGTACCCTCTACGCGGTTATGTTTTTTACTTTTTGGTTTGATCTTTTAGATTTTAGGGTTCCTCCTCTATTTATTCATCAAGCTTAATCATATTTTCTTAATCTCTTTGTGCTGAGTATGAACCACACTGGATGGTTCGAAATGTGAAGACAAAATCTCTATCAGATGGATTCGAAAGATGAAGCTCAAAGGGCCTTTAAGTTTTAAAATCACATTATGACCATAGAGATCTCAATTCTATCACAATCTGTAGTTCAAGCCCAAAGGGGAAACTTTTACGATGATTAACAAATATTATACCCAACAACACCATTCCATGTAATTGTGGAGTAAAACCTTTATGAACTATGGAAGTTAATCCCAAAAAATGATAAAGTAACACTAGACATGTTATTGTCAGATTCAACTTAAAACACATGTTGATTTAAGCAAAGAGAGGTCAAAATGTAGATTCAACTTGAAGCGCATGTTGATTAAGCAAATAGAGGTCAAAATGTAAGTGTTGGTTGTTCCTTAAGCATTACTACAAAAATTACAAAATAAAGAACTTAGCAATGATCTCCCACATCATATTTAGCAATAAGACATTGAAATACTAGGTTTAGCATTAGGAATTTTTTTTGAGTGTTGGGCTATTTTTTTGCCATTACTACAAAAGACAAAATGAATAACATGACCATAATGTCCTTTTGAATAATAATAATAAGACAAATTGAAATGTTGGGTAAAGAAATAGGAATTTTGAAGCCTAAATTATATTCATTCAAGTCCAATGTGAATTGAATTGAGTTGAAATACTTCATGATGGATGGAGAAGCTCGTGAAGGTTTAAAAGCATGCTCCTGTATACCCCAAGGAACCATTTTTAAGCAACACACAAAATAAAATAAACTAATGGCTACTTTATAAGTCATTGTTATATCTTTTTCTATGCTCTTAGAATTTGATGGATAAATTGTCTTGATCCATGTTTGTTTCTCTAGGTTGTGCCATGAACCAATCTGCGATGAAACCAACTCATAAAAAGATAGAAAAGATAGATCAACAACTTAGAAATCGTCCTCTTCGAGGGGCAACCTCCTTTACATTACACAAATGAATAATTCTTCGATGATACAAATGACAAGACCTCCTTTCTATATATAGGAGTATAAGGGGTCCCAATACAATCTGAACCTACATAATAATAATATTTTAAGTGCACAACAATAACAATAGTGGGCTTCTATTGGGCATAATAATAACAACATGGGGACTATATGGGCACAATAATACGATAAGATGGTTGCACTAATAACAATAAGGGTTTACATCAGTAGTATAAGGACCTAACATGCCCCTCTCCTTCAAAAAGTGTTGTCCTCAACACTTGAGTAGTTTTGGATGCTTTTGTATAAAATTCTCATCCTCCCATGTGGAATCTTCAATGAGTAAGTTCTTCCACTTGATGAGATACTCTAATATTGATCGATTTTGTAGCTGTCGATTTCTTGTTTTTGTGACTGCTTTCGGTTCCAATATGATTTTTCCTTCCTCATCAAGATCTGGTAATGTTGTTTGAACTGGGATCTTCTCACCTATAACCTTCTTTAAGCATGAAACATGGAAAACTAGGTGCACTCGGGAAGATGAAAAAAGCTCCAATTTGTATGCCATAGTACCAATCTTTTGTAACACCTTATACAAACCATAATACTTTGGTGATAATTTAGTATCCTTCTTAGCTTGCTTGAGGGATATTTGCTTGTATGGTTGTAGTCGTAGAACTACCCAGTCACCTACATCAAAACTTCTTTCGCTGCTATGTTGATCTGCCTATTGTTTCATTCTATTCTGCGCCAAAGTGAGGTTATCTTTTAAGAGTTTGAGAACTTCTTGTTGATGTTTGATGTGATCTTCTAGTGTTTAAACCTTATAATTTTATTTTAAAGATGATGTGATGGATGGTGGATATTATCCATAAAGTGCCATAAATGGGGTCATTTTTGCTGCAGTATGGAAGGAAATGTTATACTACCATTCAAAGGAGGCAACCATTTGACTCATTGTGTTTGTTTATCATATACAAAGCAATGAAGATATTCTTCCAAACATTTGTTCACTATCTCAGTTTGCCCATCAAATTGAGGATGATAAGATGAGCTATGAGCTAATTGAGTACCCAAATATTCCACCTCTTATACTCCAAAGAAACATTCAGAACTTTTTGCATATCATTGTTTCTCCTCTAATAGTTTGAGCACCCTATCAACATGTTGAACATGATCCTTCCAAGACTTACTATAGATTAGTAGATTATCAAAAAATACTAACACACATTTTCTAAGAAAGGGTTTGAAAATGGATTTCATCAAACCTTGAAATGTAGAAGGTGCATTGGTAAGGCCAAAAGGCATGACCAAAAATTCATAATGACCGTCATGAGTTCTAAATGTTGTTTTTGGAATGTCTTCAGTCATCATTCTGATTTGATGATATCTTGAATGAAGATCCAACTTAGTGAAGTGAATTGCTCCATGTCATTCATCCAATAATTCATCAATGACAGGAATGAGAAATTTATTTTTAATAGTAATCTTGTTGAGTTCCTTATAATCCAGACACATGTGCCATGATGCATCATTCTTGTGTACCAATACCACTAGAGCAAAGAAAGAACTTTGACTAGGTTGAATTATACCAACCTCTAGCATTTTTGCAACCATACGTTCAATTTCACTCTTTTGGGCATATGAATATCTGTAAGGCCTGATGTTTGGGGGAACACTTCCTCGAATCAAATAAATAGCATGATCATCATCCCAAATAGGTGGGAGGCCTTTAGGAGTCTCAAATAACTTGGAATGATTGTCCAAACGTTTTGGAGATATGGAGAAATAGATGATTTCGATGTGGGAATCTCTAGTGAACATAATTGTGCAATTACGTCCTGTTGTTATTTTTTTAGAAACTTTGTCATGTTGTTAGATTGATTATCTTTCCTAGTTTCCCTGTGATGCCCCTTAATTCAACTTCTTTTCCTTCCCAAAAAAAAATTAAGAAAAGTTCTTGAAAATTAAAAACTATTGTACCCAAAGATTGTAGCCATTGGACTCTTAGTACAACATCTATACCATCTATTGGAATGGAAAGCATTGGACTATTCAAGACATATTCTCCTATGGATAGGTTGATATTATGGCACTTTCCAGAGCAATTTATGGTTCCTCCATTTGCAACCATTACATGATACTTTGGTGTTGGATATAGAAAGCAATTCAATTCCTTGGCTACTTACAAAATTATGGGTACTACCCAAATCAATCAACACTATTACCTTTTTCTTCTTGATATGCCCTTCTATCTTGAGAGTTTGAGGAGTGGTAATTCCTGCCAATGCATTACAAGATATGTTCAGATTCATTTTTTCTTTCTTTGGGATTGGTTCTTGATGTATATCCTCTTCTTTTGATGTTTCTTGTTCCTTTTCTTACTCCTCTTCCCTATCTATGTAAATTAATTTTTCTTAGCACACTAATGACCTTTAGTGTATTTTCTATCACAATTGTAACAAAATCCTTTTAGTATTTTTTCTTCCAATTGTTGTGGTGTCAACCTTGTAGGTGGTGAAAGGCAAGGAACAACAACACTTCCATCTTTATAGTTGTGAGTGGTAGGCTTCCTTCTTGTCATAATTATGCTTTCCATTTTTCTTGCCAACCTGAATGTCTTCTCCAATGAATTATGTTCCCAAAGACGAACCTCTTGTTGAATGTTATCCTTTAAATTCCCTGTGAAGACATCAATCCTCTGCTTCTTTGGAATATAGTTTACCCTTATATTCAATTTTTGGAAGTCCTCAACGTGCTCTGCCATTGAACCCTTTTGTTTGAGATTTATCAATTGGCTAAAGGCGGTGTTGCTCTTTGTATCTTCATAATGTGTTATCATTTCCTCTATGAAAATTGACCAAGTGACAAGTTGTTTACAAGAACAAAGCCCTTTATACCATAAAAATTGATTCGGTTCTAAATATAAAAATGCAATACGTATTTTTTGCAACAGTTGCACATGTAGATCAAAATATTTTTCCATCTGTAGTATCCATGTTATGGAATCCTTGCCATCAAACTTTTTCATATCAATCTTTGAAATATGGTGGGTCTTCAATCCAATGTTAGATTCTATGAAATCATGATTAACATTTATTTATTTTCTCATCATGAGTTTCATCTACTATCTTTTCATCATTAGAAGGCCTTTCTTATAGCAACTTTGTCCCGCCTTCCTTCAAACCTTCCATGTCTTTCTTCAAATCTTCCACGTCTTTCTTCAAATCCGCTTCCATACCATCGATATTAACTTCCATGGGACATATAAAACTATTTATCTTATCTTCGATTACATTCTTCAAATCATCCATCCAATTTTGCTGACTAGGTGTTTCTATTTTCTTGATTCAAGTCATTGTTTTTCTTGCTTTTAGGAGTTCGATATTTAAACAACTGTAACTTTGCAATTTCATATTTTCAAGTTCTGAAATTTCGGCTTGTGGTAGCCCTCTGGGTCCTCTTTCTAACCCCACCAATTTGATCAATATTGGATTCTTCATTAAAGAGTTATGCCAAATCTCCTATGATGACCTGATTATAGACTAGTTTAGTAGAGTGAACTTGTACGATTTGCCACGTGTCACTATTTCGAACTTCAGACCTTAAATTGATACACAAAAAACTACAGTCCGTCCTCTTTTTGTAACTTATTACGAAATTTCAATCTAATGCTCAGAGAGAAAGTTATGATGATTTTCCCAAGGTCACCTGTTTGGAATGTAATTAGGGAGCATGCAAAAACTGTAACATCCTTGGATCATATCTCCAAAAATATAGCGAAACAAGATCTAAAATTTGGGCCCGAGCTTCATCAAGATTTCGGCTCAAATGGGTTTTAATTTCAGAGTCTAATCCTTCGTAGAAAGAGAATTATAGTGAAAATGCCACAACGACTTGTTTGTGATGGAATTCTTGTGTTTGCAAAAACCCTAACTTCCTCAGATCATATTTCTGAAAATATAGCGAGACAAGATCAGAAATTCGGACCTGAGGTTCAAAACGATTTTCGCTCAAATGGGTTTTTTTTTTATCTTTTGAAACTTTGTAGAGAAAATGTTATAGTGAAAATGCCACGATGACCTGTTTGGAGCAGCGAAAACCCTAAAATCCAAAGCTCTGATACTGAATGTTATGAAACCAGCGCACGAAAAGATAGAAACGATAGATTAATGACTTAGAAATCAACATCTTCGAGGGGACAACCTCCTTTACATTACACAAATGAACAATTCTTCAATGATACAAATGACAAAACCTCTTTTCTATATATAGGAGTATAAGGGGTCCTAATACAATCTGAGCCTACATAATAATAATATTGTAAGGGCACAACAATAACAATAGTGGGCTTTTATGGGGCATAATAACAATGACATGGGGACTATATGGGCACAATAATACAATAAGGGGGTTGCACTAATAACAATAAGGGGTTACACTAGTAGTATAGAGACCTAACACAATCATTGAATCAAATCACTTTCACTAGTGGATGTTAAGAATGAGAGCTCAAGATAAGTGATCAAACTTGGATTTCTTTAAGCTTTCAAAATTGAACAGTCAAATCAAAGGATATATTTTCAGTTATCAATCTACCCACCTCCTTTTCTTTCATTCGAGTTGTTGTAGCTCAAAATGACATAGTCAATATTTTTTGGATTGGATTGACTTCTCCATAATTTCGCAAATGTCTAGGAGTTTCTTTCTCTTTTGAAACTGTATCTAAGGGAATTAAAACATCTATAAGGTGTTACAACAAAGAGAATGTTGAGAGAAATTGAGAGCTTGATTAAATGGAAACTCAGAAAATGGAAGTTAGAAAATGATATGTTGATTAATGGTGCAAATTTCACACAATCAAAATCACTACAAATCGATGGTTCATATTCAATAGTGGAAACCACCCCCTCGGCGCCCACAATTATTTGAATTTTAACAAATGGGAGGAGGGTTGGAGGGTCGAGGGTGGAGGGGGGAGAGGGGGGACGTGGGGGTTCTGCTATATGTTGTTTTCTAAAAACCATTTTTGTGGCATGGCAACAACAAGTAAATAGTGAACCCCTCTAGCAATTTTGAAACTCGCTAAGGACCCCCCTTCCCCCCTGCTATTTCGCCTATGTTATTCATCATACCAGTTTGCCGCCAAAACAAGATCTCTAGGAAAAGCAATGTTGTTGTTTTATCATGAACATATTTCCATTTGTTGGATAACAAAGTGGTGGTCGACACCATAGATTGGAGCCTTTGGTTTACATTCTATCCTCGAGAATGCATAATAATGATAGGTTGTGAAGGTGTCAAGTGATCACAACAGGAAAGATATACCAAATAAAAATTTTGAAACATATTAGTGCAACAAACCAAAATTTTGGGTGTAGAAGTAAGTCGAATTTTGACCCTAGCAAACTAGAATCAGAAAATTGTTTGAGTAGCAGATTGACTTTTCTAGAAGGAAGTTTTACCAAGTGTGACCAAGGATGTGTTATTAGTTAGTTTGACTTTATGTTTGACTTGGATAATTAGATGTATCTTTATTGAATTTAATACTTTTTTGAAGGAAAAGACTGTTGGGTTTTTCCAGGGTAAAATATTTGTGTCTCTTGCTTGCTTGTCTCTTCATGATCTTAATATCATAGATGTTTCTATTGTTGATGTCTTCTGTTTAATTGCTTAATGTTGAATATGTATATGAAAAGTATTAAATCATTAGAAGTACTTATTAGTTTAGAAGACCTATGAAAACATCAACATGGTATCAAAGTTTGGGTGAAAGAGCAGCCTTGAAAGAAGCCAATCTATTTCAAGTTATCTTCTAGGGCTTGTTTTGTCACTAGCCCTAGAAAACTTAGAACTATTCTTATTGTGAAAAATGATGAAAAATATTCTAGAAGAATGATATATCTGCCCTTTTTTTCTTAAGGATCTACATTCTATTTTCCTATGTGACCTATGATCCATGTTTTATTCTGGAAGAAAAATCTATTTTGTATTTGATATAAAGAAGAAAAGGGTTGAAGCCATAGTTTAACACTGAGTGCCATCATCCTGATCTCAAAAGGATTGAATAACCTCAAGAAATCTGAAGATTCATTTTTCTGTTGAAGATAATATCCCTTTCTTATGGAGCCGAGATTCATATTACTAGAAGAGAAGACCATGATCCA
This sequence comes from Pinus tabuliformis, assembly GCA_031772625.1. Taxonomy (NCBI): domain Eukaryota; kingdom Viridiplantae; phylum Streptophyta; class Pinopsida; order Pinales; family Pinaceae; genus Pinus; species Pinus tabuliformis. Next base: position 168,190,715 of record CM062816.1, on the reverse strand, counting down.
TTTTTAAGGTCTATTTGAGATTGTGATGATATTCTGAGAAGGCCAAAATCCTTTTTGAAATATCTAGTTACCTCAGAACTAGAAGTATCATTGTACCTATTTCGATTGTGGTTTTAATAAAGCACTGAGAAACCCAAAAATCTCTTGAAATAGATCTAAAAGGCCTCAGAAGGTGAACGCTTTTAAAATCACTGAGTTGGTTTAGGAGACCTTTGGTGAACACTTTTAATGTTATGAGAGCTCCATCCATCTATCTTTGGAAAGTTGCAAAGAATTCAACAATTAAATATTGGGTTGACTAGGATATGCTCTCTCGATTATGATTTCTTGAACCAAGCTATTATTTCTTTCCTCTATGCGCTTTTGCACAGGGAGGTCTGTTTCGTTTCGTCTCCAGTGCTCAGACTGTTTGGGGAGGTTTTCAGATCATAAGGTGGTTCTCCTGGTTAACACTTTATATCCTGTTTTAGTTAGCATTTACTCTCTCTATCATAGCCTTTTGGAAGTAGCAGTGATGGTTTCAGGCTGGTGGTGTCTTGCTGGCTATGGCGGTGCTCATCTCTTCACGGTTACATTACTTGAAGGTTAGTTATATTTTTCCATTATCTCATTTAGATGTTGCTGAGTTGTTTTTTCTTACAGATTATGGAGTGTGATGTATATTCAGAGTGGGATGGTATATTCAGTATTTGAATTCTTTTCTGCGTGACTATATCTTCATCCTTATGGTTTATGAACATATATCATCCTAAATTTCAATTTCCGGTTATCTTCTATTTATCTATTTTCATTCCCAGATGATAGATTGGTTATTCTCTGAATGTCAGTCTCTTCTCTATCTAGTTCTCTCTTATGGACTATATTCTACAATCGGATTTGGGCTCCTTTCTTGAACATCAAAAATTATATAGTGTTGTCTAAACCATGTTCAGATTTCAGTATCAAAATAGGGCCATGGTGGTGTAAATGCCGCCATTGCTTTTGTTGCTGCATAATATTTCCAAAGTCATCATAGTTTCCCTGAGGTAGATCATCTACTCTCCTGTTATCCCTGGTCATATCCCTCTTGGGATCTGTTATTCGAATTTTGAATTTTCTGAATACTCTTCTACCTACAACGTTAAGGTTGAGTAATACCTATAATCAATGTTAGCCGTCAATATGGTTTTCCCGAAGCTCCTCCTCTTGACGTTGAGTCTCGTCCATTTATTTTGGATGTCAGTATCGGAACCATCCTTTTAGTTTTTTCTCATTTTGGTCAAGGCATTACACGTGATTATGATATTCTCAGTCCTTTTCCGTAGGCCGCCATTCCTTGTATATCCTCTTGGGATTTTTATAATATCTTTCGAGATATAGGGTACTCTGCATCCTTTGGATTGCATCTTCAGGGCTGTCAGCATTGATTTCCGTTGGTCACATTAGACCATTTTATATTTTTTCGTCCTATCCTAATTATTCCAGTTGTTTCCTTCATTTGATATGGACACATTTTCTTATGCTTCTATCGCATCGGCCATGGTACGAGCTACTATGGATGTTGAACAAAAAGGTGGTGGGACAACCTCGAAAGTTTTCTGGAAATCTACATTGTCCGATCATCTCATTCCTCGAGCATACTTTCCCAAGCCTGACTATCCTAATGCCAATTCTTGCTATCAGTCTCGTAGTGGGAATCAACGTCTTGCCAAAACTTCATCCCCTCCCTTTGCCGTGCATTTGGATAGTTCTTTTTTATCGGACAGGATTGTAAGTCTTCAGAAGAGAGCATTGGTTGATCGTTGGCACTTTCCATCTATGGAGGATGGTCAGTTTAGGATCTGGATTGGGAATAAATGGAACGCTTTATTGGGCTATATCCCGACAATTGTTAGATTAATGAACAACTGGTACAACTTCCATTTTTTAAAAGAACGTGATCTTGAGAAGATTTTCTCTCTTCCCTAGGTTCGGGATAAGAGTTTTCTTGCCTTACATAAATGGTACATTGGTTTTAATCCATTAAGATCCACTCCACAAAATAACTATATTTGGGTTAAGCTTCCGGGCCTTCCCATTGAATTATGGTCCAAAGAAACCCTTGCTATGATCAGAAATGCCATTGGTAAGTTTATCTATGTAGATCCGAAATGTCTTGGAGCTAAAGATAAACGTGTGGCTTGGATCTTAATTGAAATAGAATATGGGGGGGCTTTCCCGAACACATCGAATTATATTGGGATAGTCTTGCTATTCATCAGCATCTGGACTACTGGGGGGTTCCTTTTAGGTGCATGATATGCCACAAAACTGGAAATCTAAAGGTTTCTTGTCCTCGTCATACGGTTGGCAGGAAACGAGGCAAGGATCATATCAGATTATCCTCTGGTTCCAAAACTGTTTTGAATAATTCAGATCATACTGGTGACTTGGAGACTGACAAAATCCCCAATGTGGAAAATATCCGTCCTTCGATTTCTTGGGATATTACTCAAGAGAAATCATCTTGCAGTCCTATCAGAAAGTCTAAGTCTTTAGAAAACATCAGGCAAGATCATTGTTCCCCTGTGGAGATCAATTATATTTCTCCTCACAATTCATTGTTTCCACATTCATTTTATGTCTCTTCCATAGAAAGGAGGTCACTTTTCTCTGTTGTTCCCTCTCCTCTTGAGCCCGAACGTGATCGAGCCATTCCCTCTCCTCTCCCTGTGCCTCATCCTCCAATTAATTTACCTTCTGCTCCCAATGTCGCTTGCATATCATCTTCTCCTCATTCTCCTGAACATTGCCCTGGTGTGCATAATAAGATGGTCTCTCCTCTTCCCATAGCACCCTCCTCCGCTGCTCCTACATTGAAGATTGACATCAAAGGCAAGGCTTCGACATTGACCTATACCCCTCGTAATTCTCCTGGCTCCTCCCTAAATAACTCATTTGATGATGATCTAGATATCCTGTTGAAACGTGATTCACTTATTCTTCAGCCTCTGTCTATATCTAAGCCTCAAAATCCTATTTCTCCTTCCAATAGTCCAAATTTGGCAGCTAATATTACAGTCAGGAGGACTCAGAATAGGGGCAGCAGACACTTCAGGGGTAGAAAAGGTAGAGTGGATATGCATATTCGGGAACTCTCTTTGGTTGATGTCCCCATTGTGGACCTTGCTGGTAACGAGCCACTTAGAGCAAGTATGCTTGGTGAATGTTCCAAATGATAAGCATAATATCTATGAATATAAGGGGTCTTGGTGTGGGCCCGAAATTTTTAGCACTCAAGGAACTTTTCACATCTACAAACTCTAAGATTATTCTTATTCAAGAAACCATGCATGGTGGTCAGGATTCAATATCATATTTTAGACGTATGTTTCCCTCCTGGCATATAGTTGCTACAGATTCATCTGGTCTCTCTGGTGGGTTGGCTATTTTATGGGATCCGCTTTGGATCACAGCATTGGCTTTCAGTTGCTTTGCAGGTATTCTTCTCCTGGCAAAATTCAGAGGATATAATGGTCCTTTTCACATCCTCAATATATATGCTCCGTATAAAGACCGATTTCCTTTCTGGGACCAATTCTTATCTTCTGAGTTATTTGACATTAACTCTTTGATCATTGGGGGGGACTTCAATTGTACTCTGAGCATCGATGAGGTTTGGGGAAATGGCAAGAAAATGGATCATGTGGGATTCTGACTTAGAGAAGCCATTCTGATTCATAACTTTGTTGATGTTCTCCCTTCCAGAAGCGAGCCTACATGGGACAATGGGAGATCAAATGAGGCGTTCCTTGCTAAGAGATTGGATCATTTTCTCATTCATGAAAGCTTGATTGACCGTTTGGGATCTCCCTCTGTTACAAATATTCCCAGTTTCATATCTGATCATCGTCCTATCTCAATTAAATGGAATCTGGTGGGTCATAGGCGGGGTTATCCATTTAAATTTAATAGGGTCTGGCTGGAGGATGAGCAATTTAACTCGCTCATCAAGGAATGTTGGTCATCTCACTTGCTTTCTGATTCATCCAAGAAGTCAGATTCATTTCTTGTCCGTTTAAAGGGCCTAAGATCTTGTGTAAAATGTTGGCAACGAGGTAGGGTGATTTCCAACAGAAAAGAACTCAAGAAGATTAATGAAGAATTGGGAATATTATTAGATCAGCTTATTTCAAATAATGTTTCATCTGATACGAGGGCTAAGATTAGGGACCTGGAGAGAAAAAAGCAGAACTTGTTGGCTATTGAGGAGGCTTCTTGGAGGCTCAAGAGCAGAGCCATTTGGCTCAAAGAAGGGGATAGGAATACTAAATTTTTTCATAGATATGCGAACAAGAGGAGAGATATAAATTCCATTTGGGAGATACAAGATGAGATGGGTGCCTCAGTTTATTCTCAGGAAGACATATCTAGAGAGGTTGTTAAATATTTTCAACAGGCATATAGCAGTAAAGGGGGATGTGAATTTCCAGATATTTTATGGGGCATTGAGCCATATCCCACTATGTTTAATGAGGAGCAGAATGATCTTCTCTTTGCCCCGGTCACTGAGTCAGAACTCTTGGCCATTATGAAATCTTTTCAAAAAGATAAGAGCTCGGGTCCTGATGGTTGGACCATTGATTTTTTCATCCATTTCTTTGATATTATGAAATCAGATCTTTTGAATATGGTGGAGGAATCCAGGACAAAGGGCTCTATTCCTCATTCAATTACATCTACATATATTGCCTTAATTCCTAAAAAGAAGCTATCCCTCTCTTTCAGGGATTTTAGGCCCATCTCTCTCTGTAATACCATTTACAAGATAATTTCTAAAATTATTGCAGTTAGGATGAGAAATATGCTCTCTATGTACATTTCTCCTGACCAACATGGCTTCCTGAAGGATAGGAACATTATTGAGGTTGTTGCCATTACTCAGGAGGGTCTGCACTCTATGCACATGAGGAAGGTGGAGGCTTCCTTTCTAAAAATTGATCTCAAAAAAGCATACGATTGCATAGATTGGGGCTTCCTCAAATGCCTTCTCATCAAAATTGGCATTAATATTAATTGTTTGAATTGGATCATGGCTTGTGTAATTGATGTCAATTATGTTGTTCTGGTGAATGGTATCCCTTCATCTTTTTTCCAGGCAGCCAGGGGTCTGCGGCAGGGATGTTCATTGTCCCCACTCCTTTTTATTTTAGTAATGGATTCGCTCAGTCTTCACATTAGGAGGGCCATCAGTGATAAGGCTTATAAGCCGATGGTAATCTGCAGAAATTTCTCTTTCTCACATAATCTATTCGTAGATGACATCTTATTGGCGGCCATGTTATGCAGTGTTTCTTGGGACTGTCTGCACTCTATCATGATGAAATTTCAGAAAGCTACAGGTCTTTGTATTAATGAGGATAAATCATCTTTTTACATGAAGGATATAAACTCTGAGATGGCTATGTATCTCTCCAATCTTTTTCATATTCAGGTGTCTCCCCTCCATGAGGGCTTGAAATACCTTGGCTTTCATCTCAAGCCTGTCGGTTACTCCCCTGCAGATTGGACTTGGATTCATGAAAGATTCATCAAGCGTATTGCGGGTTGGGAATACAAATGCCTCTCTCTGGCAGGTAGATATATATTATCTCAATCGGTCCTGGTTCAGTTATTAGTTTATTGGGCACATCTTTTTTATATCCCTGCTAAGATCATCCAGAAATTGAATCGGAGCATGGCTAATTTCATTTGGGGAGCTAACAGGCATCATAGAAAATTCCATTTGTCTAAGATTGTGAACCTTACTCGGCCAAAAGCCCTTGGGGGGTGGGGTATTATGAATATAAGCTTATTTAATTCTGCTCTTCTTTGCAAATCTCTATGGAAAGCAATTTTCGGGACCAACACTTGGAGTAACATTATCAAGGCTAAGTATTTGCATAACAGAGATATTCTTTTTTGGTATAGACTGGGTTCATTTGGTCCCCCTAAAGGCTCTGCCATCTGGCGTAGTTTTCATAGGATAGAAGGCTTTTTTCTTAAGAATCTGGCATGGAATTTCCAATCGGGCAGAAAGATCTTAATTGGCTTGGATCCATTAGCGGGTGAGGCTCCAGATTTTAATTTTCCTCAACAGCTGCTACACCATCTTCAGAATAAGGGTATTTTTTATTGGGATCAGGTTATTGATAAATGGGTGGGCTCTATTCCCATTTGGAAGTCGGCTGAATTGATTGGTCTATATGGTACTCAGTCTTCTCAATGGAACAAGATAATATCTTATATGCAACGTAGGGGTTTCTTCAAATCAGCGGAGGAAGATTATCTTTTATGGAATGGTCCTAAAGGGAGATCAGCTGTTTGTGTTAAAGACATCTATCTCATGTTTCAGATGGAGTTCCCTATTCCACTAGACAATATTTTCCCAACTGTTTTCTGGAAAGCAAACTGCCCTACCAAGGTGATCTTATTTGCATGGTTGGTCTTTAACAATAAGAATTTGACGTGGGACAATTTACAAAAAAGAAATTGGCATGGGCCAGCTATTTGTCCTATTTGCAAAGCAAATGAAGAATCTAACTATCATATTTTTCTGGTCTGTCCTCTTGCTATTATGATATGGAAATCATTGGCTGATCAATTTGGGCTGAATAGGATTTCATTCTCATCAATTAGAGAGGCTTTTCAGTGGTGGAGCAAAATGAGACCGGACGGGAGGCCTATTCCCTTGATCACTATTTGGTCCATTTGGAAATGGAGAAATAGGGCTCTGTTTCAAGATAGGAAGATATTATTTGCTCTTATTATAGACTCTATCTTATCTCTCCTTTCTTCTAGCAGGAATTCACAGAATCATCATCCTGCCAAGGATCAAATAGGTCGCTCAATGGACCTTTCCGTTCTTCCCCGCACATACTTTGATGGGGTTGCCTCGAATGGAATTTGTGCTTGTGGAGTTTTCATTATTCCATGCGTGGATCAGTGTATCAAAATCTTATGGAATGGTGGCAAGGGATCGAACAACAAAGCGGAAGCTATGGCATTAGCTGGTCTCCTTTGTTTTTGTGACTTCCTTGGAATCCCTGGTTTGCATATTTTTGGTGATTCCAAGCTGATCATTGATCATGTGAAATCTGTTCATCACATTCAGAATATCAATCTCATGGGGTGGCTGGAAAGAATTTCATCTATATGGAAGGCTCACCAGGATTATTCTATTCAACACATTGGAAGGTCTTTCAACATGGAAGTAGATGCACTGTCCAAAGAAGGTCTTTCCTCTTCAAATCAATCTTGGCAGGTTTATATCATTGTTGGAGGAATTCAGCACAATATTCAGCAGTTCCGCCTCCCCGGTACATAGCATATAAAATTCTCTTCACATTTTTGGTATGTTGAATGCACATCCCTGTTCTAAAATTTTGAATCCCCATATATGGTACGTAGCATAACCTGTTATATTATATACTTCCTCTTTGCTTTCGTCCTATTTCTATCATCTTCATCTACTCTGATGTTTATTATGCAGCGCATCCTTATAATATTTTGATATGTCTAGAGATTGTATCTGTTATACACTAATCTGATTGGGATCTATATCATCTTATTGTCTCGCTATTGAGATCTTTTAGTCTTTTTTCAAGATTTCTATATGAGCTATTTGGGATCCCTCAGACTATTTGCCATATGATGTATATTCAGAACTTTTATGAATATAATTCAGCTTTTTTCCTTACTGAAGAAGAAAAAAAAAAAGAGAAAAAAAAAAAGAGAAAGAAAAAAGAAAAAAGAAAAAAAAAGAAAAAGAAAAAGAAAAGAAAGAAAGAAGAAAGAAGGACATTGTTTTGAGATAAGTTTGCTAAAAATGATTCTTAAATGATCCCTCAACATCTTCTTATGATAATAAGTATTTTCATTCTAAAGGAATTGCATAGGAAAGCATTGAATTGGCTTATACTCCAACTAAAGAATATTTGATCAACAATTTACGACATAAAGCAACCTTGCAACCTTGCATTTTGATTGTAGTATGATAATAGCAAATCTCATGGTTGGGACTGTTGTAGCTCAATCTTGCACGGTCAAAATTTAAAAAAATTGGGGGCGAACTTGAACCGGTAATTAAAATTACAAGAAAGATCATTTTGATGGAGTTCATTTGGTAGTGTGACGGATCTGATTCAGATCCCTCTTTATATAAAGTGCAGTGTTTATAAATTTTCATAAAATAAATTGGGCCAAATTTATGTTTAATAATGTTATTATCCGTGTCGCGAAAGTGGATATACGCAATTGATTTTCGCTTGACTTGTTGATTATCAGCAGTTTGACCCAAAATTATGCCTGAAAGTATAATGTTAACATTATAAAACCACAAACATTTTTTTTATTTTAGTTTGAATTTTTTAACTTGTGATTAGTTAGGCTCTTATTAGTAATGATGATTATGTACTATGAAACATTGTAAAATTATGATAAATAAGACGTCAATTTAATATACTGCAGGACCAGTGTTTCAGCGACGTCAATTTAATATACTGCAGGACCAGTATTATGACGGCCCTACGGGTGGTGGATCCTGCAACAAGGACGGTCTTAATGCGTGACTTGAAAATATTTGGCGTCCTCAACAGGGGATACATGTCCGATACTTCTGAGCGGTGCCCTCCCATCAAAGCGCCATGTAATCCAATGAAGTTTTTCAGCTCCGAGCATTCTGGCTTATGCGTGGTGAAGCTGTATCTGGTTGGCACACTGTTTGGATCTGGTAATTACTGGAGTCTAGGTTCGGGTTACAATTCGGGACAGATTTCCATAAGAGGAGATATGGTGGGACGACCCTTTTGGCAGTAGAACAGGGGTTGTTCTCCTGTGCCAAGTCCAAAAATGAGGAGTCCAGGTCCAAGTTCACGAGCTCAAAGTGTCGCTGTCTCTCCTCTTCATCCTCCATCCGCTGGATTAGGGACCGAGTCTCCAACAGGCAGACAGGAAGAGGGAAGGCATCAATGTAATCAATTACCGTTGCCACCACGGTAATTAAGCTTTGGATAATGCACCTCATCACCATTTTTAAATCCGAGAGGTTGTTTATTGACTTCCGCTGTTTCATTTACAGATAATTGAAGATTATGGGAAGTGGATAGGTATGAAACTCCCAGAATACAAGGACTTGCTATGGATTACCATTGCAGGGTTAAAGGAAGCATTGCCCAGGAATTAAGCTAACTTATTTTTGCCTCAAATTCAAATTGCGTACATGATTAGATACGCTATCTTTGTTGCCTCTAATGGAATTTTCTGTTCTGGCAAACTGACAAAGCCTTCATGCTTGACGAAGCAATCGAGTACCTTAAGAAGCTTCAATTGAAAGTGCAGGCAAGTGTTTTCCTTAGTGCTAAGTGATGGACAAGCTTATCACATCTCACATAATTATCAGCTGTGCCAGAATTCAATTTATAAGTTATTTCAGAGCTATTTCAATACTCATACAACACCCATAAACGAATTACGTATTGTGCTTGTGATTTGTTGTCAAACTGTGTATAGTTTACTTACCTTTGGAGTGAGAGTGCATCAAATTCTTGCCTTTCGCCAAAAAATACAAACATCTCAGTCTCACTCCAAGCTAAACGGAGAACTTTACTAAGTGCGAAAATCCACATAACTCTAAATTGGAGGATCTCTCACTTAGTATGGGTTGTTGCTAATATACATATGTAATATGATCTATATTGGCGGAAGTCACTGAGCCTAGTAGTCCATTCTACATCATTGGTTGGAGCATCCATCAACAATTTGTATATGCCATTCTGGGGTTTATAAGGGCTTATATATTATTTGTATATTTTATTTAATTTTTCTCAATATAATAATAAACACTAACAGAGATCCATGTCAATCTGGTATCTGCGCCAGAGAGAGATCAAAGTCAAGTGGATCTGTCCGTAGAAAATCAGGAGTTAACATAGATCTATGCAAGTTTGGTAACATACATACTGCTGCAAAATTCAGAGTTCACAATTCTTGATAGTGATGTTCTTCATCCATCTGCTATAAGCTTGTGTTTTAAGATGGAAAAGGTTGCTTATAAGTCTTTTTGACGATAACCATGTTTTTAAACAGTTCATTGGTAGTTCTTGATCTGTATGGGGGTTGACGTGAGCAATCAACAAAAAGCAGATTCACTGAACTTTATTTTTTGTTTCAAGTTTTTGTCTTCAGCTATATGGATTATTTTATGCCTTAATCATGTCTTTACTACAGTGCAGATGCTTTCCGCGAGGAGTGGAATTGATCTTTCATCCATGCGCTGGTTGGCGCAGATGCCACACTTGCAGATACAGCAAATGCGAAAAGCATGTATGGGCATAGATCAGCATGCTGGAGTTCCCATAAGCATGCCTGTGGGATCAGGGCTTATAAACACCAACCAGGGTAGGGAAAAGAGGCCTTTGCCTTTGCATGATCTATATAATTCTGGAGCCGTTGGTAATACGACCATTCCTATAAATTTGTCATCAGCCAGGATTGATGATCATCAATCTTACAAAATGGATCATCCTCAAAAGCCACTTTACTTTGCCTCAACTACCAACAACTACTCAGGTTTGTTTGAAAAATTATTCAATTGATGGCATATTTAGTTTTGGTAGAAATTCTACAAGCAAGGTCTGATTAATTTATCAATTTTTTTTATGTTTTTGGCAGGAAGACCATTCTGCACTTTCCTTGCAAAAGAAATAAAATAGATAAGTTCTCATTCTAGCATTCAGTGGATCTGTAAATACTATTACCAGCCACATCACTGACATTATCATGGTTAGTTCTAGTCCAAGACATCATCTATGTGTCCTAATACTTTTTCTCATCAAAAAATAGCCGAGGAAAAAGATATAGGAAGCAAACAATACTGGAAAGAGAACAGTATGGGCTACGATTTTCTTCTTAGGTTGGAGAAGATATAACTAAGGGACGCTTGAGAAGAACATAGTTATTTGACTCAATGTGTATATACATAAAAGTTCAAGCATGGAATTGATGTTTCAAAATCATAGGCTCTACATTCTAATTAGTTTATGGAACCATATTGGAGACGGCCTATTTGCTTAATTGTACCTTTTCCAGACTCTGTCCTTGTTGTTCTTCTCAAGATTATGTTTTTAGCAACTGAATACATGACAACCGTTGTGATTTGGTTGGTGAAATATTAAATGAAAGCGTTGAATTGGTTTTGCTTTTCTTTGTACCATCGAAGAGTGGGCACTGGTAAAACATTTTATAGCTGACATATGTCATGAGTTATATGCACAATTGATTCGGTATTATGACATGTATTTAGGATTTTGCAACTTCAAAAACCTTTTCTTCAGCGGATGGAAAAAAACGTTTTCCCACCGTATATGTTTTTGTAGGGTTTGCCCCTCAGATCCTAATACATTTGTACTGGGATCTGAGAATTTGATAATTGCAGTATGGCAGAAAGATATATACTAAAGAAGTAGCTAAGAAATTGCAAAGGAATGGTGAAGGTCAGAAACAACATGATTTCAGCTGAACTTCGAGTCTGCTTCAAGAGGTAACCAAAATTTCTATTTTTCTATTTAATTTCACGTTCTCTAATTCCAATTATGAATCTCACCAACATTGTTAGCATTGTTGACGTAAAGTTTTAGTCTTTTTAGGGAATAAAAGATACACAGTCTTTTGCATATTCAAGGTTTTGTTTGGTCATTCATACAAACTTTATCTGTTTAATGAACAACATCTGAAGTATGTTAGTCTTGATACTGTATTTTTCCTACATTCTATTGAAATTCTTTCATCTCACATATTCAACAAGAGATAGTTATGCTTAGTCACTTACGACATCCAAACATAGTGCAATATTATGGAAGTGAAACAGTATGTGGACATCTTGGCTATATTTTGTCAAGAGCTTATTTTATAATTTGTGGGCATCTTTTACCTGTGTACATATGCATTAAACCTGCAGGGTTCATGTAATTTGATATTTCCCAGATTAATTTGTTTTTTGCTAGTTTTTTGGTGAATGGACTATATAATTTCTTTTATTTATGGGTTACATTTGGACTACAGATCAAATTTGGGCTACAGATCAAATCACACAAAATTGTTACTGGGGTAAAATGTTATATTAGACCAAATACTAGCTTGAATAAAGAAAAGACCGAACCGTGCAATTATCAAGAACTTTGGTAATACAGAAATTTCAGGTTTCCAAGATGTTGTCATGACAATTACAGTGCCTTATTTTTCTTCACAATTCCATTGAATAATGGCTGAGACATTTTCTGCTAGTAGTTGTTTGTTTACAAAACAAGTAAAATAACAGGATAGGAGACAACAATAATAAAAGGAAGAAACTACAGTAGTGAGCAACTACAGCGGAACAAGGTAACATGTTTATTTTTAGGTTATTCAACAATAAATTTTGATTAGAAATAACATGAGTGAGTCATTACATGACTACAACTAATTGGGGGGATATACATGAAGAAACCAGTAGGCTAGAGTTCATGCAAAAACATATTCATAGATATGGTGTTGTATAAACACATCAAACTAAATTTAATCCTTGGAATCTGAATTTAATCATTTGTTTATTCTTTAAAACTTCTCGAACATTGAATTAGCGCCAGTTCGTTGCAAAGTGAAGAGAAATTTGGATGCTTTTCAAGAATTTTGCTTGTGTATGATACTAATTATGATCTTGCTTTTTGTCTCAAGCTAAGTTCTAATTCTTATTTTATCTCCAAATAAAACTCTACCTTAAGAGAATAATGGGGATTGCATATGTACATTTTGTTATTCAAAAGAATAATTGTTATGGAATTGTGCTAATTACCATTGTTTAGGGTTTGCTCAATGGCTTTAAAAAGAAACTAGTATAACAATCTAACAACTCATTTTCTGTTCCATATCTCACTTTCTTAAAATAGAATTCATCTAAGATTTGAATTCTATCATATTTGTTAATTGTCCCTTTATAAGTAAACTAGTAGAGCAATCTTTATCTCATTATGAATTTGATTGAAAAATTATGCGTAGGACTGAGTTTACTATTAAAAATATGGTTGATATTCTGGTAAATAAACTTGGTTTGAAAATTAAATCCAGTTTGTTGGCTTTTATTTCTTTTTTTTCATTTTATAAGAGGAAAATGGTTTTTATAGTTTTCATAAATTGATATTGCATATTTACATTGGGTGATCAACCATAAAGTCATAATTTGTATTTGGGAGGGTTTGATTAAGTTGGTCAATAATCAAAGGAAGAAGTCATTAAGAAATTGACTTTAGCTTGAGGCCTCGTAATGGGTGAGAGTCAAATTATCAGTGGGTTCTAGATTCCGACTGTTATTTGAAGGAAATTTAAGATTTGAAGCTCGTTGAAAAATCAAAGGGTTAAGAAGTTGCTTTGAAGGATTTAAGTTGAAGAGAGTTGAGATTCTAGGTGAAGTGGTTGACAAGGGAGCATGAAAACCAAAAGGTTGTCTCGACAGACAACCTGATAACGAGTCTAGCTACGAGGAATCCAACATAAATAGTCAGTACATGCAGTTTTGAGAAAATCTTGAAGTTGAATAACTAACCCTTGTCACTGTTGGATATCTCTGTGGTTGGGTTGGTGCTATTCTAATCTTTTAGGCGAGTGTCCCTAGGGGTTGTATGATGTTATCAATCAAAACAAATCTTGTATAGAATCCAATTCAATTAACACACACAACCTACCCTTGAACTCTTGTAAGCAGTCGAAAGCAAGGATAGACTCTTAGTGAAATTTAGAGTGGTTGACATCAGATTCATGAGACAATTAAAACAATGAATTAAATCAAAATAAATAAGGTGGATGTGCACCTTAAGTGAATGATAAATCAAAGTAAATGCACAATGGCTGGTCATATCACTGCAATATTATCAAAACCAATATGCAACTGATAGTTTTAAGAGCCAGAGACAAGGCACAATCAAACCAAATCAATGTATTAGCCAAGAGATTGGATTACGTCAGAGTGACCACATGTGATAGGTTGCGAAAGGAAACCTCCCATTGTTGAAGTATGCAGATGTACAAATGATGACATATGGGCAAGAGTAAAATGAGACAAAACATGCTAACAAATGGTAGATACCACTTTCAAACCAAAACCCTTCCTTATTTGTTCATCTACACTCAACCTGTAGGTTAATAAGACTGATTTCCTCCCTTTTACCTATGACACATAAGGCTTCTCTTTGCTTGAGGTGTTCTTGGGTGATCAAATTTGTTAACATTCTTGCCTCTTCCACTATGTGGTCAAAGAATTTTTCAATAGCATTTAAATCCCATTAGTCATTCAAACACTAATCCTTGAGAACAGGCTTTGCAACAATTGTAAATCGTCACCTTGAAACATTAATCAATAAACACCTTGATTCTATCCTACAAAAAAATCTGCGAATGATCCATGAAATGCTCCCGTGCTCAATGCTTAGCTAGTTCAACTACCATACAACTTGAACTTCCTTCCTGCTCATCATTATTATATTTTGTATTTATTTTTATTTATCATATAGATATTATATATTTTTACATTTATTTTTAGTTATCATTTAAATATTATATATTTTTATATTAAAAATATATTTTACCAATAGATTTTGTCTAATACTAGTGAATCAATATTATTTGTTTCTAGTTATTGTTAATTTTCCACACTTCTCTAGTTCTTAGAGGTACTATTTCTAATCCATACCACTATAGTTGTTAGATGTACTATTCTTGGTCCTAAGTCATTAGCAATGTTGTAGTTCTATTGAAAAACACTTTGTTTGCCCATTCATGTATGTTTTTGACACTAACTTAACTATACTTAAACTAAAAAAGAGTATCTACAATGTAGCCCTTATTCAAATGTGTCAGTTATTTTATACCTTTCAAAGTTCAATAACTAAACTTAGTAGCAAGGAATGCTAACTATACATCCTTGTTAATGCTCTTATGCAAAAGGATAATATTTTTATATTAAAAATATATTTTACCAATAGATTTTGTCTAATACTAGTGAATCAATATTATTTGTTTCTAGTTATTGTTAATTTTCCACACTTCTCTAGTTCTTAGAGGTACTATTTCTAATCCATACCACTCTAGTTGTTAGATGTACTATTCTTGGTCTTAAGTCATTAGCAGTGTTGTAGGTCTATTGAAAAACACTTTGTTTGCCCATTCATGTATGTTTTTGACACTAACTTATCTATACTTAAACTAAAAAAGAGTATCTACAATATAGCCCTTATTCAAATGTGTCAGTTATTTTATACCTTTCAAAATTCAAGAACTAAACTTAGCAGCAAGGAATGCTAACTATACATCCTTGTTAATGCTCTTATGCAAAAGGATAATTTTTATTGAGCTAAAACCACGGTCTCTAAAGTCTCAATTTCATACCAGCGAAAGCCACCAATCACATATTACATGAAGCTCGACACAAAGTGCCAAACCAACAGAAGAGCCCACAATGGGTCATGAGGGAAGGCCATACCACAAGTTTCGAAGGGCCGCCACCTCCATAGTGCCACTCTATCGTCGAAATTCGCTCGCAATGTATTCATTATATTTCATATATATAATAGTTCTTCGCCACCAATATGGGATATCTCCGGTTAATACTGAATAAAATATGCATGAAATTCCAAAGTGGGGCTGATGCGCACTCACAAACAACAAGATCAGCTAGATTTAATATTGAACTTGGTGATATTAGTATTTCAAGTGGAGGTGATTTCAGGAGCAACTCTAGTTTTAGCCCAAATCTAAATCCACATTCATTTTCTAGCAAAGCAAAAGGGCGTGCATTTGCACCTGCTACTGTTCCTTCTAAGAGTATGGGCTTGCTTTAATGGAGAACGCAAAGCGCCCAAGAGTAGTTGGTTCCGTTCCTGCGATCTTGGAGAGAAAACACCATGCATTGAAAGGTCAAGGTCCAGTGTTATTCAATGTTGAATATTCCAATCACAAAATTGTGTGGAGCAATGCTATCTTCTATAGAGAATCTTCAATTGAAGATGCCAATTTTATAAAATAACGCAAATGAGATCAATCAGATACGGCAATCGCAAGTGCTTTGCAGGTCACAGATTGTGATATGACAATCAATGGGGCAGCGTTGTATCAGGATATTCTTAAAAAGCTTCAACCAACAATTATTTTCATTGAAGAAGCTTCCAAGATTTTGGAAACTCCACTGCTCGCAGTGTTTGAACCAACCGTTCCAAAAATTCTGGAAAAAACCGCAGTAATTTCCTTAATTCATGGAAACTATTTTCAGTTAATTAATTTTTTTGTTGGGAGCTCCTCGACTGATCCATTACTCCCTCTGTAGTTTTCTACCATGATCTATGGAACACTGGAAATATAGCCAACAGAAGCTTGATGGAAGCTTGGCTATATATACTTATGTTTGGTCCCAAGCTCACTAACTCAATCCCCTTCAGCATTGCACCATCAAATGTGAGTGAGCATAGCTTGGAAGCACCGTTGCGGAGTTCATAGAATCAACCGCCTTACATTCCCAGAATTCTTCTTCCAGCTAACGTGTACATTTAACTGTGTGTGGTAGAAGCACCCACTAAATCTAGAGGACCCAATTAGAAGTTGGTACGCTGGTCTTTCATTTTAGAGGCTAGACGGGTTCTTCGTTGTTTATTTCTGCAATGCTGGCAATCTCTTCAGCTTGAAATATGCTCAGATTGTCTTAAGCATTGTGCGCGACTGTTTGTTTTCTGAGTATTCGACGAGCGTTTCAATGGCATTCTGATCCTTTAATGTGTTGAATAGATCCCACATTTTAGAGACTACCGGTTTTGGTATTGTTTGTTTGTTGCAATAAGCATGGGTACAATTTCAGCCAACCAGTTTTGAAGTTGCAATTGTGTTCATGGTGTTAATGTGCTCACATAGTGATTTATTGCTTTTCTGATTCGTTGAGAAGAAGTGGACTACGTCAAGATCGGAGTGAGTAGCATCAATGGTTGGAGGTATGATTTATTGGGCATTAAAGTTTTATTTTTCGATTATTTTAAGTGTTAATTTCGTATTGTTGAATCATTATTTTGCTATCATTTGGTATCAGAGCGAATTTTATCTTTGCCTTGGTATAATTGTTGTGCAAATTTATAACTGTGCTCATATTTAATTTTGCATAAAGCGGTGCTTTAATTTAATTTAATTTTGCGAGGAATTATTGTCATCGTTTACAATTTTGATATTTATGGTGGTTTTTACTCGTACTCTGTCACATAGTTCTGGTTATATTCATACTTACCTTTACACTTTACTTCCAGTTGAAGCCTTTTTGTTTTTACAAGAAAGAGTCATATGGAGTTTATTTAAGATGTCATTTTGACTTATTCCTTTCATGAAACATTGCTTTTCACTCTAGTTAAAGATTTGTTTATAATCTTATAAGTAAATTTTAAGTGATTTGTCAGTGCGGTGAGTGTTTCCACTTTCCATATTTTTAATTGTTTCATAATCAAACTGTGTATACGCCATTTCACGTAGCATGAAATGTGAAGCACTGTGTATAGTTTTGTTTATGTAAATTAAAATAAATAATGTCTGAGTGATCTATATAATTTTTAATTGATTAGAGAATAGTCATAGCATCTCTAATTAAATAATATTATATATTATGATTGATTAGAATCACATAAAGAATATTTAGACATTAATTGTAATTAATTATACTAACTATAATAAATTTTATCCCACGGGAACTTTTATTACATTTATGTAATTAATTACGATAAAATATTCATAACTTACCCATAGGAATTATGAATTAATAGTTTTATCATAAAGTTCAAATTTAAGATAGAATTTATATCAAACTATAATCATAATATACCCTTTAGAATTATGAATTAAGCGAATAATTTGATAAATTCTATCATAAAGAATAAATGAATATGCTTGAATTGGAAATTTAGCCCACAGGCAATTTTTATGTCATTAGATTCAATTTTAAGCATGATTTACATTGGTAAAGCATGAAATTTTATTTAGGCCTCAATTTTAACATAAGCATGTGATCTTTAATTTTATGCAGATGTACAACTAGCAAATTTCTATGAAACTTGTTCTGATATCCCTGAACTTAAAGGAGATAACTATAAGATCTCGAAGGAGAGAGTTCTCCTTCATTTGGGGTGGATGGACATAAACTATGCTATTAGGAAAGATAAACCACCAGCACTCGTTGATACCAGCACTACAGCAGACATCACGCTTTATGAACGATGGGAGCGATCTAATCACCTAAGCATGATGTTCATTAAGACTAAAATTTCTGCTGGTATTCATGGTTCCATTGATCAACATGAAAAGGTCTGAAACTTGCTAAAGGCCATTGATGATCAATTCGTCACTTCAGACAAGGCACTAGCAAGCATCCTAATCATGAAGTTCTCATCCCTAAGGCTCACCAGTGTGAAAGGTGTGCACAAGCACATCATGCAAATGAGGGACACTGTGGCTCAATTAAAGAAACTCGAGGTTGAAATATCGGAGTCCTTCTTGGTGCACTACATCCTAAACACCCTTCCGCACCAATACGGACCCTTCAAAATCTCATACAACACGCATAAGGATAAATGGTAAATTAATGAACTCATGACCATGTGCGTTTAAGTGGAAGAGAGACTGGTGATGGAACTGGTAGAAAGTGCAATGCTGGCAATGCGAGGAAAGGGAAAATCTCAAGCCAATCGGAAAGGGAAAGGTAAAGTACCTCTCCAAGCCGATATCAAGAAGGATTCCAAGTGTTTCTTCTATAAAAAGAAAGGACACATGAAAAAGGAATGCGCCAAATTTCAGAAATGGCTTGCGGACAAAGGTAATCCAATCTAGTTTGTTTGTTATGAATCTAATATGATTAATGTCAATATTAACACCTGGTGGATTGATTCTGGATCAACAATTCACATTTTGAATTCTTTGCAGGGTTTGCAAAACCTAAGGAAGCCAGTGGGAAGTGAGCAAAGCATCTTATCAGGAAACAAGATGGGCTCGCATGTGGAAGCTATAGGAACATGCTATTTAAATTTAAGTAGTGGCTTTGTTTTAGAATTAGAAAAGACCTTTTATGTTCCAAGTTTTTCTATTAACTTGATTTCAGTTTCAAGGCTTGTACCTTTTGGATATTCCTTTAACTTTTAAGAAACATCCTTCAGTTTATTTTATAAATCGGATTGTGTTAGGAATGGTATTTTGTCTAATGGTCTTTACTGCATTAATTTACAAAACAATGTCACTTATGATTCAATGCATGTTCACACTGGCACTAAAAGATGTGTTATTAATGAAGATTCCTCTAAATTATGGCTTCAGAGATTAGGTTATATCTCCATAGAAAGAATTAAAAGATTGGTAAATGAAGAGGTACTTAATACTCTGGATTTTACTGATTTTGAGACTTGTGTGGACTGCATAAAGGGAAAGCAGACCAACAAGTCAAAGAAAGGTGACAATAGAAGTTTGGACATATTAGAGATCATAGATGCTGATATATGTAGACCAGAAATGGACTCACATGATCATAGATACTTCATCTCTTTTATAGATGATTACTCACGATATATGTATCTCTACATGCTTCATAAAAAGAGCGAAGCATTAGATGCCTTTAAGATCTTTAAGGCTGAAGTAGAGAAACAATGCGGGAAGCAAATTAAGATCGTGAGATCAGATAGAGGTGGAGAATATTATGGTAGATACACAGAAGATGGACAAGCACCTGGGCCATTCGCAAAATTTCTTCAAGAGCATGGGATTGTTGCCCAATACACCATGCCTGTTTCACCCGACTAGAATGGTGTAGCAAAATGAAGAAACCGAACATTATTGGACATGGTGCGGAGTATGCTTAGCATCTCCAATCTTCCTAAATCCTTGTGGACTGAAGCACTTAAGACGACAGTGTATATATTAAACCGAGTTCCAACCAAGGTTGTTCTTAAATCGCCATTTGAATTATGGAAAAGTTGGAAACCGAGTTTGCGACATATGCGCGTTTGGGGATGCCCGTCTGAAGTGAGAATTTATAATCCACAAGGGAAGAAGTTGGACTCAAGGACCATTAGTGGGTATTTCGTTGGATATGCTAAAAGGTCTAAAGGTTACAGATTTTATTTTCCATTTCACAGCACTAGGATTACAGTAGAATCAAGAAATGCAAAGTTTCTTGAAAATGACTTGATCAGTGGGAGCGATCAAACCAAGATCATTCAAAATCTCAACCTTCTACCTCAAGTGATAGATTGGTTATTGTTCACAGCACCCGTCTAGTACAAATTGGTGTTGAACAACCAATTTTTGAAGTTCCACAAGCTGCTGACGACATTCCAATAGATCAGGTAGTTCAAGAGTTGCCAAGAACTTTTGAACAACGAGTTGAACCACATACTTCTCAGGAAGATGATGGTACAACATTAAGAAGATCTACTAGACCAAAGAGATCAGCAAGTTGGTGATGATTATGTTGTGTATCTGCAAGAATCTGACTACAACATTGGAGCCGAACATGATCCTGAGTCCTTTTCACAAGCCATGAGTTGCAAAGAATCAGAATTATGGTACGATGCCATGAAGGAAGAGATGAATTCTATAAAGGGTAATGAAGTCTGGGATCTTGTTGAGTTTCCTAATGGTGCAAAAGCCATTGGATGTAAATGGGTCTTTAAGACAAAGAAAGACTCATTAGGCAACATTGAGAGATACAAGGCAAGACTTGTTGCTAAGGGATTCACTCAGAAAGAAGGAATCGATTACACGGAGACTTTATCTCCTGTATCTAAGAAAGATTCCTTGCACGTTATTATGGCATTAGTAACCCCATTTGACTTGGAGTTGCATCAAATGGATGTGAAAACGGCATTTCTTAATGGAGATCTAGAGGAGAAGGTTTACATGAAATAGAAAACATTATGGATCAATGTATATACCTAATAGTCAGTGGGAGTAAAATTTGTTTTCTTGTTTTATATGTGGATGACATTTTGCTAGCAACCAAGGACAAGGGTTTTTTGCATGAGGTGAAACAATTCCTCTCTAAAAATTTCGATATGAAGGATATGGGTGAGGCATCTTATGTCATTGGCATTAAGATCCATAGAGACAGATTCCGAGGCATCTTGGGTCTGTCTCAGGAAACCTATATTAGTAAAATTTTAAAGAGATTTCGGATGAAGGATTGTTCACCAAGTGTAGCTCCCATTCTGAAGGGTGATAGGTTCAATTTGAACCAATGCTCGAAGAACGACTTTGAAAGTGAACAAATGAAGAACATTCCATATGCTTCTGTTGTCGGAAGCCTAATGTATGCTCAGGTCTGCACACGACCTAACATTGCATTTGTTGTGGGGATGTTGGGACGATATCAGAGTGATCTAGGTTTAGACCACTGGAGAGCTGCAAAGAAAGTAATGAGGTACCTTCAAGGAACCAAAAACTACATGCTTATGTATAGACGGACGATCAATTTGGAAGTAATTGGCTACTCAGATTCTGACTTTGCTAGATGTGTTGATTCACGCAAATCAACATCAAGATACATTTTGATGATGGCCGGTGGAGCTGTATCATGGAGGAGTGCCAGGTAGACCTTGATTACCACTTCCATTATGAAAGTCGAGTTTGTCTCCTATTTTGAGGCTACTTTACATGGTGTATGGCTTAAGAGTTTCATTTCTGGGCTTAGAATTATGGATTCTATTTCTAAGCCATTGAAAATATATTACGACAATTCAGTTGTTGTTTTTATGGCTAAAAACAACAAAAGTGGGAGTCGAAATAAACACGTCGACATTAAGTATTTAGCTATAAGGGAACGTGTTAAAGAAAAGAAAGTGGTCATTGAGCACGTCAGCACTGTGTTGATGACCGTTGATCCTTTGACTAAGGGCATGCCACCGTTTAAATTCAAGGATCATGTAATGAATATGTGACTTGGTTCCATTATGTAGTTTCTCATTGTATGAACAATGTTATTTTAATGAAATTCTCAATTATTGTGATGTTTTTCTTATATTTATGTGCACCTTAATTTGGTTTGAGAAAATTCATCTGTGTAGGACCAAGAATAAACATATGGTTTATTCATTAAGAAATTGTTGCCACATAAATTATAATAGAAATAAATACATAGTAATATATGGAAGATAATACTCGTCATTAGAGGACTTATCGCCATGATTCATGTATCTATTACTTAATACAAATTATCGATTATTTAAGTTTTTTCAATTATTTTAAATGTTTATTCCGCATTATAGAATCGTTATTATGCTAACATTTGGTATCAGAGCAATTTTTTATCTCTACCTTAGTGTTTATAGACATGTTTTATTATGCTAATGTTATATTTTGAGAATTTTTTGAATTAAGGCATTTATTTGGAAATATGTTTAATTTTTGCTCAATTTTTATGCTTATAATATTTATTTAATTATATGCATTTTGGATAATTTTTGTGCAAAATTTATTAACTATGCTCGTATTTGATTTGCATGAATTGATTATTTCTGTTCTAAACTAAAACATGCTATATTGGATGAGTATACGAGACCCATCATTGAATTTTATGCATATTATAGTTTATTTTAAGCTAATTTTTATACATAAAAGAAATAATGTCTAGTGATCCATATAATTTTTAATTGATTAGAGAATAGCCACAGCATCTCTAATTAAATAATATTATATATTGTGATTGATTAGGATCACATAAAGAATATTTAGACATTAATTGTAATTATAATCATAATATACCCTTTAGAATTATGATTGAAGTGAATAATTTGATAAATTCTATCATAAAAAATAATTGAATCTGCTTGAATTGAAAATTTTAGTCTACAGACAATTTTTATGTTATTAGATTCAATTTTAAACATGATTTACATTGGTAAAACATGAAACTTTATTTAGGGCTCAAATTTAACATAAGCATGTGATCTTTAATTTTATGCAGTTGTACAACCTACAAATTTCTCTGAAATTCATTGTGATATCCCTGAACTTAAAGGAGATAACTATAAGGTCTGGAAGGAGAGAATTCTCTTCATTTAGGGTGGATGGATATAGACTATGCTATTAGGAAATATGAACCACCAACACTCACTAATACCAGCACTGCAGCGGACATCATGCTTTATGAATGATGGGAGCGATCTAATTGCCTAAGCATGATGTTCATTAAGACTAAAATTTCAGCTGGTATTCGTGGTTCCGTTGATCAGCATGAAAAGGTCTGAGACTTGCTAAAGGCCATTGATGATCAATTCGTCACTTCATACAAGGCACTAGCAAGCACCCTAATCATGAAGTTCTCATTCCTAAGGCTCACCAGTGTGAAAGGTGTGCGCGAGCACATCATGCAAATGAGGGATGATGTGGCTCAATTGAAGAAACTCAAGGTTGAAATATCGGAGTCCTTCCTGATGCACTACATCCTAAACACCCTTCCGCACCAATACGGACCCTTTAAAATCTCATTCAACACACATAAGGATAAATGGTCAATTAATGAACTCATGACCATGTGTGTTCAAGAGGAAGAGAGACTGGTGATGGAACTGGGAGAAATTGCAATGCTGGCAATGCACGGAAAGGGAAAATCTCAAGCCAATAAGAAAGGGAAAGGTAATGTATCTCCTCAAGCTGATATAAAGAAAGATTCCAAGTGTTTCTTCTGTAAAAAGAAGGGACACATGAAGAAGGAATGCGCCAAATTTCAGAAATGGCTTACGGACAAAGGTAATCCAATCTCGTTTGTTTGTTATGAATCTAATATGGTTAATGTCAATATTAACACTTGGTGGATTGATTCTGGATCAACAATTCACATTTCGAATTCCTTGCAGGGTTTGCAAAACCTAAGGAAGCCAATGGGAAGTGAGCAAAGAATCTTATCAGGAAACAAGATGGGCTCACATGTGGAAGCTATAGGAACATGTTATTTAAATTTAAGTAGTGGCTTTGTTTTAGAATTAGAAAAGACCTTTTATGTTCCAAGTTTTTCTAGAAACTTGATTTCAGTTTCAAGGCTTGTACCTTTTGGATATTCCTTTAACTTTTAAGAAACATCCTTCAGTTTATTTTATAGATCTAATTGTGTTGGGAATGATATTTTGTCTAATGGTCTTTACTGCATTAATTTACAAAATAATGTCACTTATGATTCAATGCATATTCACACTGGCACTAAAAGATGTGTTATTAATGAAGATTCCTCTAAATTATGGCACCGAAGATTAGGTCATATCTCCATAGAAAGAATTAAAAGATTGGTAAATGAAGGGGTACTTAGTACTCTAGATTTTACTGATTTTGAGACTTGTGTGGACTCCATAAAAGGAAAGCAGACCAACAAGTCAATGGAAGGTGCAAATAGGAGTTCGGACATATTAGAGATCATAGATACTGATATATGTAGTCCAGACATGGACTCACATTGTTAGAGATACTTCATCTCTTTTATAGATGATTACTCACGATATATGTATCTCTACATGCTTCATAAAAAGAACGAAGAATTAGATGCCTTTAAGATCTTTAAAGCTGAAGTAGAGAAACAATGCGGCAAGCAAATTAAGATTGTGAGATCAGATAAAGGTGGAGAATATTATGGTAGATACACAGAAGATGGACAAGCACCTAGGCCATTTGCAAAATTTCTTCAAGAGCATGGGATTGTTGCCCAATACACCATGCCTAGTTCACCCGACTAGAATGGTGTAGCAGAAAGAAAAAACCGAAAATTATTGGACATGGTGCGAAGTATGTTTAGCAGCTCCAATCTTCCTAAATCCTTGTGGGCTAAAGCACTTAAGACGATAGTGTATATACTAAACCAAGTTCCAACCAAGGCTGTTTCTAAAATGCCATTTGAATTATGGAAAGGTTGGAAACCGAGTTTGCGACATATGCGCATTTAGGGATGCCTATCTGAAGTGAGAATATATAATCCACAAGAGAAGAAGCTGGACCTAAGGACCATTAGTGAGTATTTCATTGGATATGCTGAAAGGTTTAAAGGTTACAGATTTTATTGTCCATCTCACAACACTAGGATTGTGGAATCAAGAAATGCGCAGTTTCTTGAAAATGACTTGATCAGTGGGAGCGATCAAACCAAGAACATAGTTTCTGAGAAGGATCATTCAGAATTTCAACCTTCCACCTCAAGTGATAGATTGATTATTGTTCACAGCAACCCTCAAGTACAAACTGGTGTTGAACAACCAATTGTTGAAGTTCCACAAGCTACTGATGACATTCTAGTAGATCAGGTAGTTCAAGAGTTGCCAGGAACTTGTGAACAACGAGTTGAACCACATATTTCTGAGGAAGATGATGGTACAACATTAAGAAGATCTATTAGACCAAAGAGATCAACAATTCCTAATGATTGTGTTGTGTATCTGCAAGAATCTGACTATAACATTGGAGCCAAAAATGATCCTAAGTCTTTTTCACAAGCCATGAGTTGCAAAGAATCAAAATTATGGTACGATGCCATGAAGGAAGAGATGAATTCTATAAAGAGTAATGAAGTCTGGGATCTTGTTGAGCTTCCAAGTGGTGCAAAAGCCATTGGATGTAAATGGGTCTTTAAGAATAAGAAAGACTCATTAGGCAACATTGAGAGATAGAAAGCAAGACTCGTTGCTAAGGGATTCACTCAGAAAGACGGAATCGATTACACGGAGACTTTCTCTCCTATATCTAAGAAAGATTCCTTACGCATTATTATGGCATTAGTAGCCCATTTTGACTTGGAGTTGCAACAAATGGATGTAAAAACAACATTTCTCAATGGAGATCTAGAGGAGGAGGTTTACATGAAACAACTTGAAGGATTCCCCTCTAGTGATGGTGAGCAATTGGTTGCAAGCTCAAGAAATCCTTATACGGTTTAAAACAAGCATCCCGCCAATGGTATTTGAAATTCCATAATGTAATTTCCTCTTTTGGTTTTGTAGAAAACATTATGGATCAATGTATATACCTGAAAGTCAGTGGGAGTAAAATCTGTTTTCTTGTTTTATATGTGGATAACATTTTGCTAGCAACCAATGATAAGGGTTTGCTGCATGAGGTGTGTTAGTGTCGGTCTTGAGCCCTCCATCGGTGATCAATAGCTCTTTGCATATGCATAAGTAGGTGTCTCATCAGTGTCAGTTTTGCATCCCGCTAGGCATGCCATAACACTGAATGGAGGAACTGGTCTTTGTTCCCTTCTTGGCTTTGCTGGATCAGGTCATACTTCAATGTAATTGAGTCATACTTGTTTTTATTTTTGTTTTGAGGTCCCATGGTCTTAGGTCTAGGGTTTTAAGTCAAAAATCACTCCAAGGTCATGAGTCCAAACCCAGTGAGTGCCCAGCAAGCCAGAAGGAAGTATGTACATCTGTTTCAATGTTATTTTCATCAGCTACAGCTCATTTTATGCCTTGGATTTAAAAACCCTGTTTTTAAGTCCAAGGTCATGTCAAATTTGTAAAAATAAAGAAATTTTCAAAAGTTTGCAAAAGTGCCAGCAACAGCCCTGGTTCCTTCGCCACAGTCCATCAGATGGTCAACCTGCAAAAAGAACGGAGTCAAACGCATCAAAAGGCTCATTTCAGGACAAAAAGATTCTAAAACAGTGTTAAAGAGAAATGCAAAAGTCAAGACATTATAAAGTGAGTTTTTGAGTTAAATTTGTTTAAATATGAGCTTATAAAGGTAAATTCCCTCCTTGGAGGTCATCATAATGCATTTAAAGGCAAGAGAATACGAGTAAGAGAGATTGAAAGGCGATTTTAGCAAATTTGCAGTAGTTTCAGTCTTTTGGAGGGTGCGCGACCACTCCACAAGGGTGCGCGACCACTCCAGCGCCAAAATCCTGTGTTAAATTGCTCGCGCGCGACCATTCCAAGGGTGCGCGACCACTCGAAGGAGGGGCGCGACCACTCGTCCAGAAAGCCTCCAAAACGCATCAAACTTCAATTGTTTCGTGTTGGCTCGTGTTTTGGATTGAGACATACAGGCTCATATCAAAATCCGTGGAATGATAGATCTTTCCAAGAAGCATGCGGCACATGGCTATGACAGTTGAATTCGGGTTTGAGAAAGCGGTACAGAGACTCTCCTTAGCTTTGGATATGATTGGCAAGGAGGTCTTTAGGGAGCACTTGTTGTTGGTATCTGACTGTATGACTTATACCGGCAATATATTTGGTTATAATCCAGCTGGTTATCGAGATTTTTACCGTGACTATGCTATGGCGATGATGTATTCTGTATTTAATTCTGGCAATCCCTGGCTCTCCAAAGGAAACATGGAGGTGGAACATTTTATGGCGTTGAACAGGACAGAGGACTTGCAATCCAGATTAAGCTTCAAATCTGATGGTTTTGTAATTGTAGTTGTTGGAAGTCAATTTTCTTACACAGGTATATGGAGGGAACATGCACTGGTAATGCAAGCTACCATGCATTTAATGGCAAAGTTTAATCTCTACTGCGAAAACAGAGAGCAAAGTATGGCATCGAAATTTGGTGGAGAATTTGGGCACCTTCAGCTTGAAGAGCGTTCTTAGAAAGCATGCGACATTGTCATGACCGATGGAAGCACAGTGCTGGTGGTTGCCAGTGAAATCAGTGAAGATTCTGATTCACCGTGGACCATATGCCACTACAACATACACCATCAAAAACCACTAGAATGAGAATACGTAGATGTATCAATCAATACCATCAGGGAATTGTGGTTGAAGTGTATTGATTATCTTCCAATTCTGGTCGAAGGCAGGGCGCGATCATGTGGTGGAATCGCTACAGAAGTCTGCGTTCTCATTTCATACAGACAGTGTGGATTCGTTTTAATCTACACCAGAAGGTTGGAAACAGCTTAATCTCAGGCCGTTCTAATATATTCTGTCGAACTTGTTGGATGGTTTTTCTCTGGGTAAATTTGCAGCCTTACTGCCTCCTTCAGCTCTTGATCATCTAGCTTCGTTACAAACAGGTTATCCTATGCTCTTTGAGCTTTATAATGCCGTAACAGGACGTGGATCGCATTATGGAGTACTTGAGTTTACTGCTGATGAGGGCATGCTCTACATGCCATACTGGATGATGCATTTCAGGCTTTATGCTTCAAATTGGAAAAGACTCACCATAAGGAGAACCTTAAAGAAGCGATCTCTCATGGATTGATCTCCCGCAGCCAAAGAAAGTTTCTAACATACGAGAATTGCGGGCGAAGCTGAAATATGTAGAGAACCGACTTCAGGAGAAGATCAAATTTACAGAGAAAGGATTAAAAGATGGGTCTACAGAAATTCCTCGTTTGGAGGCACTGGCTAAAAAGTTGGACTGGATGAGTTTGAAAAAGGAGTAGTTGTCATGCTTACTGGAGTTACAATATCTCCAGTTGTGAAGAGTATTTTTGAAGGTGAAAGTGGGAGTCATCGTCATGGTGAAGTGCAGGTCAAAGATATTGCAACTGTTTTCTTCGATTCCTTTAAGGAAACGGGTTCTGGCTCGTACTCACTTCTACAAGTCCAGCAAACTTGTTGCTAGAGGCCTGATTAAGTTGAGAACGGTTACATATTTCCGGGGAGCTTGAGACAGATGCAATTCCGTTCCATGATTTCTGCCAGCGTTTGATCCTTTGGAGATTTTGCGGGCGATGTGGCTCTTAGAAGACGGACTGTAAGCTATTGCCGATGCTACCATATAGCATGTGGTTGAAATGTGTTGGAAATCGATGAGTGGCACAGCATAAATCAGAATTAAACACGCAAACCTCTTTCAGTATAGTTGTCATCATCAGCTGAATCGGTGGACTATTAGCTTGAAGGTTATGCAACGTGGCAAACCAAACTAAAGTGAAGATTATCCATTACAGCCAGAGAATGCGATTTGATTCCAATCTTGGTCCTATGGAGATCTGCGCTCCAGATTTTCTCTTAATTGGCCAATTAATGAAAGATTCAAAGAAACGTTGTACCATGTAGAGAATAGATGTAACTTTTATTTTTTTTTTGTGATGTTAGTTAAAACAGCGCCCCTGTTTTGGGCAGCAGTTTTATTTATTGTATTAAAAATGTCATTTGTAAAAGGGGGGAAGGAGAGTTTTCTGAGTGCTGAGTGCTGGAACAGAGCTTTTCATTGTACAGTTTTTGGCAGAGAATTTAATGGAATTTCACAGCTCTGTTTGCTGAGATTCATGTGGTATGTCAATTTAACATTAGTTTTTCCTCTGTTACATATGTAAACCGTTATGTTTCAATTCATTTCATGATCATTTCTAGTTGAGCAAATGAAGTGTTTAGGAAGGAATTCATAGTATTGTATGCTCCTCCTATAAATTTGCTCACGTTCAATGTTTTCTTCGGTTTAAGGAGGATTCAAAGTATTATTTGCCCTCCTTAGCTCCTCACCAGTCTTGCCATCCCATTTAAAAATCTAGATTTGGTGTTAAATTGCTTGCCTACCTTGCCTCAGTTAATAATCTATGTAGTCATTATATTTCTCTGTTCGAACTGTGATTTTGCCCATGCAGCCCAGAAAAAACCCCGTCATTAAAAACCCCCAAAAACTTCAAATCAACCTTCCTAATCAGTTTACTAGCCTAAAATCTTTATTATTAATTGGTCAGCCTAATCATATTGAAAGATCTATCAAATCTGACCCGAGAGAGCCTTCTCATACCTCGTAGGGCTAGCTACGAGGTGAAATGGTTTGATGTAGCCTTGAGAGTTTGTCTATCTCAGCCTAGGTGAATTCCAAGCGCTAACAAGGTGAAACAGTTCCTCTCTAAAAATTTCAATATGAAGGATATGGGTGAGGCATATTATGTCATTGGCATTAAGATCCATAGAGACAGATTCCGAGGCATCTTGGGTCTGTCTCAGGAAACCTATATTAATAAAATTTTAGAGAGATTTCGGATGAAGGATTGTTCACCAAGTGTTGCTCCCATTGTGAAGGGTGATAGGTTCAATTTGAACCAATGCGTGAAGAACGACCTTTAAAGGGAATAAATGAAGAACATTCCATATGCTTCTGTTGTAGGAAGCCTAATGTATGCTCAGGTCTGCACAAGACCTGACATTGCATTTGTTGTGGGAATGTTGGGACGATATCAGAGTGATCCAGGTTTAGACCACTGGAGAGCTGCAAAGAAAGTAATGAGGTACCTTCAAGGAACCGAAAACTACATGCTTATGTATAGATGGACGGGCAATTTGGAAGTAATTGGCTACTCAGATTCTAACTTTGTTGGATGTTTTGATTCACGCAAATCAACATCAGGATACATTTTTATGATGGTCGGTGGAGCTGTATCATGGAGGACTGCCACGTAGACCTTGATTGCCACTTCCACTATGGAAGCCGAGTTCGTCTCCTGTGTTGAGGCTACTTTACATGGTTTATGGCTTAAGAGTTTCATTTCTGGGCTTAGAATTATGGATTCTATCTCTAAGCCATTGAGAATATATTGCAACAATTCAACGGTTGTTTTTATGGCTAAGAACATCAAAAGTGGGAGTCGAAATAAACACATCGACATTAAGTATTTAGATATAAGGGAACGTGTTAAAGAAAAGAAAGTGGTCATTGAGCACGTCAACATTGAGTTGATGATCACTGATCCTTTGACTAAGGGCATGCCACCACTTAAATTCAAGGATCATGTAATGAATATGGGACTTGGTTCCATTATGTAGTTTCTCATTGTATGAACAATGCTATTTTAATGAAATTCTTAATTATTGTGATGTTTTTCTCATATTTATGTGCACCTTAATTTGATTTGAGAAAATTCATCTTTGTAGGACCAAGAATAAACATAAGGTTTATTCATTAAGAAATTGTTGCCACATAAATTATAAAACACATAGTAATACATGGAAGATAATACTCGTCATTAGAGGACTTATCGCCATGATTCATGTATCTATTACTTAATACAAATTATCAATGGGTATTAAGATGAGACATTAAGTTTGAAAGTATGGACCAAGTGGGAGAATCTTAAGCTCTCTCTCCCAATGGCTGTCGATATTCTGAAAACCAACTTTAGTCATTTCCTTCAATTTGGGAAACCAACTGTAGTCATTTCCTAAAATAATGGAAATCAACTGTAGTTAATTAATTTATTGTTGGGAGCTCCTGGAGTGGTCCATTGCTCCCTTTGCAGTTCTCTACCATGATCTGTGGAACACTTGACACAACCAACAAAAGCTTGATGGAAGCTTGGCTATAAATACTTCTGTTTGGTCCCCAAGCTCACTAACTCAATTCCCTTCAGTCTTACACCATCAAGTTAGAGTGAGCAGACCTTGGAAGTGCCAAACGGGTTTTGGGAATGATCTGCCTGGCTCTATATAATCGTTTAAGCCCCGTGACAATTCGCCTCTTCTCAAGTGAGCTTCGTACAGTTACTTCCTTAGATCTAAGGAGAGAGCCCGTATATGGTTTCGTCGTTGTTCTGCAAAACAAAGCAAATCATTCTCGACTCTGAGTGCTTGAGCATTACCTTGTTGTTTTTGGCGAGTGTTTTTAGACACGATAGAGTGCGAAGGCGTTCGAGGTTTTTACATTGGATATTCGACCACGGAGATAATTATGGCAACTCATCTGTGTCTCTTTATAGCTTATTAGTTAATAAACAAATGTTATTTCTTAGGTTCTATTTTGCACTAGAAACCTCCGTTGGATTTTTCTTTTCTCCACATAATCCAACGTTCTCTTCCTGAGCAAGCATCAATGGTCAGAGGTATGTTTTCTTGGGCATTAAAGTTTTTTTTATTCTTTTAAGTGTTTATTCTGCATTATAGAATCATTATTATGCTAACATAACCCCTACACAATCGAAGTGCCCTAGGGGTTTTTCAGGGTGCTGAATCCATATCTACAGTGAAAAAACCAGTTTAAATAACACAGACCAAGATTTCATCTCAAATTTTTCCACGGGATTCTGGTACTGGAAAGTCCAAAAAATGGCACTAAAGACAACTCCCACATATATACCAACATAGCTCCATCTTAAATAGGGATCTAACATGAGTCCAAAGGGATCCAAAATCTTCATGTGCAATTTTTTATGAACCGACATTATTTAAATGTTTTGTATAATTATTTAAAAAAAAAAATTAGATTTTTTTTTTTAATTTTTATTTTAGTGAACATGAGCAAAAATTCAAAGTTGCTGACTGCTGGACAAAATTACACATCATTCTGCTCTGTAGAATGAGCCTCTTATTTTTAAAATTTGTTATTTTAGTGAACATGAACAAAAATTTAACTTTAATGATTTCGACGCAAAATTACACATCATTCTAGACTGTGAAATGAGCCTCTTAACTCAAATATCCAATAATATCCAAAACAAAATCAAATATCCAATAATACAAACAAAATGTATATTCAACGGCTCACAATATTCTTTTTCCATATCCATAAATTGCGACTAGCCCAATTAATCAGACTTTAATGGCAAGAGGGTGGTGGCAAAGAAGATTTTTAAAACCACTCATCAACATATTAACGGATCGTATTGATTGCACCATGCCCACCTCACTTTTCCAAAACTGTCATAAGGGGGTGTCGCAAGGTAGTTTTTGCTTCTCCAAAGCAGACGGTTTCCTGACATGTGTGACGAGACCTAGGAATCGCTATTCAACTATCATGGGAGGCTACACAACATCCACCTCACCTCCGACTTCGCAAGTGAAAACAACCAATGGCCTGCTAGACCTACTACTTTATATTAAATTTTATTTAATGGTTATTTGTAAAGTTAAAAGACTTACAAAAAACATTAACGTCAATTGTAACTTGGGTTTTAAAGGGGGTGAGCTCTATTTTTACGGGTTAGATTAAAACTTTAAATATGATTTGTATTTTATAGCTTATTTTATTTGTATTCCTATTCTTAGGATTATTAAAAATGGGAAGAAATAGTTTTTCATAACTCAATCAATTTCATAATTGATTTAAGAATAGTTAGACCAGGGCAAAGATAAAGGTTTGAGAATTAGATTTTGTGGGGTTCCGAGTCTGCAAGTCATGGAATATGTAATGAAGAATTCTCTCTGAGACTAAATAATAAAGATCAATTTTGATTTTTCTTGGGGTAAATTGCATAATTGTTTTCTTCTTGTGTTTTTTATCATTCATTAATATTTTCTTCTATTGATATGAGTGTAATGTAGCAATAGGTTGATTTAAATCAGATTTATGAATTTACTTGGAATTAATGGTACTCATGTTTTTTTTTGAATCCCTTAATGAGCGCTCCACCATATCAGGCATTCACCCATAGTTCTTTGTATCATTTCCTCTACAAGGTCAAAAACTGATATTCTTAAGTTCTTTAGTGATTAAGCCTAGTTTTCCTCATTTTTACTTCTAATCATCTCTTGAAACCCTAAGCCCTGCAACCCTCGTTTATCTTGGCTATACTGGTTTTGAATGATAGTTTTTAGATTTATACCCTTCATTGCAAGTTCTCATGGTTTATCCCTCTGCCCATATATTTTGAACATCTTTATTAGTGTTTATAGATGTCCTGGGCACTGGTTCCCTACAACCAAGAACTATCTCCAAGGTTACAACAGGGGCTATAATAGAAATGAAATTAATGTCTCTTTAAATACCAAATGTCTGTGCCACTTGAAGGTTGTGTTAATGGGGAAAAATGCACTACTAATAGTTAGGGGGTCTCCACGGTGTAAAGCACCGATCAAACTTCATATTGTTTGGGATAGGAGCCCCATCCAGTATGTGGGCCCGACTGCCACCATATATTTGTTACTCTTGGTTGATCAAAGACAAAGAAATAAGTGTAATACCAAGTGTGAGATTCCTAAAGAATGAGGATGAAATCATCCTTTCAAAGACAAACTTGCATAAAAATATACAAAAACAAAACAATAAAATAATAAGAACGGTAAGCCTCAAGAAGAATCAGTTAGTTAATACCATCTTAAGACACACAAACAAGAGAAATACTAGAGGTAGACTACAAATTACTTCACAGAAAATGGTGAGAAAATGGAAAGGTAAAAGATTGTTGACATAAACGCATGTGTTCATTAATGTTGAAATGAATCAAATATAATATGACAAGTATAAACTCTAAAGATGATGAAATACTTAGAAACAAAATCTAACAATTGTTTGTGTTAATGAAGTTATTAGATCCATTTATGCCTTATATAATTTCCATTGAACCGTGTTTTTATCATTGTCAACTTCTTTATTCTCTACTAGAAACAATGAAGATTTGGAAACGCATAGTGCTAAGCAAGTGTAAATCATAAAAATGGTGATGTGTTGAGAATAATTTGATTTAGTATAAAGTGCAAATAAAATGTCAATCATTTGATTGATGGGGATCAAACAATGGAGAAACTGAAAGGGTTTGGTAGAAGGGGCATGGTTTGATGAAGTGGTAGATTGTCCACTAGTAACTAAAATATCATCAACAAATGAAATATAAGATACACAAAAGTCAAAATTTAATGCACTGCCTGCTTATTTGTGGTTCCTAGCCCATCATTTAAGGATTTATCCATAATAGCAACTAAATAGGCCTCACCCATAAAGTCTTAAATTAAATAAAATGCAAAGTGTGAGTATAAAAGTGTGCATACTACTATAGACTTCTAGAATTTCATGACAACTAAAGATGCATGAATTCCACGAATAATTACATACAACTCACATGACACAAATTTGTTTATAATAGAGAATAACAATAATTTTCATATTGATAAAAAATAATAAAATACTTATATTTTAAGAAATATAATATAAGAAAATTCTTACGCAAGAGTAAACCTAGCTATAAAGATCTAGTTCCCTTTGCTATTTATTAATCCTTTGTAAGTAGTCTTCCATCCAATACTCTTTAATATATGGAAAAATAGTCAAGTATATTGTCTACTTTCAGAAACCTCACAATAAAACAAGCTATTTTTAACTTCTTTGATCTCTATATTCATATATAAGTATTACTCTTTCATCAAATTTCAATACACTTTTCCATGACAACATTGATTTCAGTAAATTCAAATTATTCATGGATAGAAAATAGAGAATACCACATTATCATGATAAAGCACCAACATAAAGGTGCTAGAATGAATACTAGTTGCTATGCTCCAAATCAGAAACTGCAAATCATGAATCCTTTTTGTCGGTCGGTCATTGAAATAGTTGCAAGTGTCACAACTGCATTCATTTTCCCATTAGGGGTCGAATCTTGCAAGTGCATTGTCCAGTCCATGACATATAGAATGACACCTATGGATGAAAATATTGCCCACACAATTGGCCCCAAGTACTCATATGTCAACATGAACAACATAAAGGAAACCAACCATCTTAGCAGTTTTGAAAACCCAACCTGCTTATTCTCGTTCTTGTTTTTTTTTTAGTTTTGATGTTAGGGTAGATCAAGTAAACTCGAATGGATCAAGTTACTTATGGTTTGGGGCTCCAGGTTTATGGGAACCCATGTTTTTTCCCATGGTATTATCATTGATGTAGCCTATTTAAACACTGGTAATGTCAATGTCAAATTGCCTTTGTGGCACTAGGCACAAAACAACGGTGCCTTTAGACACTACCATCTCTCTTAGCACTCTATGAACCTAACATCTGATCAATTTTTTTGCCAGATTATTATAAGTTTTGACTATTTGGAATGGTAGATTTTGGAAATATTTTAGAATTTGATAGATAAAAAAATCAGATAATTAGTTTTGTTTCAGTTTGAGTTCATCAAATTTTAAAATATTCTTAGAATCTAAAGCAAAATTAAGTTCAACCTTTTGACCATTAAATCACAAATGGCCACAAAGAGTGCTAAGATGCCAATATTATCAGAATTGCACATTCCTCAGATTGGCTAACCAAGTCCCCTTTGTCTCCGTTACTGTCCCATCTCATTGCCATTTGGGGAAACCCTTTCGAAATTGGAAAAAACCCAGAGGATTTTGTAATACCCTCTATACCGGCCACATATTTGTGTTGTATTTGTATAGGTATTTATTCTGTATCGAAAGCCACCAAAGGGATGAGAGGAGGAATACAAGGCTTATGTAAAATATATGAGAGGAGAAATAGAAGGTTTAGGTAAAATATCAAGGTAATTATGGGTGGATGGGTTCAAATCCATGAGAGGCAATTCAAAGGGATACATAAATGGGTTAGGAGGAAAGAGATCAAAACATTTTAACTTGATGTATTTGATTATTTATCTTTCGAATGTAGAAGGAACATACGTGAATGGAGTAGGTCCTATCACACTAATCTATGGTAACGAGGAAATCACCAAGAAATCCCCAAGACACTAAGTGAAGAGGATCCCACCTCCCCCATTTTAGTGGCTCTGCTCTCACCAACCATCTGATGAGAAAAAGGTGAAA
Source organism: Pinus tabuliformis (assembly GCA_031772625.1). Lineage (NCBI taxonomy): Eukaryota > Viridiplantae > Streptophyta > Pinopsida > Pinales > Pinaceae > Pinus > Pinus tabuliformis. The sequence goes on along the minus strand of CM062816.1, from coordinate 168,154,257 downwards.
AAGGATAAATGAAATTGTCACGCACCCTAATGAGTACAAGGTTGAGAGGATCAATGAAAGGAGGATTTGGGTTTACTAGCATAATTTCTTTTACCACTTCAAGGAGAACTTATTCCATCCCCCTCTAAACCAAAGACAATCCTCTTGGGCTCTTCTATTTCTAAGTCAACCAATGAAGGATTTATCACACATCTATACAGCTATGGGCCCTCCTCTTTTGGAGGAAGGTTTTGATGTCTTTGAGACCATTAAACAATTTTTTCGACCGTGGTAAATAAATATGTCTAGCAATAAAAAAAGACACCCCTATGGCCACATAGACTCAAACTAAAGAGCACAACTTGAAAAACTTATAGATAACAATAGGAGAACCAATGGATATGAGAGCCTTTTGGAGATCATCCTAAGATGTTTATGGCCTAAGTCTAACTAATGAAGATAACATAAAAAGTTACACTAAAATCCCTCTACCATCTTTCATTAACACAATTGACCTTGCAATTAGCATGGAGATTCACCCCTTAGGAGCACTAATATGGTGATGTAATATATACCTCAGGTATCGCAAGCACTTCACACCTAGAGTCGCCTAGGGAGGTTATTCTAAAGAAAAACTACTGTGGTACCACCTCACAATCAAATGACAAGGGGGATAGTCATGGGTGAAGACTGCTTGCATGGGTAAGGAAACTAATATCAAAACCTCTATAAGATATTTTTCAAAGAGAATCATGCAATAAACACAAAAAAATGGAGAGGGGATATCATTCCATGTGTTTTTGCTGTGACCTCATGCTTAATTCCTATGTTAAAGGGGTGTTTCGACAAGAAATCTATTTGAAAATGGATTTTAGTCATTGTTTAGTGATCTCTAGTTTTGGTTTTTATGACATTGGAAAGTTTACTCTCATCCTTATCCAAGGCCTTACACCCTAGTATATTGTAGGTTTTCTACACACAAAAAATGTCTAGATTAATTTTATTAGCACTTTTCTTAAGGTTGTTGTTACATAGGGGTATGAAATGAAACTCTAAAGTTTAGATGGCTCTTGGTCAATCCAAACATATGTGATATAAATGTTAGATGCAATATTTTAAATTCAATGAAATATGCCTAAGGGAAATGAAGAGAGAATTATTCCTTCTTCAACAACAAAATAAAGACCTCACACTCTCTTAATGAACACTCAAAATAGCAAAGTATTTGATTCACAAATATGATCTACACTTGATACATCCAAACCAATACTACCAATGAACTTACAAACAAAAGCACTCAAAAGAAAATAACCAAACTTTTCGAAAGGAAACCAAATCTACTTATCTAAGAAGGAAAACACATACACACAACCAAAAAAGTAAGGTTTAGGGCTATAGGATAATGGGCGTAGAGCCAAGAAGCCAAATCTCACCAATGTCACCCCAAAGGAACACACCCAAAACAATAATGAAAGTTTTAACAAGGAAACTTTATTTTCCTAATTCTTTTGAACACAAAAGAAAAAAGTACTAATCACTTAGCCAAATCAATCAATAGATACTCAAGACCATATTCAAATCACCTCTCGCCAAATGTTCGAGTAAATAGGGTATTCCATACAAGACAAACACCTTCGATAACTACTCACACAATTAGATCAAATATCACAATCCCAATATTTTTATGTGGTCAAAACCCTCTAAGATGGAAATAGTCCATGGCCCTTGCCAATAACACCACTTTAGGAAATGTTGTTAATGCAAAAGAGAATATTTTATATAAGAGAGTTCTCACAATCGATCATCAACCATGATCCTCCATGGTTTTTAAATAGAGATCATGGACCAATAGGGTGTTAAGCTATGAATCAATAGTCACCAATATCAAGGAGAATATGAATCGTTGAATTACTTTATGTCTAGAACATATCATGATTGTCAAATTACAATGCAACTAATGCATAGTAAAGAAACACACTTTTACTTAATAGATACATTAGACCAAGTTGAACTTAACTCATTCTTAAGTTTTTTTAAATATCCAAAGACCAAATACTTTAGTCAATAAACCAAAATGAATACATGCAATCCAAATCACATCAAGGGAGATCTAAATCCACTAAATCTAATGAGATATAATGATAAGAGGGACTTCTAAGTCTAATCACAGAGGAATCAAATTTTATGACCTCTTGAACCTAATATAGAGCTCAAACAAGGAAAAAGGCACATAATTCACCCAAAAAGGAACCCTATTAGTCTATCATAAGGTTCATACGTGATGTTTAGGCCACCATCACTTGATGCAAGGCCATGTAAGGCAATGGAGATGCTATTATTTGTCTGTCAATGAGGGGAAAGAGTGATGGAGGATTAGAGTGAGATTTTCCACTCTATTCAAGCCCAAATCTTATGGATCAGGGTTGGATCTAACTCAAAAATGGCATAAACAAGATATAAAACACAAAAAATGAATCAAGGAACAATAAAAACCAAGGATTAACAAGATTTTGAAGAGAAATCCAATGGATTCTTGTGTAGTGAAGTCACCACTTCTATTTACTAGAAATTCCTCCTATGGCAGAGTTATACTCCACGAATATTATTTGAGATCTATATAGACTGATAGGGGGTGGACCATTCAAGAAGTTTCCATGGTTATATACTCTAAATTGGTTTAATAGATAAAGATAAGGGAAATGATTAATGCATACGTTTCAATAAAGGACTAATATTTGGAGTTTTTGATGGGGAGTGGAACTAGTAAGAACTAGGGTTTTAAGAATATTCAAGAGTTGAATGCTATGGAGGGGCGCAAAGGGGGGAGCTCCACTCCCTCCTACAGACAAGCAGTAGCCAGTCGAGGTAAGAAACCATTGGAGATGGCTAGAAGTCTTTCAGGAGAAGGGAAAAGGAACATTGACGAGACGCAGGACTTAACCAATTCAAGGGAGGACAACAATTTAAAAGGAAATGAGGAAGAGGACAAAAAACAGGAAGCAGAAATCAAAACGCAAAAGGGTCCATGTAAGCCTAAGGCTGAGGTCACACCCAAAGTAGTTTTAAATGATCCTGCACTGCAGGCGCACAGGGATCACATGCGGACCTATGCTATCATTTGTAAATTCATGGGATTATGGCCCACTGAGAAGGCACTGCAGGCGTGGATTAAATACCACTGGAAACCTAAAGGAGGCATAGACCTACATCTTGGATCAAAAGGTTTCTTCACGGTAGTCTTCACAAATATAGAGGACAAAGACAGGGTGTTTGAAGGAGGGCCCTACTTCTATGCAGCTGCAGGCCTTTATATGCGGCCTTGGATGATGAATTTCGTACCGGAACATGAGACTTTCACTTCGGTCCCGGTCTGGGTAAGACTCTATTCCCTACCTCTAGATTACTGGCAAACTGAATCTTTATCTACAATAGGAAATAAACTAGGGCATTTTTTCAAAGCATCTGAGGCTACCAGAAGGGGAAAATACACTTCCTTCGCCTGAATATGTGTGGAGATGGATCTCTCTGGAGCTCTACCGGATGAGGTCATCCTGGAAGTTTTTCATTAGGAATGGGTGCAAACCGTGGATTATGAACATATTCCTTTCAGATGTGGAAGGTGCCATGGACATGGGCACCTATTTAGAGATTGCCCTCTTAGTAAAATAGAGACCAAAAGTAAAGCTACCACAATGAAAGATACTAAAAGCTTTCAAAAAATGGGGTATAGAGGAAAGGGGGGTAAAAGGGGGCCAAAGAAAAATCAAACAGAGGGGCAACAGGCCAGTCCGAACAGGTTACAAGTATTAGAAGAAGAGGAAGAGGCAACAAAGGTAGATCAGGAAATGGAGGAAAGCCAAGGAGAGAAAGATAAGGAAGAAAATAGTGTGAAATGACAGGATACTTATAAACAGAAAGGGACTATGCTAAACAACGAGGAACTAGAAAGGGACCAAGAAATGACCCTGAGTGAGATGGAAACGGAGGATCATGAACTGAAGGATATTCTTGACAGGGAACACCTAGATCTGGAAAGTTTCTTGAAATAGGGGACCATGGGAGGGATTGACTCATTACCTCAAGAAGAGTTTAACAGAGTGTAGCAGTTGTTCCTATGGAGAACCCATACTAACAAGCTGGAAGGACAAAGAAACACAGAAAGGCAGGGAAACGGAGGGGTGGAAATTATGAAAACCACACCAGGACTAGCTCCCAGGAATCCAGGAAGGAAAAGGGGCAGGAAAAAACTAAATGAGTTATTGATGGAATGTGGAAAACTAATGATATATTCAAGTAAGATGAAAGATATAACCAACTACTCCTTTACAAATTTATGAAACTAACATCTTGGAATATCAGAGCTCTAAGAAGTAGAAGGAAACAAAGGTTACTCAACAATAGAATGAAACAAGAAGCTCTAGACATGATCTTTATCCAGGAAACTAAATGTTCCATTCAAAAAATAAAGGAGATACACAACAAGTGGCTTAATAAATATGAGTTTCTAGAATTCAAAGCAGACAAAACAGTAGGAGGTATCCTTACTCTTTGGAACCTCCAAAAGATTGGGATAATAGATGTTGAGGCATCTAGGAATTATTTATCAGTGGTTATTCAGCTTGTGGGAGACAGGGAGATGTATTTAATTACAAATGTTTATGGGCCTCAAAGACCTGATGATAAACTCAGGCTTTTAGATTCTCTAGGGGAACTAAGAGATAGACATGCAAAAACACCATGGATAATGGGAGGGGACTTTAACATGATCAAATCCCTTACAGAGAAAAAAGGTGGGACCAGAACTTTAAGCAAAGACTCTATAGAATTTCAGAATTTTCTTGATAACATGAAGCTATTTGACACAAATACGAGTAATGGCCTATACATGGAACAATAAGAGAGGAGGATAGTCTCAAGTAGCCTCAAATCTAGACAGATTCCTTATCTCAGAGGACCTCATGCTCATAGGCATGGATATGATAGTGAGAATTCTCCCCTATGGTGGCTCGGACCATTGGCCTATCCAACTTGAGGTTCAGGGAATTGGCACCCCCAAGAACAGACCTTTCAGATTTGAGAATATCTAGCTCACCCACACAGATTTTATCAGCAACATTGCTAAATGGTGGACAGAGGATCTGCAGATTCAAGGTACAAGAATGTTTCTACTACACAAACGACTGAAACATATCAAGCTCAGACTCAAAGATTGGAACAAGAATGAGTTTGGAAATATTTTTGAAGTGAAAAAAGTTGTCGAAGGTAAAATGCAAGAACTCAATCAAGCCCTTATCACGGATGGCTTTGATAGGGCAAGGAATGATCAAGCCACCAAGCTTCATCAGGACTGGGAGAATCTATGTAAACAAGAGGAGATATTTTGGAGACAAAAATCAAGGGTTCAATGGCTAAAAGAAGGGGAGAGAAACACAAGGTTTTTCCACAGATCCACAATGGAGAATAGGTCGCATAATAGGATCTCAACGATCAAGGACTCTGAAGGTCAATTACTCAATACCCATAAAGACATAGAAGTTGTGTTGGTTCAGCACTTTTGAAGTATCACAGAGGAGACCATCTTAGATAGAGCTCATTTTATCAGGGACTTCACGAAGCACAATCCTAAGTTAGTAACAAGGGAAGACAATTACAATCTCAATAGGCCAATGAATGAAGATGAGGTTAGTGAGGTTATCAAATAAATGCAGTATGGAGAAGTTCCTGGCCCTGATGGTTTCAATGTCGCTTTCTTTAAAGCTTGTTGGAACATTGTCAAGCAAGATATTAGGATGTCGTGGAGGACTCCAAAATGAGTAGAACCATTCTGAAGGTGCTCAATACATCTTTCATCTCTCTGATCCCCAAACAGGACAATGCTCTGACTCCAGGCAGATTCAGACCCATAGCCTTGTGCAATGTGGTGTACAAGATTACATCCAAAGTAATTTCCAATAGACTCAAACCCCTTCTCCCCACTCTGGTTTCTGTGGAGCAAACAGGTTATGTGGAGGGCAGACAGATTCTAAATAACATCATCCAAGCGCATGAGGTGGTGCATTCATTGTTAAGTAATAAGAAGGCGGGAATGATTATGCAACTGGAACTAGCCAAGTCTTATGATACGCTGAATTGGAACTACATCAGGAAGGTCCTTCTAGCCTTCGGATATGACCACAACTGTGTCAGGTGGGTCATGGCCCTGGTGACTTCTTCTAGTTTTTCAATTTTGGTTAATGGTTCTCCATCTAAAACTTTTAAAACTTCAAGAGGCCTCAGGCAGGGAGATCCTCTCTTCCCCTTTCTCTTTATCCTCATGATGGAAGGACTTGGTCAATCTATCAAGCATGCTAAAGAAGTGGATACTATCCAGGGTCTCAGACTCTTCGAGACTGGACAAGCTTTGATCCATTAGCAATTTGTAGATGACACCATGCTTCAGGGCATCCCCACGGTCAAAGAGGTGCTAGCATATAAACAAATCCTAAGTGACTTTGCCATGGCTGCTGGTACAGAGGTAAGCCTCTCCAAATCTAAGATTTTCTTCTTTAATACTAATATTGCTATTCAGCGGAATATCTCCAAAATTTTAGGTTTCCAAAGAGATGTGCTACCTTCCAAATACTTGGGAGTTCCACTAACTGACAAACCTCTGCACAAGAGTATCTGGGAGACAGTGATTAACAATATGCAGGATAAGACCAGGAAATGGACCATTAGATCTTTGAACTTGGCAGGCCGACTAGTGCTTACAAAAGTTGTCCTTCAATCAATCCCCACCTTCATGCTTTCAGCCCTTCCAGCTCCAAAAGGAGTCTTGCATCAATTTAGAATCATTCAAAGAGACTTTCTTTGGGGTAAGGGGGAGGAGAAAAAGAAATGGGCCTTGGTAGCCTAGGACACTATTTGCAAACCTAAAAACCACGGAGGTCTTGGTTTGGATGATTCGGAAGTGCTAAACAAAGTTTTAGGGGCTAAACTATGGTGGAGATGGGTAAAAGATCCAGAGGCTCAGTGGGCTTGTATTTGGAAGGAGAAATATGCTAGTAATTGTCAAAACAGTGACCTTATAAGGATGTCTGGCATCATAAAAGGTTCACACATCTAGAATAAAGCGTGGGAGAATAGAGGCATAGTTCAAAAAAATAGTTTCTGGGAAATCAGAGTGGGTGATCTAGCTTTGTTTTGGGAGGATAAATGGCAACAAGAACCTATATTGCTAAGAGAGGACTTTGGGGAGCTCAAGAATGATACTGACACCAAAGGACTACTTAGGGTAAAAGATTTTTGGGATCAGACTAGCAGTGAAGGAAAATGGCGTACCTGGAAGAATATGGAGTACAGGGATGACAGCCCCTTGAAAGTAAAAGCTGATGCACTTCTAACAATGTTGGACCAAAGGAAAATACTGGTATCAGAGGATCATGACCAACTTAGATGGGACAATAATAATGAAGGCACCTTTAATCTGAAGGAGGCAAAGTGCTTAGTCCTGGACCTTGATCCTAATGAACTGGATAGGGTTTGGCAGAACCTTTGGAGACATCAAGGATGGATGAAAACCAAACTTTTCATGTGGCTGGTACATCATAAGAAAATTCTTACTTGGGAGAACATTAGGAAGAGGGGTGTTCTGGGACCTTCTAGATGCCAGCTTTGTGAGTCTCAAGAGGAAACGATGGAGCACCTACTCAACACCTGCATATTCACCTCCAACTTGTGGGATGCTTTTGCCTTCATTTTCAGAACAATAGACAGGGACAGAGGGAGCATCACCAATACCCTTAATAACTGGAGAGGAAACTTTTTTTATTATGAAATAATTAGCAAAGCTTGGGCTTTAACTCCAAGCTTCATAATATGGAATGTATGGAAAGAAAGGAACAACAAAATCTTCAAACATAAAAAAAGTTCCTACCAGAGCATCATGACTCAGATCTTAAGTCAGATCAAGGACACGGTGGGAACTTTATCGCAGACTCACCCAGAAAATCCCCTTTCAGATGCTGATATGCAGATACTTCTTTAGTTGGGTATGCAGGGGCTTATGCCTCAGGGCATGGACGTGAAGGTTAAGAAACTGGTCACTAAAAAAGACTTCTGGCATCCTCCTTGTTACCGTTTTATGAAATTCAACATAGATGGTGCCTCTAAAGGCAATCCGGGTACTGCTGGTTATGGTGGGGTGTTAAGGGATGAAAACGGATGCATCCATTTTATTTTTCATTGCCATCTGGGAAGAGCCACAAATAATATGGCGGAGCTAATAGCACTAGAACAAAGTTTAGATATCCTTAAGCAGGACAATCTTCAGAACATCATCATTGAAGCTGACTCTGAGCTAATCATCAATTCGGTCAAGAGAATCTATTGTGGTTCGGCGCCGGAAAAGGTCTCAAGACACTGGAGGCTGCTTCAGGTCTTTCAAAGGATACAGTTCCACCTTCTGCACTTGAGAACCGTAAGCTTCGCTCATGTGCGAAGGACGACCAATAAATTGGCGGACATTCTGGCTAATAAAGGGGCTCTCTACACCAAAAGCAGTGTCAAGTTTAGATGGCAAGAGATGCAAAAGGGTAGTCTAAGGGAGATTTGTCTCAATTAGGCAGATGAGGACTGGTCGCTCTATCGGAATAGAGTAGGTCATCAGTCGCAGAGACTGAGTCTAGCTGATATGGATCCAATATGATGTGGTGTTTCAGAGGTGTTTTTGCAATGGGGATGCAGGTCTCTACTAGCTTTCTCAGCGCAAGAAAGCATGATGACAGAGGTCTTAGGTGGAAGTTGCTTGGCAGCCAGCAATTCTCGGATGCTCAGACGACGAATATCAAGGGTGGTAAGACGAGTTCCTTCTTCCGGGGGATCAAGCAAATGAGGAGAAGAGGTTATGTGAAGTACCACAGTCTCAGCCTTCTCAACCGACATGAAACCCTCTGAATTACTACCTGTGGTGTCAATACTGGCTATGGGGTGGTTTATGGTATATCACGCACCCTTAAAGCCGGGAGGCGGTTTTTCTGAGTTGAGAGCGATTCCACTCACCACTCTACATGTGGCCAAGGCAGTAGAGAGAATACGGCCCTCATCGGGCGGTAATTCTCTGAGATTTTTGTTCTTGCGATATGATCCTCCACCGTTGGATCGAGCAAGGATAATCGACGGCTATGATACGACGTGCTTGTTGGTGGGTCCGGGCGAGACATGATACCCACCGCTTTACTACCCATGGTGTCAATACCAGTCGTGGGGTGGTTTACGGTATATCGCGCGCCCATAAAGGCGGGAGCAGTTTTTTTGAGTTATGAGCGATTCCACGCACCACTCTACACGTGGCCAAGGTTGGCGAGAGAAACCGCCCTCATCGGGCGGTAAATCTCTGAGCTTTTTTTCCATGCGATATGATCCTCCACCATTGGATCAGGCGAGGATAATCAACGACTATGATTTGGCGTGCATGTTGATGGGTCTGGGCGGGCCACTCTTGTTTTGCCTTTATTCTCTCTGTTGTATGGGTATCTGTTTACTTCAACCTTTGGGTTTGGGAGTAAAACCTTAGGCTATATGGTTTAGCCTTTGGTGGTTTGTATTATATTTAATTTCCTCCTTTTGGTTATTTGAAATAGAAGGCATGAATTTTGCATTAGCAAAAAAAGAAGATTAATGCATACGTTTCACCCGTACTTTTTGATGCAGATATTGACTAATGTAGCCACATAGAACCATCCTCTAGCTTGTAGAGATCCCACCTTCGCTACGCTCACCCATATCCTACACACATCACCACCAAAGAATCAAAATATACTATCTAAAAAAGTATCTATTAGATAAATATGTTAGATCCAAATAAAATCATCCAAGTTAATTCAATTCCAAATGAATACATTAGTAAATGACAAACATTAGGTGAAACATCTTGAAATTAACATTAAAGAGAATATTTTTTCTTAGAAATGATACCTTGGATGTGAACGCTCCCTTACCTTGCCCTTGGCTCCTCCTTAGCTAATAATTTATAGTTAGGCTCACTACACCATGCAAAGAGGCCTCCCTAAGAATTTATTTATCATTTTATTATTCTATTGTTCTCTTTTTCTTCGTTATGAATGACCTCCTTATGTAGGATTTTCAAGGATACAAGAGGATGTATTTGGATACTAGGGTCAAAATAATTTAATATTAGGCACCGATTGTTAGACCATATAAAAATTCATTTCCTCCAATTTTAGTTCATCTCCTTAGAAACAAGCAATTATAGAAGGTAGCACCTCCATCGCTCTATCATAAATAATGTGGATCAATGATGACATGTTCATTTCTCCTTATAAATAGAAATAGATCAGTGAATCGCTTTATGTCAAGCCAAATGGAGAGTGATGGAGCTTTAATCACTGCCTTTCCAAGATCAGGAGAAAGGTATCTCAACCATTAACTAGGGTAAGTTTCTCCTCCAAATATAAGGTGTCAAATAGAGTTATAACTCTCCTTTCATCAAGATGACTCCCATGGCATATCCACTTGCAATTGGCTCCAATTTGAAAGACTTATATAAGTAATATATTGTAAGAAATAGTGCTTGATATACCTTTTGTTTTTGTTCATTGAAAGCTTCATGTATTTATGTTTTATCATGACTATTCCTAGGGGTCTATATCAAATACTCTTTATTATTATGTTATTACCTTTTAATTACATAGTGGACCTATTCCACTATTTTGAATAGCACTTGCATCCCCTATCTTACTGTGGTTGCTGGCACAGAGTTAGCCGATGCTTATTCCTCAGATACCGTCATTTTTTCTTCTCCGAGAAAATAAGTTCATGACCCGTGGGCCTTCTGCCTTCACGCGGCATTGCTCCGTCAGGCTTTCGCCCATTGCGGAAAATTCCCCACTGCTGCCTCCCGTAGGAGTCTGGGCTATGTCATGGCCACATTACATTCATTATCCTCTTTGGTACTTCCCTAGGTATTCCATATTATCCTTAGGTATATTACACCTTGCCCATCAGATAGTGCTTCCATTTCCTAATAGTTGAACTAGAGTATTGAGTTCCTTATCACATGTAAGGTAGTTAAGGGCTCCCCTAAGAAAGTTTCAAAAATGATAACATATCAACTTATTTCCTTGCATCAAGACCACTCCCAACAGTGTATCCACTTGCATCCATGTCCAATTCAAAAAGATTCTACAAGTTAAGTAATGTGAGAATTGGTGCTTCATAGATATTTTGTTTTAGCGCATTGAAATATTTTTATTGATTGTTTCCCCACTGGAAACTCTTTTCACTAGTTAAGTTATGAAGTGGTGTAGTTTCCATTAAAAAGGATGCTATGAAATTCCATAGGTATTATGTTTCCCTAACAAAGCTTATACAGTTGGTGACATTAGTAGGAACTGCCAATTTGAAGATGGCCTCCATCTTCACATTTTCTAACTTGAGTTCTCCTCCACTAATCATGTACCCTAAATACACCAATGATTGCTACAAAAACTTACATTTCTTAAGGCCAGTTAGCAATTGATGTTTTGTTAGAGTCTTTAATACTTGCACAAGTTGTGAGATGTGCTCTTCCTAGGTAAATATATAAACCAATATGTCATCCAAATACATTATTACAAATGAATCTAAATAGGAACACAATACATCATTCATTAATAACATAAATGTATTTTGTGCAATACATAAATCGAAAGGCATGACTAACTATTCATATTGACCTTGCGTTGTCTTGAAGGTGATCTCCTCGGTATCATCTTCTTCAACACATACTCGGTGGTGTCCTAACTTGAGATCTAACTTGGTGAAGTACTTGGAATGTTACATCTGATGTAACTAAACACTGATCTTGGCTAGAAGGTATCAATTTTTTAGTGTGATATTGATCAAATGTTTTGAGTTGATATGCATTTTCCAAGTCCCATCCTTCTTGGGTACTATAATGATAGGTGACCCAAAAGGGAAGGCGCTTGGTTGAATTATTCTTTTCTCTAGCAACTACTTCAATTTTTTCTTCATTTTGCCTATTTCTAGAATAGATTGTCTATACAAACTGATATTTGATAATAGGGAGTTAAGAGATAACTATATCTTTTGCTACACTTGCCTCTTGGGTGGTAACCCTTTAGAGTTTGGAACACTCCCTTGGACATTGACAACAATTCCTCCACCTATTGTTTTTTTCTCTTTAGTACATCCCTTTGAGCATGCCTTTACTATTATCAATTAATTACCCAACTGATTCTCTCTTAGGAAAAAAATGCATACTTCTTACAAGAAATGATAAAATTTTGGCTTGGATGGAACTTATTAGGGGGATATTGTATTTCTAACTTTGTTTGCATTGATTATGTAAGAAAGTATATCCCTCATATACATGCATGGGATTCTAGACACTACGCCACACATGTGAAGAGATGCTACGTCTAAATCTAGTTCATCAATAAAATCCTCTTAGAGCAAATTTGATCTTACACTATTTTGTGACCTTGAGCTCTACATTCTTATTTAGGGATATGATGATCATGAATTTCCAATCCAAGCTTGTTGACCAAATAAACTTTTGCAAGGGTGCATATGAATCAAAATTGAAAAGAGGATTCACCTCAGTCTTTTTTACCTGTACCTTAATATGATAGAGTTTAGTCATATCCTTCTCTTCCTTGTAATGAATGTTACCTAGATTCACCTTCTTTTGCATTGAGGTGCAGGCGATATTCTCATCCACATCTAAATTTCTCTCTACTGGGTTGCTTGATTTATGTCTAGGTGGATCATATTCTTGGCATCTTCTTATGTTTCTGTGGTTTTTTCACATGCAACTTATTGAGATTTTTTTAATTGAAAATGAAAATAATCAAAATTCCTACAGTCAAAATCCCCCCTATGGGACACTTGAAAGCCTAAGATTGACAATGGATGCAATGTCTCTATTGAATGTGTGTATGACAACCAAGATACCACTCGATGCATGTTGAGAGAATTGCGACTTAGTAGAAGATGCAACTCAAACCAACCTTTGTCTGATATTTGAATAGAAAGCCAAGCACATTCTTATAATTATACCTACTCTAATCCTTTCCATAAAGTATCAACATATAGGATGTTCATTAGAGATTTGTTTTACCAATAATTTTGATTCATTTGAATTGGGGTTTTGTAGTTGTGGGGTAGTTGTACCTAATTTGGTGACTACCTCTAAAAACTTAGTTTGTAAAATAGATGGCACAATGATCCAAGTGGAGATTTGTGGCTACCTACCTATTCCACTTGTACCCCGCCATTGTTTCTTTTCAGTTTCCTTAATTGTAGCACAACTTACCAATAATTTTGATTCATTTGAATTGGGGTTTTGTCATTGTGGAGTAGTTGTACCTAATTGGGTGATTTCCTCTAAAAACTTAGTGTGTAAAATAGATGGCACAATGATCCAGGTGGACATTGGTGGCCACCTGCTTATTCCACTTGGACCTCGCCATTGTTTCTTTTCAGTTTCCTTAATTGTAGCACAGATTACTATTTTTTGCATTTTTTCAGGTCCTAAACTTCTGGAGCCATTTTGAGGGACCAAAATGCGTTTTTAGAGAAAATAGAGAGATCGGAAAAGTCCCAAATTGGCTTCCCAGTTTGGTTTTAGCCTCCTCTTCGAGATCTTCGAAACGAGGTATTATGATAGAAAAACAAAGATCGTATGCCAAAGTTACGACCCGGGGAAGTTGATGTACCAATTTACCCAAATGGGGCCCATAATTTTGGCACTTCATCTCCTAGGGTTAGGTTTTTGGATGTTTAGGGTTTTGCATTTTTCCTCAATAATAAATAGGTCTTTGAGCCTCATTGTAATACAGTTCCGAGGCATGTAGCAGCCACATCTCTTTTCAGAGATAAGCTACCATCGTCTGAGCTAGTTTATTTCCTTGTCTATATGTAAGCATATTTCAGTTCTTTGATATTAATGAAATGAAGTTTTATTTCTGTTGCATCTCTTGTTTATGTGTATATCTGTATTTTGTTGCGTTCCTGCATAAGTTCGGATCAGTGGTATCAAAGCGGTTTGCTCTTTCTCTGTTTTTCTTTGCATGTCCCCAACGAGGTTAGGTTATAAGGAGTTAGGGCTCGATCTAGTTGAACCTTTGCAAGACTAGCCTCACAAACCCCGACAACCTCCCATGGCGGAAGAAAACAAAGATGAGGGGGCAGGAGATCCTCTCAAAATATTGCTCGAGGAAGCCCTCGAGCGACAAAGAAACGCGATGATGGATAACTTTGCCCAGATCTTTAGCTGCTACCCACAAGCGACACATCTTCATCTAGCAACCACTCTGGAAGCACCACTCCTTTTAAGGTCTAAGTTAACTTTTACATTCCCATATTTGAAGGATAAATAGATGCAGATGTCATAGATAGATGGTCGAATCTGTTGGAAGGATATTTTTCAGTTCATGACTTTTCCAATCGGGAAAAGATTACTTTTACACTCCTGAAATCTGCCCCACATGTCAAGGAATGGTGGGAAACCTACTCTGAACAAAAGGACAAGAGGGAATCCTCACTATTTTTAGTTGTGCGCACTTGGAATTCTTTTTGAAACGCCATCAAGGAACAACATTACCGTGTCGGGAGCTATGAAAATAAATATGTGGACTACACTGCAGTAGGGAAGGGACCAAGAGGTGTTGGAGTTCACAAATGTTTTCCATACCCTTCACATGAAGCTGGGTATCAAGGATTCTGAATGGAATTTGGTACTCAAGTACCGCGGTTGTCTACACAAGTACATCTAGAATGAGATGGAGCTCCTGGACATCTCGTTTCTTGGCGCCGCCTATCGACACGATGTCAAGATTGAGTAGAAATTTAAACAGAAGAAACAAAACTTTGGATCTATGAATCCGAAGCAAGGGAAATGCATCCCCAAATCGAAAAACAAAAGAAAAAGCCAAGGTGGGGTGACCCAGGACAACCCGTCGAAGCTGCAATCAAAGAACAACACCAAGAAGACAAAGAAGGACACAGGGAAATGGTGTGAGTTGCATAAGAGCCCCACTCACAACACAAGTGAGTGCCAAGTCAAGCAGTGACTGGTGGCCAAGTTGAAGGTTTTCGAATCAGATGCATGTTTTGACTCTGAGTCAGAAACCGATAAGGGAAATGACAAAGGGAAGTAGATTATCGACGCAGAGCCTAGTGCCACCATTTCCACCACCAAGATCCAGAAGGATGAGCCCGAAGATCCAGAGGAGGGGGAGCGTCTCTTCCACTCACAGATGTGGGTGAAGGGTTCTCCGTTGTAGTTCATTGTCGACAGCAGGATCCAAAAGAACCTCATTTCAGTAGAGGTCGTGAAGTAGTTGGGCCTACTGACAAGACCACACCCACAGTCGTACACCATCGGTGGCTTTACCAAGGGTGAGATCTTTGCATCAACCAACAATGTCGCCTTCTCTACAACATCAAGCCCTTCACAGATGAGGTATTGTGTGATGTTGCCCCTCTTGAAGTTTGTGATATTTTAATATGCCAACCATACTTGTGGAAGCGACATGTTGTGTATGAGTCTAGGTCTCACACTTTTATTATTACTATGGGAAATAGGTTATACATGATACCGAAGGTAGCACCGCCTACCGCCATTTCTTTGATCACTACAAAGCAATGCAGTAATATCATTTCCTAGACCATGAAATGTGTTTTCCTTATGATTTTCCCTCAAGGAAAGAAGAATATTGTGGCCACAACCTCTAGAAAAGGCTCCTTCACACAAAAAAAAAAAATGGACAAGGTTGTAGAGGAGTACAAGCACATATTCACCTCACCCACAGGGGTACCTCTACATTGTTAGGTTAAGAACTCCATCGATTTGACCTCGAGCTCACTACTACCTAATGGATGATCTATCGATGTTATGTTCTGGAGAAAAGTGAAATCAAGAGGCAGATTCACGAAATGATGTAGAAATGGCACGTCAGACCAAGTTCATCACCCTGTGGGAGCCTGATCGTGTTGGTACAGAAGAAGGACGGGACCTAGAGACTCTGTATTAACTATCAAGCGTTGAACAAGATCACTGTCTGGAATAGGTATCCAATCCCATGGATTGATGACCTTCTTGACCAGCTCAAGGGGGCCAAATATTTCAACAAGACTGACTTGAATTCTTGTTATCACCAGGTATCGATCAAACCCTCTGATGTGTGGAATATTGTCTTCAAATCCAATGAGGGCATTTTCGAATGTCCGGTCATGCCTTTCGGGTTGACGAATGCCCCACAACCTTCATGAGGCTGATGGAAAACATCTTGCAGCCCTTCACCAACTCATTCGTGGTGGTGTATTTGGATGAGTTTCTGATCTTCAACCATATTTGGGAAGTACACCTCCACCATATTCGACAAGTCCTCCAAACCTTGCGGCAACACAAGTTGTGTACCAATATGGAGAAATGCACTTTTGGTATGACTCAGGTTCAATATTTGGGGTACATCATTAATGAGCAGGGTGTGCATGTGGACCCAACGAAGATACAAGTCATTTAGGATTAGCCAACCCCAACCACTCTAACAGAGCTCTGCAAAATTTTGGGTCTTGTGAACGTCTACCGTAGGTTCGTGTTGGGGTTCACTCATATAACTTGGCCTTTGAGTCAAGTCACCAAGGAAGGGGCGAAAGAAAAGTTATTTTGGTATGAATCCCAACAGAAGGTGTTTGTTGAATTGAAGCATCGCCTTTTCTTTGCACCAATTCTCACATTACCAGACTTCCAGCAACCATTTGAGATCGAGACATATGCCTTTGACTATGCTATTGGTGTAGTTATTACCTTGCAGGGGCATCCAGTGGCATATCATAATGAGACACTTTTAGACACAGTTAGAAAGTATCCCACCTATGACATAGAGATGTATTCCATTATGTATTTCTGCCGACAATGGAAGAATTACATTATGGGGAAGGAAACGGTCATCCACACAGATCACCAACCCCTGCAGTTCATATAAACACAAGGGAAGTTGCAGAACAATCAACATCATAAATGGTCTACATACCTGCAACAATTCCATTTGAGCATTAAGTACAATAAGGGAAGCACCAACAATTTTGCAAACTGCCTCAGCCGACCACTAGCCATGGCATTAACCACATCGCTTGACTCTTGTGGGAATGATACTATGGGGTGGTCACATCTTTACAAGAGTGATCATGAATTCAGCAACAAATACCAAATGCTCCTAGAAGGAAAGCAAGTTCCAAATTTTCACCTCCAGGATGCACTGTTATGACACCTAGGACACCTCTGTGTTCCTTCAAGCGAGCGTGCCAAGATGATTTGGGAGTCACACTGCAGTCGGATCGCTGGACATTTTGGGATAGAGAAAAAAGTGGCAATGCTGTAGAAATATTTTATTAGCTGACCCTTCGAAAAAATGTTGGGAAGTACATCAAATCCTGTACTGCCTGTGCCATTTCCAAACCAACCATCAGGAAGCAAGGCCTGTATACTCTTATTCCTACTCCTAGTCGACCTTGGGAATCATATTTATTAACTGACCCTTCAACAAAATGTTGGGAAGTACATCAAATCCTGTATTATTTGTGCCATTTCCAAATTGACCATCAAGAAGCAAGGCATGTATACTCTTATGCCTACTCCTAGTCGACCTTAGGAATCCATCTCCATGGATTACATGTTGGGTCTTCCTTCTACTAAGCATGGCAACGAATGTGCTTTTGTGGTCTTCGATGGATTATCTAAGATGGCCATTCTGGAAACCTGCAAGAAGAGTATCACAACTAGAGCCACTACTAAGCTCTTCTTTGAAAAAGTGTGGGTACATTTTGGGATTCCACAATCCATTATCTCAGATTGGGAAAATAGGTTCCTAAGTACATTTTGGTCAAGTCTCTGGTTGATGTTGGATACCAAACTCACTAAGTCCACAAATTTCCACCCCCAAACTGATGACCAAATATAGATGGTCAACAAGATGATCGTACACATTATGTGTATGTACAATTCGAAGTATCCACACACATGGGATGAAAGCCTCCCCTATGTCCAACACAAATAAAACAGAGCTCTCCATAACTCAACTGGACACAACCACTTTCAGATGGGATTGGGATTCCAACCACTATGTCCCATTGATGTGGCCATACCATTTGCATCTATTTCGACAGATTCGACTCAATTCTAGTCCGAAGTTGACAGGGCTAACAAATTCATTGTGCACATTCAACACATCAGCTAGTAGGTCCATAACATATTGGAAAAAGACAATGCTAAATACAATTAGCGTCATGATCAACATCGGGTGCCACAAAAGTTATAGGTGGGCGACAAAGTTTGGTTACATTTGCAGAAGGAGCACCTCACTGAGTCCCACCGCAAAATTCACCCACTCTGATATGGGCCTTACACCATCACTAAGGTTGTAGGTGACAATGATTTCCAGCTCAACATTCCACCATTCCTTAGCCTGCACCCAATGTTCAATATAACCATATTTTCAACCATTACTGGACACATCAGAAATTGGAGAAAAACTCACACCAATAGAGTTAAACCCAGACCACATGGAACAAGCAACAATTGATCGAATCATGGACACGCAGATCATGAACACTCAGCGACAGAAGATCCAATTGTATCAGGTTGTCAAATCTGGCCAGCTCCTGCACCAAGGCAAGTGGTTCACTAGGGACCAAGTTTAACAAAAGTTTGCCCATCTCATGGAGGCAGTCAACGCAATGGGGACCATTTCTTCCTAAGGGGGGAGGACTGATCCTGGTGGATATTGCCACCTTCCTATTCCACTTGGACCCCCACCATTGTTTCTTTTCAGTTTCCTTAATTGTAACAAAACTTACTATTTTTGGCAGTTTTTTAGGGCCTAAACTTTCGGAGCTATTTTGAGGGACCAAAAGATGTTTTTAGGGAAAACGAAGAGACTAGAAAATTCCCAAAATTGTTTACTTGTTTGTTTTCATCCTCCTCTTTGAGATCGTAGAAACAAGGTATTATGATAGCCAAACAAAGATTGTATGTCAAATTTATGACCCCAGGGCCGACAGTTTTGGCGCTTCATCTCCTAGGGTTAGGTTTTTGGATGTTTAGGGTTTTCCATTGTTTCTAAATAATAAATAGGCCTTTGAGCCTATGTAACACGGTTCCGAGGCATGTAGCTACCACATCTCTTCTCAGAGATAAGCTAACATCGTTCAAGCTAGTTTGTTTCCATTTCTGTATGTAAGCATATTTCAACTCTTTGATATTAATGAAATAAATTTTTATTTCTATTGCATCTCTGTGTTTATGTGTATATTAGTATTTTGTTGCATTCTTGCATAGTTCGGATCAATGGTATCAGAGTGGTCTTCTCTTTCTCTGTTTTTCTTTGCATTTCCCCAACGAGGTCAGGGTATAAGGAGTTAGAGATTGATCTGGTTGAACCTTTGCAAGACTAGCCTCACAAACCCCGACGACCTCCCATGGAGGAAGAAAAGAAATACGATGGGGCATGATATCCTTTCAAAATATTGCTAAATGAAGCCCTCCAGTGACAAAGGAACGCGATGATGGATAACTTTACCTAGATCCTTCGACGACTACCCACAGACGATGCATCCTCATCCAGAAGCCACTATGGAGGCACCACTCCTTTGAAGGTACAAGTTAACTTTGGCATTCCCATATTTGAAGGAAAGATATATGATAATGCCATAGATATATGGTTAAATATGTTGGAAGGACATTTTTCAGTTCATGACTTTTCCAATTGGGAAAAGATTACTTTTGTACTCCTCAAAGCCGCCCCACATGTCAAGGACTAGAGGGAAACCTATTGTGAACAAAAGGAAAAGAGGGAATCCTCATTGTTTTCAGTCGCACCCACTTAGAATTATTTCCGAGATGCCATCAAGGAACAATATAACCCTATCAGGAGCTATGAAGATAAATACATAAAGTGGACTACGTTGCGGCAGAGAAGGGACCAAGATCTGTTGGAGTTCACAAATTTTTTCCATACCCTTCGCACGAAGTTGGGTATCAAGGATTATGAGCAGTATTTGGTACTCAAGTACTGCGACTGTCTACACAAGTACATCCAGGATGAGATGGAGTTCCTAGACATATCCTCGCTTGGAACTGCCTATCAATACACTGTCAAGATGAAGCAGAATTTTAAACATAAGAAATGAGACTTTGGATCTGCGAATCCAAAGTAAGGGAAATGTGCCCCCAAACTGCAGAACAAAGGACAAAGCCAAGGCAGGGAAACCTGGGACAACCCGTCAAAGTTGCAAGCAAAGAACAACACCATGAAGACAAAGAAGGACACAGGGAAATGGTGTGAGTTCCATAAGAGCCCCACTCACAACACAAGTGAGTGTTGATCCAAGCAGTCATTGGTGGTCGAGATGAAGGCTTCTGAATCAGATGCATGTTCTGACTCTGAGTTAGAAACTGACAAGGGGAATGAAAAAGGGAAGCATATTATCGATGTGGAACTTAGTGCCATTATTGCCACCACCAAGATCCAGAAGGATGAGCCCGAAGATCCATAGGAGGGGGAGCAACCCTTCCACTCACAGATGTGGGTGAAGGGTTCCCCGCTGTAGTTCATTAAGGACAACGGGAGTAAAAAGAACCTCATTTCAGTTGAGGTCATGAAGCACTTGGGCCTACCGACCACACCACACCCACAGCCGTACACCATTGGGTGGCTTCACCAAGGGCGAGATCTCCATGTCAACCAACATTGTCGCCTTCCCTACAAAATCAAGCCCTTTACAAATGAGGTATTTGTGATGTTTTTCCTCTTTAAGTTTGTGATGTTTTATTAGGCCAACCATACTTACACTTTTCACCTTACCCATAGGGGTACCTCTACACTGTCAAGTCAAGCACTCCATTGATCTAACCCCATTCGCATCGATACCCAATGGACCGATCTATTGGCGCTCTATTCTAGAGAACGATGAAGTCAAGAGGTGGATTCAGGAGCAAAGGGCACATCATGCTAAGTTCATCACCCTGTGGGAGCCCGATCGTGTTGGTACAGAAGAAGGATGGGACCCGGAGACTCTATATTGACTATCGGGCAGTGAACAAGATCACTGTTCGAAATAGGTATCCAATCCCATAGATTGATGACCTTCTGGACCAACTCAAGGGGGCTAAATATTTCAAGAAGATCGATTTGGGTTCTAATTATCACCAGGTACCGATCGAACCCTCTGATGTCTGGAAGACTGCCTTCAAATCCAATGAGGGCCTTTTCTAATCACTGGTCATGCCTTTCGGTTTGACGAAGGCCCTCGCAACCTTCATGAGGCTGATGGACGACATCTTGTGACCCTTCACCAATTCATTTGTGGTGGTGTATTTGGATGGCATTTTGATCTTCAATGAGAGTTGGGAAGAACAACTCCACCATATTCGACAAGTCCTCCAAACCCTACAACAACACAAGTTGTGTGCTAATATGGAGAAATGCACTTTTGGTATGATCGAGGTTCAATATTTGGGGTACATCATTGATGAGTGGGGTGTGCATGTGAACCCAACTAAGATACAAGTCATTCGGGATTAGCTAGTCGCAACCACTCTAACAGAGTTCCGCAACTTTTTGGGTCTTTCCAACTTTTACCATAGGTTCGTGTTGGGGTTCTCTCATACAACATGCCCTTTAGGTCAAGTCACCAAGGGAGGAGCGAAAGAAAAGTTATTTTGGTATGAATCCCAACAGAAGGAATTTTCTGAGTTAAAGCATCGCCTATGCTCTGCACCAGTGTTCACATTACCAGACCTGCAACAAACATTTGAGATAGAGATAGATGCCTCCGACTATGCTATTGGTGTAGTTTTTACCCAACTAGGGAATCCAATGGCATATCACAGTGAGACAATATCAAACACATTCTGAAAGTATCCCAACTATGACAAAGAGATGTATTCCAATGTGCAGGCCTGCTGACAATGGAAGTATTACATTCTGGAGAAGGAAACGATCATCCACATAGACCACTAACCCCTACAGTTCATACAAACACAAGGGAAGTTGCAGAAAAACCGCCATCAGAAATGGTCCATATACCTGCAACAGTTCCATTTGAACATTAAATACAAGAAGGGTAGCACCAACAATGTTACAGACTGCCTTAGCCGACCACTGGTCATGGCGCTGACCACTGTGCTTGACTCTTGTGGGCATGAGACTATGGGGTGGCAGCATCTTTACAAGAGCAATCTATAATTCGACAACACATACTAGACGCTCTTGGAAGGAAAGCAAGTTCCAAATTTTCACCTCTAGGATGCACTATTATGCCACTTGGGACACTTATGTGTTCCTTCAAGAAAGCATGCTAAGATGATCTCGGAGGCACACTATAGTCGGTTCAATGGACATTTTGGGTAGAGAAAATAGTGGCAGTGTTGCATAAGTATTTTTACTGGCTGAACCTTTGACAAGATGTTGGGAAGTACATCAAATCCTACACTGCATTTTCCATTGCCAAACCGAAAATTAAGAAGCAAGGCTTGTATACTCTTCTGCTTACTCTTAGTCGACCTTGGGAATCCACCTCCATGGATTACATGTCGGGCCTTCCTTCTACTAAGCATGGCAACGACTATGTTTTCATGGTCGTCGACAGATTCTCTAAGATGACCATTCTGGTGGCCTGCACGAAGAGTATCACAGTAGAATCCACTACTAAGCTATTATTTAAACAAGTGTGGGTATATTTTGAGATCCCACAGTCCATTATGTCAGATCAGGACAACAGGTTCCTAAGTACATTTTGGTCAACTCTTTGGTCGATGTTGGATACCAAACTCATTAAGTCCACGACTTTCCACCCCCAAATTGATGGCCAAACAGAGCTTATCAACAGGATCATCATACGCATTCTGCATATGTACAATTCGAAGCATCCACGCACATGGGATGAAAGCCTCCCCTATGTCCTGCACAACTACAATAGAACTCTCCATAGCTCAATTGGACACATCCCATTTCAGGTGGGGTTGGGATTCCAGCCACTATGTCCCATTGATGTGGTCATACCATTTGCAGCTACTCAGGTAGATTCGACTCATGTCCAGTCCGAAGCTGACAGGGCTAACAATTTCATTGAACGCATTCAGCACATCTGCCAATAGGTCCATGACATATTGGACAGAGAAAATGCTAAATACAAGAAGCGTCATGATCAACATTGGGTGCCACAAATTATAGGTGGGCGACAAAGTTTGGTTACATTTGCAGAAGGAGCACCTCGTTGGGTCCCACTGCAAGCTTCACCAGTTCCAATATGGACCTTACACCATCACTAAGGTTGTAGGGGACAATCCTTTCGATCTCAACATTCCACCATTCCTTGGACTGCACCTAGTGTTCAATATGGACTGCCTTCAATCATACTTTCCATCATTACTGGACACATCAGACAGTGCAGAACAAATCACACCAACAGAGTTAAACCTAGACTGCATGGAATAGGCAACAATTGATCGGATCATGGACACGTATATCAAGAACACTAGCTAGCAGAAGCTACAACTATATTGGGTTGTCAAAGCTAGCAAACTCTTGCACCAAGGCAGGTGGCTCACTAGGGACCAAGTTCAGCAGAATTTTCCCCATCCCATGGAGGCACACGACGTAGTGGGGACCATTGCTTCCTGGGGGGGGGGATTGATCCATGTGGATATTGGTGGCCACCCGCCTATTCCACTTGGACCCCCACCGTCGTTTCTTTTCAGTTTCCTTAATTGTAGCACAACTTACTATTTTTGGCAGTTTTTCAAGTTCAAAATTTCTGGAGCCGTTTTGAGGGACCAAAAGATATTTTTAGGGAAAACGGAGAGATAGGAAAAGTCTGAAACAAATACACTTTTTTTTTTTTATTTTTTTTTTGGCCTCCTCTTTGAGATCTTCAAAACAAGGTATTATGACAGCCAAACGGAGACCATATGCCAAAATTACGACCCCCAGAAGTTGATGTACCAATTTACCCAAACAAGGCCCACCGTTTTGGCACTTCATTTCCTAGGGTTAGGTTTTTAGATGTTTATGGTTTTCCATTGTTTCTCAATAATAAACAAGTCTTCGAGCCTCATTGTAACACAGTTCATAGGCATGTAGCCACCATGTCTCTTCTCAGAGATAAGCTACCATCACCCAAACTAGTTTATTTCCATTTATATATGTAAGCATATTTAGTTCTTTGATATTAATGAATCATTTTTTATTTATGTTGCATCTCTATGTTTATGTGTATATCTGTATTTTTTTGCATTCTGCATAAGTTCGGATCACACAAGTTGCTAAAGATGCCAGTCACTGAAAAGTGTAAGTAAGTTTGGTCTTCATAATGACATGTGTAATTGTGATTTTATGTAATTGATGAAAAGAATAAAATTGTAATTGTAATTGTAATGCTTGTCTCATGGGTTTCATGAGCAAGGAACTTTATTTTTAGTGATGGCTCCCATTGTGAGCCTTTAGGATTTGTCATCTAGTCATAAAAGTCAATTTGAGTCTATGTCATGTATGGAGGACCCTTCTTGGACATGTTACATTGTGTATGATTCATTAGATAAGTATAAATAGCCCTCTAAGACAAGCACAAAGCATCTCCCTTCAAGTCGGCTTCAAGAGGAATAATAATATCTCTCCAAAGGAAGATCCTAATCTCTAAGAACGTAAAAAACATTCACAAACGGTTACTAATAGAAGAGAAATCACTTAATCTTGATGCCCTAGTTTAGCCTCAGATCAACAAAGGATATGGATCCTTAGCCCTTCTCGAAAGATAGTACTTTCGACATCACTTCCTGGACATCTCGTCCAAGATGAGCCTCATGGACACCTTGATTTGTCCCATTGTTCTGTTGTTATATACCTAGGAGGGATAATATGGGGTACAAAGGAAGGTACCCAAGGGAATAATGTAATAATGGGATGGGCCATAGTAATAAATAAGGTGGTTAACCTGTATCATGTAAGGGACCACAAGTAGTTAGTAATAATGTAATGGGCCCATGGTATTAGATAGATGGTATTGAGGGAACCATGGTAATGACCCATGGTATTGTATGTATGAGGCCTATATAGAGGCTAGAGACTCCACATTGAGGGGTGTCAAGGAATATTGTATGAACATGCATATGGCTTGTGGAGTGTTCTCCTTCCTTAATGTTATATACCTAGGGGGGCTAATATGGGGTACAAAGGGATGTACCCAAGGGAATAATGTAATAATGGGATGGGCCATAGTAATAAATAAGGTGGTTAACCCGTATCATGTAAGGGACCACAAGTAGTTAGTAATAATGTAATGGGCCTGTGGTATTAGATAGATGGTATTGAGGGAACTGTTAGCTCTACTATACAAAAGGATAAAAAATGGATCCAAGAAACTCCCAAAGTCTGCAAATCTGCTTAAAATCACACCAAAGGATCCAAGTTTGCCCCAAAAGTCTTCAGAATCCCCTTAAGAATCATTCAAAGTCAAAACCATCACAAGAGGAGAGCCCTTGGAAGGGTGGAAATACACTATCGGGAGGCTCAAAACACTCTAAAATCATGCAAAATCATTTCCGCAAGTTTAAACTGGACATTTCACAGCCACCGTTAGATCTAGCCGATCAACGGCCCAGATCTAGTCGATTAATCGCATATCGGCCAAGCAGAGTGGGCAGGCTTAAAGGGGCACAGGACACAGCCGATTAGCAATCATCGATCATCGCATCGGTGGATTGCAATTGGGAAAACCAAAGGGGCATGGCTTTTACATATGCATGCATGCGACCCGATGGGCCGGACCCGATGGCATCACAAATGATTTCTTATAAAATTTCAAGTCTGCGCCCAAGTCGTTTTCAATGTAATTGGTATATTTTCATTAGATAAATGAAAATACAAAGGGGAGCCTTGGAGCCTTGCGATTGCGATGAAGCCCGAACCCGAAAGGGTCCGAGAAGGGAAATTTATAATTCTTGAAGTCCGCTAGAGGCGATTTTTCATATTTTCTAGCGTTTTTATGAATTTCCAAAGGTAAAGGGAAGCGAGGGAATCGACCGATTGCGACATGCAACAGTGACCTAAAGGGCGGACCCGATAGACAATTAAACCATTCTTGAGGACTTTTGAAGTCCAAAGGAAGCATAATGGGCGGGATTTGCAGTATTACAGTGTTTTCTGTGTAAAACAGAAAATGTTCATTATTAAACATTTTAAAGGGAAAGCAGAAGCCCGAATAGCCATTTCAAGAAAGAGACATAAGGCTGGAAGGGGAAAGGTAACAGCATAACACACGCAACTCATCCCAAACTGATAAAGCAGTCATGGAGTAGTACAACGCAATAAACCACCGCATTCAACAAGTAGTATGGCCGAGGGGAAGAGGACGTGCCTCGAGCAGATCAGCGCATTTATCAGTCATGGAAGGTCATCCATATTACACTCCACCTACTTGAGAAGTATAGCGGAGCATCCGAGAAGGTCAAATTCATTCGCAGACACAGTCAGATTGCAGCAGAGACCCATATTAGATAGTTAAAGCGGTTGGTGGTCCATTATGACCCCTCCACGCATAGAGTAGCAGAGAATTTTTGTAAAGAACCTCCATATATGCCAAGAAAACAGATGTAATGAGGGTTGATGGTTGTTGTTTTGATGTAAGGTTCAACTTCTGGAGACTGTAACTACTTTGATACTTGCAGCATCTGGCCTTCATTTTCAGCTAATACAAGCTTCTTTTGATGTTATTTGCTCACTGTCCACTTCTATTCTGTTTTGGGTTGTGCCTGTTATGCATTTATTCATGTGCTTTTGATATTTAGCATTAGAGGGGTTGTAATCCCACCTCTGTGTTGAAGTCTTGCATGTATTATTGAATCTATTATGCAGGTTTCTGTTTACTTAATGCCAGAGAGCTGTCATCATGTCTGTGTATTAGGAAATAGATTTGTAGACCTCTTTACTGGTTGCAGCCGACCATCACAGGGTCCTGTGCATCTGCTGGTGTGGTCAGTATTTTCCATGTTCACCTAATCCTCAAACTATGAGTAATTGGTGGTCTAAAGCCTTGTAGTCTGTGGGTGTTCACCCATGTCAGGAGTTAAGCATAGTAGAAGTGGTTATCTGGCTTGAATATGCATCATTCCTTCCATTCATCCATCTCCAACATTTTTTTGAGGTTGTAATGTTCCTGAAAATCTTCGAGATACAACCTAGGAGAGTTTCTTGGGGTGATAACATTAATTGGCGTCGTTGCTGGGGAGAGGAGATTGAAGCTCAGCTTCCCTAGGAGACGACACAGTTCCAGATTTTGATGATAGACAAAGTCTGGGCACAGTTCTGGTTGTAATCATCTATCTGGCGACTCCATTGGAGGAAGACCAACCTTTGGCGACTCCATGTTATAGTCCTGGCTCAGTTTGTGAGACACACTCGAAGAAATCCTCAGAAATCACCAGCTGTTCCAGTGCCTGACCCTGAGAAGATTGTTAACCCGAAGAAAACATCACAGAAAGGAGCATCAGGATCAGGTAAGCCCAAGAAATCTTATTTGTCTCTGCACGAGGAGTTTTTAGTTGAGAATACACAGTTTGAAGATTTGAAGCCTAGTATTGCTAGTGAGGAAATACCTGCAGAGATTCATAAAGCTCCTTATCCGTTTAGTTCCCCTTTGGATCTCAGTCCAAAGAAAGCATCCCATACGGTCCCTAACATCCCCGTGTCTCTGTCATCCATTGCATTTTCCTATACTACTCAACCTGCCAGTATCCGTCCGCATACCCCAGTCATGGCAGGCCAGCAAGCACCTATGAAAATAGAAAGAATCGTTGCTGCTAGGTATGGACCTTTGGTCTTGCTTGTTCCTTTGAATCCCATGCCTGCGAGAGAGTATCAAAAATATATGCCTAAGTTCACTGGTACAGAAGGAGTAATAGCTGAAGAACACCTTGAGTCTTTTTATAGTTATGCTGATAACTTAGACATCAGTGAAAATGATGTGTGGATGATAGTTTTTGTCCAGATCCTTGATGGAGAGGCCAGAAAGAGGTTCAGAGAATTGCCCCCTGGATCTATTGCTGATATTGAAGCCTTAGATGAATCATTTTTGAAGCAATGGGGAGATAAGAAGGACCTGCTATATTATCATACTGAGTTTGGTAACTTGAAGAGGGAAAAGGGGGAATCACTGCCTGATTTTAATAAAATATTCAATCGTATGTATAGTAAGATACTAGCTGAAGAAAAGCCTACCCCCACCTCTGCCAAACTCACTTATGCCAATGCTTTTGACTCTGATTTCTGCCTATTATTAAGAGAAATAAGATGTGCCACTTTGGCATATATGCAAGATGCAGCCCTAGAAGTAGAGTCTAATATCATGGCTGTAGAAAAGCTCAAAAGTCATGCTGACAGAAGGAGGCAGAGAGGTGAGGCTTCTTCTTCCTCTGCCTCATCTTCCGATCCCAAATTTGATAAAATGACTAGAATGATAGAGTCATTAGCTGCTAAAATATCTAAGCTAGAGGTTGAGTAGAACTCAGGAAAGATAAGGCAGCAAAACACATTTTCTCCCAGAAACCCGAATCCATTCAAAAGAACAAATGAACAGTTGAAAATAATTCAGAGGGGTAAAGAAACAAATGAAGAAAGGAAAGTTAAAGCTCCTTTTCAAAATGTAGTCATGGAGGAGGAGCAGATTGAAGAAGAGGATGAAATTCACTGTATGGAGGATAAAGGCAGTGCTGCATTTTTAACATTGGCTGCATACGAAGAATCTTTGCTGCAGGAACAAGACAGTCAAAGGTGGGACAAAGAGGTTGTTCTACAAACTGAGGAGCAACAAAGATATAATCTGAGGTCAAATGCAAAAAATGTCAAGGAGAATCCTGCCCAAAGAGCTATTATCCAAACTGAGTCACAGAGTATCAGACAGAGAAGACCAGCAGCTGATCCAATCATCCTCAAAGCTCCAGCCCAAGAGGTAAGAAGTCTTGATAAGTCCCCTTCTCCTTTTAGCTTTGAATCAGAAGTCCAAAAGTTAAAAATATTTGTGCCTTTGGTAGAGTTGGTAAAGAGTGAAGTGTTTAGAAAGCCTATCCTTGAAGCTCTTGAGCTGAAATCCACACAAACCTCCACTGACTCTGTCAATTTGCAAGATGATAGGCCTGCAGTCGTGCTTAGCCCAATGATTGAACCTGCCAATGATAGTTCTCCATCATTTTATGTCTCCTTGACCATTCATGACAAAATCCTCCACAATTGCCTGCTAGATACAGGGGCCAGCCACAATCTGATGCCTAAAGTTGTCATGGAAGAGTTAGGCCTTGACATCACCAGACCATATCATGATTTATTCTCATTTGATTCAAGAAAGGTGAAATGTCTAGGGTTGATTAAAGATTTAGCCATTACCCTAACTCAGTTGCCCATGAAGAGTATGATGATGGATATTGTGGTAGCAGATGTCCCTCCCAAGTTTGGCATGCTGTTGTCTAGAGGGTGGATTAAGAGACTAGGTGGGACATTGCAGAATGATTTGTCTTATGCCATTGTCCCAGTTTTTGGAGGAGAAAGCATGACATTGTATAGAGAAGCACAGCTGGCATACATCATCAGTGATGAGAAGAATCCTTCTAATCATCCCATTTATGCTGTGGACACTGATTTTGGAGCATGTATTCTCCAAATGGAAGAATCTCAGAAGGCCTCATTGCAGCTCAAGAAACCAATTGTTTAGTCAGAAGAAAAGCAAAGAAGTCAAGTTTGGGAGATGTTTTTTGATGGAGCATGTTCTAGGGAGACTGCAGGAGCAGGGGTGGTGCTGGTATCTCCAGAGCAAGAAAGCACACATCTGTCTTTCAAGTTGGCTTTTCAAGTCACCAACAATATAGCAGAGTATGAGGCTCTGATATTGGGCCTTAACGCAGCTAAAGACAGAGGAATCAGAAACATAAAGGTGTTCAGAGACGCTGATTTGATCATTCAACAAGTAAACAGAACATTTCAAGCAAAGCACCCAAGGTTGAAAGTATACAGAGATGAGGTATGGAGACTCAAAGATTCCTTTGATAATTTTTGTATTTCATATATCCCTAGAGCCAAAAATCAGCTTGTTGATTCCCTTGCTGTGTCAGCTAGCATGTTTATCCCTCCCACGCCTCCCAGACTAGTTTATGAAGTCCAAATGAAGTACAGACCATCATTGCCTGATAATGTCCACCATTGAAAAGTTTTTGAGGATGATGATGAAGTGAACCGATTCTTGCAAGTCATTGATGAATTTGCTAAAATGAAAATTGACCAAGAAAATGAAGCCTTGGAAGAAAGCCCTCAATCCCAGCTTAGAAATAAAAATGGCAAAAATAGCATTGTCCAGCTTCCCAGCAATCATGTTCCTAAGGGTTTAATTCCTCTAGAAAGACTATTTGACCAGAATGACGTGCCCTATAAAGCTGCCCAAAATTAGATCAGTCTGCAGTCTGTAAGCATGATATAGGGAGTCCAGGTCAGCCTTGATACATAAATCTTTCTTCTCATCTATCTGCTGACCAAAGTTATGAATACTGCAAATTAATGAAGCAATTTGTTGATGTCTTCGCCTGGGAATATAGTGACCTGAAAATGTATGACAAGAGGATCATCGAGCACAAAATCCTTTAGAGAATGACACCATCCCTTTCAAGCAGAAGCTGAGGCCAATAAATCCTATGCTCCTCCCTCTGATTGAAAAAGAAATTAAAAAGTTGTTGGCTGCCAAAACCATAGTCCCTCTCAGATATTCAAAATGGGTAGGCAATTTGGTTGTGGTGAGGAAGAAAAGTGGAGAAATCATACTCTGTGTTGATTTCAGAAACTTAAACAAGTGCTCAAAGAAAGACAATTATCCCCTACCCAAGATGGAGCATTGTTGCAAAAAGTCTCAGGAGCCAAAGTGATGTCTTTCTTGGATGGATTTTTTGGGTATAATCAGGTGGCTGTACATCCAGATGATCAAGAGAACACTGCATTCACCACTCCTTGGGGCACTTTTATGTATTCCAAGATGCCTTTTGGGTTGATGAACGCTGGAGCTACCTTTCAAAGAGCTATAGACATAGCATTTGTGGGAGAGAAGGATAAATTTGTCCTTATCTACCTTGATGATATAACAATATACTCCAGCAGCCATCAAGACCATTTGCAACATTTGAGGAAAGTGTTCCTGAAGTGCAGGAGGTTTTGGATTTTAGTCAATCCTAAAAAATCACAATTTGCTTTAGAAGAAGGCAAGCTGTTAGGACATGTTGTTTCTGCTGCAGGTGTCCGAATTGACCCAGAAAGAGTAAAAGCAATACAGACCCTATTTGTCCCGAGATCAAAGAAGGACATCCAGTCCTTTCTGGGCAAGATTAATTTTGTGAGGAGGTTTATACCAAATTTTGCAGAACTGGTGAAGCATATTACCTCCATGTTGAAGAAGGGGTCAGAGATCAAATGGAATAATTCAGCAAGAAGATCCTTTGAGTCCATTAAGCAAGCTATTATGGAGGCTCCCACGTTAATCAGTCCAGATTACAACAAGGAGTTTCATATATTTTCTTTTGCCTCAAATGACACCCTTGCAGCAGTTTTATTGCAACTAGATGAAGAAGGCTCAGAGCATCCGGTAGCATTTTTCAGCAAAACCTTAAGGGATGCTGAACTGAGGTATGATACCATTGAGAAACAAGTGTATGCTCTTATCAATTCTTTGAAAGCTTTCAGAGTTTATATTCTGCATTCCAAGATAATTGCATATGTACCCTCTGCTGCGATAAAAGATGTCTTAACACAACCTGATGCTAATGGAAAAAGGACTAAATGGATTGCAAATTTAATTGAATTTAATATAGAACTGATGCCCACCAAGCTTGTCAGAGGTCAGGGTCTTGCCAGATTGTTAGCTGAAGAAAATTGTAGAACATTGGACATAAACATTATGAGCACGGACGCAGAAAAGGGTCTAACAGAAAAAGAGGAAGCAGCTGAACCAGGGAGAAAGTAGTCATTGGCAGAAAATCTAGCTTCTTGTGATTGGTACTCTGCAATAGCTCTTACTGAAGCTAGAAATCCCTCCAGGCTCAAGCACAAGTCAAGCTAGAACCATTAAGCTTAGGGCAGCAAAATATTGCATCCATGAAAATCTTCTCTATTGGAGGGATCCATCCGGAATGCTTTTGAGGTGTCTGGACAAAGAACAGTCAATAGAAGTTATGCAGCAGTTTCATTCCAGCATGTGTGGAGGACACCATTATTGGAAAACTACAGCCCACAAGATTCTCAGAGCTGGGTACTATTGGCCCACCTTATTTTCTAATGTCTTTTCATTTGTTAAATATTGTGACAGGGGCCAAAGATTTGAAGGGAAACAACAGCTGAAGTCCCTGCCCTTAAAACCAATACATGTAAAAGGACCTTTTCAGCAGTGGGGCTTGGATTTCATTGGAGAAATCAATCCACACTCCAGTGGCCAACACAGATGGATCCTAGTAGCCACTGACTATTTCACTAAGTGGATTGAAGCAATCCCGACCAGAAAGGTTGATCATAATGTGGTCATGAAGTTTTTGACAGAGCATATCTTTACCAGATTTGGTTGTCCACATAAATTAGTCACAGACAATGCAACAGCCTTCAGAGCAAAAGAATTGGTGGATATGTGTGATTCAATGGGCATTAAACTAGTTCATTCCACCTCATATTATCCTCAAGGCAATGGTCTAGCAGAATCCTCTAACAAAAGCCTGATAAGGATAATCAAAAAGTTGTTGGAAGACAACAAAAAGAATTGGGATTCTAAGCTCAAGTATGCACTATGGGCCGACAGAGTGACCATTAAGAAATCCACAGGGAATTCTCCATTCAGGCTGGTATATGGCACTGAAGCTGTGTTCCCAATTCAATTAACTCTCCCCGTGGCAAAGTTTCTGCAGCAAGAACAGAATGAGGAGGAAAACATGGCAAAAAGGATCACTGATTTAGCAGAGGTACATCAAATCAGAGAACAACTGGTTGAAAAGGATGCAGCACATCAGAAAAAGATCAAGGAAGCTTTTGACAAAAGGACAAAAACAGATAATTTTCAGGTTGGAGACTTGGTTCTGAAGTGGGATGCACTAAAAGAAAAGAAAGGCAATCATGGGAAGTTTGATGCTTTTTGGACAGGGCCTTTTATTATTTCTCAGATTCAAGGGAACAACACCTTCATACTGAAAAGTATGGGAGGAGAAGCAGTTTTTGATGGCCTAGTCAATGGGCGTTTTCGGAAAATTTATGTGATTTAAGGTCTTTTGGCCTTAAAGCTATAAATATTTTATTTTATCAGTTTTAATGTAGGTTAAGTAGACTCCATGCCCAATGGAACACTAGGAATTTTTGCTAAATTGTTTTTCACGGGAAAGACATTGATCTGCAAGTTCTTGAGACCTCACAGGGAGGATCTCATCCCCAGAAGGAACCAGTGTTAGCTCTGCTATACAAAAGGATAAAAAATGGATCCAAGACACTCCCAAAGTCTGCAAATCTGCTTAAAATCACGCCAAAGGATCCAAGTTTGCCCCAAAAGTCTTTAGAATCCCCTTAAGGATCATTCAAAGTCAAAACCATCGCAAGAAGAGAGCCCTTGGAAGGGCGGAAATACACTATCGGGAGGCTCAAAACACTCTAAAATCATGCAAAATCATTTCCGCAAGTTTAAACTGGAAATTGCACAGCCACTGTTAGATCTAGCCGATCAACGGCCCAGATCTAGTCGGTTAATCGCATATCGGCCAAGCAGAGTGGGCAGGCTTAAAGGGGCACAGGACACGGTTGATCAGCGACCGCCGATCATCGCATCGACGGATCGCAATCGGGAAAACCAAGGGGGCAGTGCCTTTACATATGCATGCATGCGACCCGATGGCATTACAAATGATTTCTTATAAAATTTCAAGTCCGTGCCCAAGCCGTTTTCAATGTATTTGGTATATTTTCATTAGATAAATGAAAATACAAAGGGGAGCCTTAGAGCCTTGCGATTGCAATGAAGCCCCAACCCGAAAGGGTCCGAGAAGGGAAATTTATAATTCTTGAAGTCCGCCAGAGGCGATTTTTCATATTTTCCGGCGTTTTTTATGAATTTCCAAAGGCAAAGGGAAGCGAGGGAATTGGCCGAGTGCGACATGCGACAGTGACCTGAAGGGCGGACCCGATAGACAATTAAACCATGCTTGAGGACTTTTGAAGTCCAAAGGAAACAGAATGGGCAGGATTTGCAGTATTACACTGTTCTCTGTGTAAAACAGAAAACGTTCATTATTAAACATTTTAAAGGGAAAGCAGAAGCCCGAATAGCCATTTCAAGAAAGAGACATAAGGTTGGAAGGGGATGTGGAGCGATAAAAAGGTGTCTTTTGAACTCCTAATTACCTTCACATTAATTATCAACCCAGGGACGACTTTTTATTTCAAGAGTGTACTCAGTCTGAGGCGGCTATTTACTTAAGAGTAATGTTTTGCAGTATAGTGCTTAAAACCCAAAAGTAAATGAATGCTTGAAAAAGAAATCTAATTAGAACAACAAGAAACTGAAATGTTCTAAACTAAATCATTCATCCAAACAACCATCAATCGAGGATACAGTAGCAATAACTCATTCCTCTAGACATTGATGGAAAGGAAAATAGAGTATGGACCAAAGATCTGGGAGCTAAGCAGCGACTTGCTGACTCACTACAGCTTTAGACCTTCTCTCACACCAAAGCAGCAATTGCAAGTAAATGGAACGACAGAAAGTAAAATAGAACAGCAAATAGGAAATGGAATAACAAGTCTAAAATGGAACGGCCGTAAATGGAACAACAAACTGGAATTAAAAGAACCGAACAACAAAACTAAGTAATTGGAAAGACACAACAAACTATAAATGTAATTGAATCAGCAACCTTAATCCAGCAACATGAACATTAATCGCAGTTATTGAAGCAATTACAATCGCAGTTATATTTGAGTAGTAACTTAATTGAACAGCCATGGCAATTATAAATGAGCAGCAATTAAATGGACCACGGTTCTTAATTAGACAGCGCAGTATTAGATCAAAATTATCAGCAGTACATTTCAAGTTATAATTAATAATTCTTATCACTCACGCAATCCAATTATGATTTCAATATAACAAAGTAATTCTGCGAAATGTTCATAAACAAAAGATCGCTGAACAAAACAATTTAAAGAAATGAAAAGGAAAACAAACCGTCACACAGCAGCAATTGTAAACATATGATACACAGCAGCAGCGTACTCCACCAAAGGCTGGGCCCTTAGCCGCCAGCGGACGCTGCTGGGTTACTTCAGAAGGAAAAGAGTGATCAACAATGCCCAAATTATGTATTAATCATTAAATAGTGAAACCATTACAATAGTTGAAGCTTTGAGACTTACAGCATAAAACAATCCTTCCTTCCTCCTATCCTATCATGAATCCTTGCTTCTGAATCTCTAATTCAAATCATCAATTCGCCATCATTCGAATCCCCAAAGTCATCCTGAAGTCTCCCTGAAATCACCCCCATCTCTGATCTTTGTTTTCATTTAAATAGAGAGATCAGAGAGAAGTTACAATAGAGATAACTACAACATGATTTACATTACAAAATTGGTTTGATTCTAACCAGATGATCAACAAGAAAATATATTTCCTTTCATCTCTCAACAAAAGCAAGACGAATTTGGGTTTGCAGCTGAGATTTGGAGGACGGCCGCAACAGCAAATCTGATAAAATCGTGCTCAAAGAACCCTACGTTTCTCTCTGTACAAGCCGAATTTGGGCAAACCATTCTTTGCGAAAGTTAATTGGGCCCGTTCTGGACAAAACCCATGTTCCGGATTTCTCAAATTCGTCTTCATTTGCTCAGAATCTCAACCGCAAAACTGTCACTCCTTAAACCAGCGAATTTCTGAGTTGGCAGATTTAAAAATCAAATCTTCAATCTGGAAGTTACCTTGGAGGCTAAAAATGGTGAATAATGTTATAACCAACTTATTAGAACTATCATTGATAAAATAATGCATAATCATCAATTTATTAGAAATAAAGGAGAATAAATAATATTCATTCATGAGAGCATAAATTATTTATAAAATGGATTTAAATGATAAATTATAATAGATGATATAATAGAGAAGAGTAAAAATGGATGAAATAAGTGTTACAAAGTGGTCGTATTCATGGCCCAACATACCCCCACACTCAATATGTTGCATGTCCTCATGCAACGAAAACTGAATATATTGCATGTCTTCATGCAACCCAAAGACAAAAACCCATGTGTTAACCAAACGATAAAAAATATGTTCATCTCAGCTCATGAAATGGATAGAACAAATGAATTCTTCCTTATGAATATTCACTTTTAGTAATCTTGATGAAGGCATAACAATTTTTACATTGACATTCAACTATATGTATGGAGTTGCAGCAAAATATGACATAGATAACAGCAAACTTCATTAACCATTTTCCCAAAAACTACAAACCAGATTTTGTTGAAATGTTGCAAGTAGATTTGTAATATATGAAAGCTTCTATGATCCAAAAATCAGATCGTTTTGATGCATGGATCATGATATATAAACAAAATGGCTGTAGGTGAGAGTGCATGATTTCCGAAATTTTATGAACCAATATTTCTTGAAATTGTGTGGGTTTGTATTAATGATACGTATGTGTTTTCCAAAAATTACAAGAATTGAGTTCATAGTTTTAAAAATATGTGGAAATCAATTTCTGCACTGTGTAAAAATGAAATTGTATGCCTTAAATAAGGAAGAAAGTAGAAAACATCCATCATGCATAGCAATTCCTCCCCCTCTCTGAAAAATTAGCATGTCCTCATGCGATGCTAGAAAACAAATAGAGGTGGTTGCTACCAGCTGTTGAATTCTATGCTTGGTGTAAAACAACATGGAATAAGGGAGGTGTTGAGAGTGAATAAGAATAGCAATGGATGATAAAGAATATGAATGGCGTGGTGATAAGAAAGAAAGGAATGAAAGGAACACTCCCCCACACTCGAAAATGACATGCTGCTGAAAAAGGGGAAGTGGTAAAGATGTGGAATGAAGGATGACAAATAATGCTCAAAATGGATTTTCATTAGATTCTCCTAAATTTATAATAAATTAGAAAACTATGCAATTTTACCTCAAGTTTTACCTCCAAAAATGTGGAATGACATATATGGACTGGTAGTTGTTGAAGCTGATGTAGGCAGAGTTGGTGCTGAAAGTGATGCAAAAGGTGGAATCCAGGGAAGCACAGCATGTCTGAAGAATTGTTCATGTTCGCGAGCCTCTACTGTGAAGTGCAATAGTGTGGTCATGCTACGAATAGAATTCTGCCCATACTTTTTGTTCGCCTGTAAACAAAGCACTATTTTGCATACAATGTTCTTGAATCCATAGTGTTAGTTTTGAATAGAAATAGATAAGATGCATGCAAAACTTTCAGTCAGAAAAACTTTTGTCAAATCAACAAGTTATGGCAGAGTGTAGTAATCATATCGCATGCAATTCCATAATGCAGACATTCCCCCCCCTCTAATTGAAAAATGAATTCCATGACCATAAAGCGTATGAGAGGGGTTATGCTGATGGCAAGGCAAGGGAATGAACAATACAGTAGTAGAGTACACATATCAATGATAGGACGACGAGAGTTATGGTTATAATGAGAGCAGAGTGTATAAAGATAGTTATGAATAAGAGATAGGACGCTTTGAATTGATGATAAGTGATGAAAAAGAGAAAAAGAACAACAATATGTCAATAAGATGCTTTACTGATAGTATTCTAGCTGAAAATGATGCGATTGATCATAAAACAATTTCTCATGCATAAAGGTTCAAAACAGGGAAAAAGTTAAGGAAATAACTTCTCTGATAAAAAGAAAAATAAGAAAAGGGTATTATAATAATAATTGACGATAAGATATAACTTCAATACCATAAGCAGAGCCGCTGCTGCCAGCAGGCGTCCATAGCCTCGGCAGGGTTGCTTTTTAACCCATATGAGCTAGAATCCTCAATTTATAACTAGAAAGTTTCAGTGTTGTTCTACAGAAGAGATCAATGTGCTGGCATGGTAACCAGATAACCACACTGCCATTCACTAGGATGTAGCAAAAGTGATCAGGCCGGCTCGTGATGAGACCTCCTGTTCCATGGATAATTTGGCTATCCAATGGATCATAACCCTGGTGTGGTGGCCATAATGGGAATGTCACTTTCTTACAACCTTATGAACATGGTAGGCTGGCTCGTAATGAGACCCCCTATCCTCCATTTGCGAACAAAATTTTGTTGTTATTACATATTTTTATGATAAAAAGAAGGAGGCTCAGTACTCCTTAAGAGCAGGGATGGTGGAAGAAGTTGAACATGTCAATAGAAAAAAATATACCCATAATCTCATTTATTACAGACAGAGAAGATTATAACCAGGAAGGGTGGAACCAGCATGGTATTAAGATGGTCAATCAATATCATGTTCAACAGAAAACAATGCAGTAAAGTGATATATAAATAATTGTGTCCCTTCTGAAAAGAATCTATCATCAAGGAGCTGTCCTGTTAAAGATTATAACGTGAATGATGTTAACTTTGCTTCAAAAGAACCCATAATTCTTGTCCTGATAAAAGTAGTGTACTTCATGCCATAAAAGGGAATCAGTAAAATGTGGTTGAGATGAATTAGGAATAATATCACAAGAGGAAGGAAAGGGTTGCTCTTAAAAATACTCCCAAAGTGTTGCTTTTTTGAATGAACACCAAAAACACTCAAAAAAATGTTATTCCTTGTAGGGAACAACAAAGGAAATGCACACCAAAAAGCAAAAATACACACAAAAAAAATGTGAGAATGCGAATGTCGTTCCTTTGGAAAAAGGAACAGCAAAAATCAAAAGTACCGTTCCTTTGAAAAATGAACATAAAAAATGAAAAGTGTCGAAGTGCTGTCCCTTTCGAAAATGAACTGCAAAACGTGAAAGTGCAAAAGTGTTGTTCCATTTCGAAAAGGAACAGCAAAACGTGAAAGTGCAAAAGTGCTGTTCCATTTCAAAAAGGAACAGCAGCTGTTCCATTTCGAAAAGGAACAGCAAAATGTGAAAGTGCAAAAGTGCTGTTCCATTTCGAAAAGGAACAACAAAACGTGAAAGTGCAAAAGTGCTGTTCCATTTCGAAAAGGAACAGCAGTTGTTCCATTTCGAAAAGGAACAGCAAAATGTGAAAGTGAAAAAGTGTTGTTCCATTTCGAAAAGGAACAGCAAAACGTGAAAGTGCAAAAGTGCTGTTCCATTTCGAAAAGGAACAACAGCTGTTCCATTTCGAAAAGGAACAACAAAATGAACTGTGAAAAATGAACAGCAAAATGAATGGCTGAACCAAAAAGTGCTATTCCTTTAGAAAATAAATAGCAAAACGAAAATGATGTCCCTTTGAAAAAGGAACAGCCGGAACGACAAAAATGCACACAAATGCTGTCCCTTCAGAAAAGGAACAACAAAATATACAACCATAAAATGCAAACACGCAAAGAATGAATTAGCTGTTCACTGCATTGATGCTGAGAATGAGTTGCACTTTGAATGAAGCAACACCTGAAACACAAAATATAAGAGAAATTAGAAAAAAAACAACAAAAAACAGTATGTAAATAAATAAATTGAGTTACAACAGCTATGATGTTATGTTAAAAAAATGATCTATTTGAAAAATGTTTTGGCAACAGTGACAAGACATGAATTTTCAAATGGAAATCAATTCTTCATTTCTTCTATTATGAATCCGTTGGATAATGAGTTGGATGAAATTCCTTTGTTTCATTTAAAATTTCTTTCAAAAATCACTCGTCCATAAATTGACCTTCTTAATTTTGCCAAGACCTGCAAAAAATGAGTATCTACCTGCAATAAAACATTAAATCATGGAGAAAGAGAGGTGCGCGGGCTCCCCTAATCCAAGAATTATGTAAAAAACTAACAAGTAGTTACTCTGTAGAACAAATCCTTGGAGAAAATAACAAAGTAAAGTTTATTTGTTACCTGCGGGAGAGCAGTGGCCAATCATACTAACC
Source organism: Pinus tabuliformis (assembly GCA_031772625.1). Taxonomy (NCBI): domain Eukaryota; kingdom Viridiplantae; phylum Streptophyta; class Pinopsida; order Pinales; family Pinaceae; genus Pinus; species Pinus tabuliformis. Next base: position 168,114,117 of record CM062816.1, on the reverse strand, counting down.
TGCAGTGTTTTAATCACAACTTCTTTTATTTTGTCAAAATTGAGTGATTCCAAAGCCAAATGAGAGCTAATTCGAAGCTTTATCTCCATTAGAAACAAGTTTTAAAGATTCAATGATATGATATGTCAATTTTAGTTAGAACAACCTGCATAATAGAGTCATTGTCGATTACCCGGCTTAGACCAACAGTTGATATTTCAAGCGTAACTTTTTCGTTTGATGTCGGATTCAAATGATTCAAATTGGAAATGAAAATAGATTCATTTATTTATCTCCAATAGAAACAGGTTTTGAAGACAAGAAGAATTGATAGGTCAAATACTGTAAGGAACAGCCAGAAAGACATAGTGTTAAGAGTGCTGATTTACGATAGACAGTCAGTATTTTGATCATAACTTCCCCATACGATATCGAAAATGAGTGATTCCAATTGCATTGTAAACTAGATTCATAGGGGAATCTACCATAGAAACAGGTTTTAAAAATTCATTCATTTAGGCCTCCAAAAACTGACTGTCCCAACTCTGTTCCTGAGCTGCCCGCTAGACACCCTGTCAATGTTTTGGTTCTAACTTTTTCGTTTCAAATCCAAATTGAGTGATTCAAATTGGGTTAGAAAGTAGACATCAAGGGCTACTTGGAGTAGAAACAAGTTTTAGAAATATTCTCTTTTGGTCCCTCAAAACATGACTGTCCCGACTGTTTTTCCAGAAAGTTCATCAAGCCCGCAAGCCAAAAAAATGAAATTCAAGCATTTTTTCAAATTGGTGATAAAAATGAAAATGAGTGTTTGTAGAACTTATTATTTCCATTGTAAATCATCTACATACACAAATTATTAAAAAAAATTTATCACCGATGTTGATTTCGATAGCATGTTGCAACAAAAACAACTAGTTTTACAAAAGAACAAAATGCACTTATTTATGTCCTTATTTTATTTTATTTTATTTTTTCACTAACCTACTTTGATTGAAGGATGAATATGACTACATATATGAGTACTTCCAGTGAAGCCATTTTCGAAATACGGCTTCACGTATGCACATACCCAAATTTGAAAAATGCATGTTAATGGATATTAGGGTATGAGAAGCCAACTTCCCTTCAAAAAATGGTATCAAAAATTGTTGAAGCATGGAGTGATGTTGCAAACAAATGATGGAGTGAAACCAATCTTCAATGTATCTTTTATTTTCTTGATTTCGCATAGCCATCATATCATGAATAGCTTGTTGATGCATAGTAAAAGAAACCTCATTTTCTTCCATAGCTTCTACAATTTTTGCATTTGAAACATTCTGAATCTCATTGTAGGTTTTCTCTAATAACACATGTGAGATAGAATGGGTGGGAAGGGTGGATAAATTTGCCAGTTCAACATTGTAAACATGTTGTACTGGTTTATTATGGTGAAGGTGTGGAATTAGTTGAGCAGGAAAATGTGTATGGAATGGAGCATTTTGATGATGTGGTTGATTGGGTTGTGTGAATGGTTTTGATGGGCAAGCAAGGTGTTGTGAAAGAGCTGGTGTAGAATATGGAGAATGTGCTTGTGCTACAAGATGAGGGAGAGTAGTCATGCCATCATAAGATGAACCATGTCCAACTTGTAAACAAGGTAGGTGGTTATATTGAAATTGACATGGCTGCCCTAACACATTAGCATTCCATAATGGATTATGCAAGTATGACAATGGAGAAAAAGTGTTTTGAACCATACCTGTAGGCCTTGTTGCAGCTTTCTTACCTCTTTGATATGTTACTTCCATCCTAGATAAGGAAGAGTGAGTATCTATGAGATGCTCTTTTCGATCCTGAGGGTAAAACACTTCATCCAATTCTTGATTTTTATGAACCAGCCTTGGAGATTCCTCTTGAATACCGAAAATATCTTCATTGGATTTGCAATAGTCTTGGTACTTCTTCAAGAATATGTTCTCCATGTCCTCCCATGATTGGATGCAATTCCCACCTAGGCTCATGAACCATCGGAGAGCTGCTCCATAATATAAGATGTTCTTCATGTGTTTCTTCAAGGCTCCTTCTTCAAATGTTCCTGTCAATCGGTTAGTGAAATGGGTGGTGCTTACATCACCACTTGCGTGAGATCATGTGATTCATTTTTTAAAAATTTCTATCTTTTTCCTAATTATTCACACAAAAATTCAAACATCTATTTCTACTCTAGGTTCTTTAACAGTCCTGCTGGAAAGCGGACAGGGGAGCAGGGCTTTTACATGCTCCGTACGCAGGTTCTTACCTTCCGTTTTTAAGATCCAACTCTTCCCTAGCAGGGACTCATCAGATTCACACTACTCTTTAGAAATGGCTACACTCTCCCCGACAACGGCGCCAAAATGTGGAGCGATAAAAAGGTGTCTTTTGAACTCCTAATTACCTTCACATTAATTATCAACCCAGGGACGACTTTTTATTTCAAGAGTGTACTCAGTCTGAGGCGGCTATTTACTTAAGAGTAATGTTTTGCAGTATAGTGCTTAAAACCCAAAAGTAAATGAATGCTTGAAAAAGAAATCTAATTGGAACAACAAGAAACTGAAATGTTCTAAACTAAATCATTCATTCAAACAACCATCAATCGAGGATACAGTAGCAATAACTCATTCCTCTAGACATTGCTGGAAAGGAAAATAGAGTATGGACCAAAGATCTGGGAGCTAAGCAGCGACTTGCTGACTCACTATAGCTTTAGACCTTCTCTCACACCAAAGTAGCAATTGCAAGTAAATGGAACGACAGAAAGTAAAATAGAACAGCAAATAGGAAATGGAATAACAAGTCTAAAATGGAATGGCCGTAAATGGAACAACAAACTGGAATTAAAGGAACCGAACAACAAAACTAAGTAATTGGAAAGACACAACAAACTATAAATGTAATTGAATCAGCAACCTTAATCCAGCAGCATGAACATTAATCGCAGTTATTGAAGCAATTACAATCGCAGTTATATTTGAGTAGTAACTTAATTGAACAGCCATGGCAATTATAAATGAGCAGCAATTAAATGGACCACGGTTCTTAATTAGACAGCGCAGTATTAGATCAAAATTATTAGCAGTACATTTCAAGTTATAATTAATAATTCTTATCACTCACGCAATCCAATTATGATTTCAATATAACAAAGTAATTCTGCGAAATGTTCATAAACAAAAGATCGTTGAACAAAACAATTTAAAGAAATGAAAAGGAAAACAAACCGTCACATAACAGCAATTGTAAACATATGATACACAGCAGCAGCGTACTCCACCAGAGGCTGGGCCCTTAGCCGCCAGCGGACGCTGCTGGGTTACTTCAGAAGGAAAAGAGTGAACAGCAACGCCCAAATTATGTATTAATCATTAAATAGTGAAATCATTACAATAGTTGAAGCTTTAAGACTTACAGCATAAAACAATCCTTCCTTCCTCCTATCCTATCATGAATCCTTGCTTCTAAATCTCTAATTCAAATCATCAATTCGCCATCATTCGAATCCCCAAAGTCATCCTGAAGTCTCCCTGAAATCACCCCCATCTCTGATCTCTGTTTTCATTTAAATAGAGAGATCAGAGAGCAGTTACAATAGAGATAACTACAACATGATTTCTTTTACAAATTTGGGTTGATTCTAACCAGATGATCAACAAGAAAATATATTTCCTTTCATCTCTCAACAAAAGCAAGACGAATTTGGGTTTGCAGCTGAGATTTGGAGGACGGCCGCAACAACAAATCTGAGAAAATCGTGCTCAAAGAACCCTACGTTTCTCTCTGTACAAGCCGAATTTGGGCAAACCATTCTTTGTTAAAGTTAATTGGGCCCGTTCTGGACAAAACCCATGTTCCGGATTTCTCAAATTCGTCTTCATTTGCTCAGATTCTCAACCGCAAAACTGTCACTCCTTAAACCAGCGAATTTCTGAGTTGGCAGATTTAAAAATTAAATCTTCAATCTGGAAGTTACCTTGGAGGCTAAAAATGGTGAATAATGTTATAACCAACTTATTAGAACTATCATTGATAAAATAATGCATAATCATCAATTTATTAGAAATAAAGGAGAATAAATAATATTCATTCATGAGAGCATAAATTATTTATAAAATGGATTTAAATGATAAATTATAATAGATGATATAATAGAGAAGAGTAAAAATGGATGAAATAAGTGTTACAAAGTGGTCGTATTCATGGCCCAACAGGGGAAAGGCTACAACACAACACACACAGTTCATCCCAAACCGACAAAGCAGTCATGGAGCAGTACAATGCAACAAACCGTCGCATTCAACAAGTAGTATGGCCGAGGGGAAGAGGACGTGCCTCGAGCAGATCAACGCATTAATCAGTCATGGAAGGTTATCCATATTACACTCCACCTGCTCAAGAAGTACAACGGAGCATCCGAGAAGGTCAAATTCATTTGTAGACACAGTCAGATTGCAGCAGAGACCCATATTAGACAATTAAAGTGGTTGGTGGTTCATTATGACCCCTCCACGCATAGAGTAGCAGAGAATTTTTGTAAAGAAACTCCATATATACCCAGAACACAGATGTAATGAGGGTTGATGGTTGTTGTTTTGATGTAAGGTTCAACTTCTGGAGACCGTAACTACTTTGATACTTGCAGCATCTGGTCTTCATTTTCAGCTAATACAAGCTTCTTTTGCTGTTAATTGCTCACTGTCCACTTCTATTCTGTTCTGGACTGTGCATGTTATGCATTTATTCATGTGCTCTTGATATTTAGCATTAGAGGGGCTGTCATCCCACCTCTGTGTTGAAGTCTTGCATGTACTATTGAATCTATTATGCAGGTTTCTGTTACTTAATGCCAGAGAGCTGTCATCCTGTCTGTGTATTAGGAAATAGATTTGTAGACCTCTTTACTGGTTGCAGCCGGCCATCACAGGGTCCTGTGCATCTGCTGGTGTGGTCAGTATTCTCCATGCTCACCTAATCATCAAACTGTGAGTAATTGGTGGTCTAAAGCCTTGTAGTCTGGGGTGTTCACCCATGTCTGGAGTTAAGCATAGTAGAAGTGGTTATCTGGCTTGAATATGCATCATTCCTTCCATTCATCCATCTCCAACATTTTGTTGAGGTTGTAATGTTCTCGAGCATCTTCGAGATACAACTTAGGAGAGTATCTTGGGGTGATAACAGGAACCATGGTAATGACCCATGGTATTGTATGTATGAGGCTTATATAGAGGCTAGAGACTCCACATTGAGGGGTGTCAAGGAATATTGTATGAACATGCATATGGCTTGTGGAGTGTTCTCCTTCCTTAAGGAGTGAATGTATGGTGTTGCCCTACCTTAAGGGTTCGATCAATAAAGTGCATTTTTATCTATTTCTATCTTATTATTTCTGGGTATATTTGTATTGTCTTATATTATCAGATCATATTTATAACATCTATATGGTTGAGAGATTTGGGGACCATCTTTACTTGAGTCAGACTGGGCTTCAGCTGAGAGAGTCTAGATTCTTCTTCTCCGCCGCATCATTAGGTGCAAACTGACAGTGCCGCAACACATCATCCTTGCAGAGTTTGGAGCTCAGCCCTTTCAGCTTGAGACGGTCTTCAGATTGGTTTCATTCTTGCATCGTGTCCAGGGCTTGGCAGACTCGATAAAGAGTAGGGACCGTTATCCTTACTTGGCATATTGCTCTTCTGAGACTATTGCCCGTTCTACTCCCTCAGGCCAAGCTAGATGTTGGTTTACAGGAGTTTCAAACCTCTTAGAGTCAGTGGGAATTCAGTTGGATCATCTCCCTCCTTTCTGATATTCCTTAGATGCTCCTGGTCACCTTTTACCTACTAGACAGGAGCTAAACAAGATCATCAGGGAGGACATCTACAGGCAGTTCGTCCAGGTCACCTGGGTCAATCCTCCAGGAGGGTTGCGCCCAAAGATGGCTTTCTATGCTGAGCACTTCTTGGAGTTGAGAGACGGGCTCATTGTTCGACCCCAGTATACATTTCACCACTGGATGCATGCTCTTCGCATTCCTCTAGGCCAGTTCAGAGTAGGTTCTCATAGACTTCGAGTAGAGACAGACCACTAGGTGGATAGACTAGACATACTCTGCCAGGTATGTCATTTACAGGAAGTGGAGACCAAGGTGCACTTCATCTTTGGATGCCCGGTCTACTATGAGATAAGAGGAAGGTTTCATTGCTTGTTAAGAGATTCTCGGACCCTCGCCGACTTTTTCAGGTACCCCGATCAGAGATGTTTGTCCCTATATATGCAGGAGGCTCTTAGGTTTCAAGTGCATATTCTTCAGCCTCCCATCAGACTAGACCTCACATAGAGGATCACGACATTTTTCAGGGTACTACCTTCAGACAGGGGCACCAAGAGATCGATTGATACCAGTACGTATCCAGACTCCAGATCAATGAGGATTCGTGGGACCTCACCCTGCCACATGAGATCTTAGCAGTAGTTCCGTCTTAGATCCATCCCTGGGAGACAAACTAGGTCCTCTAGCATTCAACAATGTGTGAACCCCCCAGGACACGATTTAGTGGATAGTCTGCACTTGCCATCGACTCTTCATCGGGCCAACAGACATTGTTGAGTTTCTTCAACGTTATTCATTCAGCCTCAGATGTTAGGAGAGATGGGTCTGATCCTTAGACCTATTAGGTCTCGGATCTTCTTCGCTAGGGCCAGATGTTGATTTACTTCATGCATTGTATCTTTTATAGGAGACTGTTTGGTTCTTCTGCTTTGTATATACATTAGTGTACTCAATAGTCCCTTTGACCTACTTTGTGGTCATTAGTTGGACAGAAATATAACTATCTTATCTTATCTTATCTTATCTACTTCTTTTGCATTAGGTAGTCTAAAAGAGGGAACCATGTCAACTCTTAAGGGTTTTCAAGAAAAATTAGAACTTATGGTAAGGATTTTTAGTTGCGGATTAGAATAAAAAAGGATTTTAACAAAAAAAAATCCCATTTTCGTGTTTCTATGTTTTTTAAATCCAAAATTGTTTGCTAGGAACTTAACTTGTTCATTTCACAATAAGCACTTAGATTATGATTTCTTTCAATAACTTTAGTGCAAATGTGGTGGTAGATGGCACTTCGTTCAATCTTGGCCTTGCAATACAATAAGTAATTCTTTCAATAACTTTAGTGCAAATGTGGTGGTAGATGGCACTTCGTTCAATCTTGGCCTTGCAATACAATAAGTAATAACTTTAGGTTCTAGTTCTAATTTTTTATGGCCAAATCTACTAGTTTGTATTAAAGTTATCCATTTCCAATCAAGTCAGGGTCATTTGCTTGGTTGTTTTAACATTTTCTAACAATAACAAAAAGAAATCTCTACTCAAGTCCAATGCAACTGAAAACGTGGATAAGAGTGTAGCGAGTCCACACGTACTGACCAACGCCAATGCCACTGAAGACGTAGATAAGAGTGTAGCGAGTCCACTCGTACAGAGGGCCGACTCCCTCAGTTGAAATTATTTGAATTTTTTGGAAACATCTGATCGCTTCACTTTCTGTTCTGTTTTCTCTAACGATGCGTCTCGTTTGACTCGAATCTTCATCCAAATCTCAATCAGCGGCAATAACTATGGATTGGGCACCTTCAATTTCACACTCCTCTCCTTACCATGGGCGCCATACATTTTACAGATTCTGTAATGGCAACCACTCATTCGCCATGAACTCTGATGTTGCAGTAATCCGTGACAGCACTTGTGTAGCTACCTCTGTAAAACAACCCGAACAAATACCGAAGGGAAAATCGCAAGCCAACACTGTGTCCAGAAAGAGTAACAAATTGCTGCAGCACGCGGTGAAACAACTGGGAATTGCAGAGGGTTCAAATATGTATGTTTCTCTATTGGGAGCAATTAATGATGTGCAAGCTCTGAAGCAAGTTCATGCTCACATGTTCAGAACTGGGCTGAACCAAACCCGCTATCTTGTCAACAAACTTGTGGACATGTATTGCATTTGCGGAAATATGGAGATTGCACGCCTGGTATTTGATAGCATACCCGATCGGAATGGGTTTTTATGGAACGTTATGATAAAAGGGTATGCCAGTAATGGACCCTGTGGTGAAGCCCTTGTTCTGTGCTGCCAAATGCAAGAGGAGGGTTTACAACCAGACAAGTATACGTTTCCCTTCTTGCTCAAGGCATCCGCTAGTTTAATAGCTCCGCAAGAGGGTAAGCAGATTCATAATCGCATTATTAGATATGGGTTGGAGTCGGATGTCTTTGTTGGTACTTCCCTGATAGACATGTATGCCAAATGTGGGTTAATGGAGTTCGCGCGTCAAGTATTTGACAAAATGCCTGAGAGAAATGTAGTCTCATGGAATGCTCTAATTGCTGGATATGTCCAGAATGGACTTGCCAACGATGCTTTGGCAGTTTTTGATCAAATGCAACTGACTGATGTTAAACCCAATGGCACTACCATGGTGAGCATACTCCCGGCTTGTGCGCAATTAGAGGATCTTGAACAGGGCAGGCGGATCCATGATTGTGTAATTCAAAATGGGTTTCAGGAGGACGTTTCTGTGGTCAATTCTCTTGTTGCTATGTATTCCAATTGTGGTGACATTGAGGTTGCTCGGCAATTGTTTGACAAAATGTGTAATAGAACTGTGGTATCCTGGAATGCACTGATTGCTGGACATGAACATATGGGATATGCGGGCGAGGCCTTGATGCTCTTTCACCAAATGCAACAGGCAGGCATGAAACCCAATTGGGCTACCATGGTGAGCGTGCTTGCGGCGTGTGCCGATCTTGCAGCTCTGGAACAGGGTAAGCGTATGCACGCTTATGTAATTAGACGTGGATTTGAGCCGGATGTTTCAGTGGGAACAGCTCTTGTAGACATGTATGCTAAGTGCGGGAGTGTGCAAATTGCACGAATACTATTTGACAAAATGCCCGAAAGAAATGTCATCTCATGGAATTCGATGATTGCAGGATATGGAGCCCATGGATATGGTAAGGATGCCCTTGCAATTTTTACCCAGATGCAGCAGTCAGGTATGGAGCCAAGTCCAATCACCTTTGTCTGTGTTTTGTTTGCCTGCAGTCATGCAGGCCTTGTGGATGAGGGTCGCCAATACTTTGAGATTATGACTAGGGATTATTACTTCACACCGAGTGTGGAGCACTATGCATGTATGGTTGATCTTCTTGGCCGTGCTGGATATTTAGATGAGGCAAAGGAAATTATAGAGAAGATGCCCATCCAACCAAATGCTAATGTGTGGGGAGCCTTACTCAGTGCCTGTAGAATTCATTGCAATATTGAACTAGGAGAACAAGTGGCAAAACGTCTTTTGGAGTTGGAACCTAAACATGATGGATATTATGTACTGGCTTCAAACATCTACGCTGCTACTCGTAGTTGGGATGATGTAGCAAGGTTGAGAGCAACAATGAAAGAAAAGGGTTTGAGAAAAACACCAGGTTGTAGCGTGATTGAGGTTAATAACAGGATTTATACATTCTTTGTGGGGGATCAAAGGCATCCTCAATCTGAGGAAATTTATAGAATGTTGGAAATGTTAGATAGGCAAATGAAGGCAGCAGGGTATGTGCCAAACACAAAATTTGTGCTGCATGACGTGGAGGAAGAGGTTAAAGAAGATATACTTTCTAGTCACAGCGAGAAACTGGCCATTGCTTTTGGTTTAATCAGCACAACACCAGGAACACCTATTCGGATCACTAAAAATCTCCGTGTCTGTGTAGATTGCCATAATGCTACTAAATTCATAACAAAGATTGTCCAACGAGAAATTATTGTGAGAGATGGAAACCGCTTTCATCATTTCAGAGATGGCTTTTGCACTTGTGGAGATTATTGGTAATGCAACCTAGCAAAATTAAAACATAGCCTGTCGCGTAGTTCCAAACTAATTGTAATGATTAGGTAGTAGGAGTGGTGCGTATTGGACTAAACAAACAAAAATTGTATGAAATTAGTATAGATTCATACCCAGTATCTAATAAAAACTCCAGTGATCAAAAGAAACAAAGATATAATTCTTTGGATGGTTAAAAAATTTGGATTTAAGATTATACTCTTTATATTATTATAATATAGATATTTATAGTTATATTGGTCCTTTTTAATTATATAATATTGCAAAATATATAAATATATATATATATATATATATTCAAGTTGTAGACATAACACATCTACGGGTTATAGGCACATCTCACTACTAGAGTGCAATGATTGTAGCACTAAGTCGTAGAGAGTGCATCACAATTCCTCCTTATCCATCCTCTAAAGCCACGTGTTACGATTTATCCTCATCGACCATCTAGAGCCACGTGTTCCATTATTTTGAATTTAGCCTAATAGCTTTATAATCTTACATATTGTACTTTGAAATTATCAATAATATCTAATGGTTATCTCTCGACCATCGCTCAATCTTATCCCTGGATTTGGTAAGCACCCAGAGGTATTCAAAGAAACAAAATTATAATTTTTAAATGCTTTTGGGTTTAAGATTGTTCAAACTTGATTTTTATTTATAGATTTTTATAATTTTTGTGGTTATTTTTAGTTATTTGAAAACTCGCAAAGAAAAAACACAATAATTTATTGTTTATATGATAGAATTAAAGTTACATTTAGATTCAAGGGCTAAAGACCAAAATATAGTTTTTTTATAGTTAAATAGTTATGATTGATTTTCTATACTTTCTAAACATTTTTTCTAGACATCCATCTCCATATCAAAATGATAAAAGTTGCAATCCAACAAAACTGATAACAACTTATATACATATAGACATATGTCTCTATTATCACCCCAAGAAATTCTCTTAGGTTGTATATCGGAGATGCTCGGGAACATTACAAATTCAACAAAAGTGTTGGAAAATGGTGGAAGAATGAAAGAAATGCTGCATATTCAAGCTAGATAACCACTTCTACTATGCTTAACCCCAGACATGGGTGAACACCCCCAGACTACAAGGCTTTATACCACCAATTACTCACAGTTTGAGGAACAGGTGAAGATGAAGAATACTAACCACACCAGCAGATGCACAGGACCCTGTGATGGCCGGCTGCAATCAGTAAAGAGGTTTGTAAATCTATTTTTTAACACACAGACAGGATGACAACTCTCTGGCATTAAACAAACAAAAACTTGCATACAAATTCAATGATACATGCTAAATTCTAACACAGAGGTGGGATGACAGCCCCTTTAATGCTAAACATCAACAGCACATGAATAAATGCATAACAGGCACAGCCTGGAACAAAGAAGAAGAAGTGGAAAGTGAGCAATTAACAACAAAAGAAGCTTGCATTAGCTGAAAATGAAGACCAAACGCTGCAGGTATCACAGTAGTTATAGTCTCCAGAAGTTGAACCTTACATCAAAATAACATTCATCAACCGAACTACATTTTTCTTTTGGATATATATAGGATTTGTTTACAAAAACACTCTGCTAAGTTTCACGAGGAGGGGTCATAATGGACCATCCACACATATTAACTCTTCTGATAGTTTGTCTGCTACAATCTGATGGTCTTAATAAATAAATCGACCTTTTCTGGTGTTCGGCCGTCCTTTTCTGAGCATATGGAATGTAATGTGTACAAGGCTCCATGACTAATTAATACCTTGATCTGCTCAAGGCCTTCCTTTTCGTCCTTCGGAGTTACACTGTGTTGAATGCAGTGGGTGAAGTATTAACTGCAGAGAGTATTTGGTGAGCGATCGCTTCATACTTCGGGTGAATGATACAGGTCAACGGGACGAAGACAACATGGAGGATGACAGGAAGGCAATATTGGCTGTTGGATGAAGTAAACGAACAACAGAGATCAACTTGGAATAGCTATCGGGAGCAAACAGAAGCGGTTGAACGAGGGTCGTTGGATCACCGTCGGGCAGATCCGACGGTGATCGGGGGCGAAAGAAGCACGGAGGATAGTTGCCGGGGAGACAGTGGTATAGCGAGTGGGCGGTATTCCCCGCGCCGCCTTTGGAAGCAAGCGGTATACATACAGGGTGGGCGCGATCCTATAAACAAGCGCTGCGTGGCAGACAGGTTCGGCGGGAAACCGCCTTCCCCGCGGGCTATCGCGTGCGCGACTTGCGGGGTGAGGGTTAGTGAACACCGTCGGATGATATGGCGGAAGATCGGACGGCGGTGGATGATCGCGCACGTTTTAGGGTTGATGTGACAGGTAATGGCCCGACGGGTTATAAATTTTATTATATGCGCGCAGTTATATCAATATAATTGTGTAGGCTTTGAAATTGAATAGTGAAGGGTTTGACCGTATAAAAGGACTTTCGCGGGGTTTTATAATATTTAAACAAAAACGCGCGGGAGCCGGGAAAAGGGTTTATGCGAGGTTTTGAGACGAAAACAGGGATAAAGGGGTTTAAAGGGGAATAAGGGGAATTTAAGAGGAAGGAGGAAACAGAAGTGTGGGGAGTTATGAGGACATGGGCAGAGTGAAGGGGAAAGAGGTGTGCTGGCCACTGCAACTCATGCTTTATCATGGAAAACCTGATCAAGCATGCATTTTAACCTTTGAATGTCAAAATCAATAACAGCGCTAACATTAGCTCTTTCTAGGGATGAGAGTCTCCCTGTGAAGTCTCAAGAACCTGCAGACCATTGCCTTTCCAACTGCAAATAAATTAGCCAAAATTCCTAGTGTTCCATTGGGCATGGAGTCTACTGCACCCATACTAAAATTAATTAAAACACAATATTTACAACTTTTAAGGCCCAAAGACCTTAAATAACATAACCTTTTAGAAAACGTCCATTAACTGGGCCATCAAAAACTACTTCTCCTCCCATACTTTTCAGTATGAAGGTGTTGTTCTCTTGAATCTGTGAGATAATGAAAGGCCCTGTCCAGAAAGTATCAAATTTCTCATGATTGCCTTTCTTTTCCTTTAGTGCATCTCATTTTAAAACCAAGTCTCCAATCTGAAAATTATTTGTTTTTGCCTTCTTGTCAAAGGCTTCCTTGATTTTTTTCTGATGTGCTGTAGCTTTTTCAACCAGCTGTTCTTTAATCTGATGCAACTCTGCCAAATCAGTGATCCTTTTTGCCATGTCTTCTTCTTCATTCTGTTCTGTTTGAAGGAATTTTGCCACAGGGAGAGTTCGCTGAATTGGAAATACAACCTCAGTGCCATATACCAGCTTGAAAGGAGAATTGTCTGTGGATTTCTTAATGGTCACTCTGTCAGCCCACAATGCATACTTGAGCTTTGAATCTCAATTCTTTTTATTGTCCTCTAACAGTTTTTTAATTATCTTGATCAGACTTTTATTAGAGGATTCTGCCAGACCTTTTCTTGAGGATAATATGAGGTGGAATGAACAAGTTTAATACCCATTGAATCACACATTTCCACCAATTCTTTTGCCCTGAAGGCTGCTGCATTATCTGTTATTAATTTATGTGGACAACCAAATCTGCTGAAGATATTCTCTATCAAAAACTTCATGACCACATTATGATCAACTTTCCTGGTAGGGACTGCCTCAATCCACTTGGTAAAATAATTAGTAGCTACTAATATCCACCTGTGCTGGCCACTGGAATGTGGATTGATTTCTCCAATGAAATCCAAGCCCCACTACTGAAAAGGTCCTTTTGCTTGAATTGGTTTTAGGGGTAGGGATTTCAACTGCTGTTTTCCTTCAAATCTTTGGCACCTGTCACAAGATTTAACAAAAACAAATACATCAGAAAATAAAGTGGGCCAATAGTACCCAGCTCTGAGAATTTTATGGGCTGTGGTTTTCCAATAATGGTGTCCTCCACACATGCTGGAATGAAACTGCTGCATCACTTCTATTGACTGTTCCTTGTCCAGACACCTCAAAAGCACCCCAGATGGATCCCTCCAGTAGAGCAGATTTTCATTAATGCAATATTTAGCTGCTCTAAGTTTTAAAGTTCTAGCTTGACTTTGAGTAAATCCTGAAGGGATTTCTAGCTTCAACAAGAAATTAATTATTCCAGCATACCAATTACAAGAAGCTAGATTCTCAGCCACTGATTGCTTTCTGTCCAGTTCAGTTGCTTCCCTTTCTTCTGTTTGACCATTTTCTGCAATTGTGCACAAGAAATCAATATCTAACAATCTGCAATTTTCTTCAGCCAATAATTTGGCAAGACCCTGATCTCTGACCAGCTTGGTGGGCTTTAACTCTATATTAAATTCTATCATCTTTGCAATCCATTTTGCCCTTCTTCCATCAGCATCAGGTTGTGTTAAAACATCTTTTATTGCAGCAGAGGGTAGATATGCAATTATCTTTGAATGCAAGATATAAACTCTGAAGGCTTTCAAGGATTTAATAAGAGCGTATGCATGTTTTTCAATAATATCATACCTCAGTTTAGTGTCCTTCAAGTTCTTGCTGAAAAATGATACTGGATGTTCTGAACCTTCTTCATTTGCTTGCAATAAAACTGCTGCAATGGTGTCTTCAGAGGCGAATGAGAATATATGGAACTCCTTGTTGTAAGCTAGACTTATTAATGTGGGAGCCTCCATAATAGCTTTTTTAATAGACTCAAATGATTTTCTTGCTAAATCAGTCCATTTGATTCCTGCCCCTTTCTTCAACATGGAGGTAATGTGCTTCACATCTTCAGCAAAATTCGGGATAAACTTCCTTACAAAATTAATTTTGCCCAAAAAGGATTGGATATCTTTCTTTGATCTAGGGACAGACAAAGTCTGTATTGCTCTTACTCTTTCTGGATCAATTTGAACACCTGCAGCAGACACAACATGTCCTAACAACATGCATTCTTCTAAAGCAAATTGTGACTTTTTAGGATTGAGTGAAATCCCAAACCTTTTGCACTTCAGAAACACTTTTTTCAAATGCTGCAAATGATCTTGATGGCTGCTGGAGTAAACAGTTATGTCATCAAGGTAGATAAGGACAAATTTATCCTTCTCTCCCATAAATGTTATATCCATAACTCTCTGAAAGGTTGCTCCAACATTCATCAATTCAAAAGGCATCTTGGCATACATAAAAGTGCTCCAAGGAGTGGTGTAATGCAGTGTTTTCTTGATCATCTGGGTGCACAACAATCTGATTAAAGCCTGAAAAACCATCCAAGAAAGACATTACTTTGGCTTCTGAGACTTTTTGCAACAAATACTCCATCTTGGGCAGAAGATAGTTGTCTTTCTTGGAGCATTTGTTTAAATTTCTAAATCAACACAGTCTGATTTCTCCACTCTTCTTCCTCACCACCACCAAATTGGCCACCCATTTTGAATATCTGAGAGGGACTATGATCTTGGCAGTCAGCAATTTTTTAATTTCTTTTTCAATTAGAGGAAGAAGCATAGGATTTATTGGTCTCAACATCTGTTTGAAAGGAATGGTGTCTTTCTCCATAGGGATTTTATGCTGAATTATGTTCTTATCATACATTTTCAGATCACTATATTCCCAGGCAAACACATCAGCAAATTCTCTTATTAAATTGCAGTATTCATCACTTTGATCAGCTGACAAATGAGTGGACAGATTTACATATCTAGGCTGACCTGGACTTCCTATATCATGCTTACAGACTGCAAATTGGTCTTCTTTTTGGGCAGCCTTGTAAGGCACATCATTTTGGTCAAACAATCTTTCAAGAGGAATTAGACCCTTAAGAATATGATTGATGGGAAGCTGAACAATGCTAGTTTTACCAATTTTATTTCTAAGCTGGGATTGGGGGTCTTCTAACAAGACATCATTTTCTTGGTCAATTGCATTTCAGAGAACTCATCAATGACCTGAAGGAACCTATTTATCTCATCATCATCTTCAAAAACTTTCCAACGCTGGACATTGTTAGGCAAGGATGGCCTATACTTCATTTGGACTTCATAAACTAGTCTGGGAGGCATGGGAGGTATAAATAGACTAGCATAAATAGCAAGGGAATCATCAAGCTGATTTTGGGTTCTAGGAATGTATGAAATACAGAAATAATCAAAAGAATCTATGATTCTCCATACCTCATCTCTGTATGCTTTCAACCTTGGATGCTTTGCTTGAAATGTTTTATTCACTTGCTGAATGATCAAATCAATGTCTCCAAACACCTTTATGTTCCTGACTCCTTTGTCTTTTGCTGCATTAAGGCCCAACAATAGAGTTTCATATTCTGCTATGTTGTTTGTGACTTGAAAAACCAGCGTAAAAAACAACTGAATGCTTTCTTGTTGTGGAGATACTAGCACCACCCCTGCTCCTGCAGTCTCTCTGGAACATGCTCCATCAAAGAACATCTCCCAAACTTGACTTCCTTGCTTTTCCTCGGCCTGACCTGTTGGTTTCCTGATCTGCAATGAGGCCTTCAGAGATTCTTCTATTTGGAGAATACAAGCTCCAAAATCAGTGTCCACTGCATATATGGGATGATTTGTAGGATTCTTCGCATCACTGATGATATATTCCAACTGTGCTTCTCTATATAACCTCCTGCTTTCTCCTCCAAAAATTGGGACAATGGCATAAGAAAGATCATTCTGTAATGTCCCACCTAGTCTCTTAATCCATCCTCTGGACAACAACATGCCAAACTTAGGACGGACATCTGCTACCACAATATCCATCATCATACTCTTCATGGGCAGCTGAGTTAGGGTAATGGCCAAAGCCTTAATTAATCCAAGGCATTTCACTTTCCTTGAATCAAAAGAGAATAAATCATGGTATGGTCTAGTGATATCAAGGCCTAACTCTTCCATGATAGCTTTAGGCATTAGATTGTGGTTGACCCCTGTGTCTAGCAGGCAGTTATGGAGGATTTTGTCATGAATGGTAAATGAGACATAAAAAGATGGAGAATTATTATCAGTAGGTTCAATCATGGGACTAAGCACAATGATAGGCTTGTCATCTTGCAAATTGACAGAGTCAGTGGAGGTTTGTGTGGTTTCTAGCTCAAGGGCTTCAAGGATAGGCTTTCTAAATACTTCACTCTTCACCAACTCTACCAGAGGCACAGATATTTTCAATTTCTAAACTTCTGACTCAAAGCTGAAAGAAGAAGATAACTTATCAGAACCTTTTACCTCTTGAACTGGAGCTTTGAGGATGACTGGATCAACGGCTGGTCTTCTCTGCTTGATATTCTGTGGCTCTGTTTGGACAACAACTCTTTGGGCAGGATTCTCTTTGACATTTTTTGCATTTGATCTCAGATTATATCTTTGCTGTTCACCAGTCTGTAGGACATCGTCTCTATCCCACAGCTGACTGTCTTGTTCTTGCAGCAATGATTCTTCATAAGCAGCCAAAATCAAGAATGCAGCGCTGCCTTTATCCTCCATGTAGTGAATTTCATCCTCATCTTCTTCAAATTGTTCCTCCTCCATGACTACATTTTGAAAAGGATCTTTAACTTTCTGATCTTCTTTTGATTCTTCACCCCTCTGCATTATTTGTAACTGCTCATTTGCTCTTCTAAATAGAGTTGGATTTCTTGGAACAAATGTGTTCTGCTGCCTTGTTTTTCCTGAATTTTGCTCAACCTTCAGCTTAGAAATTTCAGCAGCCAATGACTCTATCATCTTAGTCATTTTGTCTAATTTAGGCTCTGAAGATGAAATAGAAGAAGTAGAAGTCTGACCTCTCTGCCTCCTTCTGTCAGCTTGACCTTTTAGCTTTTCTGCAGCCATAATATTAGATTCCACCTCTAGTGCTGCATCCTGCATATCAGCTAGAGTGGCACATCTTCTTTCTCTCAATAATAGGCAAAAATCAGAGTCAAAAGCATTGGCATAAGTGAGTTTGGCAGAGGTGGGGGTAGGTTTTACCTCAGCTGGTATCTTACTATACATACGGTTAAATCTTTTATTAAAATCAGGCAATGATTCCCCATTTTCCCTCTTCAGGTTACCAAACTCTGTATGGTAATACAACAAATATTTTTTATCTCCCCAGTGCTTCAAAAATGCATCATCTAAGGCTTCAATATCTATTATAGATCTCCGGGGTAATTCCTTGAACCACTTTCTGGCCTCTCCATCAAGGCTCTGGACAAAAACTCTCATCCACACATCATTTTCAATTATATCTAAATTATCAGCATAACTGTAAAAAGCTTCAAGGTGTTCTTTTGTTGTCACTCCCTCTGTGCCAGTGAATTTAGGCATATACTTCTGATATTCCCCCACAGGCATAGGATTTAAAGGAACATGCATGAATAAAGGTCCATATCTAGCAGCAACAATTCTTTCTATCTTTGTAGGTGCTTGCTGTCCTGCCATGATTGAGATATGTAGAGGAACGCTAGCAGATTGAATGGTAGGAAGTAATGTGATGGATGGCAGAGATAAAGGGATGTTTTGGACTGAATGAGAAGCTTTCTTTGGACTGAGATTCAAAGGGAAACTAACTGTACAAGGGGCTGAATTAATCTCTGAAGGAGTTTCCTTATTAACAGTGCTGGGATCTAATTCTTCACACTGTAATTCTTCAACTATAAAATTATCTTTCAGAGATGCATGAAATTTCTTAGGCTTACTTGATCCTGATGCCCCTTTCTGTGATGCCTTCTTCGATTTGACAGTCCTCTCAGGGTCAGGCACTGATTCAGCTGGTGATTTCTGAGGATTTCTTTGAGTATGTCTCACAAACTGAGCCAAAAATTCAATGTGGAGTCGCCAAATGATGGTCTTCCTCCAGTGGAGTCGCCAAATAGATGATTATAACCAGAAACTGTGTTCAAACTTTGTCTATCATCAAAGCTTGAAGCTGTGTCGTTCTCCCAGGAAAGCTGAGCTTCAATTCTCCTCTCCCCGGCAACGACGCCAATTAATGTTATCACCCCAAGAAACTCTCTTAGGTTGTATATCGGAGATGCTCAGGAACATTATAAACTCAACAAAAATGTTGGAAAATGGTGGATGAATGAAAGAAATGTTGCATACTCAAGCCAGATAACCACTTCTACTGTACTTAACCCCAGACATGGGTGAACACCCCCATACTACAAGGCTTTCGACCACCAATTTACTCACAATTTGAGGAACAGGTGAAGATGGATAATACTGACCACACCAGCAGATGCACAGGACCCTGTGATGGCTGGCTGCAACCAGTAAAGAGGTCTGTAAATCTATTTTTTACACACAAACAGGATGACAGCTCTCTGACATTAAACAAACAGAAACCTGCATACAAATTCAATGATACATGATAAATTCTAACACAAAGGCGGGATGACAGCCCCTCTAATGCTAAACATCAACAACACATGAATAATTGCATAATAGGCACAGCCTGAAACAAAGAAGAAGAAGTGGAAAGTGAGCAATTAATAGCAAAAGAAGCTTGCATTAGTTGAAAATGAAGACCAGACGCTGCAAGTATCATAGTAGTTACAGTCTCCAGAAGTTGAACCTTACATCAAAATAACATTCATCAACCCAATTACATCTTTCTTCTGGGTATATATAGGATTTGTTTACAAAAACACTCTGCTAATTTCCACGAGGAGGGGTCATAATGGACCACCCACACATATTAACTCTTCTGATAGTTTGTCTGCTACAATCTGATGGTCTTAATGAATAAATCGACCTTTTCTGGCGCTCGGCCGTCCTTTTCTGAGCATATGGAATGTAATGTGTACAAGACTCCATGACTAATTAATACCTTGATCTGCTCGAGGCCGTCCTTTTCGTCCTTCGGAGGTACACTGTGTTGAATGCAGTGGGTGAAGTTATCACTGCAGAGAGTATTTGGTGAGTGATCGCTTCATACTTTGGGTGAATGATACAAGTCAACGGGACGAAGACAACATGGAGGATGACAGGAAGGCAATATTGGCCGTTGGATGAAGTAAACGAACGACGGAGATCAACTTGGAATAGCTATCGAGAGCAAACAGAAGCGGTTGAACGAGAGCCGTTGGATCACCGTCGGGCAGATCCGACGGTGATTGAGGGCGGAAGAAGCACGGAGGATAGTCGGTGGGGAGACAGTGGTATAGCGGGTGGGCGGTATTCCCCGAACCACCTTTGGAGGCAGGCGGTATACGTACAGGGTGGGCGCGATCCTATAAACAAGCGCCACGTGGCAGACAGGTCCGGCGGGAAACCACCTTCCCTACGGGCTATCGCGTGCACGGCTTGCAGGGTGAGGGTTAGCGAACGCCGTCGGATGATATGGCGAAAGATCGGACGACGGTGAATGATCGCGCACGTTTCGGGGTTGATGTGACAGATGATGGCCCGGTGGGTTATAAATTTTATTATATGCGCGTAGTTATATCAATATAATCGTGTAGGCTTTGAAATTGAATAGTGAAGGGTTTGACCGTATAAAAGGACTTTCGTGGGGTTTTATAATATTTAAACAAAAACGCGCGGGAGCTGGGAAAAGGGTTTATGCGGGGTTTTGAGACGAAAACAAGGATAAAGGGGTTTAAAGGGGAATAAGGGGAATTTAAGGGGAAGGAGGAAACGGAGGTGTGGGGAGTTATGAGGACATGGACAGAGTGAAGGGGAAAGAGGCGGGCTAGCCACTGCAACTTCTGATTTATCATGGAAAACCCGATCAAGCAGGCATTTTAACTCTTGAATGTCAAAATCAATAGCAGAGCTAACAATTTTCTGAAAAGCCATTGAATGACTAATCCTATAACAAAGTTGACATCTACTCGAAACAAAAAGTCCAAGTTGAAATAGTCCTCAAACTGTCATAAGGTTTAATGAATTCTCTTAGTGAGATCCATAAAATTCCAAGAAGAAAATCACAATTTTGTTGCAACTAGATGCATCATTTGGAACTTTTCCTTCAAAAATTCTACGATTCTTGCAAATCCAAATTCCGGAAGTCACAAAGAAATGAAGGGTGTGAACTTTTTTTGTTTTCCACAATCCACTTCCTAAGATTATCTTAGAAGTCTGGTCCTTCCTAAGTTCCCTTAAACTATAACGTATCTTTCAAAGTCCTCCAAACAGTTTTTGCAAAAGGGTAGAAAATAAATCAATGAAAAATGGATTCACCATCTAATTAACATATATAGCATATAATTGGTCCCTTGAAGCCTCTTTTCTGTAAGTTATCGCAAGTAATAATTTTCGATTGACGAACCAACCAAGTGAAGCATTTGATTTTCATAGGTAAATGCCATTTCCATAAAAGGGAATACCACCATTTCATAGGATGACTTTGCATTAAGAAATGTGAAATGGCTTCATATGTTGAAAGCATTGCTACCTTGTCTTCTTTTACATTCCAGCACCACACAATTTCATCATTTGAATATCACAAATTGATCCCTGCTTGAGAAAGTATCATAGCATAATTGTCCCATTTGGGTGCAAGTGTTCCTTGTAATCCCAAATCTACGGTAGAAAGCCAATAGGATTTAGCTAAAACCTATTCATTTTTTACTTGAGCCAATTTAAAAATACCTTTTAAATGAAAAAAATTAATGAGATCTTCAAAAAGAAGAAAGGAATCTCTACTTCCTAAAAAAGGATCCCCCCCAATGAAAAACTATCTCCCATTTCCAATTCTCCAAGCTAGCCAAGAAGCTAACCATTTGTAAGAGTGCATTAGGCTTCTACAATTTATAGAAGCTAACCATTTGTAAGAGTGCATTAGATTTATTCTTCAAAGGTTTACTTTTTTATAATTTGTGATCAAAGAGCCTCCCCAAAAAGTCCCCTTTAAAGACTTTTTAAGTTTAAAGCCTGATTAAACCAGCACAAGTTCCTAATACCCCAACCCCCTAGTTTCTTAGGAAGAGAAATGTGTTCCCAATTAATAAGGTGAATTCCATATTTCACTTTCTTTTGAGACCATAGAAAACTTAACAATTTTTGTTTAACAGAGTCTAAGATGCTTGTTGGAGCCTTCATAAGAGAGCGAATAAATGGGAATATTTTTAAAACATCCTCTACAAGGACCAAACAACCTCCCAAAGAAATCCCTCTACACGTCTAGTTATTAATCATTTTCTCCACTTTTTCTAGAAGTCAATGCCAATCTTATTTCCTGTACCCATTAGGTTTTAAAAAGAAACCTAGATACTTGAAATCTTCTTAAGGTTTAACATCAAAAGGCATAAATTTTTTAATGATGTCTAAATCTTGTTGACTCATCAAAGACCGAATAGAATGCAAACATTCTTTAGCCACCTCGACTACATCATGAATTTGTATGTCTTTTAGGAACCCAAACAACTCCATTGAAATTGTCTTTGTGAGTTTTAGTTTTATCCTATTTGCAATGCTTTTAGTAATGAGCTTATATATCAGATTACATAAGGATATTGGTATGAACTCATTAAAAGAATAAGGTCTCACGACTTTTCCAATAAGAGCAATATAAGTTGCACTCAAAGCCCCAATCATTTTGCCTTATAATTTGGATCCTTCAATGAACTCCAGAAGTTCCTCTCCCATTAAAGAGAAAAAAATTGAAAATAATCCACCAACCAATTGTTTGGCCCTAGACTTTTATCTTTAGAAAGCTTCATCAAAACTTTTTCCAATTCTTCTAAAAACTCCTGTGCCCCGACCTTTGAAGAGTCTTTCTCTGAAAAACCTTTTGGTAGTTTTGATCGAGGTGGATGTTGGTGGCCACCAACCTATCCCACTTGGACCCCCACAACTGTCTCTTTCAGTTTTTCAGTTTCCTTATTTGTAGCACAATTCACTGTTTTTGGTAGTTTTTCGGTCCTGAACTTCTGGAGCTGTTTTGAGGCCCCAAACGACGTTTTTTTTTCGGAAAACTGGAAGCAACATGGGTCCATGGACCGATGTTGCTCATCCCAAAGTTGTAGTCCTCAGATAGATCTTTCTAACGAGGTATTGTGCGCGTCAAACAAAGATTGTATGCCAAAGTTATGACTCCGAGAAGTTGATGTACCAATTTACCCAAAACGAGGCCCATTGTTTGGCACTTCATCTCCTAGGGTTAGGGTTTTGGATGTTTAGGGTTTTCCATTGTTTCTCAACAATTGATAGGCCTTCAAGCCTCATTGTAAGACAATTCAGAGACATGTAGCCGCCACATCTCTTCTTAGGGATAAGCTACCATCGCCCTAGCTGGTTTATTTCCATTTCTGTTTGTAAGCATATTTCAGTATTTTACATCAATGAAATGAAGTATTATTTCTACTGCATCTCTGTATTTTTGGTTATATCTGTAATTTGTTGCGTTCCTGTTTAAATCCGAATCAAGTTTTGTAATATCTGTAGGTAAGAAACAATATTTTTATTTTCGAGTTTACTAAAATGAGTAGAGGAATGTGTTTTAGTAGCTTACTCTAACTCCAATTGGTTAAAAGTTATACCCCCGGAGCCATCGACCAAATCCCATATAGAATTTTGAATTCTTCTCTAATTAGCTACCTTATGGAAAAATTTAGTATTATCGTCTCCTTCTTTGAGCCAAATCATTATGCTTTTTAATCTCCAGCTTTCTTCTTGTATTTTTAGATCTCCCTCTTTCTTCTTTCTAGTTTAATCAATTATTCTTTATGAGACTCATAAAAACCTTCAAAAAGGTAATTTATGCAAACCAAATTACATGTCTCTTCAATCTCAGCTAGTTCCCCTTTCGAAGCTTTATATTTATCTTTCTACCAACCAATATCAAATTTCTTCAACATCTTCAGTTTTAAAACCAACTTATCCATAGGGGAAAGAGAATTATCAAAAATTAAATTCCCCCAACAAGTTTTGACCAACTCATGAAAATAAAGATCATTTAGCCAAACATGATTAAGCTTGAAGGAAAATTTTAATCTGTCTATACCCAGGTCCAATTGTAAAAATATAGGCATATGATTAGACAACTCAAAATTTGTTATCTAAGATTTGTATTTTCCACACGACTCCAAAAGATTTCCATTAACCAAGAACCTATCTAGCCTCTTGGCCACAACCTCCTCTCCTAGTCTACCATTTCTCCAAGTTGGGGCTAAAGGAGAGGGAGATGATTCAACTAAATTTGAATCATAAAATAACTTTGTAAAGATCCCAATCGAAGGATCCAAACAAGACTTTTCTCCCCAAATTTCTTCTGAGAAAACAACTAGAATGAGATCTCTTGTAAATATTAAACCTTCTTCTAAAAATAAACCACTATTTTTTATTTGATTCCAAAAGTCTTCCTTATTTGAGCAGGGGACATAATAATTTACGCGTTTTATATAGAAATCAATACCCCTTACTTTTCCTTCAATCAAGATACCAGTTGGAGTTTCAAATGGAATCCAATCTAACATTGCAGAGTTCCAAGCTACTATAACTTTAGAGTCAACAATACAAACGTTCCAATTTTGATGAAATTTGAGAAACTAATCTCTAATCTTCTCCCTAGAAGACATTGTTTCCTGAAATAAAACTAGATTAGGCTTATGAATAAATAACACTCTCTTTAGGGAATTAAATATAGGATCTCTCTCCGCTTCTCTAAAAGTAAGAGACAGAAAGATCATTTGGAAACAACCACAAAGGTTTTCTAAGCTCGAAGACCCTCAAAATCTCTGTTTGGAGACAAATGTTTGAAAACGTCATCATTGTTGACAAAACCTCCACTTATCACTCCACCTCCAATGGCCTTTCTCCCTTGTCCCCTTTTCTTCCTAATGGTAACATTGGATTAATCTCCAAAAACAATAGGGTTTGATTGAGAGAAAACCTTTAGAGGTTTTTTAAACAGGGTATCATTATTGGGGGTCTCTGTAGCTGGGAATTGGGAATCTTGAATTGGGGAGACCTTTCAGAACTTAGATCCCATATTAAGATATGAAGTCCTTGAAGAAAAACCTACAAATTGAATTTCTTTAGTTATTAAGGACACATAAATAGGAGTTTCGAGTAAACCTTGTGACATAAAATTGCTAATTGGAAGAAGATGTTTCACAATGGAAGTTTCTCTTATGGCTTTATATATAGGATTTTTAAAAACCCTTCTCGAAAACAAAGACAAAATGATTTCCACTTTTTCGGCCAAAACAATTTTTTTGCAGAGCCCAAAACCCTTTTCTCACACCTAATTCTCAAGGTTTGACAAGATATGAGGTTGGGAAATACAAGAAAAAAAAATGAATAAGAAGAATTTCTTCTTCCAAGAAAAAAAATTGTATGTAGGGAAGGCAAAGATCAAGCTTAATAAGCATCAAATTGAAGTAACCCATGCTCAAAAATAAAAAGTTCTCACATCACACACCAAACCAAAACTAAAATTCATATGTACAAGGCACAACATAACTTAATAGGTTTATGTTATGTAGTTCCCACCATTGGACATAGGCCAAGGATTCATATGTGTATAAACTCATGAACCATTGTTAGTGTATATGGTACACCATGTCAAGGCTATGCCACATGTAGTTGAATTTCCACATTCCTAAGGGTTGATGATTCTTATGAAAGCCTAGAATCACATCATTATTAAGAACAACTAGATGACATAAAATATGAGTGGTCTCATGAGAAAGTATAGCTCCTTGAAAATGGTTATCAAGAAACACTGGAGGTACAAGAGACTCATTAATGTGGGCTTTGGATTAGAAAATTCAATGGGAAGTTTGGTACTAGAAATCCAATAATTCACTCGGTCCAAGGGTGGCACTTTATTGGATGACCTAGTATATGCCCCCTCACCTAATTTAAGATTTTTTTTTACAAGCTCCACCAATTTCAAATTGAGGATAATAGAGGCATCATGAGGTATATCCTACCTTGGATCATGAATTATATCCATGACATTTAAGTTAGTATATTGTGAAGGGAACTTGACGTCAACGGAGTCATGTGAAGTAGGTGGAGTGACGACCCATGTGGGCAAAGAATCATGATCATTTTCCATATTAGGATGGAGTTTATGATCAACATCAAGAGGTGTTGATGGGGCCACTAAGGAAATCTCTTATGATAGAAAGGACCTATACTCACCATACAAGCTACATCTAAAGGAGATGGCACCGCCCAAGGGTCATGTGACTGATGAGATCCACTCATGATGTATGAGATCATATGCATGGGAACGATTATAGTATATAGAATGTCAGGTGGTGGCATAGGGAAAACACCCATTAATTATGATCTCTTAAACAATCCTCCAACTACATTGTCATAGGCTAGAGGGTTATCTCCAAAAAATGGCACCGTGGTGCTTGTAGTGGTCAATTTGGTCACCGACATACGATACTCAAGTTGATCAATAACAATGATCTTTCTTCATGGGAAGAAAAGAGCACAAAAGATGAACAACACAACAATAGTCATAGCATAGAACCAACAATGTCCAAGAAGCATATTATACTCGAGAGGGGTGTCAAAAACTTTGATATCAACAAGAATGGTCTTGCCCCATAGCTTGATGGAAAAAGAAGAGTGAACTCCTTGAGGTGAAAAAGTGTGGAAATTGAATGCCTAGAGGGTGGTACTTGATTACACAAGTGATGGAACCAAGGGCTTTCCATCCCGATGAAGCCATCATTGCAAGTGAAGGATTCTTCATCCATAATAGTATGCTAGATAACCATGTTCTAGATACTTACCAAGATGTGGAAGGAAGCCTAATGGGATAATATATGCTAACTTGCATCAACATCAAAGGTGATAAAATTCAACTATGAGGAATCAACCCATTTGATAATGGTTAAGAATGTTGATAAATCTATGGGGGCAACAAGTGTAGGTGATTTCTCTTACTTTGATAACTTCTTGTGATGTATTTTTACTTTACTTGATTAACTTATTCTTTCTTTTATTATTATTAATGTTCTCTGTTGGACATTGGATAAACCAACGCTCCTCGTGTGTTTCATGACATGGACTAACCACCTCTTATGGATCCTTATCTTTGGCGATGTGATCGTTGACTAACACCTGTGGGTTTTGGTCTAACGAAAATCGTGATTCCCAACAAGTGGCATCAGAGCATAGGTCACGAGTTCGATACACACCTGGCTCGTGTTGGGGGGGGGGATTGTTGTACATAGGATAAACCAACGCTTCCTGTGTGTTTTGCGACATGGACTAACTACCTCTCGTGGATCCTTATCTCTGGTAATGTGATCATTGACTAACACCTATGGGTTTTGGTCTAACGGAAATCGTGATTCCCAACATTCTCTATCATCAAACAACTACCAAATCATAAAGAACAATGAGACAATATGACACAAGATATATGCGATTAGCCAGGGCCAAAACCTCTCCAACTAAGAGGAAAACACACCAGAATCCTTCTCTTCTTATAAAATTCATTGACGAATTACAAGACCTATGACCCTTGACCAAGACCCTCCAAGACCAAGTCATCCTTCCTTCTTGATGAGATTTTCCTTACACAATTTCTAGAAAAAAATTTCGACCTTCCAAGAACTTCTCCAACAACTTCGACCTTAGCAACAATTTCTGCAACTTCGACCTAGCAGCTTCAACAACTTTGGCCTAGAAGCTTCACGACTTCAACCTTGATGCAGCTTCAACAACTTCAACCTAACAGCTTCATAGCTTCGATCTAGAGGTATCTTCACAACTTCGACCTTGTAGATTCACAACTTTGACCTTGCAGCTTCACAACTTCGACCTTGCAGTTTCATAGCTTCGACCTTGCAACTTCATAGCTTCGACCTTGCAGCGTCACAACTTTGATGCAACTTCAAAATTTCGTCTAACCCAGAAACTATAGAAACCCTAATGAAAGAGAGAGAGTGAGAGAGAAAGGCCCAAAACCTTTGATCTTGATCTTCTTCTTCTTCTTTGTCCTTTTCCAGCCTCTACCTAGAGGAGATCAAACTTGCTTGAGTGAGTTTGCAAATGAGTTTGAATTCCTTCTTATTTATAGGCTTGTGAGGGGTACGAATTTCTATCTTGAGGTCGACTTGTCCCTTCATGTAGTCCAAATTGATCTTTGTGCCATGACGAGGTCTTGGAGGGTCTTTTGACTTTATTTTGACTCAACAATTTTTTCTTTACAATATGTAACATGCCCAAATGGGTCTTCACATGACAATGAATCAATTGAATTTATGACAAACCTAGAAGCATTCAATGGGTGCTTGACCTAAAAATAAAATTCCCTTGAGCATGAAACCCATGCCTCAAGAACACAAATAATAAATTTATTTTTCTCTTTTCATTAAATACATAAAATCATGATTACATATGCCATTATGAAGACTGAACCTAGTTACATATTTTAGCAAACAAGGCTTTACGTTGCATATGATAGCTCTACTAAACCTCCAAAGCAAACATGGCACATGGCGCTTGTGCTAAATCTTTGAAAATATTATAGTAGTTGGAAGTCCTATCATTGGGGTTGTGTGTCGAGTTGTGAAGAACACCCTTAGGTGGGTGAAATACTAGCTCCAAAGGCTTATCAATTCCTTCTTTCATTTTCTTTCAAGACCATAGAAAACTGAACATTTTTTGTCTAATGGAGTCTAAGATTATTGTTGGTGCCTTCATAAGAGAGCGAATAAATATGAATATTTTCTAAAACATTCTTTACAAGGAC
This sequence comes from Pinus tabuliformis, assembly GCA_031772625.1. NCBI lineage: Eukaryota > Viridiplantae > Streptophyta > Pinopsida > Pinales > Pinaceae > Pinus > Pinus tabuliformis. The sequence continues at coordinate 168,085,545 of CM062816.1, read as the reverse complement.
CAAAAAAACTCCCAAATAAATCCATCTATACGTCTACTTATTAATCCTTTTCTCCACATTTTTTAGAAGCCAATGCCAATCTTCTTTCCTGTAACCATTAGGTTTTAAAAAGAAACCTAGATACTCGAAACCTCCTTAAGGTTTAACATCAAAAGGAACAAAACTTTTAATGATGTCTAAATCTTATTGATTCATCAAAGACCGATAAAAGGAGGATTTAGAAAGGCTAACCACTAACCTAGAAGCCTCACGGTAGAGATTAATAATTATGTTAAAATATTCCCAATCCTTCATCAAACCAAAGCTAAATAATAAAACATCATCCATAAGCAAAGTATTTGTAACCACTTTTTGAGAAACAACTTCAATTCCTTCAATCTTACCATTTGTTCTTTCTTTACCAATCAATCTTCTTAGTCCTTCTATTACAATGAGAAACAACAAAGGTGATAAAGGCCAACCTTTCCTTAGCCCTCTGTAGCTCTTAAATAAACTAGAAGGTTTACCTCTAACAAGGACAACAAAATTTGTTGAAGATATACATGCCATTATCCACTCCATGACTGCATAATCTAGAACAATATATTATAAAATCAGAGTAAGGAAAGACCAACTCACCTTATCATAGGCCTTCTCTAAATCCATCTTGAAAACAAGATAATATTTTTTCTTCATTTTTATAGAATGCAAACATTCTTTAGCCATCCCAACTACATCATGAATTTGTATGCCTTTTAGGAACCCAAACAACTCCAGTGAAATTGTCATTGTGAGTTTTAGTTTTATCCTATTTGCAATGATTTTAGTAATGAGATTATAAATCAGATTACACACGTATATTGGTCTAAACTCATTAAAAAAATAAGGTGTCACGAATTTTGGGATAAGAGCAATATAAGTTGCACTCAAATCCCCAATCATTTGTCCTTGTAATTACGATTCATCAATGACCACCAGAAGTTCCTCTCCCATTAAAGAGAAAAAAATTGAAAAAATTCCACTGACCAATCATTTGGCCCTAGACTTTTATCTTTAGGAAGCTTCAGTAAAACTTTTTCCAATTATTTTAAAAAGGCTTGTGCCCCAATGTTTGAAGAGACTTCCTCTAAAAAAAACTTTTGGTAGTTTTGTAATATCTGTAGGTAAGAAACAATATTTTCATTTTCGAGTTTAGTGAAATGAGTAAAGGAATGTATTTTAGCAGCTTCGTCTAACTCCAATTGGTTAAAAGTTATACCCCCAAAGCCATCAATGAAATCCCATATAGAATTCTGAATTCTTCTCTGATTAGCTACCTTATGGAAAAAATTAGTATTATCATCCCCTGCTTTGAGCCAAATCAATATGATTTTTAATCTCCAAGTTTCTTCTTGTATTTTTAGGATCTCTCTCTTTCTTATTTCTAGTTTAATCAATTCTTCTTAATGAGACTCGGAAAAATGCTCAATTTTTTTTTATGCAAACCAAATTACATTTATCTTCAATCTCAACTAGTTCCCCTTCTAAAGCTTTATATTTATCTTTCTACCAACCAATAACAAATTTCTTCAACATCTTTAGTTTTAAAACCATCTTATCCATAGGGGAAAGAGAATTGTCAACAATTAAATTCCCCCAACACTTTTTGACCAACTCATGAAAATTGAGATCATTTAGCCAAACATGATTAAGCTTGAAGGAAACTTTTAATCTATCTATACCCAGGTCCAATTGTAAAAATATTAGAATATGATTAGACAACTTAGAATTTTTTATCCAAGATTTGTATTTTCCACATGACTACAAAAGGTTTCCATTAACTAAGAACCTATCTAGCATCTTGGCTACAACCTCCTTTCCCAGTCTACCATTTCTCCAAGTTGGAGCTGAAGGAGAGGGAGATGCATCAACTAAATTTGAATCATAAAATAACTTTGTAAAGAACCCAATCAAAGGATCCAAACAAGACTTTTCTCCTCAAATTTCTTTTGAAAAAATAATTAGATTTAGATCTCTTGCAAATATTAAACCTTCTTTCAAAAATAAACCATTATTTTTTATCTAATTTTATAAGTCTTCCCTATTTGAGTAGGGGGCATAACAATTTACAAGTTTTATATAAAAATCAAAACCCCTTACTTTTCTTTCAATCAAGATACTAGTTGGAGTTTCAAATGGATTGAAATCTAACATTGTAGGGTTCCAAGCTACTAGAAACCCTCCAAAGAGCCCTTTAGAGTTAACAGTACAAACGTTCCAATTTGGATGAAATTTGAGGAACTAATCTCTAATCTTCTCCCCAGAAGACATTGTCTCGAGAAATAAAACTAAATTAGGATTATGAACAAATAACACACTCTTCAGGGAATTAAATTTAGGAGTTCTCCCCGCTCCTCTAAAATTTAGAGAGAGAAAGATCATCTGGAAACAACAATAGAGGGTTTTTGAGCTGTAAGACCCTCAAAATCTCTTTTTGGAGACATACTTATCACTCCACCTCCAACGACATTTTTCCCTTGTCCCATTTTTTTCCTAATGGTAACGTTAGATCAATCTCCAAAAAAAATAGGCTTTGATTGAGAGAAAACTTGTAGAGGTTTTTTAAACAGGGCATCCTTATAGGGCGTCTTTGTAGTTAGGAATTGGGAATCTTGAATTGAGGAGACCTTTGAGAACTCGAATCCCATATTAAGATTTGAAGTACTTGAAGCAGAACCTACAAATTCAATTTCTTTAGTTATTAAGGACTCATAAACAGGCGTTTCGAGTAAACATTTTGACGGAAAATCGCTAATCAAAAGAAGATATTTCACAGTGAAAGTCTCTTTTTTATCTTTAAAGAATTTAGGAATTTTAGAAACCCTTTCTAACACTTTGGAAAATAAAGACGAAATGATTTCCCCTTTTTCAGCGAAAACAAAAAAATTACAGAACCCAAAACCCTTTTCTCACACCTAATTCTCAAGGTCTGACAAGATATGAGGTTGGGAAATACAAGAACATTTTTTTAATAAGAATAATTTCTTCTTCCAAGTAAATAATTTATAAATAGGGAAGGAAAATATCAAGCTTAATAAGCATCAAACCAAAGTAACCCACACTCAAAAATAAAAATTTCTCACATCACACACCAAACCAAAACTAAAATACATATGTACAAAGCACAACATAATTTAATATGTTTATGTTATGTAGTTCCCATCATTGGACATAGGCCAAGGATTCATATGTGTATAAACTCATGAGCCATTGTTAGCATATATTTCACACCATGTCAGGGCTATGCCACATGTAGTTGAATTGCCACATTCCTAAGGGTTGATGATTCTTGTGAAAGCCTAGAATCACATCATTATTAAGAATAATGAGATGAAATAAAATGTGAGTGGTCTCATGAGCAAGTATAGCTCCTTGAAAATGGATATCAAGACATAATGGAGGTACACGACACTCATTAATGTGGGCTTTGGATTATAAAATTCATTGGAAAGTTTGTTACTAGAAATCCAACAATTGTCTCGGTCCAAGGGTGGTACTTTATTGGATGACCTAGGACACGCCTCCTCACTTAATTCAAGATTTTGTATTCCAAGATTCACCAATTTAAAATATAGGAGAATATAGGCATCATGAGGAATATCCTCCCTTGGATTATGAATTAAATCCATGACCTTTTAAGATGGTATATTGTGAAGGGAACTTGACATCAAGGGAGTGATGTGAAATAGGTGGTGTGATGACCCATGTGGGAAAAGTATCATGATAATAGTCCATATTGGGATGGAGTTTATGATCAAAATAAAGAGGTGTTTATGGGGTCACTAGAGAGGAAATATCTTATGATAAAAAGGGCCTATATTCACCCTATGAGCTACATCCAAAGGAGATGGCATTGCCCAAGGGTATTGTGACTGATGGGATCCACTAGTTATGTAAGAGATCATATGCATGGGAGAAATAGTAGTATATGGAACATCAAGTGGTGGCATAGGGAAAACACCCATTAATGATGATCTCTTAAATAATTCTCCATCGACATTCTCATAGGCTAGAGGGTTATCCCAAACAAATGGCACCGTGGTGCCTGTAGTGGTCAATTTGGTCATGGACATACAATACACAAGTTGATCAATAATAATGATATTTCCTTCATGGGAAAAGAAAATAACACAAAAGACGAACAACACAACAATAGTCATAACATACGACCAACTATGTCCAAGAAGCATATTATACTCGAGAGAGGAGTCAACAACTTCGATATAAACCAGAATGGTCTTGCCCCATAGCTTGATGGCAAAATAAGGGAGAACTCCTTGAGGTGAAAAAGTGTGGATGTTAAAGGCTTGGAGTGTGGTACTTGATTACACAAGTGATGGAACCAAGGGATTTCCAACCTAAATAAGCCATCATTGCAAGTGAATAATTCTTCATCGATAATAGTGCGGTGGCTAACCATGTTATAGATACCTACCGAGATGTGCAAGGAAACCTAATGGGATAATCTATGCTAACTTGCATCAACATCAAAGGTGATAAAATTCAACTATGAGGAATAAAATCATTTGATAATGGTTAACAAGGCTTTACGTTGCATAAGATAGCTCTACTAAACCTCCAAAGCAAACATGGCACATGGTGCTTGTGCTAAATATTTGACAATATTATAGTAGTTGGAATCCCTATCATTGGGGTTGTGTGTCAAGTTATGAAGAACACCCTTAGGTTGGTGAAACAATAACTCCAAAGTCTTATCAATAATGAGAGATCCATTGGATGGAGTGGGGATGATCAAGTACTTAAAGGAACAACTAGACACAAAAGCCACATAATTATGCTCTCTCGTAGACAAGTTCACTTGCTTATTGTACATAAATATATGCAAAGTGATTCCATGAAATTTCTATCCTCTAGTGTCCCTAGATGGAGGAGGAGGAGGCGATACAACCATTTATTGTTGTGGTTGGGCAGGGAGCAGATGTGTCAAGACGATTGGTTGTTGCCAAGCAACTAATTTTGTGAGAAATCAATAAATCTAATCCATCCTTAGTCACTCATGAGTATGATGGAAATCCTGGAAAATTTTGCAAGGTGTTAGGTTCCTATACCAATAGGTTTCATTTTTCATGATTGACTATGGAAGTGCCAAATATGTTCATCCTTGCATTCTGCAAAGGTTCCATATTTTGTAAACAAAGGAAGAAAATTAAAAAATGAAAAGAGGGTATGCCCTAAAAGAATAATCAAAGGGCAAGAAAAATGAATTGGTCAGAGAAAATAATAGAAATGAACCCCAAACCAAAAGACCAGGAAAGTGGCCAGTCAAAATGCCACTGCTATCTTGTTTGCAAGTTCACAATGTGCAAATATTGTTGCTTATCACACTTGATGGATGGCCCAACAGTTCAATCTGGACCATTCCATATTTAAATTTGCTGTTGTAGAATAGAGAAAGAATATTTGTCCAAACAGTTCAAGCTTGGCAGATAAGTAGATAGATAGAGAAAATAAGGAGCCCAACTGCTTAATCTGGGCCCTTGGAAGAGATAAGGGTAGATTTAGATAGGAGGGCAGTCAAAAGAAAAGAGGAATTTTAGGGTTTGCTAGTTCAAGTGCACCCAATCAAAAGGAAGAAAATATGTTAGGTGTATTAGGCTGGGTAGGTAGTTGGAGGTTGCAGAAACAAGGTTATGATCACTTTTTCTTGTCAAGAAAAACTCATTTCATCAATGACACAAGTACCAAGGTAGTTGTTTGGTTGCAGAACAGTGGAAGCATGACTAATTTCCCCCTTCATTCCCCCAAAAATCTTTTACTAACATCCCCTCAAGGACCTTGGGATCTGCCCAATAGTCCTGCTTCACTTCATTCTATGAGAAATACTAAGTTAAACTCTGAGTTTACTTAGTGAAAAGAAGCCACATTTCTTGTGTAAAAATCATCATTCCATACTCCTTACATTTTCTTATGCCTAAGTTTTCACTTTACAAACTTAGCATCTGTGCATGCAATTTCATTCCATAAAGCCATATTAACATTGCAGTGCGGCAAAGGCGGTGCGGGGAAAACCGCTTACTGCCCGCCACCTGCCCCCTGACGTCAGGCCCATGTCACTCGGTGACGTCGCGTCCACTTCACCCGCCACTGCTCTGTACCACTGCCACATCACCTATTGACATCATTGCCCCGCCAACATGTTGTCCGCCACGTCACCATACACGTCAACTGCCACGTCACCCTCCGTACCCACTACGCGCCAAAAATAAGTCATGCTGATGTCATCCCCGAAAAGCACCAAAAGCGCTAAAAATGTCCAAAATTCATTAAAAAGTCGTGAAAATGACTATTTTGTTTATTTCTATTGGTCGCCCACGAACAACGTGCATGCCGTTTTACGACGAATTTGCCGCCACCACTCCAGATTACCCAACCAAGCGAGTTCCTCCTGCAAATCTGGCCCCTCAACTCAGCATTGTACCTGCTAATTTCCCTTTGCACCATCAAAAACAGGTATTTACCCGTTGTTTACCCATAAACCCTATTTTTCCGCAGTTTCTCCATTGAAATTGATTGAGCATCTGCAAATTCAAACTAAAATGCACTCCAGCCCCTGAAATTCCACCTGTAAATTCACTAGGTGACCCTTTGTTCAAGAGCAACCTAGAAAACTGGCCCTCCTCTGCAAATTCTGCCATTAAAATACATTTTAAACTCGTTTCCGCCGACAGAGTCTCCAAACTGCCCATCAACTAAGTGCATTTGTCAAAATCTCCTGCCAAGATTTCCATCTCCCCTGTATATCCAGTCTCTCAGTTTGCCTCTGCACGGTTTGTTCTCCCTGTGAATTTTACCCGGTAAACCCGTTTCATATCAAAGCTCAATCTGCAAATTCCTTGGGAAAAGTTTCATAGCCCCTGTTCTATTGACAGTTGTTGCACACAAGATAGAGTTTCAAATTGCAAGCACTCAGAATTTTAAAATGACCACTCCAGCAGCACTGAATATCACTCCTCTCAATGCACCTCACAAGGAACTTGAAGCATTGCCTTTGGCTGATAGGGACCACCTAATTCAAGATTTGGTTGGTGACAGAAACCACTTGCAGACCTTCTGTCAGCTGAGGAATAGTTATTTGAATAACAGTGACATTTATGGCATTTGGGAATCAAACTTGCCTATCTACTTCCTCCCTTCTGTCAATGTCTTCCCTGAAATTATTCGCCTCTGCTGTGAAAACTATGACCCAACTCAAAGAGCAGTCAAGTCTCCATCTGGGAGCACCCTCTTCCAAATAACTCCTGACTCAATCAACCAAATGCTAAACTTCAAGCAAACTCAGCTTCTGGTCCCTTTTTCTATGAAATTCCTGCTTGATGAAGGTCCTAAACTCTCCAGCTCAGAGATAACTAGAATTGCCAAAACATTCATGAGAGCAGACCGCCAGCCTACAGGGCCACCTCCTTTTCTCTATGTATGTTTCAATGAAGTGGGCAAACTACTAGTAGATATGATATCTTATGTACTGGGCTTCAAGACAAGTGAACATATTGATCATACTATATTGGTCTTGCTGTCTGCATTTACCCCAGGACAGCCCCCTGCTGTCAAATACAAATATGACAAATTTATTGCCAATAAGATACATGACCAACTATTGAAGCTGGATAGGGAGGGAGTCTTCAAATATTCATCCTATATCTATCATTTGTTCATGTATTATCAGCCAGAATGTTTTCAATGCCCCATCAAAAGATTGGACTCTAAAGGAGAAAAGAGGTCTGTGATTTTCTGGACCTCAGTCTTTCATGAAGTCCAGAACTCCCCCTACTCTTACTGTGAGTTCATTGACCTGTTTTTCTATCCAGTCTCTTGTCTCCTGATGAGAACTCCTCCTGCTAGGCTATCCTATGACATGCAGAAAATATTGCAGCTTTCAAAGAACTACAAAATAGGTGACTGGTACTTTTACCAGAATCACACTGTCATTAGGATATATGGCTGTGAGCTCTGTCCCTACAGGCTGCCAAGATATGTACCAATGAGACTGTTTGCCTTGGAGTATTACAGGCAACTCATCAATTCAGATTTAACTCATTTTCACAGTGCCAAGAAAAAGGCTCGCCTGAAATTCAAAGACCAACTAGGCCCCTTTGTTATGAACAAAAAAGAAGGATGGCAAGATGCTGACCAAATATTGGGGGAGAAACTCAAGTTGAAAAGGAGTTTTTGGTGGGTCCCTTATGACCCAGATGGCTTTATCAATGCCAGAAAAATAAAATATAGGCTGTCAGCCTATGAACATTGTAAAATCCCACAGATTGAACAATTTGCTAATCAAGATGAGTGGGTGCAAGGGACTCTAGTTGAAGAGTTCACCCAAGAAGAAATAATGGAGCAAAATGTAAAAGATTTGGAAAAGACTCTTGACTTGGATTCTTTTGAGCAGGTAACATTCAAACTGCCACAACAAGTCGGAGAAGGCACATCAACTGCTGCAGCTTCACAAGCTGCCCAAGAAAGGACTACACCAGCAACAGGTACAGCAAAAGGCAAGGAGGTAATGGATGCAGAGCAAGAAACAGTGACAGAACAACCTACTACCTCAAAAGAGCAGAGTCAAGGGAGGTCCCTCCACTGCAGACAGAGGCACCTCAGATTCCAGCATTACATACTCCTCTTAATGAGGAAAGAGGTAAGAAGCAGGATAGGGAAGAGACCACACCTCCAAGTGTGTCAACACAGCAACCAGAAGCCAAAAGACAGAGAGTTGATCCTCAAGTTGAGGAAGAAATTAGTGAAGAAGTCATAGAGAGTCTGAGGAGGGGAAGAGAAACTAGCCAGCAAACACCTACTAGCTCATTCCAGCAAGAGCAAGAGAGACAACATGGTATGGAGGTGTCTTCCTCAAGGTAGCAAAGCAAGCAACCACCTGGTATTAAAGGAACGTTCATGGAAATCAAGGCTCAAAATGAGTTTTTAAGAGTACAACTGTATGATCAATTCCTCAAGACAACACCCTCCAAGCAGTAGAGATTAATGGCAACTTATGACTTTAAGGAGGAGAAAATGATTCTAAGTCATTTCAAGCCTAAGATACCACAGCCCCAGACAGCTGCAGATTATATAAAGACAAACTTAGAGGTCCTCTCCAAGGACATACACCCGATGGACCAAATTGAGCTGCACAAGCAGACAGGTGAAATGGTCTATGCTACTCTAGCAGAGAAGGCAATGCTGGCTCATCAACTGAAGGAATCATTGAAAAATACAAACACTCAATTGGATTTGGAGAGAATGTCTTCCTCGGCCAAAGATAACAGAATAAAGACATTGGAGGAAATCATTGTAGAACTAGGGCATGACCCTAAGAAAGATGCCAAAGGCATCCAGGCTCTTATAAAGAAAAAAGAAGAAGATATTGCTGCACTGAGAAAGCAATTGAGGCTGCACGCAACCATGCACCCTCAAACTACAGAAATTGTGCAAGAGAAAGAAGGTGAAGATACAATGGATTTTCTCATGAGGATGAATCAGAGGATAATTCAAATGGAGGAAGAGTTGGAGAAAGCATTGCAAGGCAAGCAAGGAGAGTCGACCTCCCAGCCACCTGAAACAGCTCTAACTGTTGCCACTATTCCTCCCACAAAAGCAGCAGCAATCCCTCCTGTTATTCCAGCATCCACAACAGCTACATCAACTACAGATGCTATAGTAGCAGCAACAACAACAACAGCACCAGAATCTAGCACGAGTATGGAAGAAATGATGAAAGCAGTCAAAGAGCTAGAAGTTCAGGTGACAGAGGTGAAAGAGGCCAAAGAAAAGTTGGCCAAGCTGGAGGCAAGCTATGACAAGTCCAAGATGACAGTGGCTGAGAAACAAAGGGAGATAAAAGCCTTGGACAACAAAATAAAAGCCTTAGAGAAGGAGCTTACTTTAGACAAGACTCTAACTGAAATCAAGAAGATTTTGTGGGCCAAAATTGGCCAGTCAATCACTGACCAATGGCAATCAATTCAGACCATACATGAACAAATAGAATTGATAGGCTTAGCTCAATTTGAAACTCAAAGGGCCAGAGCATCATTGGGAAATATGCCTGAGCAAGCCAATAGAATGATTCAGTTCCTGAACACTCATACCAAAGAGCAGTTGGTAGCATTAGATATCAGCAGCAGGACAGATACTATTCTGACAGTGAAAAAGGTGTTGACCCTGAGAAATTTTGTGCAAACTCTAGAAAGAAAGTGCCAGGAAATGCAGGTAGAAATAAATGACTTCAAGCTAAAAATGGCAGCATTACAGAGCAGAGGGTTGCCCAGCCTATTGACCAGTAGTGGCAGACTGCTGACCCGTGAACAGTATACTACCAGGATAAATAATTATGTTTCTAATCAAATTACAACATCCTCAAGTACCTCAGAAGAAACAGGGCCTCCCTCTGGACAGAGTCTTTATGACAAATTAGAGAATCTGTTCTATATTGAACATGAGATAAATCACCTGTTTGAGGTTCAGCCCAACTTTTATAGATACACTGAAGCTGATGAAACACTGATTAAAATACAAAGACATCAGCTGCCTACAGAGGATTGGTGGCAGGCAATGCTGGAAATTCTACCCAGGTGATTTGATTTCTGTCCCATTTTGAGTCAGCTACAGGTCAGCAACTCCACATACGCAGGCCACTTGCCAAAGTGTAAAAAACAACAGAAAAAGGAGGTCATATTGAAACTACAGCTTATTAAAGACAAGACCGAGCACCGAGGACAGCAAAACAACAAAACAACAGACATAGGAACACAAAGTAAAATCTCACTCAATCTCAAAAAGTCAAAAATCTCTGACAGACTAAACCGCCAACACACCAACATTTACTGTGCTATTTATTTCTCTTATTTACTTCTTTTTGAAGAGTTGGTGAAGAAAGTTATTGCATGAAGACTTATCTACAAGATATTTTGTATATCATTTTTGTATAAATACCTCCCCATAGAATGTATTTGGTGTTGGTGATTTTCTCTGTGGACTGCGCTGTAAAGTCTCAGACTGTTTTAATACAAAAGCCGTTGAAGTTCACTGTTGCTGACCGTCTGGATGTGGATTTGATGTTCTAGAATTTGCTACAGAATTCCTGTGTCATTCTATGGATCAATAAGTTATTCTAAACTGTGTTTTATGTTTTCTATGTTTGCAAATTTCATATATGTTCCATAATCTTGGTAACATAGAAGAATAATAGCCCAGGATTTGTTTAAATGCACCCTGTGTTCAATCTCTGCTATTAATTGTATTTTCTTCAGAATTAGTCATAAATATGAATTCTTAATTGCTCATGTTTGCACTAATTCCTTCATTTTGAATACTATTTAGGAATTCTTAAATTGCTCCTGGATAATATTCAAGCACATTCCCTCTGCCAGCATGATCAAGGATCCTTGTCTGCCCTTCATCCACTGGCCTCCATTTCATCGATTTCCAGATTTGAAAATTGTTCCTAGACTGCCTATCTTGCTCTGTAGCATTACCATTTACCCAAGAAACACTTTCAGCAGTACACCATCATTGACTCCATTGCCCAATAGTATAGACTGTTTTGGACTTGCATCCCAGCTCTGCTTGAAATCACCATCCAACAAACTTAAAACAAAACCTTGTACATCATAACTAGCCTAAAATACTCCAAAAACAAAGTTAAATTACAAAGAGAGAGCCCTCTCTGGTTGCAGGTAGGCTAGAACCTGCAGCTAAAAGATTGGTTAGTGGTTACCTCGGCCGTATTCCCTTCAGGAGGCAGGGAACAACCTGAGTGATAACACAAGGAAACTTGAATTTGCATTGTTATTCATTTGTGGCCCCACCCATGTTGGGTTGGGTTTGTTATGTCTCTTGAGCATGTTTAGAAGTTTTCTTTTACTTTTTTTCTCCTTTATATGCTAGGTTGTTGAGAATTCTTTGATTGTATGGACTACACCATGTGAATATTGGAAGTTTGATCATGAGACACTGCTTATGGAGAACTAGGTGCAATTGTAGGGGTTTGCAATATAATAATAAGTAGCCTCAATTGAGAACCCAATTGGATCACAACATCAGTAGAGACATGACCAATCACACCATCAAAACATGGTCCTATTTTAGGTTGTTGTGAATTAATTGATGGTCAAGGAGCATTCAAAATAATGTCATATAGTATGCTTGTCATTGAATAAATCACATCAAGATGTTGGGCACGTAAGATGGTATGCTCCTTTTTAGTCATCCCGGTCATAACAACATCCTTGTCAATTTGGATTAGTAAGGATTTGGTGAACTAATCTTTTAGTAATTGGTCAGTGATTTTGGTAGTAAATTGTAATCACTTGCTTATGTCACCTCCATTATTGAATATTATCAAAGATGTGGGTAGAGGTGTCCCATTTTAAAGTAGACAAGAGATCGTTGCTGATCCCTTTCAGCGAAGGTAACTAGAAGCGATTCATGAACATTTGTGCTAAGGAAGAAAAATCATGGCATGATGCCTTATTGAGTTTGATGTACCATTTAGTGATATCTCTGGTTAGGGTTCGTTGGAAGAGTATCAACCTAATATTATCATCTACCAAATAATTTGAAGAGCACTAGAGTTGGTACTTGGTGATATGTGTAGTTGGGTTATCTCTCATCTTTATATTTAATTTCAAGATATTAGAAGGAAGCTACAAGCATTAAAGGCCACCAAGGGTCATGGAATATGGGGTCATTAGTTAATTTATCCATATTTGGTAAATGCAAGTGTTAACGATGTGATCAACACCCTCCAAAATTTTGTCTACACTTGAATTTTGGAGCCTACTGAGGATCTTACGATTTGTCATTCCATAATCCCTTTATTGTTGGTCAATGTTTTGTGTTTGAGTATTCTTCTTATAAGATTCTAAGTGTCAAAGTCACTTGCTTACACATGCTTAGTCCTTGATGAATTCATAAGCACACTTCTTGTATGCAAGCTTGAATAGGCACAACACCGTCCATCAAGACAGTGTCTGGGTGATGTCCAACTCATGTTGACAGTCAATGCACACTTTCATTGACAATGTCCCTCACTTCGATTGCAATTGTACTTTTAGTTCAGTGAGTTTTCCCAATTGTTGTTTTTGGGAACCTTTTCCTTCACAAGTGTCACTATCATGTTTACAACTATCACTTTTGCTTGCTTCCACTTTAATAAGTGTCTTTTTCATGTTATCTTATCTCTAGCATGTGTCACTCTCAAGGTCGTTTTCATTTTGCAAGTGTCTTCTTCATGTTTTCCTCCTGCTCAGTGAAAGTTGTAAAGGAATTACCCTTCTTACTAGGTGATGAGCACAACTTATTCATGAGCCTCATTGACATATATTTTATTCCCAAGCCTGACCACACTTCGAAACAATAAAGCACACTTCAGAACAACAAATATCACTTCAGAACAATGAAGCACACTTCAAAACAACAAGGTGCACTTAAGAATAATGAAGCGCACTTTGGAACAACAAGGTGAACTTCGAAACAATGAATCACACTTCAGAAAAGCAAGGATCCTTTGTCTCTTAAAAGGCACATGGCATAGTCACAAATCTTGAAGCCTTCATCCTGTCCTCTTCCCTTAGGGCTCATGGCATAGTCACGAAGCTTGAAGCCTTCATATTTCCCTCTTCTCTTAGGGTGCATGGTGCAGTTATGAAGCCTAAAGCCTTCATCTTGCCCTCTTCCCTGTTGAATAATTTAACTAGGTCCAGTCTTCATAATTGTATTTGAGCCATAATGAAATGTATTTATCAAAAGAAAGAAAAATAAATTATTATTATTATTAATCATGACTTATTAAAGCATGAGTTTCATGCTTGGGTCATCATGTTTTAGGTCAAAGTCCCCATTGAGGACATATATTGAGTCATTAGAGTCTTTTTCCATTTAAAGAGACCCTTCTTAGGCATCATCTAAAATATTTATTATTGAGTCAATTAATGTATTTGTCACCTCCACACCAAGTCGGCCTCAAGGAGATCAAATCAGCTCAAACAAGGTAATTTGACCTCACTAGAAGCCTATATATTGAAGCAGTTTGAATTCATTTGTAACACGCTGTCACACAAAAGTTCGATATCCAAGAAGGAGGCAGAAAAAGTACGAAAATCCAAGAAGATAAGGAGAAGTGCTGGAAAGATCAAGATCAACGTTTTTGAGTCATATCTCTCTTAGACGTGTGGATTTTCTGGTCTACTACTGGAGGGTTGAAGTGTTGTTGCTGGATCAAAATTGTCGGGTCGAAGTGTTGTTACTGGATCGAAACTGTTAGGTCAAATTTGTTGTTGGGTTAACTATTGGGTCGAAGTTGTTTTTGGGATAACTATTGGGTCGAAGTTGTTGCTGGATCGAAGTTCTGTTGTTGCTACAAGCTTTTCCTGCTAGGTCGAAGTTATTGTTGAAAAGATTATCATCTACAAAAGGAAGAAAATGTTGATCTAGTGTGGAGGAAGTTTGTGTCTAAGTCAAGAGTCTTAGATTATCTCTAGAATTTATTAAGGAAGAATTGTTGACTAGGTATTCCCCTAGACAAGGGTTTTTTCCTGGTTGTCCACCTACATCTGGTGTATGTGATATTTGTGCTATTGTTTTGGTAATTTCTTGATGAACTAAAGATAAAAGAGGAACATAAGAAAACATAATAATATCACAAGTAATTATAAAAATAAAGAAAATATTCTTTCCTTTCTGATTTTCTAACATGGGATCAGAGCTAAGGTGAAGAAAGAAAAAAGGAAGCTCAAAGATCTATTGAAAGGAGAATAATGAGTTCTTAAGAGGTCTAAATAAGGGTCATCAAAAGGATCATATAAGAAGACAAGTCTACCATCTTTGTTGGAAATATTGAGAGGGGGGTGAATTAATATTCCTTTTCAATTGTTACTTTTACCAGTTAAATCAATTATATTTAGAATAAAAAATAAGCAATAGGAATAAATTATTTTATTAATATAATCTTTATAATGAATCTAGTATAATATATAGGGCTCCAACCATTGATGAAGACACAGATATTAAATTCCCTAGGCTCCAACCTGTTTCCAAGCACCAACGTGGTCTTTTGTGAGGCTCCAAACTTTAGGGTACCGACCCTACTTCTCAAGGCACTGACCTTGCATTTAGAGGCTCCAACCCCTAGGGCACCAACCCTTCTCTGGTACAGGCTCTGACTTGGTTTCTTGAGGACACTAATCCTCTAGGGCTCCAACCCTATCCTTCAAGGCACCTACCTTGTTTGTTCGAGGCTCCAACCTTTAGGGCACCAACCCTCTAGGCTCCAACCCACTGCTATACTTTGTCTAGATATGTTTTATAGTAATTCACGGCTCCCAAAATCTTCTTCACTGAGTTCTTGTCAATCTACAACTTCACTATAGTCTCCATGCTACTTCATCAATGACAACCTGTCTTCATATGAAGGAGTCTTCACAATTCTTCATATTTCCCAACAAAGTCTACAAAGTTTACCTCATGATGATTTCAACAATGCATCATGATCTTCAAGATTTGTTGATGCTTATCAACAAGATATTTGTGCTAGGCCTCAATTTATTTTCAAAACAACTCTCTATTTCGACCCTCTATTCTTACTATCGCGGTAACTTCTTCAGGAGTGGCACTTTAGGAGTAATTCCTTCAAAGGAGTGACTGTTGTGGCTACATGTTGTGTATTCAATTAAAATGACCCTGTCTATGTAGTCTTCTTAATAGATCATGGGTTGTGCTTCTACGGATTCATTCTAGGTCTGATCCTTTCAATGAATAAACCAGTCAACAAAATGATTGACCTTTGGCTTCCTTCTTCTTCCGCTCGACCTTCGGCTTCCTTCTGCACTTGCTCGACGTTTGACTTCCTCTTTCACTCACTCAACCTTGTTCTGTTCCTTCACGTTCACGAGTTGTGAACTATCCTTCTGCTCTGTGTTCGATGCTCGATTCACCTACTTGAAGTGAAGTGTTTTAACTTGTATTTATACGAGTCTCACCAATAACCAAAAGATATGTTCATTAGGAGGAGAGGCCGAATTCTGAGTTCACATATTAAAATTATATTGGAGGGGCCTTTGTCCAATTATATCATAAACTTGTTTATTTACAAAAATCATATAGGAGAGGCTATACCCACATTATAATAGATGTATAATGGTCCCCACATGCCACGTCATTACTTTAATCCCGCAATCGCAATTTCATAAAAAATCGGAGGTCTTTCAAGTAACACGTTGTACAATGCTCTGTCTTCTGATATTAACATTGTGATGCCCCTACTTTCGATGGATGTGATATTCCAGTAAGATTCTTTTGATAACTCAATCGGGTCCACAACTTTATCGCAAACTACGATTTTAACATGTCATCCCTTTTGAACTTTGCGATTCAACGGATGAGATATTACATTAAGTTATGTTATAGCGGTGTAGTCGGGTCCGAAATAATATCGCAATCACAGTTTTTAATGTAACATCCCTTTATGACTTGAGATATGAAAGTTCTGATAGGAGGATGTGATATTACATTAGGGTTGTTACCATAAACTATTCGGGTCTATATATTATATCACAATAAGAGTTTTAATGTGACAAGCCTTCCTAACTTGTGAAGGTTCTGATACCATGGATGCGATATTAATTAGGGCATGTTATAATGGGACCATTGGGTCCACAACTCATATCGCAATTGGGGATTTCAGTGTAACAAGGCTTCAAGACTTGTGATGCGGTGGATGCAATATTTCAATAGAGGCATATTGTAACAGAACTGTCAGGTCTACAATGCTCCTTCGATTCCATTGTTTTCTTCCTTTAGCACTTACTCTTGGGTATATGCGATAGGTGTCATTATTCTTCCCTTTAGCACTTACCCTTGGGCATATGCGATATGCTTCGATAAGCTACTTCTCTCACTCCCTATATGCTTTTCTTGCTCCAATATCTCTTCCTTTGACTTCCGATATCTCTTCTTTGATAGCTCATGTTCTTGACTTCCAATGGCTTCTAAATGTCTTTCCAATGGATTTCTTCTCATGTTACTTCACGGATCTGCTTCTCCTTGGATTTCCTCCTTGGGTCTACTGCTTCTATTCTGTCTGTATATATATATATATATATTCATTCCATATGTTGGATTCAGTCCTTGGGTCCTTCATGGGAAACATTATGATCACAATAATTTTCCATCACAAACACTGCCATATTGACATCATGACAACCTTGATTAACAATATTCAAAGAAAATGTTTAACTCAATGAAGGGAGAAAATGAACTAGAAGGAGCATCTAACTACAGGGCTTGGAAGAATAGGATATACCTCATCGTCAAAAAGAATAAAGTTTTGGATATAGTTAAAGGAAGCTAAAATTCAGGGAAACATAAATATTGTCCATGACATTAATGGTGTATGGAATAAAGGATAACATTATTCCTTATATATACAACATAGATTTTTCTCAAGAGATGTAGGAGGCATCCAAATTATTCACTATCAAGAATCTTAGTCAAATAGAAAGTCTTAAAAATTAACTAAGATCTATAAATATGACAAAGGAAGACACTGTGGCATATTTCTTCGTGAGAATAGGTATATTAAGAGATGAAATCGAGGCAATTGATGAGATAGTACGGAATAAGGATCTTTTAATCACTACTCTTATAGGTTTACCAACATCATAGAGTGCGTTCTCATCAGGTCTCAACAACTGGAAGGAGACTCCTACATTCGAGCAACTATGGAATGCATGCAGTTAGAAAGAAGTCAGAATTTCTCTAGTAAGCAACAAGGAGAATGAAGAAGAAAAAATTTCAAATTCCTACTCCGCTCATCACAAAAACAAAGGATCATTCAAGAAGTATAAAGGGCCTATAAGGAATATATACATATCCAAAATAAAATGTTATAACTATCACAAGATGGGTCACTATAAAAGTGATTGTCCTGGGAATCCAAGGAACAAGAAGAGAGAAAGGGAATATGCAAATATTGATGATGAAGTACCTCCATAGAAAAACAAGAAAGAAGAATCTGAAGTCAAAGACTTATTTTCTAGGGACTCTTAGGGGCTCTATCCTTATACTCTAAGTTTTTGATTTATTTTGTATTTTGATTTCTAGAACTTATAGGTTTAACATTCTTTGAAAAACATTGTTGAATTGTTTTGTTAAAGTTTCTAGGTACCCTCAAGATTGGATTAAGAGGGAGCCCTTGCCATTTTCCAAATATAAGTATCTTACTCCTTGTATTATCTTTCATAGTTGGTCCTATTTTTCTTATCTATATTTGTTTACACTAGATGCTAATCACATTTCTTTTATATTCTCCTTGTTTAGGAAAAGCTTGTTATATGCTCAAGAACTATGGAGAAGATCATACAAGAAAAATCATTAAAATTGATGTCTTATAAGGTTTGTCTAAAACTCAAAGTTATGTCTTAGACTATAAGTTTTGTTTCTCTTTTTTATAAAGGTATACTCATTCATTCTAAGAAATTTGTTTTACATTACTAAAAAATGTTATTTCTAGGACCTTTGAATCATAGAGATTCTCATTTGGGAGATTAATCATTAGATTAAATCTACCCTCATTAAAATCATTATCTTTGTGGAACCCTAATAGGTTCTCTGTAAAACCATAACCTAAGGGTATGCTAATATGAAAAGCCTAGTCTCAGGGTTACTGATGAAATCTAGAAAATACCATTCTTTTAATGATTGGGGTTTTGATGATGATGCCATTATTATGGAAACCCTAGTACTTTAGGGTTGGATGGTAATGTGTACCTAGACCTTGAAGTTTTGGAAAATTAGGGTTTATGAGGAAAACCTTTATGTATCGAGAGTTAGCTCCTAGGAATGAATCCCTAGGTAAATGTTTGTCTATATGATCAAAACCATAGTCTGATCTAGTCTGATCTATATTGTTATATGTCTGACTTTAAATTTATTGATAGTTGTGTCTTGAGTTTGTCCTATATATCTTATGATATTTTTGTGCATGATTATTCTAGATATGTATTTGTGCTAACCTATTTGTTGATAAGTTCTAGGGTTTGTAACTAAGCCCTAGTAGAAGTTTGATGTTCTAAGGACATGATGTGACGATATGATAAGATCTGAGATTTACAAAAGCATTGGTCATATTGATTGCATTGTGATTGGTTGACATCTAATACTTAGTGTCTCATGTATGGAATCTAGGGTTTTTCATTAAATTCTAGTAGAAGTCTAACATATGAATTCTAAAGTTGTTGGATGAATTATAGAAATCTACTTGTTTGAATTGATTATAGGGTTTGCAATATATTATAGTAGATTATGTCATATCTCTGGAAGAAATATTGAGACCCTAGATATAATGAGACTGATATCTTGTGATCTAGGGGTTATAACCTAAACCCGAGCCAGAAGTTGAAGTATAAAAGTATGTGTTTCTTGTTCATTATGAACATAACTAAGTTTTGGTATTTGATGTCTAAAGTCTAATGCTTTCATTATTGTATGATTTTGATATAGTTAAATTCACACTTCTATATATGTATTTGGTTGTACTTTCTATATAAGTTGTGTTGGTACATAATATTCAAGATGATGAAGATATTTGTAAGTAAATTTGATTTAGTTGATAAAGCATGATAAAGGAAGTTGTATGAATGATGGAAGCCATGAAATATTCAATGATGTCATAAAAATAAGTTTATCTCACTAAGTTAAGAAGGAGTCAAGATAAAAGGAAGGATATCTCTCAAGTTCAGAGGGAGGGCATATTATAGCCACGAAGGATACCTTGAAGAAGAAATTGGAGAATGAATATTAAGGTGTTGTTGAAAGAAAGAAAAGCAGGATTTGGTTGTTGCATGTGAAATAGGAAAGGAAGATGATTGATTGAGGAAACCCTTTTCAATATTTTTTTGGGAAGCTTCTAAGTCCTACCAAGATAAATTGTGAAGCAACATTAGGAAGTCAAAAGACCCCAAAGATTTGTGTTTACTCATGAGTATTTGAAAATTTGTTACTGATTGGGGTTATGATTGTTTAGGTGAATATCTTGGAGTTTTGAAAAACATGCTTGAGGTTAGAGATATTTGATGTGTTGAGGCATTGAGTGTGTAAAATTCATGGGAGCACATATGGCTGGCATATGTGTTGATGTCTAGATCCCGAAGTAGTATTGAGGGTAGCATTGGTCATAGAGCTCTAACCTTTCATTACGCACCTAAATCTCTGGGTTGATGGTTACTAAGTAAGTCGAATGGTACTTAGAGAGGCTGAAATATTTAGTCCATCTTAGTCCCACCTGGATAGATTACACTGGTCAAGAATCTAGTCCGTGGCACCGTAAGTGCCTAAACTCTTCATGGTTCATGTGTTTTGAGACCTTCCATGTACTTGTATATGTAAGTATGAATAACTACCAAGTTAAGAGGGAGTGATAAAGAAATTAGCTAGGTTCGGTCTTCGTAATTGTATTTGAGTCATAATGAATGTATTTATCAAAAGAAAGAATTATTATTATTATTATTAATATGACTTATTAAAGCATAGGTTTCATGCTTGGGTCATCATGTTTTAGGCCAAAGTCCCCATTGAGGACTTTTAGGATTTATGCTGATTCATTAGACTCTTTGTCCATTTAAAGAGACCCTTCTTGGGATTTTGAATCATGTAAAAATATTTATTATTGAGTCAATTAAGGTATTTGTCACCTCCGCACCAAGTCGACCCAAAACAAGGTAATTCGAGTTCACCATAAGCCTATATATTGAAGTAGTTCAAATTCATTAGTAACACACTCTCACACAAAATTTTGATATCTAAGAAGGAGGTAGAAAAAGTGCGAAATTATCAGAAGAGAAGGAGAAGTGCTGGAAAGATCATGATAAAATTTTTTGGGTCATCTCTCTCTCTCACACGTGTGGATTTTCTGGTCTACCACTGGAGGGTCTAAGTGTTGCTGCTAGATTGAAACTGTTGGGTCGAAGGTGTTGTTGGTTTAACTATTGGTTCAAAGTTGTTGTTGGATCAAAGTTTTGTTGTTGCTACAAGTTCTTGCTACTAGGTGGAAGTTATTGTTGAAAAGGGTATCATCTACAGAAGGAAGAAAATGTTGACTTGGTGTGGAGAAAGTCTATGTCTAATTCAAGAGTCTTGGATTATCTCGGGAAGTTATTAAGGAAGAGTTGTTAACTGGGTTTTCCCCTAGATAGGGGTTTTTCCCTGGCTATATTTCTCCATTTGGTGTGTGCTATTGTTTTAGTAATTTCTTGATGAACTAAAGATAAAAGAGGAACATAAGAAAACATAATAATATCACAAGTAATTATCAAAATAAATAAAAATTTTCTACCTTTCTGATTTTCTAACATTCCCTTAGGGCACATGGTGTAGTCTTGAAGCCTGAAACCTTCATTTGATTTCACTCCTTCGACTCGAAGAACTATGCCCTCCTTGAGCACATGGTGCATTATGCAGCAACAACATGCAAGCTCCATTCTTCAACCGTGTGCCTTGCGCCCTCCTAGTTCCTCTTGAGTGCAGAAGCACACTAGGAAGGCTCGAAACTTGATCCATTTTTCCTTTGGTGTGCACCCATACAACCTCTTTTTTCCCTTGAGCACACAAGTGCACCTTGAACCAACAAATGATTCTCCTTTCTGCTTGGGACCTACACCCTACATCCTTGAGTTCTCTCTCTCTCTCTTACTTGAGCACACAAGAACACCTTGGAGGTCTCTTGTGAGCCTTGACCTTTCACTACCTTCAACACAGTAAAAATGAACAGTGGATCCTTCCAAAGCCAATAATGAGTTTGACTGCGCTCTCCTAATCAAGCCTTCTCCTTCCAACCCTCTCACAGGCCTATCATGAATTGATCATTCCATGAGCTATGTAGTGATAGAATAGATGTTTTAAGATTGATTTTTCTTTGTCATGAATGATTTTACTTGGTGGGAGTACCTTCCAAGCATGAAAAGGTAATGCTTAAAGAAGATAGCAAGGATAAAGCATAAAGAAATGTCTGTGGAGAAGAAGAACAAAAGGGAGTTGTCATGGAGACATGAAGCAAATCATGGACCAAAACAAAAAGAAGACATTGCATGATGACTCAAAGGATTCCAAAGCTCATACAAGACCCTTTGGAGGGTGAATATAAGAAAAAAAGTGGATCTTTCATGAAGATGAAGCATATAGCAGATCTACCATCAAGAATACAAGATGAAGTAGCAAGGAAAACAACTTGGCATTACTACCTCATCATGAAGTCCATGTCATCATTTTCAAGTTGTAAGGTGTATAAGTGTCATCATAATGGTAAATATGTTTCCATGAGTCATGCCACATCATCATGTGGAATGTAATGATGCATTTCTAATGAAAAGGACAAAATTTAATGTGTGGAAGTCTGTTGGTATCATCCTAAGCCCCTTTTTCCTTCCCAGTTTCACATCATTTATCCATACATTTTCATCATTTACCCCTCAAAATCCTTGAATATTGATTATTAATTGTTCTATAGTTATTAAATTGCATAAGAATTAATTTAGGAGTTTTATGTTCCAGAATTAGAGGTTTTTGATGACTTGACTACAGGAAGTACCCACAACCTGTAATGAGTTTACCGTTTGACATGTGGCGCAGCGGATGAGCGAGAACGAAAAGCATGGGCGAAAAGTGGAATGTCCAAGGATGGACAAACACCTATCTTCCATCCAAATCTAGCCTCCTATGCATGCGTTCAACTTCAGTCAAAGCAGGGTACTCTGGCGCATAAAAGCAGCAACATCATTGTTCTATTTTCATTTTGATTTTTGTTCTTTTTGAAACTTATGGTATGGAAACATTTTGCAAAAAGACTATGTAAAAACGCGGCAACAGCACTATGTACATTCACTGCATCGATGACATGGCTGTATGTACGCATGTGTAAATACAGTTAGTTAAATGTTTTGAAGGTTAATTAATCAGTTGTTAAAAACATTTTGCTCAGAACAGAGTTTAGTTAATACACATAACCGGTTACAGTCCCAACGTGTGTTCATTCTTTTGCATTGGTTGATTGCTGAACGGTGGTAGTCAGTATACCCTTAGGCGCGGACAGGCCCTGCGTCCTTTGTTTGGTATACTGCTCTTCGTTTTGTTACATTTCATTCAGTTTATATATATATATATGTTTTTGCACAGCGTTGTATTAGTTTCAATCTATATGCTTACACAGCGTTGTATTGGTTTCGATTTATGTATCACACAGGTTGCATCATAGTTCGATTTACATAACTGTTGATTCACATAGTATATACGCTGCAGTCATCTGAGCTTTCGATTCCTTTATGTTTTGAGTTTCATTACATGTATATGGTGTGCGCATCCGAAGGGTTTATTGTTATGTTGAATGGTCAGTACTAGGATCTGGAACGAGAATCTTGTAAGGGATTTGGTCCTTGTGTGATTTACAGATGCATGCTCATAAACTCTGCCTTATTTCACTGTCTATTCATGTTCTTTTTATATAGTTTCATAGTGTCAATATCTTGCATGCTGTGTGTGTTTTAAGCAAAGGTTTTCTGAGTGATACCTCTGTAAGGGGGTTAGAATCATTGCCACAATCATACACAATCTTTAGATTCACAGTTTGCTTTGATAGATGCATGTCTTAACCAGCATTGTAGTCAGGTACATCAGTAGGGTAATCTAGGTGTGTGAAGGATAGGCTGCATATCACGGTCTTCCGTAAAGAAGCCTTGCAATTTACCTCATAATCACCTGGGCGGTAATTCTTTATGTCTATATATTTTAGACCACGCCTCTAAGCTTACGCACCTCGGTCGATATTAAATATAGAGTCCAGTCTAGCACCCTAGCTGGAACCACTACATTTTGGCGCCGTTGCCGGGGAGGCGTACGTGAAGAATTCAAACAAAAAGGAAAAAATTTCAATACACAAAAACAACCAAAAACACAGTTAGAATCATGTTCATATATGCCTAGACTTAGGGACAATCAAGGGAGATTTGTGAAACCCCCCCACCATCTTAACACTAATCCATCATCATCAGGAGCAGACTCAACACCAACTGAGGAGGATATTCAAACATTAGCTGAGAAATTTTATTCAGGACAGCACATTACTCTTGCTGAGAGAGAAATTCTGTTTGCACATAAATCACAGCAGCAACCTTTTCCTAAATCTTCTACCCAAGGGAAAAGTAGCACCATTACCAAACAATATTCCTTTCTCTCTTTTCCACCAATAGGCACTAAGAGACCAAGCAAAATGGCTGAGGAGGGATCTGGATCAGTTCCCCGTCAAGAGGAAGAGGAATCCACTTTTAAATTCCCTATACAAGAACCACAGGAGGATGAGGAGATTAAAATGAAAAATATACCCCCATCCGTGTTACCCAATTTCTATGGTATGGCATCAGAGGATCCGGACTCATTCTTATTTGAGTTCGACATTGTGTGTCGCACTTATGGTTATACAGATGATGCTCACAGACTGAGATTGTTTCCAGCCACATTAAAGGCAGCAGCCTTGAAATGGTTTATGGGGCTAGGGGAACATGCCATAGTAGATTGGGATGGCATGAGGAGGATATTTCTGAGGAAATATCAGCCTTATTGCAGATCCAAAGACTCTAAAGATGACATCTTTAGAATGAGTCAGCAGGAGGATGAAACCTTAGAAGAATATCTAGAACGGTTTGTCTATAACTTGCAAAAATCTAAACACCGAACCATGCCTCCTGATCTAGTTCGCACAATCTTTTTGAAAGGTATCAGGGAAGAATACATGGATGATCTCAACTTAATGGGCAAAGGTGATATCTCTGCCCTACCCTTTGAAGAAATAGCTGAACTGTGTGAAAAATATTCAAGAAGTAAAGCCAAAATGGGAAAGAGGACCTTGTCATCTAGGGTCATAAAAACTGCCTCTGCTAGTGTCACCCGGGCTGAAATTGGTAATCTTTTAGAAGAGTTCAAAACAGATTTGTTGAGTACTCTAGGAAATCAAATTGATACCTTAAAAGCCAAAAAGAAACAAGAGGAAGAAGACAATATCATGGCCATTTTCTGCCCCAAGTGTCGCAAGAAGCATGCATTAAAAGACTGTCCTTTAGACAATATACAAGTATGTGCTTTCTGTACTGAGCATCATGATATATTTGACTGTCCTAAAGTTAAAATTGTGCAGAACTGTAACATGGCAGCCAGCACAGAGATGGAGAACGTGTACTACATGGGTGCAAAGCGACCATGGCAACCAAGGCAAGCACCCCAAGGTATGTTTCCTAATCAAAATATGCAATTTCCTATGAATGATCAGATGTATGCACAAAACTCATGGAATATACCTATGCCATGGCAGCATGGAAACCAATCACAAAATCAATGGAGACCATCTCAACAATATCCCCAATCCTACCATCAGTATCCTCAATCATACCCACCTTACTCACAGCCATATCAGCAGTACCCTCAGTCATATCCATCACATTCACAGCCATATCAGCAGCACCCTCAGCCAGTTGTTTATCAGCCCCAACAAACTTTGCCTGCTCCTCCACAAATAAATGTCCCACAACTTCAATTTCCAACTAATTCACCACCTCCCAGACCCACGCAAATACCTGCTCAAACTGTCCCAAATCCGAACAATAGAGCAGAGAGGCCAGCTTATAATGTAGAGGAAGGAACTTCCTACTCCACACTGCCTTTACAAAACATTAACCTGAGGTCTGGTAGGGTCCTCCAAAAGGATTCTCCAATAACAGATCAGCAAGGAGAAAACTTAGAAAAAGAAAATGAAATGACAACTCAAACACAACCAAGCAGTGAAACCAGAGACAAACAAATGCAGTCACTGCAACCACCTTTTCCGGACCGTTTGGTCCAAGTCAAACCACCATTGCCTCCACCACAATTTGATGTCTTGGATGAACTTAAAAATGTCTACATAAAAATCCCTTTGCTGCAAGCTATAAAGGACATTCCTATTTACACCAAAGCCATCAAAGATATGTGTCTAAAGAAACCTGCTAGGAAGAGGATTGATCCTCAGACCATTCATGTTCTAGGAAATTTAGCAGGCCTTATGACCAATACCATCTCCATGGAGAAGTATGTTGATCCGGGCATTCCAAAAGTGACCACCATCATTAACAACATACGGATCCCAAACACTTTGATAGATCTTGGAGCTACAATTAATGTCATGACCCTTGAAACTACCAGCTTGTGAATTTGCAACATACCACAATTGTTCTTGAACTAGCTGATAGGTCCAAAGTCATTCCTGAGGGGATTTTGGAAGATATCATTGTTTCACTGGACTCTTGGGAGTATCCGGTGGATTTCCTAGTCCTTCAACCCAAATCCAATCTAGGAGGACATCCTATCATTCTAGGCAGACTATGGTTAGCGACTACAGATGCATTTATTGGATGCCGATCAGGTAACATGATTATCTCTAGAGGGACCGAAAGGAAACAGCTCACCCTCTATCCATCAGCACAATCACCTGCAGTCACACATAACTTGTGGCTTGATGACAAATTTAATGACAAAGAGGAGGTACAATCTGTTTTTAGCATTGACCAGATCTATGATTTCCATGAAGATAATACTGATTTGGTAGAATTATTTCTATCACAGCCTGATATATCTGAAAACTTGAGAAATGAACAGTATAATGCTGCAGATGTACTTCTAGCTCAAAACTTTCAAGAAACATGCACTATCCACTCCTTGCAGTCTACATTTCATGACATCTTTCCAGTTCAATCCATCACCAATACTCAGAGTCAAGTCATAGAGATCAGTCCAGGCAAAACTTTAAACATAGGCAACCACCTTGACTCAACTCAACAAGAAAAATTGATTAGACTCTTGACAAAGTACCAAAAAGCCTTTGCATGGGATTACACTGACATGCATGGGATTCACCCCGACACATGCACTCACCACATTTACACTGATAGCACCATTAAACCGGTGAGGCAACCACAATGAAGAATGAACCCCATGCTCCAAGACATTGTCAGAGAAGAGTTGCAAAAACTCTTGAGAGTCAACTTTATATATCCTATTTCTGACAGTCAGTGGGTATCCCCATTGGTTATTGTGCCTAAGAAGAATGGCAAGTGGCGTATCTGTGTTGACTACAGACAGCTGAACAAAGCCACACTCAAAGACTACTTCCCACTGCCATTCATTGACTAAGTGTTAGACACCCTAGCCGGCAAATCATCGTTTTCCTTTCTTGACGGTTTCAGTGGCTACAACCAGATCCGGATTGCCTCTGAAGACCAGGACAAAACCACCTTCACCTGTCCTTGGGGCACCTATGCCTACAATGTTTTGCCATTTGGACTTTGTAACGCTCCAGCTACATTTCAGCGAGCTGTGTTAGCTATCTTTGCTGATTTGATTCATGATTGTGTTGAAGTGTATATGGATGATTTTTCAATATATGGCAATTCTTTTGAACATGCATTAGAAAATCTAGAAAGAGTTTTGACAAGGTGTATTGAAGCTAACCTGTCCCTCAGCAACGAAAAGTGCTTCATGATGCTAAATGAAGGGATAGTGTTGGGCCATTATATCTCTTTTCAAGGCATCCAGGTTGACCCAGCCAAGATACAGATTATTGCCGATTTGCCTATTCCACAGAACCAGAGAGAGGTAAGAAGTTTTCTTGGGTATGCTAGCTATTACCGCAGATTCATTGAACATTTTCGCAAGATAGCCTTACCTTTGTTTAAACTTCTTGCCAAAGATGTACTTTTTAATTGGATTGAGAACTGCCAACATGCATTTGAACAACTTAAGAAGAAACTATCTACTGCACCAGTCCTGAGAGGGCCTAATTGGAGTTTACCATTTCATATTTTTACCGATGCATCTGACACTGCCATAGGTGCATGCTTAGGCCAAAAAGAAGAATCTTGTACATATGCAATTTATTTCATTAGTAAAAATCTCACACCTACCGAGCTTAACTATACAGTTACAGAAAAGGAAACACTTGCCATCATTTATGCTGTGAACAAATTTCGCCATTACATAACTGGTTATGAAGTCTTTGTACATACTGATCACTCTGCCATTCGACATCTCATGAATAAACCAATAACTAGTGGCAGAGTTACCAGATGGTTACTATTGCTGCAGGAATTTAACATCACAGTGCTAGATAGACCAGGCAAAGAAAACCAGGTGGCAGATTTCCTCTCTAGACTGAAAAATCCAGGTGAGATTGTTCCTGTTGAGGACTCTTTTCCGGATGAGCACTTATTCGCAATTTCCATAGTAACTCCTTGGTTTGCTGATTTAGCTAATTACTTGTCTACAGGTAGGACACCTCCACATTTCACTGCAAAGGAAAGGAAAAGACTGATCAAACAAAGTGTTAGATATTCATGGCTCAATGGCGATCTCTTTTACACTGGTTTTGATATGATCATTAGGAGATGTGTCCGAAATGATGAGGTAATTGACATTTTAAAATCTTGCCATGATGAACCGTGTGGTGGGCATTTTGCAGCGAAGCGGACAGCCTTCAAAGTTCTTACTCTTGGATACTATTGGCCATCCATTTTCAAGGATGCCAAGAAGTATGTAAAGAGTTGTGACAGCTGCCAAAGGATGGGCAGACCCACAGCTACGGATCAGATGCCCCTTCAGCCCCAAGTTCACTTAGAACCATTTGATAAGTGGGCTCTGGACTTCATAGGACCGATAAACCCAGCCTCTAATGGTAAGAAGTACATCTTAGTGTGTACTGATTATGTCACAAAGTGGGCAGAAGCAAAAGCACTGGTAAGAGCAACCGAACACACAGTAGTCAGTTTCCTTTTTGAGGAGATCTTTGTGAGGTATGGAGTGCCAAGAGAAATTGTCACTGATCAAGGTACCCAATTCACCTCCAAGCTCATGAAGGACATCACAGACAAGTACCAGATAAAGCATAGGAAAAGTACCCCCTACCATCCACAGGCCAATGGGCAGGTGGAATCAACCAACAAGACTTTGGAGGGGATCATTACCAAAACTGTTGCAATGAACCGCAAAAACTGGGAGGAAAAGCTCAAGGAGGCACTCTGGGCTTACCGGATTACTTGGAAAGATACCACCGGATTTACACCATACCAGTTGGTGTACGGTAAGGATGTCATGCTTCCTATTGAATTCCAAATTCACACTTTTAAATTAGCTGCAGATTTACTAATTGATTTGGATCAAGCACAGAAAGAGAGAATCCAGCAGTTGAACCAGCTGGATGAGATGAGGCAACAAGCAGAACAAACCACCACCCTCATGCAAAAGCACAGGAAGCAATGGCATGATTCACACATTAAGAAGAAGCACTTCAAAGAAGGTGACTGGGCTCTGCTTTTTGATTCAAAATTCAAGGATCATAAAGCTAAGTTCACCACCCATTGGATGGGCCCTTATGAAATCGTTCAGGCTTATGACAATGGATCAGTAAAACTCCAAACTATTGATGGCAAAGGTCATTATTTCACAGTCAATGGTCATCGCCTGAAGCTGTACAACAAGCCCATCAACAAACAAGATTTTCTCAATACATTATCTTAGCAAGAAGAGGTTGAGGTACTGCAGCCCTTAGCTGCAGTATCACTGCCTTAGTTTCATTTTCTTTCAATTTCAAAATCAAGAAAAAAAAAAAAAAAAAAAATTAAATAAAACAAAAAACTCAAAAAAAAAAAAAATAAAAATAAAAAAAAATAATGGGTTAGCTGTGAAAACCAGTATCTGGCACAATCTAACCCCGAATTCCTATCTGAAAACCAATTTATTGGCGGGTATGAATTCTATTTCTGTTGTTTATTGTTTCATTTCTCAGTTGCATCATGACTTGAGGACAAGTCAAACTTTCAGTCGGGGAGAGGGAGACATCTGTTCTGTTACTTTTATCTCTCCCTTGTAAATTCTTCAGATTTCTTATTCTATATTTCACTGTAAATTTCCAACAGCAGCTTGTTACCAGCATTCTAGACTTTAACAAATAAGCTGTTCTGTCATGATTTTCAGAGGGACCTGTTTTGTTCAGACACCTATGCTATCAACACCATCAGTGTAATGGGACCTGTTTAAGATATTCAGAAGGGACCTGTTTTAAGCAATTGACACCTGTTTGAGACATTCCAGCCAGCAGTAGGGACCTGTTTAAAACATTCAGTTGGGACCTGTTAAAAATTTCTTGACATCAAAGGCTACTTCAACAGACTTCCACCAACACTCCAGCAAATTGCAAGCTCAGTAAACTTGTAATAATACAAAGAGCTGCATGAACATCTTCAGTTGTTCAAGGGACCTGTTACAGTTTTCTCAAGGGACCTGTATCTTCAAATCTTCCTAAGGAACCTATTGCATCTTCAGTTTTCACAAGGGACCTATTACATTTTCAGTCTTCAAAAAGGGACCTGTTATATCTTCAAAACTTTTCTCAAAGGACTTGTGTATTCAACCTCCCTCAGAGGACCTGTCAAAAGAACAGTCAAAAGGATTAGCAATTCAGCATGTCAAATGATCAACAAAGGAGTAATGTATTTCTATTCTTGGGCATTTAATTTCCTAGATTAGTTTTAATGTAATTTTGGTGACTATAAGCTGTTGTAATTAATTTCAAGGACACCTTCATACGGGTAGAGTTACAACGTAAAAGGAGTGAAGCAAGGAACGCCGAGGCGATTGTTACCATTTGAGTGGGGTTACAAAGTGAAAATTTGAACAAAGAGCGCAGAGGAAAGTATCACTGTTTGGGGTCGGTTTACACAGTGAAACCGGTGAGCACCGAGAAGGGAAGCATCACCATTCTACTTCTAACACCCACAGCAGTCATATCGACCAGCTAAGCACCATAATTGAAGATTGAAGGAAGCTACATATACCAGGTAACCGACTTGACATCTCTGTGTTTAAATTCTAAAAGTGTAGACAGAGAAGGGTTAGAGGCATAACTCTCTGCCATCACCATGACTAATAGAGTTGAACCTAGTACATTCGATAGCTCACAGTACCATAACGATTGCATTGAGATTCTTCAAGAAGCACAGTGGTTACCTTTTCTGGAAAAATTCCATGGGAGCAATGAAGAAGTCACAAAACAATTTGCCTTTACCTTCAATGGAGAAAAGGCCCTAATAGGCACCTTCTCCTTCAGAATCTCAGAGGATACCATAGCTCAGGCAATTGGACTCAGCTTTGAGGGAGAAAAGTACTTTAAAACTAAACAATTCAAGGAGAAATCATGGACACAGTTCATGTCCAGGTCTAGAGTTTCCTCAGTAAACTGGAAAAAGGGAGTTCCAAGAAGCTGGTTAGTTCATCCTTGGGATGAAATGGTCTACATTATCCAAAAGTTTATAACATGTGAAGGTAGATACAACATTGTTTATCTCTATCACATCAAGCTACTCCTCCATCTAAAGAAACAATGTGTAATCAGTGTGCCATATTTTCTGCTGCAAAGTTTAACAAAGATGGCCAAAACTATCCAGAAACAAAAAGGGAATGAGGACAAAAGTCTATACCATTTTGGCCTGATTAAAATCCTCATTGAACATGAGTTGCAGAAGCGAGGGAAGCCATGGAAAGAATTCTTAACTGACAACCAGATCAGAGATGAGGAGGAAAAAGAAGAGCTGCAAGAAGATTCTGGGTTTATGAAGGATATAGATGAGGAAATTCCAGTGTCCAAGGCCAGCAGAGCACCTCAACCAGAGGGCAGCATAAGGACCAGAAACATGCAAAAAGAGGATGTCAAGAGAGCTGAGAAAGACAAAATCTTCACCACCTACTCCCGAAGATCAAGGAGGACATCAAAAACTCAGCTGCAAGAAGACCAATTTGAATCTCCTGCCCCTGCCCATTTGGATGTTGAAAGTGGTGATCATTCACCACCAGCACCAGAAGTTGACATAGAGGTGGAAAGCCATAACCAGCAGGAGAAATGTTCACCACCTCCTACCAAGAGACAAAAGAAGTTAGAAAAGAAAATTGAGGAATTAAAAGAAGAGCTCATGGAAGCTAACATGTTGGAAAAGGTTATCAAAAGAGAAAATGAACTGCTCAGGGCACAAAGCAAAGAAGTACAGAAGACAAATGAAAAGCTAAAGGAAAGGATGAGTGAGTTAGAGACTGAGCAATCTGAGATTTCCAACTGGGCCACTAAATGGTACAACCAGAAAAAGGCTCTTAAAGAGAAATATAAAAAGCTGAAGCAAGAACTCAAGGGACAGAAGGATCAACAGGTGGAGAAGAATGTAGATACCCTGCTCAAGGCAGCAGAGATCCATGCAGGCACAGAGTTCAAAGGGAGTACCTCTGGGGTAGCATGAGGACATGCTAAGTCCTTAAGTCGGGGAGAGATGTTGGTATCATCCTAAGCCCCTTTTTCCTTCCCAGTTTCACATCATTTATCCATACATTTTCATCATTTACCCCTCAAAATCCTTGAATATTGATTATTAATTGTTCTATAGTTATTAAATTGCATAAGAATTAATTTAGGAGTTTTATGTTCCAGAATTAGAGGTTTTTGATGACTTGACTACAGGAAGTACCCACAACCTGTAATGAGTTTACCGTTTGACATGTGGCGCAGCGGATGAGCGAGAACGAAAAGCATGGGCGAGAAGTGGAATGTCCAAGGATGGACAAACACCTATCTTCCATCCAAATCGAGCCTCCTATGCATGCGGTCAACTTCAGTCAAAGCAGGGTACTCTGGCGCATAAAAGCAGCAACAGCATTGTTCTATTTTCATTTTGATTTTTGTTCTTTTTGAAACTTATGGTATGGAAACATTTTGCAAAAAGACTATGTAAAAACGCGGCAACAGCACTATGTACATTCACTGCATCGATGACATGGCTGTATGTACGCATGTGTAAATACAGTTAGTTAAATGTTTTGAAGGTTAATTAATCAGTTGTTAAAAACATTTTGCTCAGAACAGAGTTTAGTTAATACACAGAACCGGTTACAGTCCCAACGTGTGTTCACTCTTTTGCATTGGTTGATTGCTGAACGGTGGTAGTCAGTATACCCTTAGGCGCGGACGGGCCCTGCGTCCTTTGTTTGGTATACTGCTCTTCGTTTTGTTACATTTCATTCAGTTTATATATATATATATATATGTTTGCACAACGTTGTATTAGTTTCAATCTATATGCTTACACAGCGTTGTATTGGTTTCGATTTATGTATCACACAGGTTGCATCATAGTTCGATTTACATAACTGTTGATTCACATAGTATATACGCTGCAGTCATCTGAGCTTTCGATTCCTTTATGTTTTGAGTTTCATTACATGTATATGGTGTGCGCATCCGAAGGGTTTATTGTTATGTTGAATGGTCAGTACTAGGATCTGGAACGAGAATCTTGTAAGGGATTTGGTCCTTGTGTGATTTACAGATGCATGCTCATAAACTCTGCCTTATTTCACTGTCTATTCATGTTCTTTTTATATAGTTTCATAGTGTCAATATCTTGCATGCTGTGTGTGTTTTAAGCAAAGGTTTTCTGAGTGATACCTCTGTAAGGGGGTTAGAATCATTGCCACAATCATACACAGTCTTTAGATTCACAGTTTGCTTTGATAGATGCATGTCATAACCAGCATTGTAGTCAGGTACATCAGTAGGGTAATCTAGGTGTGTGAAGGATAGGCTGCATATCACGGTCTTCCGTAAAGAAGCCTTGCAATTTACCTCATAATCACCTGGGCGGTAATTCTTTATGTCTATATATTTTAGACCACGCCTCTAAGCTTACGCACCTCGGTCGATATTAAATATAGAGTCCAGTCTAGCACCCTAGCTAGAACCACTACAAAGTCTAAGAGTCATATGTGGAATTTGAAAATCCACTTAGTCATATATGGACAAAAGTCACATAGAGAAGTCCAAAGGTTATTTAGAAGTTCAAGTGTTGTTTAGAAGTTCAAAGGACACATTAGAAGTTCAAGAGTCATGAGGGTAAACGAAGAGTCAAGAGGAGATGAAAGTTCATTCCTCTTGTTATAAAATCAACCTCATAACTCAAGAAATAGGGATTTTGGAGGCTTAAGTTTTGGAGAGTTAGTCTTGGCTTCTCTATTTGGCATAGAAGAGAATAACTATTCTTTGTAGAAGTAATAAGTGACTTAACGTTCCACTACTGGAACTAGTGCCTCGTCATTGTAACTATGTACTTGTATCTTTCACCTAATTGAAATTCAATGAGCCAACACATTTTCATGCATGTATTGTGATTGTTTTAGGACTATTCTTGGGATGTTTACGGTATATGTTGTGTTCATATGCACTGGAGAAATCAAACTATTTTGGTGGCTTTGGTACTTATCTTGTTGAATTTGTGTTGTATTCACTTTAATAATCGTTATGTGAACTATTTTTTTAACGAATATTTTCGTGCTCTCATGTGTCCCTCTTAGGTTAGTACTATTACTTCCTTCTAGAGACTCACTCTCGTCTCCCGTTCGTGAAGCTCTCCTTTTACACATTGAAATAAGTGTTTCTCCATGTCAACTTACTTACTTGTTCAAGGTTTATGTACATGATGGGCCTTTAAATTAGACACAAATTAAGGCCCATGCCTCTAAATTAAAACATAAATTAAGGCCTATGACCATCCTTCAGCACATTAAACTTCTCTTTCTGCATTAGATAATTTATTTTTAACTTTAATATATTCATTAGGAGGTTTATGAATAATTGGATATTTGTGCCTAATATTATTTATTTTTGTGGAATATTATGAGAATATTGGGTAGATTATGAAGATTTTGAGGAGGAGAGGATCAATAATAAATAATAAATCAACAAGATATTATGGAATTATGGCACAAATTATGGAACTCCAATGATTGAGAAAATCTAGGAATGTGTTCCACTAATCAAGGGACCAGATTCACTAATCAAGAGATTTTGGTGGGGAAAGCTTCCTCCATTCATAGGGAATGATTCCTAATCATTTTGTATAAGTACCAAGTCGAATTTGCCTCTAGGGAGAGATTTTCATTAGTGTTATTATGGAGAGAGCTTGTATTTTTGCAGCTCCATTGTATTTTCTTGCAGGGATGTAATTCTATTGATGAAAATAATGAAGATTGGTGTCATGTTCAGCTTCTAAATCTTATTCTCCTCCATAGGTCTCTAATTTTCCTTGGGCTTGGCCATCCCAGGAACCTCAGAACCCTTTTGTATCATTTTCTTTCATTCTTTTCATTGCTTATTCACATGCATCTCTAGTTTTTATTTCTTTCTACTTCTACATTTAGTATTAATGATTTCTTGTTGTAGGATTGAGTTAAATGGTTAATGAAAGTTCTTTTGCAGGATCACAAGCATTATTTCATCCTTGGAAAATATTTGGAAGTTCATATTAATCATTGAGCTGCTTGGATTAGTCTTCTTATTTCCAAATCTAGATTGTTGGACCTCCTTTTTAGCAAATAATAGTAAATTTCTAATATTTTTTAGAGCATGATAATGAGCTTCAATTGAGTTTATTCCACTTGCATTAGATCAAAAAAAAATCTAGTTCATAACAAAAATTTCCCCATTGCATTTTAACTTGATTTGGTTAGGCCTTTTTTAGATTTACTAGTTCACTAGTTCTCGAATTTCTAGATTTTCAACTAGTAATGTTTTTTTATTTTTTTTGCATGGGTTAACAGAGGCATCTTTGAGTGATTCCACTTGGAATAGGGACCTAAGAAATCCTAGTTAATAAAAAAATTGTCTCATCCAATTTGGATTTGATTTTCTTGGTCATTAAACCCTCACCAATTTCATCATTTCACAAGGAAACTTCTCCAGGATTTTTGAGCAAATCCATCCATCTCCCAACTTTGGTTTTGAGTTCTAAGTGATCCTAGGAATTTTCTCACTCCATTACATCCACCAAACACTTTCCCTAGGCCTTCCATCACCTCCAGCACCCATCGTTTTTCTCTCGGCTATATCCTGTAGGTTTACAGGGGATCCTGTAGATTTTTAGTACATCGTGTAGGTTTTCCTGTAGTGGCCTGTTTTGAGGCCAAATTGAGGGAAAACCTCCAGGAAGTCACACAAGGTCACCTAAGGGTCTTCCAAGCCTTCCAACAATCCACCATCATCTCCAAGCCACCTGCCACATCACTAAAAGAGATTAGCTTTCACACTCTCACATGAAAAAAAGACAAAAAGAAAAACATATTTATTTTATTCATTTACATGCATATCAGTAGAAGGTTTGATGGTTTAAATATGCATGCTTAGGATAGTAGTATTGCATACATGTTAACTTAGAACTATTTTGAAGCAAAGCCTCTTAACAGTTAGTTAGAAAATGGTGTATTTTAGCATTTGACTTTAGTCTCTTTTCTTGTACTTTCTTTCTCTCAATAGGTTAAGGTTCTAGTTCGAACATTTCATTTTCTACAATTAGTTTAGGATTTGACTTCAATACATGCACTCCATTACATCATGATAGCAAAGTAAGGACACATTGTATTCTGCACATATAGTGTCGATACCTCTTAAGTTTGTACGAACCCCGGGTTGACAATTAAAGTCGGTAGCCTTGGGAGTTGCGTCATTCTTGTTGCAATATTGAGGCTCATCACTTTTTGGTGCCGTTGCCGGGGAGGTGTCAAAGTATGCATTGTTCTCTTCCCTAGTTGATTCATTTCTTTTTACATTTTGCAAAAACAAAAAAATAATTGCATTAGGCATATTTAATTTCAAAAATAGAAAAGTGCATTGCGTTAGTGTTTTCATTCAATCATAAAAAAATAAAATCTCCAACACCAACCCACCCCACCATTTGATCACGTGGTGCAGTAAGACCCACATCACCATTCACTTTTGCAGGTAGAAGAAGAAGATGGCAAAGAACGTAGAAGAAATGGATGGAGATGATGGCAATGAGGAAGATCCTCTTGGATTTCCTATTCAAGATATTGATGGTAGTGTGCACATGAAGAATATCTTTCCATCTTTTCTTCCAAAATTTCATGGTCTAAGGTCAGAGGATCCAGAAACGTTTCTCTTTGAATTTGAAATTGTTTGTAGATCTTATGGTTACTTATTAAAAACTCAAAAATTGAGATTATTTTCGGCAACATTGAAGGATAGAGCTCTTAAATGGTTCATGAGTTTAGGGACTAATTCAATAAGATCATGGAATGATATGCAAAAGATATTTATAGAAAAATATAAAGTTAATGATCTTCAATAAGAAATCTTTAGAATGAATCAAAGAGAAGATGAGAGTCTAGAGGATCTAATAGGGAGGTTCATGTATAATGTTAAGAGGGGAAAACTACATCATTTCGGATCCAAAACACTAAAAACTCTCTTAGAACAATTAGGGATGAATGGATTAATCTCCTTGATCTTGTGAGTAGAGTTGATGTATACCAATTATCATTTGAAGAAATTTTTGAAACATGCAAACACATATCAAGAGGAAAAACAAGAGTAGGTAAATCAACATCAAGATTGGTAAGTCAAGCTAAACTTGGAAATTTGTTTGATGATTTTAAAACAGAAATTCTTAGCAATCTAACAAAACAAGTAGAAATGTTAAGAATGAAAGATGAAGGAAAATAAAATGTTGATATTTGTGTTGCAGAATCACACAATGTTAAACATTGTCCATTATTACCAAGGTTGAAGGAAGTTTACCAAGAGGAAAATGGAACAAGTCAATTGCAAATGCAACTATGTTATGTAGCTCCAAGAGGACCATGGCAGCCTATTCAGCATGATATGATGCAAGATCCTAATTCACAATTTCAAGGTTATGCATATCCACCTCAAAGTAATTGGAACACACCCTTTCCTTAGAAACATTGGCCATATCAACCCCAAAACCAATCTTGGCAACAAGGTTGGCAAGGAACTTATGGGAGCCATCCATAATATCCTCAGTATTTTCCTCAATATCCTCCATACCCAACTCCATGTTATCCTTACCATTCACCTCCACCACAACTCCATCCACATCCATCTCAAATATAGACTCCCACTCAAATACCTGTACCACCATTTCCAAACCCACACATTGAAGTAGCTCATCCCACTTACAATACTGAGGTACAACACTTCCAAACATTTGCTCTTGAGATCAATGGTATTCACCATAGCTCAGGAAGAGTATTGAAAAAGAGAGATTATCTTGATATCATTGAAGGACCACTTCCAGAAGAAGAATATTCAAATGAGAAGACCATAGAATCATGGGATGCACTTGATGAAGAGCAGACATCAAAATCAGAGATCGAGAGAGCTCCCTCATGTATTCAAGAGAACAATCAGCAAAAAGAGGAAGATTTGAAGGTCACAGTAGAAGAAGACATGAAGAATGATCCAGATCAGCAAAATGACCAGGGACATCACAACTATATTTAAATATGGTTCCAAACAGTGACTAAGTTGCAACATCACTCTCTTCCTCAACTATGTTTGATCCTTTCAAAGTCAAATCATTTGGTCTCTGAAATCCAACTACATGTCAAAGCATACATTTCAAGCTTACACATCATTTTTTCTGTCATCTTGATGTGCACATCGCTCCATTGGAAGTATTATTATACTTGAAAGTCATTTTGTTTTTCAAGTAGGGTAGGGTAGAAGAAAATAAAACATGAAAAAAAAGAAATCTCAGGTGAAAATCTCTTTGGGGGCACCTTATATTGTCTCATTGATTGAAAAAATCCATGAGGCGATGAATGGGTTGAAAAAAAAAAGAAAAAAGAAAAAGAAAAGATCCTAGGTGAAAACCTCCTTTGAGGCGCCTATGCAGACCTACTAGTTGAAAACCTCATTGAGGCGGCTAGTAGGCCTAGAAGAAAAGAAAAGAAGAAAAAATAAAAGAAATATTTACTCCATGCATCTCTTTGATGAATGCATGTACTCTCCAACATCTGCAAGCAACAAGAACAAGTTGGTACCAAAAGGAAAATTGGTCAAGCCTAGTCAAAAGAAGTCAAATTTTGACTTTCTCCTCCTTTGCTCAAATTCTCCAACAAGGCCAAGGCCATGCCAAACCATCACCCTCATCTATTTTCACCATCCACCCATCATTCTCAAACTTCTACCATTCAATTTGCTTGTTTTCATAAAAAACTACAGGATGCTCTGTTTTACTACAGGATACAAAAATACATAGAGCAGAAATTTGTTTTTGCCATAACTTGAAAACCATGCATCCATTTGCCAAGTTGTTTCAGGGGGGGTGCATATGGATGATGGTAAGATGCTATTACACCCCAATAATTAAATAAGTGCCTAAGCACAATTCTATTAACAAAATAAATAAAGGGTGAAAAAAGAGAAAGGCTTCTTACATAGAGAGGTGAAACAAGTAATTTTGCCGAGGTATTGTTCAAGCGCGTTGATAGAAAACCGATTCGTATGTTCATGTAGTGACTCCATTGAGGTACTATATAGGCCTCCTAGCAACAGAGCAACACCAGGGATAAAAACTCATACTCTGATTATCTTAAACTCAAAGTTATATATTACCCTTTCTTAGATCGAAACAATTGTGTTTTGGTAAGCCTTGATATGTGTTCATGTTATGAAACCAGCTCACAAAAAGATGGAAAAGAGAGATCCACACCTTAGAATTCAGCCTCTTCGAGGGGGCAACCTCCTTTACATTACATAAATGAACAATTCTTGGATGATACAAATGACAAAACCTCCTTTCTATATATAGGAGTCTAAGGAGTCACAATATAATCCAGCCGACCTAACAATAATAATATAAAGCCATAAAAATAACAATAGAGGGATTCTATGGGGCACAGAAATAACAATATGGGGGTAATAGGGGCACAACAATATAAATAAGGGGTATAACTACAATAGTAATGGGGTAATCACTAGTATTATAGGGACCCAACATGCCCCTCTCCTTCAAAAAAGTGTTGTCCTCAACGCTTGAGTAGTTCTGGATACTTCTGCATAAAATTCTCATCCTCCCATGTGGAATCTTCAGCGGATAAGTTCTTCCACTTGATAAGATACTCTGAAATTGATCGATTTCGTAGCTGTCGAGTTCTTGTTTCTGTGACTGCTTCCGGTTCCAATATAATTTTTCCTTCCTCATCAAGTTCTGGCAATATTGTTTGAATTGGGAGCTTGTCACCTATAACCTTCTTTAAACATGAAACATGGAAAACTGGGTGCAATCGAGAAGCTGAAGGAAGCTCCAATTTGTATGCCATAGTACCAATCTTTTGCAACACCTTGTACGGACCATAATACTTTGGTGATAATTTATTATCCTTCTTAGCTTGCTTTAGGGACATTTGCTTATATGGTTGTAGCCGTAGGAATACCCAATCACCTACATCAAAACTTCTTTCACTGCGATGTTGATCTGCCTGTTGTTTCATTCTATTTTGTGCCAACACGAGGTTATCCTTTAAGAGTTGGAGGACTTGTTGTTGATGTTCGATGTGATGTTCCACTGCCTGAACCTTAGAATTTTCTCTTAAATATGATGTGATGGATGGTGGTTGATACCCATAAAGTGCCATAAATGGGGTCATTTTTGTTGCTGTATGGAAGGAAGTGTTATACCACCATTCAGCCAGAGGCAACCATTTGACCCATTGTGTCTGTTTATCAGATACAAAGCAACGAAGATATCCTTCCAAACATTTGTTTACTATCTCAGTTTGCCCATCAGATTGAGGATGATAAGATGAGCTATGAGCTAACTGAGTACCAAGACAAGAAAATAATTCTGTCCAAAAATTTCCAGTGAAAATGGGATCTCTGTCACTTACAATAATCTTTGGGTTTCCATGTAGCTTTTGAACTGTTTCCATAAATGCAGTAGAAACTGTACTGGCTTTAAATGGATGTGATAATGCACAAAAGTGTGCATACTTGGTAAGTCTGTCAACTACCACCATGATGACACTCTTTCCCTCAGACTTGGGTAAACCTGTGATAAAATCCATTGAAACCTCCTCCCAACGTTGGCTTGGAATGGATAAAGGTTGTAATAGACCCGGTGTCTTAATTGTTTCAACTTTATTTTGCTGGCAAACCAAACATTCCGCCACAAACTTTTGAATATCTGATTTAAGGCCATCCCAAAAAAATTCCTTCTTAACCCTGTGGTAAGTTTTTAAAAATCCTGAGTGCCCTCCTAAGGGAGAAGTGTGCAATTCCATAAGAATCTTTTGTTTTAGCTGGGAATTCTTACAGAGGTATAAGCGATCTTTGTACCATAACGAATCATTTTGCCAGCTAAATGTATCAGAAGTACTGGAATCTTGTTGTAGCTTTCGAATAAGTGCCCACACTTCTTCGTCATTCTTCCATTCCTCCCTTGCTTCGTTTATCCAATCTGGTTGGATAATAGAAATGGCACACAACAATGCTTCCACATCCTCATCCTTTCTTGAGAGTGCATCTGCCACCACATTTTGCTTCCCTTTTTTGTAGATGATTTCAAAGTCATAACCCAACATCTTTGTGACCCACTTTTGTTGCTCTTCAGAGGATAATCTTTGTTCTAAAAAGTATTTAAGGCTATCATGATCCGTTTTTACCTTGAAGTGTCTTCCCATTAGGTAGGGTCGCCATTTCTTAAGTGCATGGAGTATTGCCAACATTTCCTTCTCATAAATAGCTTTGCTTAAAAACTTTCCCTTGATTGGACGACTTTCAAAAGCAATGGGTCTTTCATCTTGCATTAGAACAACACCAATTCCATTTCCTGAAGCATCACATTCCACAATAAAGGTTTTTGTGAAGTTCAGTGTAGCTAAGACCGGTGCTTGGCACATTGCCTCTTTAAGATGTTCAAAGGCCTTTGTTGCTTCCGAAGTCCATGAAAATGAATCTTTCTTCAATAATGTTGTTAGAGGTGCTGCTATTCTCCCATAATTCTTAACAAACTTGCGATAATACCCTGTCAACCCAAGAAATCCTCGCAGATGCTTTATGGATGTGGGGATTTTCCATTCCTTAATGGCTTTAATTTTGCTAGGGTCTACCTTAACTCCTTCATGAGATACAATATGACCCAAATATTCCACCTCCTGGACTCCAAAGAAACATTTGGATCTTTTTGCATATAATTTTTTCTCCTCCAATAGTTGTAGCACCCTGTCAACATGTTCAACATGATCCTTCCAAGACTTGCTGTAGATTAGTATATCATCAAAAAATACTAACACAAATTTTCTAAGGAATGGTTTGAAAATTGAATTCATCAAACCTTGAAATGTTGAAGGTGCATTGGTAAGGCCAAAAGGCATGACCAAAAATTCATAATGACCCTCATGAGTTCTAAATGCCGTTTTTGGAATGTCTTCAATCTTCATTCTGATTTGATGATATCCCGAACGAAGATCCAACTTGGTGAAGTAAATTGATCCATGCAATTCATCCAGTAATTCATCAATAACAGGAATGGGGAACTTATCTTTAATAGTGAGCTTGTTGAGCTCCCTATAATCTGGACACATGCGCCATGATCCATCCTTCTTGTGCACCAATACTACTGGAGCTGAGAAAGAACTTTGACTCGGTTGAATTATACCAGCCTCTAGCATTTCTGCAACCATACGTTCAATTTCACTTTTTTGGACATAGGGATATCTGTACGGCCTGATGTTTGGAGGAACACTTCCTGGAATCAGATGAATAGCATGATCATGATCACGCATAGGTGGGAGACCCTTGGGAGTCTCAAATACCTTGGAATGATTGTCCAGACTTTTTGGAGATCTGGAGAAATAGATGATTCCAATGTGGAAACATCTAGCGAACATAATTGTGCAATTACACCTCTTTGCTCCTTTTTTAGAAGCTTTGTCATACCATTAGAGCTGATTATCTTTCCTGGTTTCCCTGCAATACCCCTTAATTCAACTTCCTTTCCTTCCAAGAAAATTTGATGAAAAGTTCTTGAAAATTAAAAGCTATTGTACCCAAGGATTGTAGCCATTGGACTCCTAGTACAACATCAGCACCTCCCATTGGAATGGAAAGCATTGGGCTAGTCAATACATATTCTCCCATGGATAGCTTGATATTATGGCACTTTCCAGAGCAATTTATTGTTCCTCCATTTGCAATCATCACTTGACACTCTGGTGCTGGATATAGGAAGCAATTCAATTCTTTTGCTACCCTACAATGAATAAAATTGTGGGTGCTTCCTGAATCAATCAACACTATTACCTTTTTCTTCTTGATTTGTCCTTCTATCTTGATGGTTTGAGGAGTGGTAATTCCCGCCAATGCATTACAAGATATGGTCGGATTTATTTGTTCTTCATCTAGGCTTTGTTCCTGGAATATATCCTCTTCTTTTGACCTTTCTTGCTCCTTTTCTTCTTCCTCTTCACAATCTATGTAGAATAATTTCTTCTCAGCACACTTATGACCTTTTGTGTATTTGCTATCACAATTGTAACAAAGCCCTTTTGCTCTTTTTTCTTCCAATTGTTGTGGTGTCAACCTTGTAGGTTGTGGAAGACTATGGGCAACAACACTTCCATCTTTATAGTTGTGAATGGTATGCTTCCTAGTTGCCATAATTTTGCTTTCCATTTTTCTTGCTAACCTGAATGCCTTCTCTAATGAATCAGGTTCCCAAAGGCGCACATCATGTTGGATATTATCCTTTAAAGACCCTATGAACACATCAATCCTATGCTCCTCTGGAATATCTTTTACCCTTATGTTCAATTTTTGGAACTCCTCAATGTGCTCCATTATTGAACCCTTTTGTTTGAGACTTATCAATTGGCTAAAAAAAGTGTTGCTTTTTGTATCCTCATAATGTGCTATCAATTCTTCCGTAAAAATTGCCCAAGTGATAAATTGTTTACGAGAACAAAGCCATTGATACCATACAAACTGATTTGGTTCCAAATATAAAGTTGCCATACGTACCTTTTGTGTGTTTTGCACATTATTGAGATCGAAGAATTGCTCCATCTGTAATATCCATGTGGCGGGATCCTTGCCATCAAACTTCCTCATATCGATTTTTGGAACATGGTGAGTCTTCGATCCAACATTAGAGTCTATGGAATCATGATTAACATTTCTTTTGTTCTCATCATGAGTTTCCTTTACTACCTTTTCACCATTAGTGACCCTTTCTTGTAGCAAGTTCTTCAATTCTTCCATGTCTGTCTTCAAATCTATCTTCAAATTTACCATCGAATCCTCCATCTTAGATTCCATGCCCTTTATCTTAGATTCCACGCCATTTATCTTAGATTCCACGCCATTTATCTTAGATTCAACGCCATTTATCTTAGATTCCACGCCACTTATCTTAGCTTCTGTTAGCTTTTGTGAGCGTGACATTTGTTGCACTTGTTCTTGTAATTTTGATATATCATGTAGCATTTCTTCCTCTTCTTCATGAGTCATGCTAGAGCTTTCAGGTTCCTTACTAGGTGTTTGAATTTTCTTTCCTCGGGGCATTAGTTACCGATAATAATGCTTTACTATGCCCTTTGAATTCCGTTAAACCAAGCTTAG
Source organism: Pinus tabuliformis (assembly GCA_031772625.1). NCBI lineage: Eukaryota > Viridiplantae > Streptophyta > Pinopsida > Pinales > Pinaceae > Pinus > Pinus tabuliformis. Next base: position 168,040,979 of record CM062816.1, on the reverse strand, counting down.
ATAAAAAATTAAAAAAAACTACACACCTTTTTTCACTTTATAGAAGCCTGATATTGAATCTGATGTATCTCTGTAATTTCGGATCATCTAGTTCTAAAATTACTACCTGTAGTAGCCTTCTGTGTCCTCTTTCCAATGCCACAAGTCTGAGCCAAATTGGATTCTCCAAGTAAGAGTTATGTGAAATCTCCCACAGTGACTTGCTTTTAGAATGGTTCAGTAGAGCGAACTTGTACGACGTGCCACGAGTCACTGTTTCAACCTTTGAATCTGAAACACACATACAAGAAACTAGCTTCCGTCCTCTTTCTGTACCTTATTACGAAATTTCAATCTGATCCTCAGAGAGAGAGTTATGACGCTTTTCCCCAGGTCACCTGTTTTGAATGTAATTCAGGAGTCTGCAAAAAGGCCAACTTCCTCAGATCATATCTCCGACAATATCACGCGAAAAGCTCTGAAATTCGGACCCAAGGCTCAGTGCCAATTCTTCTCAAATGGGTTTTTTTTGCGACTTCTGAAACGTCACAGAAAATAAGTTATAGCGAAAATGCCACGATGACCTGTTTGGAGTAGCGAAACCCTAGAATCCAAAGCTCTGATACCAAATGTTATGAAACCAGCTCACAAAAAGATGGAAAAGAGAGATCCACGCCTTAGAATTCAGCCTCTTCGAGGGGGAAACCTCCTTTACATTACATAAATGAACAATTCTTGGATGATACAAATGACAAAACCTCCTTTCTATATATAGGAGTCTAAGGAGTCACAATATAATCCAGCCGACCTAACAATAATAATATAAAGCCATAAAAATAACAATAGAGGGATTCTATGGGGCACAGAAATAACAATATGGGGGTAATAGGGGCACAACAATATAAATAAGGGGTATAACTACAATAGTAATGGGGTAATCACTAGTATTATAGGGACCCAACAGTTCAACTGAGTAAGGGAATGGAGGGGACTATATCTATAACCCGGTTAAGTAGGTTGTAGGAATTTACAGGGTAAGTTCCTCAGAAAGAATACCAAAAGGACACCGCTCACAACCAGATCTCAAATCAATACACCAGTATTTTTGACGTGGTTAAAACCCTCAAAGTGCAAGGAGGGAAACAGTCCACGGCCTGTCCCAACGTGGGTACTATAGGCAATTTATTAATCAAAGAATGAAAATTTACATAAGCTTCTCTCATGCACGGATTACGCGAACAATGACCCTCCATGCGCTTTAAATAGAACTCATGGACCAATCGGGTGTCAAGCCACGGATCAAGTGTCGGTAATACCGAGGTGAGAGTGAACCGTCGGATCACTACATATCGTGACCGTCGGATTGTAAGTTACAAAATGTACAACGGTAAAGAAACACACTTTACCTAACTCTAACCTAACTCTATACTAGACCAAGTTGAACTTAACTATATCCTATGTGTCGGAATATCCTAACATCCCCCCTTAAGAACAACTTGGGATAGGATTGAAGGATTTACAAATATGACACAATAGGAGAAGGAAGGAGGCACTAGAGCCTATCCCCCCTTAGTGACAACTTCCTGAACTCCAAGCATATATCGAAGTTTAGTGAACTTCGCCTCTGTGAGAGCCTTTGTGAAGATGTCTGCAACCTGATCATCTGTTGGACAATATTGCACTTCAAGAACATGGTCATGAATGAGCTTTCTGATGAAGTGCATGTGTAGTTCAATGTGTTTGCTGCGCTGATGCTGGACTGGATCTTTGCATAGCTGAATGGCACTTTGATTATCACACCAAAGTGTGGTTGGATGTTGCTGCTCAAAGCCAAACTCTGATAGGATCTGACGAAGCCACAAGGCTTCCTTACTAGCTTCCACGGCACCACGATACTCTGCTTCTGCTGACGAAAGAGAAATGGCAGCCTGTTTCTTACAAGCCCATGTAATAGGTCCTGAACCAAGAGTGAAGACATAACCGGCAGTAGACTTCCGATCATCAAGGTCACCAGCCCAATCAGAATCAGTGAAACCAACTAACAGAGGAGCTGCTTTGGCACTGTAATGAATCCCAAACTGTACTGTACCTCGAACATAACGAAGTATTCTTTTAGCTGCTTTCCAATGACTTTCACGGGGGTTTTGCATAAAACGAGCAACAAGGCCAACAACAAAGGAAAGATCAGGACGAGTATGGGTTAAATACAAGAGTTTTCCGACAAGTTGACGGTATAAGGTAGCATCAACTTCAGGAGAAGTACAAGAGACTGAAAGTTTGACTCCAGACTGAAAGGGAGAAGGGGCTGGCTTACAGTCTTCCATGTGAAAATGACGAAGAATATCACAAGCATACTTGGACTGGGAAAGGAAAATACCCTCCTGGGATTGCAAGACTTGAAGACCGAGAAAATAGTGTAAGTGTCCTAAGTCTGTCATTTCAAATTTCTTTTTAAGGCTAGACTTCACATGGTTTATAAGGTTGGGATCACTACCAGTAAGAATAAGATCATCAACATAAAGAACAAGGATGATAAGAGAGTTGCCCACTTTCTTGGTGTAGACAGTATTGTCAGAATGACACCTAGAAAAGCCAGATTCTAAAAGAAAGCTATCCATTTTGGCATACCAAGCCCGAGGAGCTTGCTTGAGGCCATAAAGGGATTTCTTAAGTCGACAAACAAGGCTGGAGTCTGTTTGTATGAAGCCAATGGGTTGTTCCATATAGATTTCTTCCTGCAAGTCCCCATGCAAGAAGGCAGATTTAACATCCATCTGATGGACTTCCCATTTTAAAGAGGCAGCAAGGGAAAGAACAAGGCGGATAGAGTTCATTTTGGCAACAGGGGAGAAGGTTTCAGTGTAGTCAATGCCTTCAACCTGTGAAAAGCCCTTAGCAACGAGACGAGCTTTATGTTTATCAACTTTCCCATCTGGTCCATACTTGGTTCTGTAAACCCATTTACATCTAACAAGTTTGCGTCCCTTTGGTAGAGGAACAAGATCCCATGTATCATTTGTCATCAATGAATGATATTCTTCATTCATAGCTGCTTCCCAATGTGGATGGCCTGAAGCTTCTGCAAAAGTGTCAGGATCATGATTTACTGGAGCTTGAGCCAGTAAAGAAGAGGCTCTTTCAAACTGAGAACGTGTACGTCGCTGATCTGTAGGATCACCGGCAAGATCACCTGCTGCATCCCGAGTAGCACGGACCCATCTTGGAAGTTGAGGATCCTGAGAAGGTGGGGGAGGATTATCATCCTCGCTTTCATCATCTGAAGAAGAAATGTTTTCAAAAGTAGAAGAGATAGGAAGAGGTGGCACATCCGCCGGACTAGGCTCGCAGGCCGATTTATTTTCATCAAATTTTACATCTCTTCTAATGATAACATTTTTGGACTTAAATGGAATAAGTCTATAACCTTTTACATCTTCAGAATATCCAACAAAAGTACATTTCTCACTCTTAGGTTCTAAAGCTTTATGCTTTTCATCTGGAATATGGGCCCATGCTTCACTTCCAAGCTTCTTCTGGAGTGATATTCTCTAGAACCTTAGTAGGAGTGCGATTGATTATATAATTTGCACAATTAATTGCTTCGGCCCAAAAACTAAGACTGAGTCCTTTAGATTGCAGCATACAATTAGCCATTTCCTTTAAGGTGCGATTTTTCCTTTCAGCTACACCATTTTGTTGTGGAGTGTATGGAACAGTATGTTGCATTTGAATTCCATTTTCGGTGCAAAAGTTGATGAATGTGTTTTTAACATATTCTCCACCATTATCAGTTCTTATCTTAAGAATTTGATGTCCAGATTGTTTTTCAACAAAGGCTTTGAAGGCCAAAAAAGTGTTAAATACTTCGCTCTTGAGTTTTAAGAAGTATACCCAAGTGCGTCTGGAGAAATCATCAATGAAAGTTAAGAAGTACTTGCAGCCAGAGAATGAAGCAACAGGAAGAGGACCACATAAATCACTGTGCACAAGCTGTAAAGGGGCTGAGGCGTGCCAAGAGGCACGTTTGTCAAAACTGTCCCGATGATGTTTTCCGAGTACACATCCGGAACAAACACCATCTCTGCAAGATACCATAGGAAGACCTGTCACCATATTTTCTTTACATAGATGCTGAAGGGAGCGATAGTTTAAGTGACCAAATCGCTCATGCCAAAGTTTGCTCACTTCATCATTATGAGCAACAAATACTGAGGGAAGATTTGATGACCCAAAGTTGTGAAACTTATACAACCTTTTGGAATCATCAGCAAGACCAGTAGCTAGAATCTGTTTAGGATCTTTTAGATCCTTGATTACAACATCATGAGGTGAAAATTCAACAATTTTACCTTCACCTGAATGAGTTATCTGATAGACAGATAGAAGGTTGCAGGATAAGGTTGGAACACATAATACATCATTAAACTGACCATTGTCTAGATGAACAGTTCCAGTCCCTACAACATTAAGAGATCTATCATCACCAATATATATATTTTTGGTGTTACAATCATTTAAAGAAGAAAACATGGCTTGGTTTTTGGCCATGTGACAAGAGGCTCCAGAATCAATGAGCCACTCATGAGAATGAGAAGAAGAAGAAGATACATTTAATGCATAACCAGACTGAGATGATTGACAATGACATGCAGAAAGTGCCATTCCGGAAGTTGAAGTTGAAGTAGGCTCCACATGGATGTTATGTTTCTTCATTGCGGCTTCCAAGGCTTCCATCTTCTTAAAGCATTTAGATTCTAAGTGGCCATCTCGATTACAAAAGTTACAATGTCTATCAGTCTTCTTCCATTTGTTTTTATTGGTCTTATCATTTTGCTGAAATGATCTTTCATTTTGAGGCTGAGATGGTTTAGGACCATTCTTTTGAGGATATGACTTCTTAGGATTCTTTGAATTTGGTTGCTGCTGGGCGGCTAACGCTTTCGTGGAAGAGTTTCCAAGATTAAGAAGACCAAGGTGTAAGAGTTTTTCTTGTTCTCTTATTAAGGAATCACAAAAGGAGTCAAAGGAAGGGGCCTTGTATTCTTGTCCTTGACAAATGAAAGCTTCCCTTGTAGAATGGAAAGTGGAAACAAATACAGAGTAGGCTGGTCCCAACTTAGTAAGGATGGAATAAATAAGGTTACCATCTTCTTTCTTAACTTTAACACCTTCCAAGAGATACCTAAGGGTCTTGAATTTGGACAAGAAATCTTCAATGCAAGAAAAATTATTAGGATCCAAAGTAAGCAGCTCATTTTCAAGTTGATGGGCTCTAATTTCATTTTTAATTCCAAAAACTTTAGCAAGTTTTTCTAATGCTTCATGAGGAGTCTCAAGGTCTGCAATGTGGAATCTAAGATCAGGAGAAATAGACATCCCTATCAAACCACGTGCTTGATCTTGTCTATTTTCCCATTTTGCCGCCTTGTCTTCATCTTTCGGTTTCTTCTCTTGGTCTGTGGCTATTCTGAAGAGACCTTTACTTCTAAGTAAATCTTCCATGTAGGCTACCCATTGGAAGTAGTTAGTGCTGTCAAGAATGACTTGGCATGGACTTTCCATTTAAAAAAAAAAACTGAAGCTGAAGATGCTGAAAGTAAGTGTTCCAATGGATAGATCTCGAAAAAATAGGCGGTTTTAAAAAAAACGGCTCTGAAAAAGGCTTCCGGATGAAGAAGTTATGGCTTTTTGAAAAAAAATTGTTGACGTTGCCGGCAAAGTGCGCGAATGTGCGGGAATGAAAAAAATCCGCCCCCACAAAATGGAGACTTGAACCCAAGACCTCTACTCTCTTAAAATAGCTTTGAACCAATTGATCTATACAAAAAATTTGAGAGAGAGAGAGAGAGAGAGAGAGAGAGAGAGAGGGGGGGGCCTTGGTTTGCGTGCTTGCCTTGAGAAAGCTCTTTTTCCCTACAAAACACAAAACACAAAACCCAACACGAATATGCAAAGAAAAACGAACCTTGCGGCTCGAAGTTAGCTTTAGCCAAAAACTAGAAATTTAAAAAAAATCTCAAAGTTAGCTTTAGCCAAGAAACTAAATATTTTTCTCAATGTTTCTGATTTTCCGAGATCACACTAAGGTGCAGGGAAAAGAGCATACGCATGAGAAAAATCCTTCCTTTCTGTTTCTGATTTGCCCAGATCGCACAGAGTCGCAGGGCAAAGAGCATACGCAGAAATGAAAGGTATAGATCCGGTTAAAAAAAAGGCTAAATAAACTGAGACCGAAATAAGCAGAGAGAAAATAACAGTAAACTGCAAAAAAAACACTGTATACCTCCCGATCTGAAAAATGACGCAGCTAGGGCTACCGGAAACCTTTTCGCGTGAAACGAAAGGGGTTCCTCACTAGGAACAGATGCTCCGAACGCAACAGAGCAGTCCTCTCGGCCCGAAAGCAGTCAGAAACAGCAGATCTAGGAAACGACAACCGCATGCAGTTCTATCGGCTTCAGATTTGGATCACCAACGGACCGGCCCTCAAATAGCTCTGATACCATGTAGGAATTTACAGGGTAAGTTCCTCAGAAAGAATACCAAAAGGACACCGCTCACAACCAGATCTCAAATCAATACACCAGTATTTTTGACGTAATTAAAACCCTCAAAGTGCAAGGAGGGAAACAGTCCACGGCTTGTCCCAACGTGGGTACTACAGGCAATTTATTAATCAAAGAATGAAAATTTACATAAGCTTCTCTCATGCACGGATTACGCGAACAATGACCCTCCATGCGCTTTAAATAGAACTCATGGACCAATCGGGTGTCAAGCCACGGATCAAGTGTCGGTAATACCGAGGTGAGAGTGAACCGTCGGATCACTACATATCGTGACCGTCGGATTGTAAGTTACAAAATGTACAACGGTAAAGAAACACACTTTACCTAACTCTAACCTAACTCTATACTAGACCAAGTTGAACTTAACTATATCCTATGTGTCGGAATATCCTAACATAGGTAAGCCAAGGTAATCCACAAGATGAATCAATACTTCATAAATATTGAGACCTCACACTTAGAGAATTAAATCTAAACAGAGAAGCTGGAGTTGTACCAGTGTGTCACCAAGTGTTGACGCTATGATCAACACCCTCCAAATTTTTTCCTACACTTGAATTTTGAAGCCTACTGAGAAACTTACAATTTTTTGATCCATAATCCCTTCATGGTTGGTTGATGTTTTATGTTTGAGTCTTCTTCTTATAAGATTCTAAGTGTCAAAGTCACTTTCCTACACATGCTCAGTCCTTAATGAATTTATAAGCAAACTTCTTGTATGCAAGCTTGAACAGGAACAACCCCATCCATCAAGACATTGTTTAAGTGATTTTCAACTCATGTCGACAGTCAATGCACACTTTCATTGATAGTCTCCCTCACTTTTATTGGAATTGTACTTTTAGTTCGTTGAGTTTTCCCAATTGTTTCTTTTGTGCCCCTTTGCCTTCACATGTGTCACTTTCATGTTTACAACCGTCACTTTTTCTTTATTCCACCTTAATAAGTGTTTTTTTTCATGTTATCTTTTCTCTGGTTGCAATATTATAACTAGAGAAATACAATGAAATATCGAAACATGAACTAACTACAATAAAATAAATAAGCATGTAATCTGAAAACTCCACAAGAATAACAAATTTAGAACACTGTTGAGAAGGAATAATAGAGCTGATCGAGTTTATTAAATATCCAATGAGAATTTGAGTACAAAATATAGTGGAATTTGTGAACCTGGGCTTGCTAAATAAAGCATGCAAAACTCAGGTGAGAATGAAGAAAACTCCACGCTAAAATGACTCACTAGTTGTACACTCTACCCAAAAAATTTATTGTTGTTGCTGCAGGAAGCAAATTGATATTTGAGGCCTCAAATCTGCTCTAAAAATTATGAAAAATTAGAGAGAGGATCCTCACACCCCCAACCAATAAGACCCATAAATTGTTTGAGCTAATTCCAGCTGACCCAGAATGCTCAAATAGTATGAAAATCCTAACTAAACTAGCAATTCACCCTACTATAAGAATGATGATTTCATACTCAAATATCACAAAAAAAAATATGAAATTTTAGCCACATACTCCTCTCACAAAACCCAGAGAAACCCATAAGATTCTTGGGCTAAATCCACCAGTCACTGAAACCAAAAAATCTGCAATTAGCCTTCACTGTGTACCGGTGAGCTACAGAGATCAATCTGGTACAAGAGTGCACAATTTCCCTGAAGGGAAACTCCTTCGAATCCTTGCAAAATTCCTTCCTCAAGCTTTAGGCCAAAATCAGCTCCAATACTCGGCAAAACACTTCTTTATCAAATCCTACAAAATAATTGGAAATCTAATCCATAATAGTTGATCCTCCAATGAGAAACTCAAATAGCCTCTATGCCCAAGGAGTGAAAAACTGAGTGAATATCTGCAATAAAGCTTTGTGGAAATCCTGAATTGGAGTCCCCAAATTACCTCACTAGGGAGACACTTGAAGTTCATTGAAATGAGGGTGGAATTTCGCTTGGAAATTCCTTGTGCTAAACACCACTTGTTGACTTGGCTAAGAAGCTCAAGAAAACTCTCCAATTCTGAAATGAAATGCAAAAAATAGAATGATCAAAATGAGGCTCTAGCTTTCCTTTTATTATTTCTTTCACTTCCTCATACCATGGTTCGATTTCTCTCACACTATGTTTTGATACCATGGTTTGCTTCTTCCCATGGTTCAATTTCCCTTTTTAGTTATCTTCACAACTTATGTTCACTTTAATTTTTGTTCTTTTCCTAAGTCCCAACCATTGCCTTTTCTCCAAAATTTATTTAATACCATAACAACTTATTTCTCCTAATTTTATTTATCTAAAAATATTTATTATTCGCAAAAATTTCAAAAATGATAATTTCCCTTAGCAAAATTATTAATTGGGGACATCATAGTCCTCGCCACCAAAATTGCTTGTCCTCAATAAATTCCTGAACAAGTGCTCTCTCTGATTGTTGATCACCATTTTAACCACTAATAATAGTAGGGTCCCAAATGTACCACTGAGTCATCCCCAATCTCAGCATTTTCCTGACGTGAAGGAATCCCTCAATACTAGGATCCCAAGCCATCCTAATCAATGTGAAGCAAACCATTTTCCACTCGCTATCCAACTAGATACAGGTACCAAAATCCCTTTGCATACTAGCAATAAGTAGAGCATCATGATAATGTAGGACTCTGTCCAAGTCCCCATGAAGCTTCCCTACTGAGTAGTCCACCTCATCCACTCCAAGAGTAAATTCCTGAAGACACAACATAATCCTTGTGGGGATGAAGTCTCTCCCACATGAAATTCCCCTAGTATCCTCCTGTTGACCAAACTAAAATGTTGGTAAAATCCCTCACACCAATAAAAAACTACTAAAACCCAATGGAAGATCTAAATGATCTCCCCCCTGTAGGAACTAGATCACCCTTAAGGGTAGCTGAAACATGAAATCCTGTGATGCTCAGATCCCATGCCAGTCTAAGAAGGGTTCCATCATGCTGACATCGCACCACTCTGACTATGACATACTTCCCATCATGCGCAGACTGTATCTTCCTCTCCTGGAACTTGATGGCAAAACAATTGTGAAGGCTAAGCTCATACTGCGTTGGTATCTCCATGATATCAATGCCTATCCATCTACTACCAACCTTGCTATGGAGTAGTAACAAGGAAAAATGACCTTGTCGTGCAAAAAAGGCCTCATTGCTTCACCATATGGTAAATCAAGAGTTAGTTGAGTCACTCTCTTCCTTGATCCCGCTCGTCACAAAATAGAGTGATCAATCATCCAACGAAATCCCTGGATCCCATAGCCATATCGGTTGTGGAAAAGTCTTGATAATTGATGGTACCAACTTGTATCACGTCTCGGTTCCCTACATGCAATCAATATATGTACTCCATAGATATTGAATTAGTCTAGTGTTTGCAAGATTTCCCTGTGCTTTCCATACCACATTGTGAGATTTGTTATCCTGTCTCTTGTAGGTGTTACCCAAAAGTTCCTGGAGTCTAAACATCCACGTGCAAGATGGGGCCACCAACTACCGAATGTGCTCCTAAGGCATCTCGGAATGTCTCGCCCAATAGGTTTCATGCATCCCCCTAAATGTGGGCTCAAGGGTGGAGCATGTGCTACCCGTGTAGCAGATCGAACCATCCGCAAAACTACACCTACCAAATCGCACCTTGACCATATGCCATGTTTGGGAAGCCTCTCTCTTGATGCATTGTGTCTTGTCCAATTGTCTTAGTTGAACCTATCGGGTCCTGTTTCTCATGATGAAAGCATCAAGAGACAATAGCCAAGTCCCATGTGTTAGTGTGCAATGTTGGAGAGTGATAAATGGAAGTTCGCAATTAGCCCTGTGATCAACTCGCTCTCCAAGTCTGGGTGTTCCAAACTTAATGGTGTGCCTAAATCCCAGTCAGGAGATCTATCCAAGGGAAACACCCCAACAACCTATTGTGCATCATCATGCTCTGCTATATATGAATACACAAAATGCACTCCTCTTCATAGACTTGAACTCTGAGGCACAACTTTGTGCACCACTAGATAATAATTCTCATTGTCGTACCACGTTGTACCATATGGAATCCCATATGTGTCAATGCATATGCCACTCCACTAGCAAAAATGATGTGGTGTAAGTCACTCCTCCCACTCCATGGTGCAAATCCATGCACCACAACACACTGTCATGCATCTATGTGTTCACTTGCAAACCATTGCTTGACGTTTCATGATCCCATCCCACATGGAACTAGATGCCATGATCTAAAGTTGAGATCATATGCATCGACCCACACCCTATGGTATTGCCACCTCCACTATCACATCACCATACCCTGTGATGTATGGGCCTCGCCTCCAAAATCTCCCTGAGAGACATGAGAGGTGAATCCCCCTGTACTAGTGGTGATGACACCACTTTTCTACTCCCCCATGACCACTCTGCCCCACATAACTGGGGAGAACCCTCAACCCCATACAAGGCACTATCTAGTGACCTACCAATGCCACCTCCTCCGACAAACTCTTGCTAGAGTATGTTGATCATCCTGTGACTCCATGCACAACCAACATGCTCAAACAACATGCAGAGTCTACCTGCTCTCGTATAAACCCAACCCATCACTAATGTTTATAGAGATCCGAAAGTGTGTGGATACTCAGTCATTGGATCCATCCCACCGCCAATTCACTCACCAGCCACATCCATGATGTGGTGGGGAATTCCACCTGGATCCCAACAACCACCATCCTGCATCTCAAGTATATGGTAGGAAGCCCCACCTAGATCCCAATGCCAACTTGGGCCTCCAACATCCCTAATGTCTAGAAGCTCTTGTTGAGCTTTGCTCCTAACTACCACCATATCCATGAATCTAGCCTATTCCACAGGGTGCCAACTCAAAATCTCACACCACCCAACCCCAAGGGAATGGTTGAATGCATGTGTACTTGTATGCACAATAACTCCAACTTGCGAATATTGCACCTTGTGCAAATCAGGTCATCTCATCTCACAATCTTGATCAACACACGAGATATGTTTAGATAACTATGCCTCCATCTCACCAATGTGCAGAGGTAACCTATTAGTGTTGCAAGCCCCATATATTTATGCTTGAATAGGGCTTCTTTGATGCTCCAGTGTGGACTCCTCTAGTTGTGTCGCTAGGGAATCCAATTGTTCCCCAATGTGAATTAGCTTGCTTGTTGTCTCGGAACAAGTTGTTCTCATGCCATATAGCTCCTTGTTATGCTGCAGACTAGCTTCTCAAACTATTGTGGGCTTTATTTTCAATTCTAGAAGGTGAGACTGGAGCTATCAAAACTGCTGTGGGTGGCTATCATTTGTAAACTCAGTCACAACTCTAGATACCTCTGTGTCTCCAACCACCTCATCAGCTGGGGATATGTCTCTTGGGAGCTCACCAATGGTGGGTAACTCTGTGTCCCCTGACAATTCATCAATGGGTATATTCTCAACTGTCTCCACCAATGTGTCAATTGAGGCTATCGAAGGAAACTCCAACAAGGGTGGCTCCTGTGTCACACAAGGTGTATTCACATGCTCTTCATAATCCTACGTGCTCTCAGTATCCTGCTCAACCTCCTTCTTGAGCTCATTTTCAATGTACCCACTCCCTAGGACCTGCAATAGGAAGTAAGATCTCCTCCTGGTTCCATCATCTAACTGCTCGCATTCTCTCCACTCCTCTTGAGGAGGTCTGGTGCCCTGATTCTACTGACTTTTCCCACATGGTGTAAGTGGCTTTATTCTCGTTGCATGTGCACCTCTAGTGCCTTTATTATAAGGATGAATATAGTTTAGTTTTATTCCCTTACTAATACACAACTGGGTTAACATCTCTATCATCTCTTCATTGTTTCTAAGGATCTCCTTCGCGATTTTCTATGTACTCCTCCACTTTTGCGCCATTGTAATATCCACAAATTTCACCAATCATTGTGCATGCATGCCTACACCTTCATGATCTTGCTATCTTCCCCACAGTTGGCCAATATCATGCTCTGATACTACTATAATATTCTAACTAGAGAAATATATTGAAATATCAAAATATGAACTAGCTACAATAAAATAAATAAGCATGCAATCTGAAAACTCCACAAGAATAACAAATTTAGAACACTATTGAGCATAAATAATAGAGCTGGGCTATTTTATTAAATATCCAATGTGAATATGAGTAGAAAATATAGTGGAATTTGTGCACATAGGCTTTCTAAAGAAAGCATGCAAAACCCAGGTGAGAATGAAGAAAACTCCACGCTGAAATGGCTCATTGGTTGTACACTCTGCCCATAAATTTAATGTTTCTACCACTGGAGGAAACTGATATTTGAGGCCTCAAATATGCTCCAAAAATTATAGAAAATTAGAGAGAGTTTTCTCACACCCCAACCAATGAAACCCAGAAATCGTTTGAGCTAATTCCAGCTGACCCGGAATGCTCAAATAGTGCAAAAATCCAAGCTAAACTAGCAATTCGCCTTGCTATAAGAATGATGATTTTAGACTCTAATATCAGCCGAAATTTTCTGAAATTTTAGCTACAGACTCCTCTCACAAAACCCATTAAAACATAAAAAATTATTGGGCTAAATCCATTAGTCACTGAAACCCCAAAATCCGCGTGTAGCCTTCACCATCTACCAGTGAGCTACAGAAATCAAATTGCTGCAAGAGTGCACAATTTCCTTGAAGGGAAACTCCTCCAAATCCTTGCAAAAATCCTTCCTCATACTTCTAGCCAAAATCAGTTCCAATACCCGGAAAAACACTTCTAGATCAACCCCTGAAAAATTGTTGGAAATCCAATCCACAATAGTTTATCCTCCAATGAGAAACTCGGATTGCCTCTGTGCCCAAGGAGTGTAAAATTGAGTGAATATCTACAATAAAGATTTATGGAAATCCTGAATTGGACTCCCCAAATTACCTCAGTAGGGAGACACTCGAAGTTATCTTAAATGAGGGTGGATTTCCGCTTGGAAATTCCTTGTGCTAAACGACACTAGTTGACTTGGATAAGAAGCTCAAGAAAACTCTCCAATTCTAAAATGAAATGTAAAAAATAGAATGATTAAAATGAGGCTCTAACCTTCCTTTTATAATTTCTTTCACTTCCTCATACCATGATTCGATTTATCTCACACTACGCTTTGATAGCATGGTTTTCTTCTTCCCATGGTTCAATTTCCCTTTTTGGTAATCTCCACAACTTATGTTCACTTCAATTTTTCTTCTTTTCCTAAGTCCCAACCATTGCCTTTTATCCAAAGTTTATTTAATACCACAACAACTTATTTCTCCTAATTTTATTTATTTAAAAATATTAATTATTCGCCAAAATTACAAAATTGAGAATTTCCATTAGCAAAATTAATAATTGGGGAAATTACAGTGGTATGTGTCCCTCTAGCCTATGGCGCACTTTAGAACAACCAGGTGCACTTCAGAATAACAAATTTCACTTTGGAACAATAAGGTGCAATTCAAAACAACAAAGCGCTTCAGAAAAGCAAGAATCCTTTATCTCTTAAAAAGTGCATGGCGTAGTCATGAATCCTGAAGTCTTCATCCTTCCCTCTTACCTTAGGGAACATGGTGTAGTCATGAAGCTTGAAGCCTTCATCCTTCTCTCTTCCCTTAGAGTGCATGGCACAATCGCGAAGCCTGAAGCCTTCATCCTTCTCTCTTCCCCTAGGGCGCATGGAACAGTCTTGAAGCCTGAAGCCTTGACTCCTTCGACTTGAAGAGTTGTGCCCTCCTTGAGTGCATGGTGCATTATGAAGAAAAAAAATGCAAGCTTCATGATTCGACTATTCATGTTTCACCCTCCTAATTCCTCTTGAGTGCACAAATTCACTAAGAATATTCGAAGCCTAATCCCTTGTTCCTTTGGTGTGTGCCCATGTGCCTGCCTTTGTCCCTTGAGTGCACAAGCACACCCTGAACCAATGAATGATTCCCTTTTGTGCCTTGGAACTGTGCCCTATACTCTTGATTTCTCTCTCTCTCTCTTACTTGAGCACATAAGTGCACCTTGAAGGCCTCTTGTGAGCCTTGACCTTTCACTTCCTTCAGCGCAACAAAAACTAACACTGGATCCTTCCTAAGCCACTGATGAGTTTGATTGCGATTTCCTAATCAAGCCTCCTTCTTCCAACCCTCTCACAAGCCTATTATGAGTTGATCATTCCATGAGCTAGGTAGTGATAAAATAGATGTTTTAAGACTTATTTCGCTTTGTCATGAATGATTTTCATTGGCAAGAGTACCTTCCTAGCATGACAAGGTAATGCTCAAATCAAATAGGAAGGAGAAAGCATAAAGAAACACATGTGGAGAAGAAGAACAAAAGAGAGTTATCATGGAGACATGAAGCAGATCATGGACCAAAACAGAAAGAAGACATTTCATGATGACTCAAAGGATTCCAAATCTCATCTAAGACCCTTTGGAAGGTGAATATAAGCAACAAAGTGGATCTTTCATGAGATGAATCATATACCATATTTACCATCAAGAATGAAAGATGAAGCAACAAGGAAGACAACTTGGCATTGCTACCTCATCGTGAAGTCCATGTCATCATTGTCAAGTTGTAACTTGTACAATTGTCATCATAATGGTCAATATGTGTCCATGAGTCATGCCACATCATCATGTGGAATGTAATGATGTTTTTCTAAGGAAAATGACAAAATGTAATGTGTGGAAGTCCAAGAGTCATATGTGGAATATGAAAATCTCTTTGCAATATATGGAAAAAAGTCACATAGAGAAGTCCAAAGGTCATTTAGAAGTTTAAGAGTTGTTTAGAAGTTCAAAGGACATATTAGAAGTCCAAGAGTCATGAGGGTAAACCAAGAGTCAAGAGGATATGAAAGGTCATTCCTCTTATTATAAAAGAAACCTCATAACTCAAGCAATGGGGCTTTTGGAGGCTTAATATTTGGAGAGCTAGTCTTGGCTTCTCTATTTGCAATAGGAGAGAATAACTATTCTTTGGAGAAGAAAGAATCGACTTAATGTTTCACTACTGGAACTAGTGCCTCATCATTGTAACTATGTACTTGGATCTTTCACATAATTGGAATTCAATGAGCCAACATATTTTTATACATGTATCGCGAATGTTTTAGAACTATTCTTGGGATGTTTATGATATATGTTGTGTTCATATGTACTAGAGAAATTGAAATATTTTGGTGGATTTGGTACTCATCTTGTTGAATGTTTGTTGTATTTGCTTTAATAATCGTTATGTGAACTAATTTGCTAACGAATATTTTCATGCTCTCATGTATCTCTCTTAGGTTAGTATTGTTACTTCCTTCCAGAGGCTCACTCTCGTCTCCCACTCGTGAAGGTCTCCTTTTACACATTGCAATCGATGTTTCACCATGTCAACTTACTTTCTTGTTCAAGGTTTATGTATATAATCTCTTATATTATCCATTCAAACCAACTTGAACCCTACGATTATGGTGGTTAGACCGATACTCTGGATGGGGTTTCCACTCCAAATGGTGTGAGGTCTAATTGGGACTTCACATCGGGGATAACCCCTGTATGTTGGCAGTATTCAACGCTGACAACACGAAGGATGTTAGAAAAGGAAGTTATTATTGGTTGAATGGGTTTAAAGGTAAAGATAAACCCCCATATGGACCTTGCAGCCCCCCCATAACATGGTTTCCAAAAAAGGAATAATGAAAAAATATATTATTATACGCAGGGTATTGGACCCTTGGATCAATTTTCATAGTGAAAATATTATTTCCATCAATGGGGATTTTCCCTAGTGACAAAGGAACTCCAAAAATCATGGTTATTAATGGGATTATACCTTGCACTAAAAGGATGACATATTAATATGAAAGCACAACCATAAATGGGAAGACTCGTAGGCATAGTGGTACTAGCTGGAATAGGGCCCCCAGATAAGTTACGGGCCATCCAAAGGAATTGAAACCTTTAGAGAAAGGCATTCCTCCTATGTAAAACTACCTCATGGATTGTACATTCCTTCGAAAACATTATTACACCAGAGTGACTAAGAACAAACATAGACCCCCTTGAAAGATTCCTTGAAGAAGGCTATCCCATGCTAGAGATAATTACCACAAGGATAAAAGAACTTGGTGAGAACCACCTAGCCCCAACATGTGAACTCTAGCTTTCCATCATACTAAACATAATTTTGGCAGGAGGGAGGGATAAAGATAAACATGGGAAACTACGCAGGGTTGCAGAAGCAACTAACAGTATGCCTCAAAGTGAAGAAATAGGCATTGTTGATATATGAGGAGTAGACTATATCACACTAATTGATGGAACTACATACATCACATATGAAACTCCATATGTAGATGGCGATGACAGTCCCATCTCTCCCATGGTGGTTGCATCACTCTCACTATCCATTTGATGAGAGAACAACAAAAAAGGTCCAAAGAAATAGGATCTCACTTGTACCAATACCGGGTTAAGAGGATTAGTCAAAAGTGGGTTAATGTGTGGTGGTGGATTTTCATATACTATTAAAAGGATAACTCGGTCTTCCTCCTTTGACCCAAAGATAACCCTCCCAAATATAATTTGATCTAAGACCTTGAATGATGGATCTATCCTACATCTTCTTGGTGGTGGACCATCCTCTTCAGGAGAAAGGTTTCTAAAGAATTGAGAAAGATGGATAATTTGGTTAGCCATGATGAGTATATAAGTTTGATTACTTATTAATTAAGACACTCCTGCGGCCAACTAGACTCGAACCAATCAACATGCATAATAAAAATCCCTAAGAGATGCAACAAGAAAATGAACTACAAAGAAACCTGTTGAAAATCAATATGATTTAAGAGATGAAGGCTCAAGGACCTTGGACTAACGAAGGATTGAGAAGCAGTTACTCAAACCTACCTATATCAACTTTGATTGGCATATGTGACCTTGATGGAAATGAGGATCACCTCCCATGAGCATTGATATGCTGATTGACATCTTCCTTAGGTACCATGGAGAATTCCTGCCCATATTTACCTAGGTAAGAGCCCTAAAATATATGCCTCTAAGGTTACTACCTCACAACCAATGGCACAAGTTTGAATAGGAACTATACACATAGGTAATGTAACTAATCATGAAACCTACTGAGAGATTGCACAAAGAAATTCATATGACTCTCAAAGATATCTGTATTTATGTGAAAAATCTAGCAAACACTAGTAGTAAGGGAGTTGGGATATTACTCCATAAGTTCCAAATGTGACCATGTGCTTCACTTCTGTGTAAGAGGATATTTTTGAAAAGTGTCTGATGTGATAATGAATTTACACGCTAGTGAAACAAGTTTCAATTTTAGAGCCTTGAGGAGTGCGCACTCCAAACCTATTTCATAGTTATACACCCCTAAGCTATTGTTAGTGTGCTATAACCAAAAAGATTTATTTTATGGTTGTTGTTTACTTAAGGGTACATAGTGAAAATGATGTAATGTGTAAGAGGCTCAAAACCAATCCAATATGAAAGTTATATGAAGAATAAAATTTATTTTCCAATTCGATGAAAACTAGCTAGAAGAAGAGAAGATATTTTTTTCTTTTTCAAAGTGACAAGTAAAGCCTCACAATATCTCAATGATATTTTGATATTCACAAAATTATCACAAGAAACCAATTCACTAAACAACTTACAAATCAAATCAATCACATTTTATATGCAAATGCAAAAGGACCAAAAAACCACTCAAGAGCATGAAACTATGGCTTTCAAAAAAAAGATGTGAATTATGGTTTATTAAAATAGATAAAAAAGTCTCACACACAATGCAAAGAAAGTTTCAATTTGCAAGTCATTGCAAGTATCCAACAAACTAAACCCACAATGATCTATAAGGGAAAACAATCGAAAACCCTAGACAAGGGATTAAGAACTAAAATGCCACACAACTTGGTTTTCTTTACAATATTACAACTCAGAAGAAGACAAAAACAATCCAAGCGGATCAAATCAAGCTCATAATGTCATAACAATGATCAAGGGATCTAGCACCAACTCAGGAAACCAAAGGAGCACATCTCACACAAACTAACACAAGGTACATATTTACATTCATATATAATGACATTACAATCAATAGATATGGCTTCCAATGTTGAGTACTCCTTTAGTCCCTTGCTCCTTAGCCTCCCCTTTCTCATAGATAAACAAGGATCATTCATGTAGCAAGTGGAGGCCTAGTCTAGTGGTATTTATGTAGTATAAATTTCTCTCGCTATCTTCTCCTCCTCCTTCACACCTAAGAGAGTCTCATTATAAAGACCATTTCTTGATCAAGGAGGATGTATCTAGACACTTAGGGAAATGAGAAGTTACCCCTGATGGCATGTGAACAAAGTAATTACAAGTCATGCAAAAGTTTCGTGCTCAATTATTATCTTTTCCCAACTCACTACGAACCTTCTTCTCAATTATGAAATAATTACTATTTCATAGTTATAAAAGTGTAACCAACTAATTATGATAAATTATTCAATTATGTAATTTCAACCCTATAACATCTAATAACTTCCTTGTAAGACCCATATGAGAAAAAAAAACGTGAAATAAAATACATTCTAACCAACAAATGAGGCAATTTGAACTAGGGTATCTCTCATTGAAATGAAGTGGAAAATAGGATTATAACAATTTTTCCCTAAGGTCTACCACAAAAGAAGTTCAAAAATGTAGAGCTTCTCTTTGTTTTGAGAATAATTTACTCTAATTAACTAAGAAACCCACATGAAGTTGGAAAACTCATTTGGTCCCTCACTTCTCTCACATCACACAATTTTGTAATAAAATATATTGTGGAAGAAATTGTTGGGTGTGAAGCCTAATTACCTTCTTTATTTAGAGGTATCGCCACATTGGAACCCAGTTGGTAATGTGGCGGAAACGACGCCCGTAAAATGTACGCTGCAAGGGGGGCGGTGATCCAGGAGGATCTCGTCAGGTCAGTTGCACAGGTTCAGTTCATCGTCAGGTTCAGTTCATTGTCAGCATCATTCTGTTGTCATCAGTGATGTGTGGGTCAGTGATGTGGTCATTGGGTTTGATGTCACATAGTGACAATTTGTGTAAAGGGTTTGGGTAATGTGATACTTCAAGTTAGGGAAACCTGTATTCAAACATTGTAATAAAAACAAAAGACCTAAGTCTCAAACCTAAACCCTAACCTCATTCCTAAACATATGTATTAAACCTACATTTCAATACATTACAAAAACCTTACTCCTAATTTATCAACCCTCAGCATACAAATATATGTTAAAACATTACAAAAAATGTAATAAACCACCCACAGTGCTAATCGCAATGAAACCACACGGGAGAATGACGCGGGGGTAGTAGCATGTGAACAACATTGTGGTAACCACAGGAGTCATGTAGACCACATCAATTGTTAACTGGGCAGGTGACGTGTGAACCGAAAGGCGGTAATCACACAGTTAACTACAACAGCTAAAACTGCATTGGAACGAAATTGTCAGCGGAGAATGCGCATGTGATCAGGGTTTGTTGCCACGCCGTTAAGGGATAGCCTCCAGGTGTCCGAAAACGGTTAGACCCCACTGGTCACATGCCAACCGTTACCAAATCTGCACATATTATTGACCGCCAACAGTTTGTGATAACCCAAAGTCCGAAAATGGGTTTTTTGTTACAGTTTTGTTTTAACATTAATTAAAGGACCATGTAGGTTATCCTAGGTGGCAAACAGTGACAAGAGCAAGACCCAAAGAACTCCAGATTGTAGCTCGTTCATCTCGAACTCAACCTGAGGAGGTTTTAGTGTACTTGCAGGGTTTTAAAAGGCAGTTTGCTCATTGAATTGCATTAGAGTGGTTTTGAAGTTTTGTATGCAGATTCTGGAGGTTAGAGGTTGTTTTTATTTTCAGTGTAACATGAGCATCGAGAGTTGGAATTGGGAGCCATGACAAGAGTTGGAAAGCTGGTTCAGAGAGATTTCTTATGACAGTGACCAGAAGTTCATGCGTTCACATTCAGTTTGGTTAATTATCTGTGTAATCGACCTCCTCAGTTTCAATCCTAATAAAGCGGTCGCCCATCTTGAAAGCAGACCTGGAGACGTAGTCCATCAGGGACGAACTTTGTAATCAATCTTTTCTATCTGGTATCACTGTGTATTTTTTGTTTTCACTTCTGTTTTCATCACTTTTAGTTAACATTCTATTCATTAATGGCATAATCAATTCTACATCAGTTTTAATATATGATCATTTCAGATCAGGCGGCTGCAATCCTTAGGAGCCCCCCCTAGCGGGGGATCGGCGGCAGCACCACCGAAGCTAAAAATAGATGTAAAATTTCATTGTAAAATGTTGTAATTTTGTAGTTAATCTGGGCAGTTCATTAGGCAGAGATCTAACGGTAGAAGTTATATTTAATTTAGGGTTTTTTCCCTAGAAGGAAACCCCTCGCTATATATGAGGGAATTGTATTGCATCTATGTAGATCTGTATTCTGAGCGAGAAGGAGAGAGGAGATTGTGTGAGAGCGAAGAGGGAATTACAGCAGATCTGTTGTAGGTTGTATATCTTCATTTTACTGGATAATATAAAAGGAAGGACTGGCTATTTCTCCATGGACGTAGCCCAAATTGGGTGAACTACACATATTTGTGTCTCTCTTGTTTTGTGTGTTTTCTGTGTTTACATTTCTGCAATATATTTTATGTGTTCCATTGCTCTGTAATATATAATTTTTCTAACAATTGGTATCAAAGCCAAAGGTCAATTTGGCTGAAAAACTCGTAGGAGAGAAGGGTTCCTGGTTCGAGTGGGAGCAATGGCGGAAGATGGTAGGTTTAGGGTCGAAAAATTTAATGGCCAAAACTACCAACAGTGGAAGATGCAAATGGAAGATTATCTGTATCAGAAAGATCTGTACCTACCATTGAGTGGAAAGACAAAGAAGACGACAAGTATGACAGACACATAATGGGATATTCTGAACAGAAAGGCACTTGGAACAATACGGTTGTGACTAGCGGTGTCGGTAGCCTTTAATATTTCAAAGGAAATGACAATGGAGGGTTTAATGTTGGCATTCGCCAAACTATATGAAAAACCCTCTGTTGTGTTCCTATACCAATAGGTGTCATAATTTATGATTGACTTAGTTTATCTCTGAAATATGTACATACCTTTGCTTCCTGCAAATGTTTTCCATATTTTTAAAAAATAAAAAAAAAATAAAAAAATGTAAAGAGGGTAGGTCCTAAAAGAAAGATCAAAGGACGAAAAAATAAATAAAGAAAAGGTTGAAAAAGATGAAAAATATGAACCCCAAAGAAAGAAAGACCATGAAAGTGTGCAAGCCCAAATGCCACTACTATTTTACTTTCTGTACAAAAATGATTGTGTGCAAAGTGTTGTTATGCCACAATCCATGGTAACCAAATAGTTTAATCTTGGTTATTCCATGTTTTCAATTTCATGCTTAGAGATAGAGAATAAAATCTGACCATACTGTCTAATATTGGCAAATAAGTAGATAGGTAGAGTAAATAAAGGAGCTCAACAGTTTAATCTGAGCCCTTGGATGTAATAAGGATAGACTTAGATAGATTTCCATTGTAAAAGAAAAGAAAAGTTTCATAAGGGTTTGCTAGTTTAAGTGCACCCTAATAAAGAGTAGAAAAATGGTAGGATGTGTAGGTGGGTAAGTAGATGGATGGTTGCAGAATGGTGTATGATGGATGATTATTTGAAGCTCATATCATTTACTTTCATCATCATATTACTTTGAAAGCATGGATAACAGAGACATTTACAAAGACAGGTTATTAATTTCCTCATTTTCTTTTACCCCTAATATCACTAATTTCCCAAAAATTAATCAAGGCACCAAAAACCTTAAACCAAAGGGGCTCAAAGAATTTCTCTGACTTTTGGATGGACCGGACCCTTGGCTCAATGATTTACAGGTTCCAAGTGCTAAATCATCAACATTCATTCCTCCATAACTCATCCATTTCATCTAAAAAATCCCTTTTCCTAAGGTAAAATCATTATTTGCCTAGGGAAAGTAATTAACCTCATATAAAACCCCTTTTTCCCACAAAAAAAACCCACAACATGCATCTAAGCAAAATTTATGAATGTTTATATGAGGAAATATAATATTTTTCGAAACATTTTACTTAGCATATTCTCATTTCCACATCCATTTCATATTAACATAATTTACTATAGTTAGCTCCCGCAAAATATACCCCATCCCCTATATTATTAACATCCCTTATTCTAATATCCCACCCTGGTTTGAAATATAAACCATAAATAAAAGAATAATTCGATAGATTGATTAATCGATTGATTAATTAATCTATCCACGATCAAACTAAGCCATATAACCTCTCTGCTGCATTAAAAAGGAATTAATTAATCAACCTGTGATTAATTAAGAACCTTCTGCCAATTGCATCACCCCCGACGTAATTAACCTCCCTAATCCGCAGTTACTACCCCGTCGGGCCCCTCCATTAAATCCTGATCAAGTCCCTTCCCCGACCATCATATGATCTAACACCTTCAGATCTAACGACCCACACTCATATCGGGTGGCCCCCGATGCCGAACTTTACCCACCTGATACGAGCAGTTTCACTATTCCCCCACAGCTACGTGTCACCCGATGAATAGCATCAGGCGAACCTCTCCCAATACCACTACACCCTCATAAGCGGTGCGATAGAATCCACTTACCACCCCCGTTTACCACCTTCGCTAAATGACAAAATGTTCCATCCATTAACTAGCACCAACTGTCATTTTCATCATACCTGCAAAAACAATGACTTTGCCAAATAAAAACAAAAATACTCATTATTTTGTCCTACCAAGAAAAGAAACTTATGTTCTCCATGCACACTCAGAATATGTTCGAGCCATCACCTTGCTTCCAACCGTCAACTTTTCAGAAGATGTTGAATTCCAGATTGCCATTGCAGACCCGTGCACTCCATGCAAATAGTGCACCAGAGCCATTTGTTCTTTCATGCAACCTTAACCAGGTATTTACCCGCTTTACTGAGAAAACCCTACTTATATTTAACCTGGATTGAACTGCTGTGAAAATCAAGTAAATTTAATGATAGCAAGCTGTTCTACAGTCTAGAATCTCTCTGAAACGACCCCATTCTTCACAGGTTCCCTTAAATTCCCTACCCTCGTCCTTGAATCCACAAGAACCAAGGATGGATGTTCTAGTTGCTTTGGATGCCAGGCCCATTACCACTCCCCACAAAGATTTAGACCATCTTCCCCTGGTTGACAAGGATTTCCAGATAAAGGACCTCACCTTTAATGGAACCCCTTTGAAATTGCATTGCAGATACAGAGATAATTAATTTAACCATGCAGATAAGATAGGTCTCTAGGAGTCAAACTTGCCCAAATATCAATTCCCAACTGTTCACGTCTTTCATGAAATTATTCATTACTGCCATGCGAATTATGACCCCGTTTTGAAAGCTGTAATGTCCTTAGACCAGAAAATCCTTTTCACCATTACAGTTGAGTCCATAAACAAGATGTTACAGTTACAGCCTGGTAAAGACCTCACCCCTCTGTCCATCCTTGATTTTCTTGAAAAGTTCACCAAACTGTCTAGTTCCAGATGTACTTAGATCCTCCAGACCTTCATCTCTGAAGAAAAATACATGCCAAAGGATCCCCCTCCTTACACGTCAGCCTTCTTTTCTGATCTAGGCAAAGACATCACAACAATGCTATCATGCATTCTTTGTTCCACCACTAATGAGTATATAGATGAAACTATTTTTGCTCTTATGTCTATATTTACCCCCGGTTAACCTCCTACAGTCAAGTTTGATTATACCAAATTCATAGCAGATAAAATGCATGATCAGTTTATGAGACTAGAAAATGAGAGGGTGTTCAAGTATTCATCAGTCATGTATCATTTGTTTCTTTTTTACCAAACTAATAGGTTTCCCTTCTCTATACAAAAACTTGATACCAGAGGGAATCCTAGATCTGTCATTTTCTGGACTTCTCTTTTCCACATGTCTTTTGATTCTCCCTATTCATATCTAGATTTTATTGACCAATTTGTGCATCCTGTAACTATGATGTTGATAGACAATCCCCCTCCCAGAAATAGTGTGGATATTGGGTTCTTCAGCTGTCCAAACAATACAAAGTTGGGGATTGGTATTTATACCAAAACCATACCGAAATCATGATTTATGGGTGTGACTTGCCTCCATATAAATTACCTAGATATCTCCCCATTCGATTATTTTCCTTGGAGTACTACAGGAAAATGATTAATTCTGATGAAATTCACTTTGTCAAGACCAAGAAAAAGGCCCAGTGGAGGATAAAGGATCATCTAAGCCCATTTATTTGCAATAATAGAGAAGCTGGAAAGGTGGTAGATGAAATCCTTGAGAGATTGAAATTAAAAAAGAGTTTCATCTGGCCCTATGACCCTCACGGATTCATTTGTGATGGAAGGAAGAAACATAAGCTATCACCATATATCCACCATAGGATCCCAGAGATTGAACAATATGCCAACCAATCAGAATGGGTGGAAGGCACACTGATAGATCAAGATAGCACTCAAGTTGAAGTTGACAACGTAATGGAGGACTTAGAAAGAAGATTTAATGAGGATTCATTTGTACAGGTGTTTGGAGAAACTTCATCCAGGAAGCAGTCATAGGAAACCAGTACACAACCATTAGAGAAACAAGGGACCTCAAAAAGAGTAGAAGATTCAGAACAACAAGAAGAATCTGAACAGCCCGAAATCTCAGAGGAAATGGCTCAACCTCAGCAAATCATGGGCAATCCTCCTGTGTTGCAGACTCCTCTCAATAAGGAAAGAAATATCAAAAGAGATAGAGAAGAGGCCACTCCTTCCAACAGGCCTATTGATCAAAATTTTGCTAAAAGGCAAAGGTTGAATCCCTATTTCGCAGGAGAATATACTGAGGAGACCGCAGGTAACACAGTGGCTCAAAAGACAGATAGTTTGCAGACTATCCCAGCAGGTGGTACACCGTCCACCTCCCACATACAAGCATTGGAGAGACAATAAAGCACAGAAGTATCTTCTTTCAGAGCTTTCTCTGAACCGAGCTTAGACATTAAAGGGAAATACAAAGAAATCAAAGCAAGGAATGAGAAATTAAAAGCTCAAACCTATGCTCATTACCTCAAAATGGCTCCAACTAATCAGACCAGGTTTATGTCAGCTTTTGACATAAAAGAAGGAAAAATGAAAATGAGTTTCCTGAAACCAACTGTACAGCAGCCGAAGTCAATGGCTGACTATTTGAAAACTGATTTTGAAGTTTTGGCCAAGGATATCCATCCGATTGACCAAATAGAACTACACAAGTAGACTGGTGAGATGGTCTACTCTATCTTGACTAGCAAAGCCATCACAACACATCAATTGCAAACTTCTCTGCGCAACACAACAACATAGTTGCAACTGGAAAAAGCCTCCTCTTAGGCTAAATACATCAGAATAAAAACCTTAGAAGACTTGGTGATAGAGATGGGACATGATCCCAAGGATGTCAAAGCAGCTGAACATTTGATCAAAAAGAAAAATGATGATATAGCTGCATTAAAGAAGCAGCTTAAGATCCCTCCTCTCCACCATCCCAAAACTATAGAGGTTATAGAGAAACAGAAGGAAGAAGAACTTATGGACTTAGTCCTTAAGTTAAATGAACAACTAAAGGAAACTGAGAGGGAATTGGAAAATGCAATACAGTCTAGGCAGAGTGAGCTGGCCACCGCTCCTCCAACTGTCATACCCACAGTTTCTACAGCAGTACCCTCCACTCTGGCAGCATCTTTGGCACCAACACTTCCACCGGTAACAGCACTGCCAGTAGCAGAAGCTATTCCAACTACAGGTACATCAACCAATGCAGGGACAAAAGCAGAAAAAATAGATGAAGTGATCAAAGCCATGGAACAAACGAGTATCCAGGCTACTGAATTAAAGAAGCTCAAAGAAAAAATATCAAGTATGGAAATAGATTACAAACTGGCGCAAATTCAAAACAAAGAAGAAGAAAGGAAGAACAAAATAATGGAGGAGAGAATCAGAGTCCTGGAAAAGGACTTAACACTAGAAAAGCCACTGGGAGATATGACAAATATATTGTGGGCCAATATCATTGATTCCATCAATGATATTTGGCCATCTATCCAGATAATTTTTGAACAAACTAAGCTTGTCAAGATAGCTAGGAAGCTATACAGAAGACGAAATAAGAATTGGGAGATAAGCTTGAAGAAGCAAATTAGTTGATTGATTTCTTGAACAGTAGGAACAGGTAACAATTGGATGCATTAGAAATTGAAGATAGAACAACCACCATTCTTGAAATTAAGAAATTTCTTACTAAGAGGAACTTGATACTCAACTTGGAGAAAAGATGTCAAAGTATTCAAGCAGATATAGATGACTTCATGTTGAAGCATGACATATTGAGAGAAAGAGGTCTTCCAAGCCCATTGGTCATAAATGACAAGTTGATGACACAAGATGACTACATTGAGAGACTAAATAAACAAGCTAGGGGCCAAGCTAGCTCTTCAGTAGTAAAAGCATTACTACAGGAAAGGTGCTTTATGATGGCTTGGAAAACCTCTTTTACATAGAACATGAAGTGAAACACCTTTTCACCAATAGGCCTAATTTTGTTAAATATACAGAAGCTGATGAAGTGTACAGGAAAATGATCAGAATGAAGATACCGAATGATGAATGGTGGATCAGTATGACCGATATACTATAAAGTTACTATGGTAAATCTATGGAGTAAAAATATTTACTACAGTAAAGTCTAGTAAATACAGGTAAAGAGTATCAGTAGGTAAATATAAGAGTGAAATCCAGCACAGAATTACCAAGACAAATACATGAGACAAATTCGAGTTCCAACATCCAGCACATTCACCAAAAAAGAGGGACAACAAACAATCTATTTTCCATCTGTCTCTACCTTCTTAGGAAAATAACTTTTATTTCCTATAATGAATCTTGTATAGTTATGAGATATTTTGTAATATTTTTTGTATAAATACTTCAGAAATTTAAGTAATTAGGGTGGATTGAAAAAACATTTCTCTAGACTTTTGTTTTGAGCTAAAAGAGCTACTGTAATCAAGGCTAGACTGGTTTACTAGATTGAATAAAGCTGAGGACAATTCACTCGATTCATTTGCACCGTGGGAAACAAATAAGTATTATTTTTCTAAGTTTGAATATTTTTTTCCTTCATGCTATGAAATATCATATGTGTTTTCTTATAAATTCTTAAAAGCAAACAAGGAAAAATACTATCAGAATTAGCTTAAATGCTCTCTGTTTTAACTGTTTGCTCATTTAATGTTTTCTATGAAATTTCTTAAGTTTGGGGATTCTTAGTTTCTTCCTTATTTTTGTGATTCATTCCCTTTATTGGCCCTTGGTATAGGATTCTTAATTGCCCTTGCTATTTGCCAAACCTCCCTTCTTCAGCTTGATCCCTGCTAAGGATTCTTCATTGCCCTTGGCCCTGGTTGAGTTCTCCATCCATTGAAACCTTCAGATTTGTCCCTGTTGTTCTATCTTGCCTTGTGAACTCTTACCTCAGTGATTAATCTGATCCTGATAAACCTTTCCTACTCGACTCCATAGCCCAATGGCTTGAATATCTGCTCTTCCCATTTGTTTCCTTTAATTCCACCAAACAAATTAAAACAAATTCCTTGAACGTTAATAAATAGCCTAACATCTCCTCAAAACAATGATAAATCATAAAGAGAGAGTCCTCTCTGGGTATAGATTGGCTAGGATTTGTACTTAAAATATTGGTTTGTAGTTACCTTGGATCCTTTCCTTCTTTTGGATAACTTCTAAGGAAAATATGAGTGATAACATAGTGGCAACCATACTGGGGAAGAACAAATCCTCAGTTAAATAAACCTTTAAGAAACCTAGAAGTCTAATTTAAAAGCATTTGAAAGGATTTTTGGAAGTTATCATGAAAATTCATAAAAGAAAAGCATTCAAACGACTTGAAATCTGGCTTCAGGGAGAACTCATTACACCAGGGCTAACCCTGATCCAAATCCTCCCCTTGTGTTTGAAAATCCCAACCTGATTCCAAGAATCATTAGAAGACAAGAGAGTTCAGTCAGTCCTAGACCTTTGTTCAGATCACATTCTTGCCCTGTTGAGTGGCTGTTCTTGGAAGACCTCCCTTTTGACGAACATTTTGAACTTTCTCTGTTTAGAACCACATCTGATAGTGAACTATTGGACCTAGTCCAAGACCCAGAATTCCTCAGAGAACTCGAAACCCAATGAGCCAATTTGTCAATTTATCGATATCTGCAAAACTCCACTCAGTCATCCCTTACCATCGATAGAACCCCTGAACTTTCTGAAACAACATCACTTTCTGCTAGTTCATCATTATTTCCTCACTTTTTTGAAGTCCATTCCACCCCTCCATTCATCCCTTCACTTCCTCTCCAGCCAATCATTACCCAACAACCCACCACTACTTCTAGTTCCTCCTCCACAACCCAAACACCTCCTGTTACCCCAACTCCCGTTCACACTACTACCCAACCTAGAATCATGGCCAATAGATATGCCCCCCTCCTGATGCCTGCCCCCAAGGTGCAATGCCGCAGGACTACCAGAGTAAAATTGCTACCTTTGATGGCACTGGAACATACACAACCCTACAATACACTAGGAAAATGACAAATTACTTTGAAATTTATGAGATTGATGTGGCTGATGTCCAAATGATAATTTTTGTTCAAAGTCTAGCTGGAGAAGTGATAATGTGGTTTAGATCCTTGACCCCTCAGAGCATAGATAGTCTAAGAGTCCTTTACCTGCAATTCTTGAATAGGTGGGAAAAGAAGAAAGACCCCCTTCAAATTTTATCTGAATATGAAAACCTAAAAAGGGGTTCCCATGAAACTGTTCAGGACTATTGTACCAAGTTTAACACCGTGTACAATGCCATCCCTCTTGACCTTAGACCTCCACCTAGTTTAGCCTTGACCAAATTTCCAGATGGATTTGATTCAAACATGGCTTTTCAATTAAGAGAAAGAAATCCCCCAACTTTGGAGGAAATTCAGAGCGTAGCAGTAAGTTTTGAAGCTAACCTACTTGCCAAAAGAGCTAGAGCTAGGAGTGAGAGAAGGATACCCTTGAAAGAGGAAACTACCCCCTTTGAAGAAAAAAATGATGCTTTAGCTAAAGGGATGGAAAGACTATTAGATAGAGTTGAAATTATTGAAAGGAAACCTCACTGGGATAACCAACAAACTAATCCAGGGAGAAATCCTAATTTTAGGAAAAACCAGAAACATAATACCCGAAAGAATATTCTTGACCAGAATATCAGACTACCTTTCCAAGAAAATTATGCAGATACCTCACACTTAGAAGACCCTAAACAAGACACTTAGATAAACTTGATGGGTTTAGACGATGATGAAGATATTTTCCTAACTTAGGATGACCAAGAGTCACACATGCTCCAACAGTTCCAAACCCAAACAGGGTAATCATTTGATTTCAAACAGGGGTATGACTCTGCTATTTTTGAAGTACATAAACAGTAAAATGTAAGGAGTAGAAGGAATACTAATTCCCCAGAGCAAAACAAGAAAACAATTCCTAGTCCGCCTAAGAAAGGAAAAGCCTCAAATCAGAATCCTCAAGTTACAAAAACTTTACAAATCCTTTCGAGACCACCTCAAGATCCTCCTAACCCCACCATTGAAGATGTAACAGATAATCAACCTTCTAATGAACACCATTCCACTTTAGTTCCCCTCAAAGGAACAGTGGAATAGCTTCTAGAAGATCCAATTGAAAATACTCCCAATAATGAAAAAGAAAAACATACTACCCAGATCTTTGGTTCTAAAATTCCAAATATTCAAACAGATAAGTCTCCTTTGCCTTTCAATTTGGGAGCAGAGGTGGCTAAGCTCAAAATTTCATGACCTTTGACAGAATTGGTAAAACATGAAATGTACAGATCTCAAATTAGTAAGTCTCTGAACTATGTTGAAAACGAAGATTCTGTGAATCTCTTTGACGACCAACCTGAGTTAATTTTTAGACCAGATGTCAATGGAAAGCCAGTAGAAGGAGGGATACCACCTTTCTACATCAGCCTTAACATTCATGACAAAATCCTAGACAATGCCATGCTAGACTTTGGAGCCTCACACAATCTTATGCCTAAGTCGATAATGGAAAAGCTCAACCTGGATATCACCAGACCTTATAAATACCTATTCTCCTTTTATTCAAGCCAAGTTAAATGCTTGGGGCTTATAAAAGGTTTGTGTGTCTCTCTAGTTCAGTACCTTGCCAAAACTATACTCATGGATATTGTTGTTGCTGATATACCACCCAAGTACAGTATGTTGTTGTCTAGATCCTGGGGTGCCAAACTCCAAGGATCTCTACAATTAGATATGTCTTACGCAACCATTTCAGTCTTTGGACATCCCAAGAAATTATATAGATAAACTTTGATGAAGTATGTAGTGAGTAGTCAGGAGAGGCCTCAGAACTTCCCTATATACTCAGTACATTCAGACATGGATTCTTTTATTATTTATAATGTTGAAATTAATAAAGAAGATACTCCAAGTGATATAACAGCAGAACCAAAAGAAATTGCAAAATAAAATTCAAATGTCCAAATTTGTGAGATATCAGATGATAAAGAAAATCTGGATGCCCTAGTTAAGAAAGTTTCCACCACCCCAGATGAAAATTATGAACATGAAATCTTATGGCATCTGGAATTTGATGGTTCAGTAAACAAGCTAGGTGTAGGAGTAGGTGTATGGATTTATAACTTAGAGAATGATCATGTAGAAGGTCATGCCTATAGGTTAAATTTTAAATGCACAAACAATATGGCAGAATATGAAGCACTCCTGTTAGGTCTTAAACTGGTCAAAGGATTAGGAGCTATAAGGGTATCGATTATGGGAGATTCTGAATTGATAGTTAAACAAATTAATGGTGCTTATTTAACTAGAGATCCTAGATTAGGATTTTACAGAGGAACAGTTGTAGAAATCCTTAACACTTTTTTGGAAACCAAGCTTGCTACTATCCCCAGAAAACATAACATGCAAGCTCACAGTTTGGCTATGTTTGCTAGTACCTGTAAGTTTCCTTTCCAGCCCAACCATCAGTATACTGCTGAGGTTAGGCATAGACCAGCTATTTCGGACAACTTAAAGAACTGGTAAGTTTTCGAAAATGATAAACAGATTAACAATTTCTTAACATTAGATAGTGAATTTGTAAATACCAACATAGATACTGACATAGCAGTAGATCTTAATTGCTCTAATGAAGAAGAAATAAATGAACTAGAAGAAGATCAAATAAAAAATAGACTTTATCCTATAGAATTCACAAAAACATATATTCGAGATTTAAAACAAATGGAAATTGATGAAATAATTGATGATGAAATTGAAGTCATAAACCTTAAAGACAATTTCTTACCCAAAGGATTAACTCCTTTGGAGGAATTATTCGACCCAAATGATATTCCTAAAAAGCCTAAAATGGAACCTTTGAAAACAGACATTGAGGAATGTAACATAGGATCTGAAGAGAATCCCAAGCTTATAAAAATGTCTAAATCATTGCCTCCCAATGAAAAACTGAAATATATGGAGCTTATGAAGGAATCCTAGGATGTTTTTTCCTAGAGTTATGAGGATTTGAAATCCTATGATACCAACATTATACAACACACTATCCCTTTAAAGGAAAATCAAAAGCCCTTTAGGCAGAAGCTTAGAAGAATTAACCCTATTCTACTACCGTTTATTGAAAAGGAAATCAAACGGATGTACAAAGTAGGAATTATTGTGCCCATTAGGTTTTCAGATTGCGTATCTAATCTTGTCCCTACAAGAAAGAAAATAGGAGAAATAAGACTGTGTGTCGACCTGAGAAATTTAAACAAAAGTTTCGCTCAAAGATAACTATCCCCTACCTAAAATGGGTCACATATTGCAAAGGGTAGTAGGTTCCACAAGGATCTCATTGTTAGATGGTTTCTCTGGTTATAACCAAATCCAACTCCATCCTAATGATCAAGCAAAAACTGCATTCACAAACCCATGGGGTACCTTTATGTACGTTAAAATGCCTTTCGGATTGAAAAACATAGGTGCCACCTTTCAAAGGGCAATGGATATTGCCTTTGCGAAAGAAATCCATGTTTTCCTGGTTATATACCTTGATGATATCATAGTGTTTTCCAAATCAGATCAATAGCATTTGGATCATCTTAGACAGGTCTTTATTAAGTGCAGGAAATATGGTATCTCACTGAATCCTAAAAGGTCTTTATTTGGTTTGGAAGAAGGAAAAATATTAGGCCACATCATCTCCAAGGATGGAATCCGGATTGATCCAACTAGGATTGAAGCTATTTTGCAAATACCTCACCCCAGGAACATTAAAGAACTTCAGGCATTTTTAGGAAAAATAAATTTCTTAAGAAGAATTATCTCGAATCTAGCTGAACTGATTAGACTATTAAATAACATGTTGAAAAAATATTCGGCTATTAAATGGACAGTAGAGGCTAAAAGAACATTCGAAGACATAAAACTAGCCTTGACTCAAACACCAGTCCTCATAAGTCCAATGTTTGACAGAGAATTCATCATTTTTTCTTTTACATCGGAACATAGTATTGCAACAGTTCTACTACAAAAGAAGGATCAGGGATTTGAACAACCAATAGCCTTCTTTAGTAAAGCTCTAAGAGATGCATCCTTAAATTATAACATAATGGAAAAACAAGCTTTTGCTTTGATACAAGCCATCAAAGATTTCAGAGTCTATATCTTATATTCTCACATTGTAGCTTATGTTCCTAGTGCTATAGTCAAAGAAATTCTAACACAGAATGGAGTTGATTGCAAAAGAGGAAAGTGGATAGCTGCCATATTAGAGTATGACATAGAGATTAAACCTACAAAGTTAATCAAAGGCCAAGGGCTAGCTAAACTTATGGCTGAAACCAATTGTCAAGCTCTAGGCATAAATTTTATAGAAGAACTGGACAACGAAGAGGAGATGGCAACTCCACAGATCAGCCAAGCCTTTTTAGACTCACCCTGGTATGCTGACATAATATACGTCCTACAAAATTTACAAGCTCCTCCAGGGTTGTCCAAAACTAAAAGTAGGTTCTTGAAAATGAAATCTTTGAAATTCTACATAATGGATAATACTTTATTTTGGAAAAATCATGAAGGCATTCTGTTAAATTGCTTATTAAAGGAAGAATTTGACAAAGTACTCCGAGAATTTCATGCAAGTGATTGCGGAGGACACCTCTACTGGAAGATGACAACTGATAAAATCCTAAGAGCAGGATTCTACTGGCCAACCTTGTTTTCTGATGTAAAAAAGTTTGTAACGTCCTGCCACAAGTGTCAAATCTTTGAAGGAAAAAGAAAGCTTTTGCCTTTACGTTTGAAATCCATTTCTACTGAGAATCCATTTCAAAAATGGGGTCTAAACTTCATTGGCGAAATTCACCCCCTTCTTCTGCTCAGCATAGATGGATACTGACTGCCACAGATTACTTTACAAAGTGGATAGAAGCCATTCCCTCCAGACAAGCCACTGATACTATCATCATAGGTTTTCTAGAGGCCAATATTCTGTCTAGATTCAGCTGTCCAGACAAAATTATCACAGAAAATGTTGCAGCATTTAAATAAAAAAGGATGATTAATTTCTGCCATAAATACCATATAACCCTTGGTCACTCCACAACCTACTATCCCCAAGGAAATGGTCTTGCAGAATCCTCCAATAAAAGCTTAATGAATATAATTAAAAAATTGTTGGAAGACAATAAGAAAACATGGAACAAAAAACTGATCAATGCTTTGTGGGTAGACATAATTACATCTAAGAAATCTATTGGGACCAGTCCCTATCAGTTAGTCTATGGGATGGAAGTTGTTTTCCCTTCATCGTTAGGAATTCTAGTAATGAAACTACTCCAGGAATCTCAAGTTGAGCCAAATGATATTCAGAGGAGAATCAATCAGACCATTCATTTGCAGAAAACTAGAGAGGAAGTATACATCAGAGCCCAAATACTATAGAAAAAGCTCAAGAAAGTTTTTGATAAAAGGACCAAAGCAGAAGACTTCTATCTTGGTGACAAAGTTTTGAAGTGGGACTCCAGAAGAGAGGACAAAGGGAAACATGGGAAGTTTGACTTCCTGTGGAAAGGTCCTACATTATATATGCCTTTAGATGGAAAAATTCTTATTTTCTCAAATAGTTAAATGGTGCAGAGATAGAAGGAGGACCAGTCAATGGTCGGATGTTGAAACACTACATCGATCCAAGCTACTAACTCTACTCACTTCAGTTATACATAATATATCCTTCAAAACGTTTAAGTGTTGATTGGATGGTTAAGTTTTGGGGTTAAAGCCCGAGGAGAAGGCCCTAAGCTTCAAGATTATCACTATCGTAGATATCAATAAAACAACAGAATCAAAGGAAATTGCAGAGTGAAAACACAGTCTCTCAGAAGGCCATTGGTCTACATTTATTGACTTTCCACCAGGGAAAGCCATCCCCAAGTGGAGCCACTATTATGTTCCTATACCAATAGGTGTCATAATTTATGATTGACTTAGTTTATCTCTGAAATATGTACATAACTTTGCTTTCTGCAAATGCTTTCCATATTTGTGAAAAAAAAAAGTAAAGAGGGTAGGTCCTAAAAGAAAGATCAAAGGACGAAAAAATAAATAAAGAAAAGGTAAAAAAGGATGAAAAATATGAACCCCAAAGAAAGAAAGACCATGAAAGTGTGCAAGCCCAAATGCCACTACCATTTTACTTTCTGTACAAAAATGATTGTGTGCAAAGTGTTGTTATGCCACAATCCATGGTAACCAAAGAGTTTAATCTTGGTTATTCCATGTTTTCAATTTCATGCTTAGAGATAGAGAATAAAATCTGACCAAACTGTCTAATCTTGGCAGATATGTAGATAGGTAGAGTAAATAAAAGAGCTCAACAGTTTAATCTGAGCCCTTGGATGTAATAAGGATAGACTTAGATAGATTTCCATTGTAAAATAAAAGAAAAGTTTCATAAGGGTTTTCCAGTTTAAGTGCACCCTAATAAAGAGTAGAAAAATGGTAGGATGTGTAGGTGGGTAAGCAGATGGATGGTTTCAGAATGGTGTATGATGGATGATTATTTGAAGCTCATATCATTTACTTTCATCATCATATTACTTTGAAATCATGCATAAAAGAGAAATTTACAAAGACAGGTTATTAATTTCATCATTTTCTTTTACCCCTAATATCACTAATTTCCCACAAATAACAATCAAGGCACCAAAAACCTTAAACTAAAGGGGCTCAGAGCATTTCTCTGACTTTTGGAGGGACCAAACCCTTGGCCCAATGATTTATAGGTTCTAAGTGCTAAATCATCAACATTCATTCCTCCATAACTCATCCATTTCATCTAAAAAATCCCTTTTCCTAAGGTAAAATCATTATTTGCCTAGGGAAAATAATTAACCTCATATAAACCCCTTTTTCCCACAAAAAAAAAACCCACAACATGCATCTAAGCCTAAGTTATGAATGTTTATATGCGGAAATATAATATTTTTGGAAACATTTTACTTAGCGTATTCTCATTTCCACATCCATTTCATATTAACATAATTTACTATAGTTAGCTCCCGCAAAATATACCCCATCCCCTATATATTATTAAAATCCCTTATTCTAATATCCCACCCTGGTTTGAAATATAAACCATAAATAAAAGAATAATTCGATAGATTGATTGATCGATAGATTAATTAATCTATCCACGATCAAACTAAACTATATAACTTCTCCGTTGCATTAAAAAGGAATTAATTAATCAACCTGTGATTAATTAAGAACCTTCCGCCAATCGCATCACCCTCGACATAATTAACCTCCCTAATCCGCAGTTACTGCCCTGTCGGGCCCCTCCATTAAATCCCGATCAAGTCCCTTCCCCGACCACCGTATGATCTAACACCTTCAGATCTAACGGCCCACACTCATATCGAGCTGGCCCCCGATGCCGAAATTTACCCGCTCGATACGAGCGGTTTCACTATTCCCCCGCCGCTACGTGTCACCCGATGAATGGCATCGGGCGGACCTCTCCCAATACCACTACACCCTCATAAGCGGTGCGATAGAATCCACTTACCACCCCCGTTTACCACCTTCGCTAAATGACAACATGTCCCATCCATTAACTGGCGCCAATTGTCATTTTCATCATACCCGCCAAAATAATGACTTTTCCAAATAAAAACAAAAATACTCATTATTTTGTCCTACCGAGAAAAGAAACTTCTGTTCTCCATGCACACTCAGAGTACGTTCGAGCCGTCACCCTACTTCCAACCGCCAACTTTCAGAAAGTGTTGAATTCCAGATTGCCATTGCAGACCCGTGCACTCCATGCAAATAGTGCACCAGAGCCATTTGTTCTTTCATGCAACCTTAACCAGGTATTTACCTGCTTTACTGAGAAAACCCTACTTTCATATTCACCCTGGACTGAATTTCTGTGAAAATCAAGTAAATTTAATGATAGCAAGCCGTTCTACAGTCTAGAATCTCTCTGAAACGACCCCATTCTTCACAAATTCCCTGAAATTCCCTACCCTCGTCCTTGAATCCACAAGAACCAAGGATGGATGTTCTAGTTGCTTTGGATGCCAGGCCCATTACCACTCCCCACAGAGATTTAGACCATCTTCCCCTGGCTGACAAGGATTTCCAGATAAAGGACCTCACCTTTAATGAAACCCCTTTGAAATTGCATTGTAGATACAGAGATAATTACTTAAACCATGCAGATAAGATAGGTCTCTTGGAGTCAAACCTGCCCAAATATCAATTCCCAACTGTTCACGTCTTTCCTATTCATTACTTCCATGCAAATTATGACCTCGTTTTGAAAGTTGTAATGTCCTCAGACCAGAAAATCCTTTTCACCATTACAACTGAGTCCATAAACGAGATGTTATAGTTATAGCTTGGTCAAGACCTCACCCCTCTATCCATCCCCGATTTGCTTGAAAGGTTCACCAAACTGTCTAGTTCCAGATGTACTCAGATCCTCCAGATCTTCATCTCTGAAGAAAAATACATGCCAAAGGATCCCCCTCCTTACATGTCAGCCTTCTTTTTTTATCTAGGCAAAGACATCACAACAATGCTATCATGCATTCTGGGTTCCACCACTAATGAGTATATAGATGAAACTATTTTTGTTGGTATGTCTATATTTACCCCTGGTCAACCTCCTGCAGTCAAGTTTGATTATGCCAAATTAATAGCAGATAAAATGCATGATTAGTTTATGAGACTAGAAAATGAGAGGGTGTTCAAGTATTCATCAGTCCTGTATCATTTGTTTCTTTATTACCAAACTGATAGGTTTCCCTTCTCTGTACAAAAACTTGATACCAGAGGGAATCCTAGATCTGTCATTTTCTGGACTTCTCTTTTCCACATGTCTTTTGATTCTCCCTATTCATATCTAGATTTTATTGACCAATTTGTGCATCCTGTGACTACAATGTTGATAGGCAATCCCCCTCCCACAATTAGTGTGGATATTAAGAGGGTTCTTCAGCTGTCCAAACAATACAAAGTTGGGGATTGGTATTTATACCAAAACCATAACGAAATCAAGATTTATGGGTGTGAGCTGCCTCCATATAAATTACCTAGATATCTCCCCATTCGATTATTTTCCTTGGAGTACTACAGGCAAATTATTAATTCTAATGAAATTCACTTTGTCAAGACTAAGAAGAAGGCCCAGTTGAGGAGAAAGGATCATCTCTGCCCATTTATTTGCAATAACATAGAAGCTGGAAAGGTGGCAAATGAAATCCTTGAGAGATTGAAATTAAAAAAGAGTTTCATCTAGCCCTATGACCCTCATGGATTCATTTGTGACAGAAGGAAAAAACATAAGATGTCACCATATATCCACCATAGGATCCCAGAGATTGAACAATATGCCAACCAATTAGGATGGGTGGAAGGCACACTGATAGATCAAGATAGCACTCAAGTTGAAGTTGCCAATGTAATGGAGGACTTAGAAAGAAGATTTAATGAGGATTCATTTGTACAGGTGTTTGGAGAAACTTCATCCAGGAAGCAGTCATAGGAAACCAATACACATCCATCAGAGCAACAAGGGACCTCAGAAAGAGTAGAAGATTCAGAACAACAAGAAGAATTTGAACAACCCAAAATATTAGAGGAAGTGGCTCAACCTCAGTAAATCATGGGCAATCTTCCTGTGTTGTAGACTCCTCTTAATGAGGAAAGAAATATCAAAAGAGATAGAGAAGAGGCCACTCCTTCTAGCAGGTCTATTGATCAAAATTTTGCTAAAAGGAAAAGGTTGAATCCCTATTCCAAAGAAGAATATACCAAGGAGACCGCAGGTAACACAGTGTCTCAAAAGACAGATACTTTGCAGACTATCCCAACAGGTGGTACATAGTCCACCTCCCACATACAAGCATTGGAGAGACAACAAAGCACAGAAGTATCTTCTTTCAGAGCTTACTCTGAACCGAGACTAGAGATTAAAAGGAAATACAAAGAAATCAAAGCAAGGAATGAGAAATTAAAAGCTAAAACCTATGCTCATTACCTCAAAATGGCTCCAACTAATTAGACTAGGCTTATGTAAGCTTTTGACATAAAAGAAGGAAAAATACAAATGAGTTTCCTGAAACCAACTGTACAGCAGCCGAAGTCAATGGCTGACTATTTGAAAACAACCTTTGAAGTTTTGTCCAAGGATATCCATCCAATTGACCAAATAGAACTGCACAAGCACATTGGTGAGATGGTCTACTCTACCTTGACTAGTAAAGCCATCACAGCACACAAATGCAAAATTCTCTTCACAACACAACAACACAACTATAGCTGGAAAAAATCTCCTCTCAGGCTAAAGACATTAGAATAAAAACCTTAGAAGACTTGGTGATAGATCTGGGACATGATCCCAAGGATGTCAAAGCAGCTAAAGTTTAAACAATTGATCAAAAAGAAAAATGATGATATAGCTGCATTGAAGAAGCAGCTTAAGATCCCTCCTCTCCACCATCCATAAACTGCAGAGGTTAAATAGAAATAGAGGGAAGAAGAACTTATGGACTTAGTCCTTAAGTTAAATGAACAGCTAAAGGAAACTGAGAGGGAATTGGAAAATGCAATACAGTCTAGGCAGAGTGAGCTGGCCACTGCTCCTCCAACTGTCATACCCACAGTTTCTACAACAGTACCCTCCACTCTGGCAGCATCTTTGGCACCAACACTTCCACCGGTAATAGCATTGCCAGTAGCAGAAGCTATTCCAACTATAGGTACATCAACCGACGCAAGGACAACAATAGAAAAAACAGACGAAGTGATCAAAGCCATGGAACAGATGAGTATCTAGGTTACTGAATTAAAGAAGCTCAAAGAAAAAATATCAAGTATGGAAACAGAGTACGAGCTGGCACAAATTCAAAACAAAGAAGAAGAAAGGAAGAACAAAAGAATGGAGGAGAGAATCAAAGTCTTGGAAAAGGACTTAACACTAGAAAAGTCACTGGGAGATATGACAAATATATTGTGGGCCAATATCATTGATTCCATCAATGATATTTGGCCTTCTATCCAGATAATTTTTGAATATACTGAGCTAGTCAAGATAGCTATGGAAGTTATACAAAATACCAAAGAAGAATCAGGAGACAAGCCTAAAGAAGCAAATCAGTTGATTGATTTCTTGAACAACAGGAATAGGTACCAATTGGATGCATTAGAAATTGAAGATAGAACAACCACCATTCTTGAAATTAAGAAAGTTCTTACTACGAGGAACTTGATGTTCAACTTGGAGAAAAGATGTCAAAGTATTCAAGCATATATAGATGAATTCATGTTGAAGTATGGAATCTTGAGAGAAAGAGGTCTTCCAAGCCCATTGGTCATAAATTAAAAGTTGATGACACAAGATGACTACATCGAGAGACTAAATAAACAAGCTAGGATCCAAGCTAGCTCTTCAGCAGTAAAAGCACTACCTACAGGAAATGTGCTTTATGATGGCTTGGAAAACCTCTTTTACATAGAACATGAAGTGAAATACCTTTTCACCAACAGGCCCAATTTTGTTAAATATACAGAAGCTGATGAAGTGTACAGGAAAATGATCAAAATGAAGATACTGAATGATGAATGGTGGATCAATATGACCGATATACTATAAAGTTACTAAAGTAAATCTATGGAGTAAAAATATTTACTACAGTAAAGCCTAGTAAATACAGGTAAAGAGTATCAGCACAGCTAAAGAGTATCACTAGGTAAAATATAAGAGTGAAATCTAGCACAGAATTACCAAGACAACTGCATGAGACAAATTCGAGTTCTAGCATCCAGCACATTCACCAAAAAAGAGGGACAACAAAAAATCTGTTTTCCATCTGTCTCTACCTTCTTGGAAAAATAACTTTTATTTCCTATAATGAATCTCATATAGTTATGAGATATTTTGTAACATTTTTTGTATAAATACTTCATAATTGAAGTAATTAGGGTGGATTGAAAAAGCATTTCTGTAGACTTTTGTTTTGAGCTAAAGGAGCTACTGTAATCAAGGCTGGACTGGTTTACTAGATTGAATAAAGCTGAGGACATTTCAATCAATTCATGTGCACCGTGGGAAACAAATAAGTATCATTTCTCTAAGTTTGAATATTTTTTTCCTTCATGTTACGAAATATCATATGTGTTTTCTTATAAATTCTTAAAAGCAAACAAGGAAAAATACTATCAGAATTAGCTTAAATTCTCTCTATTTTAACTGTTTGCTCATTTAATGTTTTCTACGAAATTGCTTAAGTTTGGAAATTCTTAGTTGCTCCCTTATTTCTGTGATTCATTCCCTTTATTGGCCCTTGGTATAGGGTTCTTAATTTCCCTTGCTATTTTCCAAACCTCCCTTCTTCAGCTTGATCCCTACTAAGGATTATTCATTGCCCTTGGCCCTGGTTGAGTTCTCCATCCATTGAAACCTTCACATTTGTCTGTGCTATTCTATATTGCCTTGTGAACTCTTACCTTAGTGATTAATCTGATCCTGATAAGCCTTTCCTACTCGAATCCATAGCCCAATGGCCTGAATATCTACTATGTCCATCTATTTCCTTTAATTCCACCAAACAAATCAAAACAAATCCCTTGAACATTAATAACTAGCCTAACATCACCTCAAAACAACAATAAATCATAAAGAGAGAGCCCTCTCTGAGTATAGATTGGCTAGGATCTGTACTTAAAAGATTGGTTTGTAGTTACCTTGGATCCTTTCCTTCTTTTGGATAACTTCTAAGGAAAATATAAGTGATAACACCCTTGACCTCAAATAAGGTATTTCATATGAAGCGTTTATTTAATATGAAGATGTCAGAAAGTGGTTCTGTTGTTGATCATTTAAATGAATTTAATACAATTACCAGTCAATTAAGTTCTGTAGGGGTAAATTCTGATGATGAAGTTAGGGCTTTGTTATTTCTATGCTCATTACTAGAAATTTGGAATGGTTTAGTTATGGACATTAGTAACTCTGTCTTTGGATCTAGTACTTTAAATTTTGATGATGTTGTCGGTGCAATCCTTAGCGAGGAAATTCGACGGAAAAGATCCGATGAGACATCAGGTAATTCTTTGACTGTAGAGACTAGGGGAAGAAAAATGGAAAGAGGAAAGAGCCCAAGATATCGCACTAAGTAAAAAAAAGGCAGATCCAAGTCTAGATCGGGGATAGTGTGCTGGAAATGCAGGAAGAAAGG
This sequence comes from Pinus tabuliformis, assembly GCA_031772625.1. Lineage (NCBI taxonomy): Eukaryota > Viridiplantae > Streptophyta > Pinopsida > Pinales > Pinaceae > Pinus > Pinus tabuliformis. Next base: position 167,998,348 of record CM062816.1, on the reverse strand, counting down.
ACACTAGAAGAAAGACTGCAAGTCTTGGAAGGCAAAAGAAGGAGATGCACAACAAGAAAACAATCATGAAGCGAATGTGACAGGTGATGTGTTACAAGATGCTTTGATTCTTTCATTAGAAAATATTATTGATTCTTTGGTGATAGATTCAGGGGCTTCATTCCATGCCACACCTGATAGGAAACATTTTCATGATTATGTTCAAGAAGATTTTGGACAGGTTCGATTGGATGATGATAAACCCTGTAAAATCATTGGAATGGGTATAGTTTTCATAAAGTAGCAGAATGGAAATCAATGGATATTGAAGGAGGTAAGGCACATTCCAGATCTGAAGAACAATATTATTTCAATAGGGTAGTTGGGAGGTGAAGGTTGTGTGACTACTTTTACAAATAAAACCTGGAAGGTCACTAAAGGAGCCCTGGTAATAACAGAAGGAGAAAATGTTGGTACAATGTATTTATGCAATAGTATTTCTAATTTTGTTAATGCTTTAACCTCTACAGGAGAAGATACGACATTGTGGCATCATAGGCTCAGGCACATGAGTGGGAAGGGGATGCATATTCTTCACTCCATAAATTTTTTGCCGGGTTTGAAGCATTTTGATTTAAAATTATGTGAGAATTGTGTTTATGGAAAACAAAAGAGAGTCAGATTCCTTAGAGTTGGGAAAGAAAAGAAGAGCAAAAAACTAGATCTTGTGCATACAGATGTATGGGGACTTTCTCAGGTATCATCGCTCGGTGGCTCTCGTTATTATGTTACTTTTATTGATGATGCAACCAAAAAAACCTAGATTTATTGTATTTTAAATAAATCTAATGTATTTGATACTTTCAAGAAATGGAAATCTTTTTTTGAAAATGAGACAGGAAAAATGTTGAAGTGTCTCAGATCAGACAATGGAGGTGAATATTGCAGCAAAGATTTTGATAGGTACTATTAAGAGAATGGAATTTGCAGAGAGAAAACAGTTCCAGGAACACCACAAGAAAATGGTGTGTCAGAAAGGATGAACGGGACAATCATGGAGCATGCAAGGTGCATGAGATTGCATGCAGGATTGCCTTTACAATTTTGTTCAGATGTTGTAGATACTGTTGTTTATCTAATAAATAGAGGGCCTTCAAGTTCCTTGGATGGTGGTATTCCATAGGAGGCATGGATAGGTAAAAAGGTAGACTACTCATTTTTAAAGACTTTTGGTTGTTAAACCTTTGTCCACATCAATAAAGAAATTATAACAAATTCGAGGAAAAATCAAAGAAATGTACCTTTATTGGATATGGTGTTGTGGTACAGGTAAATTCTCAGTGTAGACACAAACAATTTCTCTAGCCCGAGAGAGCGGGTATAGCCACAAACAAACAATCTATGGAAAATCTCCTTAAGCTAGAATCAATTAAGAGGGCCTACCTCTTAGAACGTTATTCCGCTTCATGATGATCCTGCTTCCTCACTCCAGCTATCTCCCATTTCCTTCCTTCGAATACCTAAAACAAGCAAACAACAACAAAAAAACGTGATAGCATACAATATTGTATTCAACCTACTTAATAGGTCAATGAACATTAAGCCATAGAGATGTAAAATGACACTTCATGTAGGAAATCAATCAATAGTTGCATTTATATAAATCAAAAAGATGTTGAAAAGTGTGCAACAAGAAATGCTAAATTTAGAAAGTGCTAACAATAGAACTGCTAAAAATAGCACTTCTAAAAATAACAGTTTGGCCAATGAGCATTTTGGCCACCTTGGGTGAGAGGTGAAACTGCTAAAAATAGAATTTTCTAAAAATAGCATTTCTGGGTCCCTTCCTATTTTTAGCAATCCCTGGTCTAACTATAGGAAGTAAAATCAAATTTGGTCTTACTAGCAGTTTAAAATATTAATTAATTAATCTCCATGAGTTAATTAGTTATGGAAAATTAAACTTGAAGTCTTTGTGAGAACATGCAATTAGTTGTCCCACTGATTGAGGAATTTATCCTTGATTCTCTCCACTGATTGAGGAATTAAGTATGAGTTCTATAATGAGAGAATAAGTTGACTTAGTTTAACTTAGTCAAGTCTAGTTATATTATTTTAACAAGTTGTTAAAATAATGAGATATAGTTTGTTGATGCTTGCATGCATGTGACAACTATTATTTTCAGATAACTGAGTATTTTCTCATGGATAACTGATGCATGGCAGTTCAGACAGAGACCCAGTTGAGATCAGATGAGGGACAATGTACTATCATATGCTAGGATATTTCTAGTGAGTATTCCTTACATGCATGAGGAACTAGTGTCCTAAAGGATTGCGTAGTTGGACCTGAGGTTGATAGCAGGTATGATCTGGGCCCAATTCACATATGTTTTATAATTGGACCCCAATCAAAATTGCGCAAGGAAATAGGGGATTGGAGGACTTGTGGCCTATACATTGAGGCTTAGGGAGTCTATGATCTACATCATCAGAGTACAAAGAGAGCAGGATATCTTTTGAGCTTATTCTTTTTGTATGTTGTTGAGGATTTCCACTTGATTGATAATACAGTGTTGGGGTTTTATGCAAGTGCTTTCTCCAGTGATATATTCTGTGTTATGTGTGATTGATTCCTTCTTATCAGTTATATGTGTTCATGCTTGATGTTGCTCATGTTCAATTAAGCTTCCACAAAGTTTATGATAGATGTAGATCTAGTATTATGCTTTAGTACATTGCATATATTAGTTTGATCTGCAGGTGAAATTTCTACATGATATCAGTGAGCTAGCTAATTTGTAGAGAAAATTCTACATGGTACCGGAGCACAGGTGATCAAGGAAGAACAATATATAAGAAGGAATTCGAAGTTTATTATTCGAGATATAGATCTCAAGTTCTTATCACATCTATTTCACTGATGGCATTCTATGGTTTGAGGCTTGAGTATGCCCTTGATGGCAGCTCAAACTATATAGCTTGGAAGGATCGCATGGAGGCAGTATTGGAAGATAAAAGCATTAAGGACTTCATTGATCAAGAAGTACTTAAGCCTACTAATGCTACTCAACTGGCGGAATGGAAGAAGTGTGTGGATAGAGCTAGGAGAATTCTCTTGGAGGGAGTGCGAGATCACATTGTCTCGAGCCTCCATGGGAAGGAGACTCCATTTGCAATGTTGAAAACACTGAAAGATTTATATTAGAATAGCAGTGATTAGAAGAAGCTAGCACTGAAGGACAAACCTTGAAAGATCAAGTGTGAAAAGGATGAGACGATCTCTATGTATCTGACCAAGCTCATCACATGCAGGGATGAGCTTGCAAGTGTAGGGGTCATGACAGTTGCTGATGACATGGTGAGTCTAGCACTCCTTAGCCTTCCTAAGAGCTGGCATAGCTACCAGGACTCGGTTAATGGAAGGGATAAACTGCTAGATTGGGAACAACTATGGTCGGATTTGATGCAGGAGGAGATCAGACGGAGCACCAGAGGTGGTTCTTCATCCATGAAGGATGAGGAGAATTGTTCCTTAGCGAGTAAGGCAAAGAAGGGGAAGGAGAAGGTTTCTCTTTCCGAATCCAGCTCTTCCAATGGTGGGAAGAAGGTTGACAAACCGAAAGTGAAATGCTTTCGTTGTCATGAGGTGGGCCATTATGCTGCAAATTGTCCACGGAGGAAATCCAAGAAGGGATCCGGGGAAGGATCTGAAGGTGAGGCACTTGCTTCACAGTTTGAGTTGGATTTCACACTCTTTGCATGCATGGTTTCATCCATGGTGGGAAGGGTTGGTTTCTTGACAGTGGAACTTCTTTCCACATGACCGGCAACAAGAGTTTGTTTAGTACTTTGGAGGAGAAAGATCTCCAGATACTCATAGCAGTGTCTCAGGTGTAGGCACAGTTATTTTTTAAAGGGAGCATGGAGCTCGCCTTACCTTGACCGATGTCAGGAATGTACCAGGACTGAAGAGAAACTTAGTTTTGATCGTGATGCTGGAAGACAGAGGCTATGATGTAGTCTTTAGTAAGAGAAAGGTTTTCTTTAGACACATCATCACTAGACAGGTGAAACAGATTGGTTCACGGATCAAGAACCTGTATGCACTTGAGGCTCAAGATGCATGAAAAGCCTTGAGCAACTAGGTCACTGATGGAGACTTGGTGGTTGAGAGGGATGTTAGGACTCCACTATGTACCATTTTTGCTATATATTTTGACATCACTTTACTCTTAAAACCATGAACCTCAATGTCTTTATCATTCACTTTATCCCAAGGTATATAGAAACCTCTTCTTTATTATATGGTTAATCTGTCTTACATTTAATTCCATAATACTCTTATATTTTATCAATTATTGAAGTGCATTGTTGCTAACACAAGTCAAAGATCGCAGATAAGTTATATGTCTTGTTGTGAACGAGCGGCCGTTGCTGAAACAGCTGACTTCGTTGCTGAAACAGCCGACTCCGTTGCTGAAACAGCTGGTCCCGTTGCTGAAACAGCTGGTCCCGATGCTGAAACAGCTAACTCAGTTGCTGAAACAGCCGTCAAGCACGCAAATCCCGTTATGCGTAATTTGCGATTCTGGAAGAACTTTTTGTGGATAATAGCAGCAGCCCGAAGATACGGTTACCTGGATTATCTTGAAGATAGCATTTCTGTTGTCTCGGTTGTAACAGTATCTCTTTTTAAGAAAGAACATAATAGTTTTGTTTCGAACAGAATCGAGATCTTCGCTTTTGTGTAAAATTGTAAATGATGTCTCCTCTTTAAAAAGAGGAGACATCATCATTAGAGGGGATCGAACTGTAATTCATAGAACAGCATTGTGTGAGACAGGAGCTAGTCTCCTTTTTGTAATGTATCAGTTTCTTGACAGATGAATAAAGACTTGTTTTGAGCGTTCCAGTTTAATTCTTTCTCCCGGGTAATCTTGTGAGAAGGAAAGGGCCCGCCTTCCTCACAAGATTCACCCCTTTGTTCCTGTAGTTGTTTATTTCTTATGTATTTGCATTTTCTTTAATTCTGTTGCTGAACACTAGTTACATGGTTTGCGATACTCTGTTTCTTAGCGCTACATGTATTGAATGCACGAGTGGATGATGAGAGCATGTGCTGAAGATCCCTGCACCGAGGGATAGGGTCTTGCTCCCATTGATTGCTTTCTCTTACCTGCAGTGTGATTAGAAACAAGAGGCCAAGTGCTGAAGGTTCCTGTTCCTGGGAATAGGGTCTTGACCTCTTGAGGTTACTTCTTTTACAGTGTGATTAGTGCCAGGCAGCAGGTGCTGAAGTTCCTACCAAGGAATAGGGTCCTGTTCCTGCTATGGTTGAATGATTTCCTTCCTTATAAATTGATTTCCCTTTTGCTGTAACAGAGGAATCGTTTCTGCTGTAATTTAATTGACTTCGGCTTTAATTAAGTAGAATGTGAATTGATAGATTGATGAATGTGTGTCTTTCTTTTACTACAACATTGAGCTGCTTTTGAAATTGAGCATATCCAGTGCGCTATTACCTTTGGAATAAAAAGACCTTCTCGGGTTGACAATTTATGTGGAGCTCGAATTGTGAAAACAATTAGAGCGACCAACATTTTGGCGCCGTTGCCGGGGAAGGTAATTATAGATTTCAACAAGCATTCACCTGTTTTCTTTTAATGTGCAGATTGCATGAGAGGATGAGGAAACCAGAAGAAAAATAACCGCGCAGGTGGCAAAGGCTGGGGAGGACGAAAAACGTTTATTGACGAGATTGTATCAAGGGCTGAATCATCACAAAGGTTGAGTTCTCGGAAATCAAAATTTCAGCGTTCCCCTCAGTCAGATTATAGAACAGAGGAAGTTGTGGGACCTGAAAATACAGAAGAACCAGCAGTCAGCGCTGAAGAGTCAGAAGGAAGTATTAACAGATCAATAGAACACATTGAGGAAATAGTAGAAAGTGCTGGACAACCGGTAGAAAACATTGAAGAACCAATAGAGGATTCTGACGATCGAGAAAGCGCAGTAGGAGGGCCAACAATGGAAGATAATAATGATGCATTCCTCTTTGGAGGAGGACGTGCAGGTCCTGAAGAAGAAAGAAGGGATGAAAATTCCCTTTCTACCTTGGGATTTCCCATCAGTGATCTTCCTGCAGGAACAATGAAAAACATCCCACTGTCTGCCCTACCCAACTTTCATGGTTTATCTACTGAGGATCCTGATGAGTTTCTTTTTGAATTTGATATTTTATGCAGAAGTTATGATTATGTTACTAATGCTCAAAAGTTGAAACTGTTTCCAGCCACCTTGAAAGGGAATGCCTTGAGATGGTTCATGAGCCTTGGAAGTCAGGTAATCACAACATGGGAACAAATGAAACAAAAATTTCTGCTTAAATATCAAGACTACTGCCGGACGAGAGAGAAGAAGGATGAATTATTTAATATGGCACAAAAATCGGATGAAAGCCTGGAGGACTACATCGAAAGATTGCAATACAACATACAGAGATCCGATCATCCAGATATAAGTAAGGAAATTCGTAAAACAATCTTACTTAGAGGTTTAAGGGATGATTGTTTAAATATGTTAAATATGCTTGCTAAGGGAGATATATCTAAGGAATCATATGATGAGATTTGTGAACTTGCTAAAAGGTGTTCTAGGGGAGCTGCAAGAAACAGAATAAGAGATTCCACCTATTCAAGGGTACAGAAATCAGCCAATGGAGGAGCAACAAGAGCAGAGATAGGTAATTTGCTTGAAGAATTTAAAACCGAAATGCTAAGTTCTTTTGCTTCGCAGATTGACACTTTGCAGGTTAAGAAGAAGCAGGCTGAGGCAGAAGCAACTCTGGCTGTCTATTGCCCGAAATGTAGAGATAAACATCCACTAAGGGAGTGTCCAAGAGATAAAGTACCAGTTTGCACCCTTTGTGAGAAAGATCATGAGACAAAACAGTGTCCATCTCTACCAGGGATAAAAGCAGCGATGCAGCCAACAGAGGAAGAAGCTGAAGCAGTCTACCTGCTAACTCAAAGAAGACAATGGCAACCTAAAGGGCAAGGTACGAACTCTGGTATGCCATTTAATCGTTGGAACAATTATTCTGCTTTTGGCCAAACAAGCTACCCCCCCTTCAACCAAATGCAATATCCACTTTTCAGTCAAATGAATTTCCCACCCATGCAAATGCAAAACCCTCCCTTTGTTGACCCTTCAATGTGGACTCCTTGGCCTCCACAGCAACCACCTCCTTTCAATCCTTGGAACCCAAGTTGGAATAGTCAATCACTCCCATACCCAAATCAAATGCCTCAATTCCAACAATCACTCTCTCTGCCATCAAATGCCCCACCAAACAACCAAATGAGACCCCAACTACCTGCGCAACCAAATCCTAACCCCAATAATAAAGCTGTGCAAGTCATTGATATTCAGAATCAGTCTATACTTCCTACTATGCAATGTAATGATATTCACTTGAGATCTGGAAGAGTAGTAGAGCCTATCATAGATGACATAACTGATTCAGATAAAAATGAAACTGAGAAACAAAAAGAAGCTCAACCACCTCCTAACAAAAATATTGAATTAACAGAACCACCATTCCCCGAGCGTTTGGTTTTAACCAAAACAGCTGAAACACCTGCTTTTAATTTTATGGGGGAATTGCAAAATTTGTATATTAAAATTCCACTTTTACAAGCATTAAGAGATGTACCAATTTATGCCAAAACATTAAGGGATATTTGTGTTAAGAAACCTGGTAGGAAAACCAAGGACCCCCTTACAGTACATGTGATGGGAGACTTGTCTGCATTAATGTCTGGAAAAGCCCCTCCTGTAAAATATGGTGATCCTAGCCATCCTACTGTCACAGTTCAGATTGGTAAAGCAGTAATTCCCCGAGTTTTGGTAGACTTAGGTGCAGCAATTAATATAATGACTCTGGAAACTTCACAATTGTTACAGCTGAATAACACAATCAGAGATACACCCACCATTTTAGAGTTAGCTGACCGTTCCACAATCAAGCCAGAAGGGGTTGTTGAAGACCTGCTCATTTCAGTTGAATCCTGGAAATATCCAGCTGATTTTGTTGTATTGCAAACTAAAACAAAGCTGGGGGGACATCCCTTAATTCTAGGAAGGCCATGGTTGGCCACAGCTGATGCATTTATTAGTTGCAGATCTGGTTCAATGACAATTTCTAATGGTTATGAAACAAAACAATTAACTCTTTATCCTCACGCTACGCCAGTAGTTAATAATGAAGATTCTATATGGATGGATTATGATGATAATGTTGTTCAGCCGATTCTAACTATAGGACAAGCTTTAACTCTTAAAGACAATACAGAGGATGAAATAATCAATAATTTTATTTGTGAACCTTCTTCTGTTATTGCTGAAACACACAATCAATTAACTGCAATTTTTGAAACTGATATACAAGAAAAGATTGAACCTGAAGATTCATCTCAAACTTTAACCACGATCCCATCTAAGAGCATAACAGTTGAAATTGAACCCGGTAAGACATTAAACATAAATCCTGATCTAACAGATGCTGAAACACAGCAGTTAATGAAGTTATTACACGAATATAAGGAGGCATTTGCCTGGGATTACACGGACATGAAAGGTATTTCTTCTGAATTATGTACTCACAGAATTTACATTAAAGAGGGATGCCGACCTGTTTGTCAACCCCAAAGACGAATGAATCCTAATTTACGAGAAATTGTTAAAGAAGAACTTCAAAAATTGCTTAATGCAGGGTTTATATACCCCATATCTGACAGTGAATGGGTTTCCCCGTTAGTAATTGTTCCTAAGAAAAACGGGAAATGGAGGGTATGTGTTGACTATAGAGCTTTAAACAAAGCTACCCAAAAGGATCATTTTCCCTTACCTTTCATTGATCAGGTGTTGGACAGTCTTGCAGGGAAGAAATTCTTTTCTTTTCTAGATGGATTCAGTGGGTATAATCAGATAAAAATTGCACCCCAGGATCAAGACAAGACCACTTTCACCAGCCCTTGGGGAACTTTCGCCTATAGAGTTCTCCCATTTGGATTATGCAATGCACCAGCAACCTTTCAAAGAGCTGTTATAGGAATTTTTTCCGATATGCTGAATGATTGTATGGAAATATTTATGGATGATTTTACCCCCTATGGTGTGTCTTTTGAAGAGGGATTACAAAACCTTGAGAAAGTACTTAAAAGATGTATTCAAGCCCACCTTTCCTTAAGTACCGAAAAATGCCACATGATGATGAGTGAGGGAATAGTGCTTGGACATTTTATTTCATCTCTAGGTATTCAGGTAGATCCATCTAAAATATTAGTCATTCAGAATCTTTCTGTTCCTAAAACTCAAACTGATGTGAGAAGTTTTTTAGGACATGCTGGTTATTATAGGAGATTTATTAAAGATTTCTCTAAAATAGCTTCTCCATTGTTTGTATTGCTTATGAAAAATGCTGAATTCAAGTGGACTAATTCTTGTCAAAAAGCTTTTGAAGAATTGAAGCATCAGCTGTCTACTGCTCCTATTTTGAGGGGGCCTGACTGGAATCTTCCGTTTCACATATCCTCTGATGCTTCAGATGTTGCTATTGGAGCAGTCCTGGGACAAGAGGAAAATCATCTTCCTTATGCTATATACTTTATCAGTAAGAATATGACCTCTGCTGAGCTTAACTATACAGTTACCGAGAAAGAGTTCCTTGCAGTAATCTATGCCATTAATAAATTCAGACACTATATTACTGGGTATCCTACTTTTGTGCACACTGATCATTCAGCTATTAAATACTTAATGAACAAATCTGTCACAAATGCTAGAGTTACCAGATGGCTGTTACTATTGCAGGAATTTGATATCACAATTGTAGATCGGCCTGGTAAGGAAAATGTGGTGGCTGATTTTCTTTCACGGTTAAAAACTGATAATGATATTCCAGTAGATGATAGTTTTCCTGACGAATATTTGTTTGCAGTTTCTGCTCATTCTCCATGGTATGCAGATATTGCTAATTACTTGGTCGCAGGAAAACTACCAGCACACCTGTCATATAGAGAAAAGAGAAGAATTGTTCAACAAAGTGCCAGGTATAGCTGGATAAGCGGATGTCTCTTCTATACTGGGCTTGATCAGGAGATCCGAAGATGCATTAGAGAAGATGAAGTGTACGACATATTGAAAGCTTGTCATGATGGCCCTTGTGGAGGCCATTTTGCTGATAAAAGAACAGCGCATAAAATTCTGAGGATGGGTTACTATTGGCCCTCATTATTTAAGGATGCAAAGAAATATGTAAGGGCTTGTGACAGTTGCCAGAGAATGGGTCAACCCAATCATAGAGACCAAATGCCATTAAACCCCCAGGTAGTTTCTGAACCATTTGAAAGATGGGCCTTGGACTTCATAGGACCCATTAACCCTCCATCCAATCAAAGAACTTATATATTAGTCTGCACAGACTATATGACTAAGTGGGTGGAGGCCAAAGCACTTATTAGAGCCAATGAAGAGGCTGTTCTGTCCTTCTTGTTTGAAGATATTTTCACTAGATTTGGAATCCCCAGAGAGCTAGTTACTGATGGAGGACCTCCATTCAATTCTCATGGTTTTAAATCTACTCTTCACAAATATCATATTCAACATAGAATGACCACACCATACCACCCCCAGGCCAATGGGCAGGTGGAAAGCACAAATAAAGTTTTAGAGGCCATTCTAACTAAAACAGTGAAGGACAACCGAAAGGATTGGTCCCAAAGGCTCCCAGAGGCATTATGGGCTTACAGGACTACTTGGAGAAACACTACAGGTTTTTCCCCCTATGAATTGGTTTATGGTAAAAATGCTATTTTTCCTGTGGAATTTGAAATTAAAACTTTAAAAACTGCCTTAGCTGTTAATCTTGATTTGAATGATGTGCAGACAGCTAGATTGCAGCAGCTTTTGGAGTTGGATGAAAAGAGATTGGATGCCATTCACCAAACAAACATGATTCAGCAACAAAGGATGAAGTGGCATGACAAAATTATCAAACACAAGCAGTTCCAAAAAGGTAATTGGGCCTTGCTGTATGATTCTCGGTTTGAAAATTTTCAGGGAAAGCTACGTACACGGTGGCTTGGACCATATGAAGTAGATGATGTCTTTCCAAACGGAACGGTAAGACTTGTAACAATTGATGATGCTAAAACACCTCTACTAGTCAATGGCCATAGGCTCCGTTTGTATGAGCGCCCTGTTTCTAAAGAGGATTTCAAGACTGCTTGCATGACTGATATTCATTATCTTTTTCCAGGGGAGTCTTCTGCTCCTCACAGCACTTAAATTTCTGCACTATATTTTTTATTAGATTAGATTTAGCACTAATAATCCCTGTCAAGGATTGGCATATTACAATTGAATTTTGCAGATTCTAGAAAAGCAATAAGGAGGACAGATTCATCATGAGAAGATCTGAAGCTTTAAATCAAGAAGCTTCTTCCCATCATTTTACCCCCTTTTTCCTAAAAGCAATATCCCCCCATACCCACATTATTTCTATCACTCCCACCACTCCTGAAATATCCTCCTTCAGTCAGTATTTTCCACCCCTTACTGCTGAAATAATCCCTTACCATTCACAGACCTAAGTCAGTTATCCCAATTCTCTGATTTTTCCCGTTGCTGAAACACCTGTTTCAGCAACGTAACACCAGTTTTTTTCCGTTGCTGAAACACCTGTTTCAGCAACATATCATTGATTCCACCCGTTGCTAAAACACCTGTTTTAGCAATGCATTATCGATTTCTCCGATTGCTGAAACACCTACCTCAGCAATGTATCGTTCATTTTCAGTTGCTTAAACAACAGTTTCAGCAATTGGTTATCATCAAAGCAGTATCCCTCCTTGCTCTTACAAAAGCTTTCTGGTTCTTCACGATACTTTTGGTGAAAATTATTTGGCATATACCAGACTCGGTTACACCTTCAATCCACAGACCCTTCTATGATCATTAAAGCTATTGCAACCGACACTTCGAATTATTAATTAAAGGTAAAGTATAAGGTATATGGTTTTAATGTAATTCGGTTAAATCATATGAAAAGAGAGGATTTCATTTCATAATGATTGCATATCTTTCCACGTCCAATCATTATTACACCATCCGTAGGGGGGGGAATTCCGAAAATGGAAAAAAATCATTTCGCATGAACCAACCTGCCGCCGGTTATCATATCCATTTTTGCCGTCATTTAGACTGCGCAGCCTTTGTTGCAACAACTAGTCCGATCAGGGTCTGAGAATACTGTATTGTGCATCTGCCGAAAACTCAAAGCTTCAGCCATGGGAGGGACGGCCATTAGAAACGAGCCCGGCTCCATAAGCCTTCTACAGTTCTTTCCGGAAGTGTATCAGATCTTCCAACAAGCAGGGTGGACAGCATATTTTGAGAGGTTGGGAGAATTTAACGCAGAAGAAGTATTAGAGTTTGCACAAAACCTTGAAGACAATTTCTCAGTGGTCCGAGGGGTTCGCATTTCAGTGACAGAGGATGACATAGTTCAGGTATCAGGGTTGCCAGCCGAGGGCATTCGCTGGTTTAGCAGGAAGCAGGTCGTTCTTAACGCGCAGCAAGAATTCCTGCGCCCGGACGAGCAAGTGGAACCCAGAGGCCGCGGGGTCAGTCTGCACTCACTTCCTCAACCATGGCCATCAGTAGCAGAATTCGTCAAACACTACCTAACATGTGAGGGGCGTTATCAGGTAGTGTACAATCATGACTTTGTTTTGCTGAATCATTTGAGGAATGGAAGGCTCATCAATATCCCTTATTATCTGCTTGGTTGTATTAAAAACATGTCGTATTATTGTAAACGAGCCAAATCCCCAATGTCATCCCTTACCCATCACCGCTTATGCCAGCTGCTAATACAGAGGGGTTTTGCTCAGCAAAATCCCCCTCTGCAGGCCCTACCTGAAGTCCCTCTGCAGGCCCTACCTGAAGTCCCTCTGCAAGCCCCACCTGAAGTTCCCCAGCCGGCCGAAATTCCCCTACAAACACCCGAAATTCCCCAGCCGGCCGAAATTTCTCAGCAGGACCAAACGTCCCAACCGTCTGGAAGTCCTCATGATATTCCCGAAATTCCTCAGGAGGAAACCCCGCATTCCCCAGTCAACCCAACCCCGAGCTCGCCTCGGTTAGCAGAGCTAACACCCTCTACTATTCCTGTCCCTAGTGACGACTCTCTAACACCCCCTTCTTCACCTGTTAAGAAAAAGAGGAAAACCCCAGCAGTCACAAGCTCCAGACCACGGACAAGGTCTACATCCCAAATTCTTACCCCCCCGGAAAACCCTGTCCCCAAGAAAAAGCCCTCCCTTTCGAAAAAGAGGAAAGGCAGTGATTTTACTGCCTTCCTATCAAAAAGGAAGAGGACAAAGACTGTTGAGATAAAATCCACTTCCATTTCCCCTAACCCTGCGACTATTCTATTAAAACCCTTATCCCCATCACAAACCTCCCAACCTGGCTCGTCCGAGGGCATGGTCACACAAAAACCAGTGCCTCGGGATAATCTGACATTGTTTATGGGTCAAGAAGTGACTGCTCCACAAGAACCAGTCACTTGCCCAGTGACTGAAACACAAGAACCAGCCACTGAGGCACAAGAATACACCAAGCAGGATAACAGTGGGAAATGCCCAGTGACTGCTCCACAAGAACCAGTCACTGAGGCAGAGGAATCTACCAAGTTGACTGACAGTGGGGAATGCCCAGTGACTGCTCCACAAGAACCAGTCACTGAGGCAGAGGAATCTACCAAGTTGTCTGACAGTGAGAAAGGCCCAGTGACTGTTCCACAAGAACCAGTCACTGAGGCACAAGAATACAACAAGCAGGATGATAATGGGAAATGCCCAGTGACTGAAATACCAGAACTGGAGATTGAGACACAGGAATTCATTCCTAACCCGGTGGATGAAACACAAGAACCACCCACTGTGGTACCAGAACTGGATATTAAGACACAGGAATTCATTCCTAACCCGGTGGATGAAACACAAGAACCACCCACTGTGGTACCGGAGCTGGAGATTGAGACACAGGAATCCATTCCTAACCCAGTGGATGAAACACAAGAACCACCCACTGCGGTAACAGAACTAGTCACTGAGGCACAAGAGTCCATGTCTGGCCCGATGGATGAAACACAAGGACTACCTACTATGGTATCAGAACTAGTTGCTGTGGAACAAGAATTCATTCCTGATGAAACACAAGGACTACCCAGTATGGTATCGGATCTAGTCACTGGAGAACAGGAATCCATTCCTGGCACGGTGGATGAAACACAGGAACCACCCATTGTGGTGCAACAATCAGCTACCACCGTGCATCAACAAAATATTCCAACAGAAATAATCAGCATACAAGGTCCACACACTATGACATCTCTACTGCAGGAAAATGAGTTCCTGAAGTCTGAATTAGAAGCTTACAGAGCTGAATTAGCCATGGCACAAGAAGCCTTTGAAAAAGAACTCAATCTCCATACATTAGCACATGTAGCCTCAATGCAAAACAGGGAGCCATGTATGGAATATATGTGCAAGGAGTGTGGCACCATTTATCAGAATGCAGGCTATAAAGTAGTTGAAATTCCACTCCCTGAAACAATCATGACAGAGGGAATACAAGAGGAATGCCCTACTGCTCCACAAGAACCAGTGGGACCCCCTATGGTGCAAGAAGAAGAAGAAATCAAACCAGAGATATCTCATCCCTTGTGGACTGATGCAGCTATTCCGGCAGAAGAAACACTGCCAGAGCACACTACTATTGATTCAGATATTCCGGCAGAAGAAACACTGCCAGAGCACACTACTATTGATTCAGATATTCCGACAGAAGAAACATTGCCAGAACACATGACTATTGATTCAGATATTCCGACAGAAGAAACATTGCCAGAGCAAATGACTACTGATGCAGCTATTCCGGCAGAAGAGACACTGCCTCAGCACACTACTGATGTAGCCATCCCGACAGAAGAAGCACTGCCCCTGCACACTACTACTGATGCAGCTATCCCAACAGAAGAAACAATGCCCCACGCATTACCTCTGAGGCAGCCATACAGACAGAGGAAATAGTGGCCCAACCCACTACTTCTGTTAAACAGACACAGACTCGGCCATGGGACCCATTGGAACAACTGAACAGATGGAAAAAGAAACATGCTGAAGAACAGAATATAGTATTACAACAGCATAAGTTGCAATGGCAGAGCTATGTATATACTAACTGGGATAGCTGGGAACAAATACTGCAAGAGCATAGGGAATATAAGAAGGAAGCCAGACAGTCTAAGGAACGGATAGCCTTGATGTTTTCATTGGTGCGAAAGTTGATGGTTACACGTAAACCCTCTGTAAATTACTCTCTCTTTCTCACTGAACGACTAGTTTATTTTCAAATAAAATCAATAGCACATGGCAAACCACATGAATTACTGACTTCAGAGAAATTTGTTGAGACCTTTAAGGAGGCCCCTGAAAGTGACCAGCATCTGCTGTGCGAACTCTACCTTCATAATGAGGCCATTCCTGAAGAAAGGAGAGTTAATCTTATTCCAATTGCAGGCGATATACAAATTAGGGCATTTGCTTCATTTTTGTCTAATCAGCTCACTTGGCAGACTGCGTTCAATGCAAGCAGTCATAACGAGGAGAATAAACTCCTGTGGATTAGACCAGAGCCTGTAAGCCCAGCCATGTTTATAGCACAGTATTATGAATTCTTGCAGAAGCCGGGAATGAACGAGCACATAGAGCAATTACAGGCTTCAATCCTTTTTAAGTGTCAAGAGCACATTAGATTGAAGGGTCCTGCTGCATTGGAGGCCAATGATATCTTTCGGCAGCAGTCATGCAAGGAAAGACAGGATTATCATCCTTTTAACCCTCTCAATCTTCAAGCTGCATTATCCAGGGTCCCTAAGTATATTGATTGCATTCAACATTGTGGAGTCAACTGGATTGGGTATCATTTCCGTTTTCCAATCTTATGGCTGCCTTCAGAAAAATATCAAAGTCATTATCAGTTGACTAACAGAGAGGAAGCCTCGGCATGGCGACAGTTGCAGACCAACAGCGGATTCCGAGCTCCTACAGACGCCACCTTCTCCAGCTACTGCTTGAGTAATTTGCATTGCCAGTCCCAGTACTCAGACTCTGATTCGGATGAAGAGGTTGCCTGAGGACATGCAACATTTTTAGCTGGAGGGGATGTTAGGACTCCACTATGTACCATTTTTGCTATATATTTTGACATCACTTTACTCTTAAAACCATGAACCTCAATGTCTTTATCATTCACTTTATCCCAAGGTATATAGAAACCTCTTCTTTATTATATGGTTAATCTGTCTTACATTTAATTCCATAATACTCTTATATTTTATCAATTATTGAAGTGCATTGTTGCTAACACAAGTCAAAGATCGCAGATAAGTTATATGTCTTGTTGTGAACGAGCGGCCGTTGCTGAAACAGCTGACTTCGTTGCTGAAACAGCCGACTCCGTTGCTGAAACAGCTGGTCCCGTTGCTGAAACAGCTGGTCCCGATGCTGAAACAGCTAACTCAGTTGCTGAAACAGCCGTCAAGCACGCAAATCCCGTTATGCGTAATTTGCGATTCTGGAAGAACTTTTTGTGGATAATAGCAGCAGCCCGAAGATACGGTTACCTGGATTATCTTGAAGATAGCATTTCTGTTGTCTCAGTTGTAACAGTATCTCTTTTTAAGAAAGAACAGAATAGTTTTGTTTCGAACAGAATCGAGATCTTCGCTTTTGTGTAAAATTGTAAATGATGTCTCCTCTTTAAAAAGAGGAGACATCATCATTAGAGGGGATCGAACTGTAATTCATAGAACAGCATTGTGTGAGACAGGAGCTAGTCTCCTTTTTGTAATGTATCAGTTTCTTGACAGATGAATAAAGACTTGTTTTGAGCGTTCCAGTTTAATTCTTTCTCCCGGGTAATCTTGTGAGAAGGAAAGGGCCCGCCTTCCTCACAAGATTCACCCCTTTGTTCCTGTAGTTGTTTATTTCTTATGTATTTGCATTTTCTTTAATTCTGTTGCTGAACACTAGTTACATGGTTTGCGATACTCTGTTTCTTAGCGCTACATGTATTGAATGCACGAGTGGATGATGAGAGCATGTGCTGAAGATCCTTGCACAGAGGGATAGGGTCTTGCTCCCATTGATTGCTTTCTCTTACCTGCAGTGTGATTAGAAACAAGAGGCCAAGTGCTGAAGGTTCCTGTTCCTGGGAATAGGGTCTTGACCTCTTGAGGTTACTTCTTTTACAGTGTGATTAGTGCCAGGCAGCAGGTGTTGAAGTTCCTACCAAGGAATAGGGTCCTGTTCCTGCTATGGTTGAATGATTTCCTTCCTTATAAATTGATTTCCCTTTTGCTGTAACAGAGGAATCGTTTCTGCTGTAATTTAATTGACTTCGGCTTTAATTAAGTAGAATGTGAATTGATAGATTGATGAATGTGTGTCTTTCTTTTACTACAACATTGAGCTGCTTTTGAAATTGAGCATATCCAGTGCGCTATTACCTTTGGAATAAAAAGACCTTCTCGGGTTGACAATTTATGTGGAGCTCGAATTGTGAAAACAATTAGAGCGACCAACAAGGGAGAGTAAATTACCTCTCAACATGCAATGCCAGAAGAAGTCTCAGACAATTGTGGAGGGGCCACGATTGATGCAGTAGCTTCAAGAGGTTGTGGAGCAGCCACAACAGGGGAAGCTGAGTGGAGATCGAGTAGAGACATCTACTCATGCAGAGACCTCCAGTAGGGGGAAACTTCGAGCCAAGTGGGCTAAGGGATCACATGCAGCCATACCTCTAGGTAGGAGGTGGGGTGATGTGGAGTGATTGTCCCAAGGAGGAGGGCCAGGAACCTTGAGGTACCCAACCTCTTGGATGAGACCTTGCTATGGGAGCCCCAATGTGGAGTAGTAGGAACTGACTGATTGGGTAGAGACAAATGAGGATGGAGCCGCATAGAGAGCTATAGTGCAGGGAATCCCAGGACAGTGTAGAGCATGCAGGTTGCAGCAATGCAAGAGGCACAAGTGTGTTGCACGGTGCAGGGTAGCACAGAGAAGGGTGCAATGGTGCGAGATGCATGGAGATGTTGCAATAGCGAAAAGGTCAGAGAGGGAGCACTTGTCAGCAGCAGGTAGAGCTTCAACATCAGAGTAGTTTTTAGCCCAATAGAGTGGTCAGCTGAGAGTTTTTTTGTTCCGAGTGTTGCTGGAGCAACCACACTTGGTAGATGTGTTACATGCAGAACATTCCAGAGTTACAGGATTGGGTTCAAGAGGAAGCCTTTCTTGTTGAGAGGGAGTGTTGAAAAGTGTGCTATAGTAAATGATAAATTTAGAAAGTGCTAAAAATAGAACTACTAAAAATAACACTTCCAAAAATAGCAGTTTGGCTAATGAGCATTTTGGCCACCTTGGGTGAGAGGTGAAACTGCTAAAAATAGAATCTTCTAAAAATAGCATTTCTAGGTCCCTTCCTATTTTTAGCAGTCCCTGGTTTAACTATAGGAAGTAAAATCGAATTTGGTCTTACCAGCAGTTTAAAATATTAATTAATTAATCTCCATGAGTTAATTAGTTATGTAAAATTAAACTTGAAGTCTTTGTGAGAACATGCAATTAGTTGTCCCACTGATTGAGGAATTTATCCTTGATTCTCTCCACTGATTGAGGAATTAAGTATGATTTCTATAATGAGAGAATCAGTTGACTTAGTTTAACTTAGTCAAGTCTAGTTAGATTATTTTAACAAGTGGTTAAAATAATGAGATATAGTTTGTTGATGCTTGCATGCATGTGACAACTATTATTTTCAGATAACTGAGTATTTTCTCATGGATAACTGATGCATGGCAGTTCAGACAGAGACCCAGTTGAGATTAGATGAGGGACAATGTACTATCAGATGCTAGGATATTTCTAGTGAGTATTCCTTGCATGCAGAAGGAACTAGTTTCCTCAAGGATTGCGTAGTTGGCCCTGAGGTTGACAGTAGGTATGATTTGGGGCCAATTCACATATGTTTTGTAATTGGACCCCAATAAAAATTGCGCAATGAAATAGGGGATTGGAGGACTTGTGGCCTATATATTGAGACCTAGGGAGTCTATGATCTACATCATCAGAGTACAGAGAGAGCATGATAGATTTTAAGCTAATTCTTTTTGTATGTTGTTGAGGTTTTCCACTTGATTGATAATACAATGTTGGGGTTTTATCAGTTATATGTGTTCATGCTTGATGTTGCTCATGTTCAATTAAGCTTCCACAAATTTTATGGTAGATGTAGATCTAGTATTATGCTTTAGTACATTGCATATATCAATTTGATCTGCAGGTGAAATTTCTACATGATATCACTGAGCTAGCTGATTTGTGGAGAAAATTCTACAAAAGATATTACAACCGGTGCCTTGACATTGCTGGTCTCCTCTAATGTATCCGGGTTCCCACACTTCTGCTAGCACTTCATGGATAGCCTTAACAATGAAATTTTTAAGGTCACCTTCCCTCTAGTCTCAAACCAAACCAAAATCACACTATTCTCCATCAAACATACACTAGAATGCTACAAGCTATAGATGACTTGTTGATTATTCAAACTTGCTCCAAAACTCCAACTAGCTTTTTCTTGGGAAAAAGAGAGGTTTATATAGCTTGGATGGATGGGAGATGGTTCCTCTCATCATGGGAGAAGGTACTATCTCTTAAGTTTGTTCCATCCTAATAGGGGAAAGGAGCCCAAACTGACTTCCTCGGCTCTATCCGGCCCAACCATCTACTAGAATTCTGTTACAAAGCTTCTAGACATGGAAGCTTCAACTCCTTATTTAAAAAACCTTCCAAAAGAGGATTTGTGCAACTGGAAAATGGCTTAGTCACTTCGTACGGTGAAAGGGCTAGTTTTAATCCCTACAAATCAGCACGAGGAGGAAACTGGTCAATAGCGCCGATCTTGTAAACTGGGATAAAAGGAAGATTCTTGGGAAATTATGCAAAGGGGAATTATTCTGCTCATGAAGAGGGACATATTGGGAGTTTCTTCATGATGGGAAAGCATATTGGGTACACTGTAGAGGTCCTCCAATATTGTAGATGGGGAGTACAAGGACAATGACAAAATGATGTGTAATAGATGCCCCCTAAAGCGTGAAGGCCGAACTAGAGTGAGGGGTGAAATGCCTTACAAGTGGAAGCGGGGAACCAGAGTTTGCCATCGAAAAACTTGCAAGCAAGCATAGATACATATACATCACTAAAAACTCTAAATAATGATACATGAATCATGGTATGGATGCATTCATCCAGAGAATGATCATGTAAATGGATCGAAGGCATGGGCACAACCATCCAGTAGAAAGGATCATAATGAAACTAAGGTATGGTCATAACCATCTAATACTGAGAAGGATCACATATAACAACTCATGGTATGGTCACAGCCATCCATCCAAAAGAGACATGTATATCAACATGATCATGTCACATCGCCTCACAACTTAGAATTGTGTAATCTGACCCCAGGGTCTTGCGCTTCAAATGACCCGATCAAAGTACAAATCCTAACATGTGAATGAATGTGTTGAAGTCAAACATGCTAAGAAGTCACTTAATTACCAGTCAATGACATGAATCGTTAACAAGCGTGAGAGAAACCACCAATAATGAAAATGGCTCTTAAGGTACTGCAAGCACAGTTCACGGAATGTGAATAAAGGAACTGATGTCGAACACCCGTGAAATCACCTGATCGCAAGCCAATGATGTGAGCTTGTCGTCGAGTGTGAAGAACTTGCCATTAGGGCATGCAAGCTCTAAGGTACTGGAAGGGAGTCTCTTGGTCAACTTTCCGGATAATGAGCTGAAGTCGACAGGAAGCGATCGTGTCGAAGGAGGGCCATGATGTATCCCATATCATCAACATGATCAAAAGGGCTGCAAATGATTTCAAATGATACAAAGAATCAGGAGTAAGTGTAACTGTAGAGGGATTGACTCTTGAACATATCAGCGACACGATTCCAGAGTTTGGAAGCTTTTGGATCCATAGGATCGGTGGTCATGATGACGTGGCAGAGATCAAATGGAAGGAAAAAATGAATGGACCAACCCAGGAAGGTCAATGATGAAAAGGAAGATATCCCAACCTGACACAAAGCAGAAAGTGTCATGTTCAAGAGCGAGTTGCCGACACGATTGATAGAATTTCCAATTTTCCCCCACCATTTCTGGTAGGTACCCTAATTATTTTTTATCTCAAGCTTGAAGGGGATAACATGTGCTTGCACTGTAAGTTCATCCTTTGGACGAATCTGACCTAGTAAATTTAATGAGCCCTAGGAAGGAGAAGCTCACGATCATCATGGCGACGAATCCAATATCATTTAATGTTTTATCGAGTCCGACAAAGGTGTAACTCAGTATCTTTTTCATTTTTAGAGAGTTTGAAAAAGACATGGAAAAGAAAACTCCACATGGTCCCTTTTCATATATTTGTATCTCTCAAGCTCGAAAAGGTAGAAAACGATGACCATTTCAGTCAAGGAGTACCTTTCTCGTAAATGGTGCATCCCAGCCCGAAAAAGGGGTAAATGTATATTGGGTGAACGACGTTTTGTAGCCTTTAATGAGTTCAAAACGACAAGAGCTCAGCAATATTTTCATTTTTAAAGAGTCGGAAAAGAGCTTGAAAGTAGACCCCCCACTTTATTCTCTTTTACGAGTCAAAAAGGGAAAAATACTCGACGATCTTTCCATTTGAGTTTTATGTGTTGAGAAAAGAGCTGAAACGCGACTCCAGTACCATCATCGATAATCCGTCACATGTCGATGCATAAAATGGTAAATGGATTATCCAGTTTTGAGGAAAAATAGGTAAAAAATACTCAAAAACCCTAATATTTCATGAAAAAATGGATAAAATGAGGCAAAAGTAATTATTTTTTACCATTTACCATTTTACCTTTGTGTGAAGAGATTTTTACCATTTGTGTCCTAATTTTTTTAGAGCAGATTGCGGGAGGTCTGGGAGGTCATTCTTCAAGCCGTCAGTTATAGGTAAGATCCAAGACCTTAAGCTCCATTTTCATACTTATTTCACTTGTTTTTATCCATTTTTTGGATTTGATGAGGAGGTTTTGGAAAAAACAAATTTGCCCTCGGTCAGCGTGATTTTCGGACACGGAATTGCGCTGACCGGGGGTTGCTAAAACTGTCAACTTCACCATCAGCGCTACTATTTTTAAAGCAGTCGCATCGACGCTGTTAACAAAAAATATTTCATATTTTTGCTCAATTTGATCGTTTGAATCCAAATTTCTCTGGCCAAAGATGATTATTGACTTGATTGTATGGTTTTTGTAAGGAAAAAATCGTGAAAAATGGTGGATTGGAAGGAACGTGAGCATCAGGATTTTGACACTCAAGAAATGGCTGACCCAAATTACTTGGATGCTTTGAGGAACTGTGTGCTCAAATTATTTCTTACACCAGGTTTATGGGCTCAACCCAAATTGCTGCAGTATCTGATAAGTGGCTGGGACGTGAATTGGGAAATTTTCATCATTGGTGACCAAGAGCTGGAGTTGGAAACTTCAGACATTTATTTCATCACAGGATTGTCCTAGAGAGGGGAGCCAATCAATCTATATGGGTCAAGGCCGATTGGGGCAAGTGTGACCATGCTACTTGTAGAACATTTCCCAGAAGCACTCAAATCAAAAAGTGACAAGATCGAGATTATGACTGTTCAGGACCTTGTGTTGAGAGTGTTACCGTTGACCATCAGTAGAGTGGCTAGGTTCCAAGCGCCGCATGAGACCAACAAGTGGAAGTTTTAGTATGCTATCGACTACACGGCACCCACTATCTTCAATTGGGTGGAAGCTATGAAAGTCAACATGAAGCGCCAACTATCAAAAGCTAAGGCAGGAAACCTGAAGCAATTTTGCTACGGGCTTGTGCTAGTGACCTTCTTCCTAGAGCGGGTTCCACTGCTCCACTACTAGCTGGCTGAGGTGGAATCGCCGATGCCACGACACCCACGGATGGTCCGTTGGACTGATTTGATTCCTAGGATTACCCAGGGCCAACGGATGTCCTATAAGCCCGCCTTTTCCTCATGGGTACGATGACATCTGATCATAGTGGAGGATTGGCCTTATAGCGGTACCGACTTCCGCAGAGATTCGGATATGCCACTCCTAGAGGGGAAGGATTATGATGATGGAGGTAAAAAACAAACAATTTTAATTTTTTATGTTTTTTGTCTTTTTTGAGATATATGTGTTCAAGAAATTTTGATTTTATGAATACAGATGTTGGACCAGAATGCCCTGCCGAGATGTCCCCGATCCCCAGGCACGTTGCTTGGCAATTCGAGGTCGCTCCTTATCAGGAGGGAAGCAACAACGAGGAGGAGATTTTGCGAAATCTCTAGGGTTTGACCCATGGGATCCCAGAGTATGCCCGGATGGGTGATGTCCCATGCCAGTACCAAAGGCATATGGTGGGGGTGTTAGATCGGATCCCCTGGCTGATGTCTCGCGTAGTTTGAGCAGTTACATGCTATCATGAGCATCATGTTGTTTAGTGCATAGGTCTAGCATTCCACATTTTTTAGGCTTGGGAGTCACAGATGTATAAGGCCTGTGAGCCACCAATCTATTTTGAACACACATTATTTTTTTGAGTTTTTACATGTTTCATAAATGTCTATCCAACACATAATTAGCTAATGCATCTGTTAATGTATTCATGTGTCTAGGAATATGATGATATGTAATGTAATCAAAATTTCTGTCTAGTCGAAAAATACATAGATACATTCTCAATATTTGAGGGTTTTTGATGGAATATTGCCCGTTGAGTTGAAGGATGACAAGTTGTGAATCCAGGTTGACAACCAATTACCAGATGCCAAGAGCAATGGTTTCTGACAACAATTCAATAACTGTGCTATACTCAACGATGTTATTGGTTGTTCTACCTAGACATATACCTTGAAGATCACTCAACTCACCATGGGGGTCATAAATGGCCCATGCTGTAGATGAGAGATTGTGGGTACTACGGAAAGCACCATCAACAAAACCGATGTGAGGAGATACCGACATCTGCAAAGTAGGCAACAACATAATAAGCAGGAAAGCTGCTTGCAAAATAACACACCAAACTACATTGTACAAAAAATGAATAACTCACTATTGTACAAAAGTAACCATGCAGGATGACCTAAGCATAGTAATTTTTGACATAAAGCCCATTCCGGGGCTTGTCTAAGGGATTGACCTCATAGTCAATAAGCTCATAGGCCCCTTTCTGTGACACACGTTTAACAATGTAGGGCCCATGCCATATGGGTTAGAACTTGCCTGCCCCTAGCTTATCATTAGCCTGATCATACAGAAGAACCAAATCGCCCTCCGAAAAAGATCGAGGGGAGACATACTGATCAAAATGGGACTTGACCCATTTTTTTGTGCTTCAATGACCAAAGCAGTAAGACAGAAAGTCTCATCAAGTTGTTAAAGGTACAAGAGACACTCTTCTTGAGGTGAGATCTCAGGAGAAGTTCGACAACCAGCTTGAGGGATGGAATTTCGCACTCAATCGGTAAAGTCGCTTCCAAACCATAGACTAGCCGGAACAGTGTGAATCTAGTTGCATCCTTGGTCGAGGTCTGGTAAGCCCACAGAGCTGAAAAGAGAATGAGATGCCAATTTGACTTGTGCATCCCAATGATGCACTAAAGCATCGTAACCAAAACTTTGTTCACAGCTTCAACTTGGCCATTGGCCTGAGGGTAGTAGGAGGTTGAGCCATCGTGGTTCAAGCCCAGCGTAGAAGTTAGCTCAACCATCATGTAATCTCGAAAATGGGAGCCATGGTCAGTAACAATGGCTTGAGGCACTCCAAACCTAGAAATAACTTGATTGAATAGAAATTGAGCGGTCGTTTTACCATCCGTAAAGTATGCAGGCATTGCTTCGGCCCATTTGGTGAAATAGTCCACAACAACGATAATATACCCATGCCCCTCAGCCGAACGAGGGTTATAGGTCATATAGTCGATGCCCCATTTGGAAAAAGGACCGATGGTAATAATGGGGTGTAGGTGAGTGGGTGGGGCGCGCATCTTACGCTGATAAATTTGGCACTCATGGCACTTGTGGACAGAAAGGATGAAATCTTTGAAGATAGAGGGCCAAAAATAACCAACGTGAAGGATTTTTTGAGCAGTAGCCTATCCAGATAGGTGACCGCCACATGCGCCAGAATGGAAGTCATTCAAGACTCTCTCAGCCTCCTCGAGAGTGAAACATCAGCGAAGAATTGAATCGACACTGATGCGGTATAAAGCATCTCCAATGATATGGTAAGGTTGAGATTGATGCCGAATGCGTCAGAAATCATCCTTGGTCAACACAAATTGGAAGGTGGATGTCTGGAGATATACGATGATATCACCATACCAGGGGTCGAGAGTGATAATTAAGAAAAGAGTCTTGTCTAGGAGCTACTCGTTGGCACCACCAGGGAGAGAATCAGAGGGAAGGGAGCAAATCAACTCAACGAAGACAAGTGATTTCTTAAATTTGGCAGTAGTAAACACCAAATCAAATTCTTGGAGGATAAAAATCCACTTCAAATACTTTCCCCCCAGCAACTGACGAGTCAGGATGTAGGTCATGGGGTTGCATTCTGAAATCACATTAGTAGTGAAGAGTAGAATGTAATGCCGAAAGCACTGAACAACCTGCACGGTGGCCAAATCCAACTCCTTGACATGAGCATAACATGTTTCGGTGTTGAGGAGATTGTGACTGAAGTAGTAAATAACATATTCATTTCCTTTATCGTTGTCTTGTACCAGCACCATAGCGATGGTACTAGAGGCTGCAGCTAGATAAAGGAAGTAATCACGATGATAGTTCAGGGGATGCAGCAAAGGAGCATTTATGAGGATAGTCTTTAGGTCATCGAAAGAATTTTCAGCAACCTCATCCCAAACAAACGGGGTTCCTTGCTTGAGCAACCAGGTGAACCCTAAAGCTAGCTCAACGTAGTTTGGTACGAAATTATGGAGGGAGTTTCCTTTTCCCTACAGACTCTGCAGTTGATGCAATGAAGATGGAGGGGGTAAATTAACTATGGCCTTGACTTTAAGAGGATCAAGGCGAATGCCTTCCTTCGAAACGATAAATCCAAGGAGTCGTCTGGATTCGATGTAGAAGACACATTTATGTGGATTCAACCAAATGTTGTAGTGTCTACAACGAAGAAAAATTTGCCGGAGATGATCAGGGTGATCATGGCATTTACGAGAATGAGCGGGGAGATCATCCAAGTAAGGTTGAATGATGTTTCGAATGTTGTGGAATGCATAAGACATTGCTCTCTGAAATGTGGCCCCAACATTTTTAAGGCCAAAAGGGAGATTTTTATACACAAAGGTCCCCCACAGACAAATAAAGGCTATCTTATCTTGATCAGCCGGCGCAATGTTTATCTGGTTGTAGCCATAAAAACCGTCCATAAAGGAAAATAATTCAATCCCATCACATTCATCAATGATCTAGTTAATGAAGGGAGTGGGGTAATTATCCTTAGGACAGGCACGATTGAGATCACGGTAATCTACGCAAATGAAAATAGTGCCTTGTTTCTTTGTCATCAGTACAATATTTGACACCCAATCTGTAAGAGGGATCAGATAAATAAATCCAACTTTCAAAAGTTTTTCAACTTCACCCTTAATGGCGGCCGCTTTTCTAGGGTGCACGGGACGAAGCCGTTGGCGAACAGGATTTTCATGAGGATAAGTTGGGATCTCGTGCACGACTATACTTGGGTCGATGCTGGGAATTTCTTCATATGACCACACAAAAACATCCTGGAACTCTTGGAATAGATGAGTATAGATCTTGATCTCTTATGGAGAACAAGTTACCCCAATATGGACATTTTCAACGACACCAAGTTTGACAGAAATATAAATTGGCATCGTTTGGGTAATGTTACCCATGTTCCCTTCCGACCAAACTTCATGAGTCATGATCGGCGTTTGAAGTGGTAGGGATGGGAACTGAGAAGAGAACTCCTCGAGACAAGTAGACATGACCGTTGGGCCAAGCAAGAACGAGGAACGATGATGAGTGTTGTTCCAAGGTACTTCCTCCAGAGACATTACTTCCATGATACTCTCATCAAAAAGAAAAGTCTCGGCTAAGGGATCGGGAGATTTCGAAGAACCAAGCCACGGGGATTGAGAATACACATCGAGAGATTTTCTCGAAATAGGATGATCAGAGGATACCGAAGGTGAAGATAGAACAATTTCCACGTAATCAATTTCGGTGGGAATTAATGACATAACCTCACCCCATGTATCAAAAAGATCTAGCAAAGGAATGAACCACAGATCAGAATTGACCGAAATCATGTTGACAGAGGCAACATGAGGAGGTGGGAGTGGAAAGATGCCCAACAAGGCAGAATCTTTAGAGAGTCCTGCCCCCAAACTCTCATAAGGAGCACCATTTTGCTTGACACATGGAACATTTCCATCCGAGGAAGAAGAGGCAAAGAAGGATATTTGGTTGACCGTGACTATCTTCCCTTGATGGGGTAAACGAATCACACGGAAAAGGGAGGAGTCTACATCATGCATGGCATGGGTCCAGCTCCGTCCGAGTAGAAGATTGTAGTTAAGATTAGCATCAATGATCTCTACTTCAATGTGTATCGTCTTGCCCTCCAAAGAAATGGAAAGGTTGGGAAGGACAATGAATGGTCATGAATCATGCCCGTCGAAAGCTTCTAGAGTGTTAAGGGTTTGGTTCAGAGTAGGAGAACCAATTGCCTTCCAACAAGCGAAAGACATGATGCAGGTGGAAGCACCTTCATCGATGACGGTCCTATGAATGGTTTTCTCATTTATGATTACCTGAATGAGAAAGGAAATTTGATGAGGTAAACACAAAACATGGTTTTCTAGGTCAAAAGAGATGAGATTAGAGTTAGCTAGATCAATACCCCCAATAGCCGATAGTAACGATTTCCGCTGAGAAGGACAAATTTTAAGGACCTCTAGAGCAAACATAGCCGATGGAGCTTGAGCCAAATCTTCAACAATGTTATAATGTAGAGTGGCTCGAGCGTTAGGATTGTATGATGACTTTTGAAGCACACCTCGAGAAGGTGGTCGAATGGCAGAATCATGATTAGGTTGCTCTATATGGAGAGGACCAGAACTAGATGGGGTAGAGGAAGAAGGGGTACCTTCTTTCTCTTTCCTTGCCGACGGGGTAGGAGTGTGATAATATTTTGACCTAGTAGCCACGTTGATCGGGGTAATCATCATGAACACTTGCGAACTCGAGGAAGAAGATGATTGAGGCTGGTCTACCATTTGAGTCTGCTGGGACAAAAAGGGATCTTTCAAGACAACTGGGGTCCCTTTGAGAAAACGACTAACTTTGGACCGTCTGGGACAATCCTTAGTATAGTTATCCTCCTCACAGATGAGGCATGGATACTTTGGTTTTCGTTGGGAAGCATCACCAACCAACGACTTAGGAGGACCCTATTTTGGGGCATCGACGTCACCCTTTCCTTTGCCTTTCTTCTTACCTTTATAGGATTTCTCCACTGCGGTAGATTGGACAACGTGAACCTTCAAGGTTTTACCAGGGCTAGATGGATTACGAGAGGAATCATTGGGAGCAGTGTTGGAGATCGACTTTTGTTTGGAAGAAGATTTTGCAGGGGTCTGAGTCACTGAACCAATTACTCCATAAACAGGAGGGTTAGCCGGAGACTTAGATGTCATCAGATCAGATGATGGTCCAGGTGCATCGAGTAACACATCATAAATGTGTTGGACTGTGAATAGACAAGGTCTAGATACTGGGCATGCGTGATGGCTTGTTCCTTAGTGATGCATCCACCCATAGCAATGTCCTCAGAAATTTTGTTGACGAATGATTTGGTGAACCACTTGGTCAACAACTGGTCAACAATTTCAAACTTAATCATACGACACCTCCATCTCCATTCATGGATGTGATCAGAGATGTGAGTTGAAGTGTCTTGCTTGAGTGATGTTAACAGATGGGTTCCAGTTTCATAGCGAACCAACAACTAGAAATGTGTGAGAAAGGCCATGGCGAGAGTGTTAAAGTCATGATAGGTATTTTGAGGTAGCTCGATATACCATTTGGCGGTAGCAATTGTAAGAGTTCGTTGGAAAATATGAAGATGAATGGAATCATCAACGTAGGAATTCGAGGAGCACCAGAGTTGATATGTCATCACATGGGATTGAGGATCCTCTTCGTTTTTCCTTCAAACTTTGGAAAATCACTCAGAATCTTGGACGGAATTGGAGGCCAGTATGACGAATGAAGAATCAGGTCATTCGTGAGTCTAGACACATCTGATAGCTCCTTCGTAGCCAAGAACGACAATTGGGTATTGAAAGGCATTTGAGGTCGATAAGGGGTCCCAACTAGCGGGGCTCCTCCCTGCTGGTAAGGATATTGTACCCAAAGTGGAGGATTTTGTCCATAAGGAATTTGATTTTTCTCCCACTATAGGTTACCTTTCCCGTAGGGAGGATTCTGACCTTGAAAACCTTAGAACTGCCCAGCCAGAGGCTGTTGATAAACAACATACTAGTTAAAAGGTTGTTAAGCCTGTTGACCTTGGACATATGGATTTTTCACGTGATGTCTCTGAGCATAAGGGTTTTGGACCTGTTGCCCTTGGACGAAAGGGTTTTGGACCTGCTGCCCTTGGTCGTAAGGATTCTGCACTCGCTGTCCTTGGACATAAGGATTTTTGACTTGGTGTCCTTGGACAAAAGGAGGTTGAACCTGTTGCCCTTGGACATAAAGATTTTGCACCTACTGCTGCAGGACTTGACCCTGGCCTTTCCCTTACAAGGGTTGACCCTGTTGATATGAGTATAAGGGTTGTTGTTGCCCGTGTTGACCTTGTTGCTGCAAGGGTTGACCTTGCGGATGTAAAGGCATAGGCTAGGAGGATTGCAATGCATACAAAATTTGTAGCTGCATGGTTTGCTGCAACTGTTGTGAGTGTTTCCCCTGCGGTTGTTGCAGCTGTCCCTGCTGCGACAACATCTGGCCTTGCTGCTGCATGGATGGCCCTTGCTGCTGAAGCGAACAAATTTCCTTCTACAAATTAATTACTCCAAAAGACTTGGAATATAAAGATATCCATAAGGATACAAATATTATATATTAAATAAATGAATAAGAATGATAATGAACGATGATTTACAAATGAGAACGAGAGGCTTGCTTATATCCCAAGCAGTGTCTCTTCATGAAGAGTCATGTCCTATAAGACATGCCTCTTCAACCTAATTACTAGCTTAATTAACTATTATTTATGATTATTATCTTTTACATTATATTTGTATTATTTATATATTTTATTCGTTACATTGCCTTCTTCCTCAAAAAGTTTTGTCCTCAAAGCTTTTTGATGAAAAAGGCTTGATCTCTTTTTCAGCTTTGAACGTCTTTTTCTCTCGGAATAGTCATCCTCGTTGATACAAGTTGATATGATCTTCTTAGTGACAAACAAAATTGTCGCACTGAGAAGGGATCAGACCATCCCAGATTAATCTTCTGTATAGTACTCTGATCACTGGAATTTTGTAACGACTTGTTAGCATAAGACTGGATTGATTTTACGTCATTATTCTCTGAAACATCAATTTGTTGTTTCTAGTCTAAATGGTCCCGATACGTAGCATGGTTGAGTTGTCTACTCTCATGATTCGAATGTAGATATAAAGTTTTTAGATTTTCTTCTGGCAAAGATGTTGTTGAATTGGTTATGGAACATTCACTTGGGATGTCTATTATCTGAACTGCAACATCTACATGTGTCGTTTCTTCAACTGACTTGTCTTCTTGAGCTATCATATTCACGGGATCAGTATTCGTTCCCTTATTTTCAATTTGAACGGTTGCGACTGGAGATTTTGATACTTCTACTTGAGTGACTTGTTCCAACTTATCTTTTAATGCTTTCTTATCCTCCTTAAGTTTCTTAGTTTGATTGAGCAGACTTTGATTATGGTTTCTCAAACATAAAAGTTCTTTGGTTTTTGATTCATCAACCTTATTTTCAGTGTTTTGAATTTTAAGTTTTTCATCTTTTAGATCTCTAATTCGTTCTGTTTACTATTAGCTACCTATACCAATAGGTTTCATTTTTCATGATTGATAGGGGAAGTGCCAATATGTTCTACTTTGATGGTGCAAAGATCTCATATTTGTGTGGAAAACACCTATCTGCAGTTGTTTGATGCTGTCCTACTTCTGAATGGGTGATCCAACAGTCTAAGTTGGGTCATTCCATATTTCAATTTTTGTTGTAGACTAGAGAAAGAAATCTGTCCAAACTGTTCAATCTTGGCAGATAAGTAGTTAGGTAGAGAATGAAGGTTCCCAACTACTTAATCCGGGGCCTTGGAAGTAATAAGGCTAGCCTTAGATAGAAAATCAAAAGAAAATGCCAAAGGAAAAGAAAAGGGCACATGAGGGTTTGCAAGTCTAAGTGCACCCTCCTTGAAGTAACAAAAAATGCTAGGCGATAGAATGGGTAGGTAGATGGGGTTGCATAAGCATGATTTCTTTCATATCACTGGCCTAAGCAAAGGAAACACATGGTGGCCAGTGCAGATCTTCCTATTCAGCAGTTTTGTAGCAACAAAGTGAAGCATGTCTAACTTCCCAATCATCCCCCATCAAACTCCTTGCTAACATCCCAATACCACCTTTGTTCATTGCAGAAGTCAAACTCTTTTGTTGATTCTTGTTTCATAAAGAGGCACATTCCTTGTGTGAAAATCTTTTCATTTTGATCTACTCCCCTAAACTAAGTTTGTTTCCTAAAAAACTTAGTCTTTGCATCCTCCCTTCCATATCTCCCATCCAATACTAACTACTAACTCTATTTATACTTAACTCCCTAATTCCCCTTTTCCCTATCATCATATTACTATTGTATATAAAAAGCCCCAAAGTATATATTCCCCCTTCCCCTAGGCAATATAGCCTTATAGTCCTAAAGGATTGAAGTGCAAAGAAATCAAAGCGCTAAAGGCATAATAGCTCCTACATTATGCCTCGGGATTAAATTAAGATCCGCTTGATTTACAGCCCTAACTCCATTTGGCTTATAAACCATCGCTAAACCCACTTTTGCCGCTTATTCAAAGTTCTTGTTACAATGCGCATTTCACAAAAAACAAAAGGAAATTATTAAAATAATGCGCCGGGTCCCGCCGTATCGTGTTGGCAATTTTCCATCCCATCGTCCGTCGGATCTGGGCCCTCCCATCCGACGGCTCACATTGATTTCAGACCCCCTCCGATGCCCGGACGATAGCTCCTGAAAAATGTCAGAGCATGACGTCAGGGCTCGGCCACGCGTCGTTCCCAAATTGTATCAGGAGGCCGCCTACCAAAACCGTTCCCGTACAACAAGCGGTCTGATATTACCGCTTACCGCCTTTGTTTACCACCCACCATGTCACGCCTACGTCACTGCCACCTTAGTGTCGCATCACCGCTCCATTCGCCATCGCCCTGAGCTATCCGCCACGTCCCCCATCCACATGGACCACTCACGGACTGCCACGTCACCTTTCCATACCCGACCCCACCCGATGACATCATGCTAACGTCATCCAAAAAACGCGCCAAAGCCCAAAATATCCATATTTGGCCAAAAATCACGTTTTTTTCGCACTTTTCGACAAAAGACCACTGTGCTCCCTGCATGCATTTTCACGACCATTTCGCCACCAACCTGCTGAAACTCACTCCAGAGCCGTGGCCGCCTACAAGTCAACTCAAACCAAGCCTCCGCCATTGCGCTGTGACCAGGTATTTACTACATTCTTCCTGCGCCTGGTCTATTCCGTTCTGCACTGTTAAAACACCCTAAAACTGCCAATTTCACCAAGAATTTAAGCTGCATTGCCCTGCAACTAAGTCAATGGCCCTCATATCAGCCAATTGTGCCCAGTTGTACCTCAGTTACCCTGTTGTCACTGCAAATCCTCCAAGTTTATATCAACCTACTGCGCAAGCGTTGCATTTGCCCGCAATTCGCTAAAATTCTGCTTAAAACACACAAAAACCATGGAAACTCCAGTGGCATTGAACATTGCACCTTTAAATGCCCCACAAAGAGAGCTAGAATGGCAGGCCCTGGCTGACAGAGACTACCAGATGGCAGAAGTAATCCCAATGTACAGCAAGTATCATATTCATGTACTCAATGAGCTGAAAGCCAAACATCTCAGTGGAGCTGATATTCTAGGGATTTGGGACTCCAATTTGCCCATTTTCAATCTTCCTCAAGTCAATGTCCTCCCAGATTTGATTCATAGATGCAGTGCCAACTATGATCCATGTCAAAGAGCGGTCCTCAATCCCTCAGGTTCAGTTTTGTTCCATGTCACCCCTGGGGCTATAAATCAAATGCTGCACTTTCACACTACAAAGCCATTGACTCCTCTGTCCGTGATGCACTTAATAGACCAAGGAGGCAAGCTGTCCAGTGCCCAAATCATAAAGATTAATCAGTTATTCATTGAATCAGACTCTCAAACTGTGAGGACCCCTCCTATAGGAAATGTATATTTCAATGAGTTGGGCAGGGTGCTTGTGGATATGATCAGTTATGTCCTGGGTTACAGGTCAACCGAGGATGCTGATGAAACCATTCTGGCAATGTTGTCCATCTTCTCCCCTGGAAAGCCTCCTTCTATTCACTATGATTATGTTGCATACATTGCCAATAAAATTCATGAGCAATTGATGAATTTAGAGAGGGAAAGGATATTTAGATACACTTCCTACATCTATCACTTGTTCCCGTTTTACCAGCCTGATAGCTTCCCTATTACTCTCAAAAAGTTTGATGCTCAGGGAAACCCAAGATCTGTGGTATTTTGGTATTCAATATTTCATCACACATCTTATTCACCATACAACTACTGTGAATTCATAGACCTTTTTATACATCCAGCCATGTCCTTGCTGTTGAGTGCCCCTCCTCCAAGATTGACAGATGAGATGCAGAGAATCCTCCAGCTCTCAAAGGCCTATAGAATTGGGGATTGGTACTTTTACCAACACAATACAGTAATCAGAATATATGGCTGTGAGTTGGCTCCATATAGGCTACCAAGATATGTCCCTATGAGACTTTTTGCTTTAGAGTATTTCAGACAATTTGGAAATGAAAACATGGTCCATTTCCATAGCAAAAATAAGAAGGTACAACTCAAAATCAGGAACCAGCTAGGCCCATTTATTTATAATAAAAGAGAAGAGGCATGGCAAGAAGCAGACAAGATCCTAAAGTGCCTCGAGTTGCAAACCAGTTTCCTCTGGATACCTTATGATCCCAATCATTTCATTAGTCTTAGAAGGGTCAAATATAAGTTGGCTAGCTATGATCATGTCAGGTTGCCTCATATTGAAAAATATGCAAATCTGTTAAGATGGAAAGAGGGCACTCTAGAAGAGGCAAGTACTAAAGAAGAAATAGCATTAAAAGAAGCCAAGAATCTTGAGAAGGAAGCTGACCTGGAATATTGTGGGCAGGTTTTTTCTCTTTCTCATACTCAACTTGGAGCAGCTGCCTCATCTTCTACAGCTCCTCAGCAAGCAGCTCAAACTACTCCTCAGGCAGCCAGCACAGATAAAGGGAAAGAAATGGAGCAGGATCAGCCGCTCCCAACAGCAGAACAACAGAAAGAGCAGACCAAACAGCAAGAAGAAATGGCTGAGGTCCCTGTATCTACAGAGCAACAGGCTCAAGAGAGTGTACCTCCAAGGCAAGAAACAGTAGTGGATACCTCGGTGCTCCAAACCCCGTTGAATGAAGAGAGAACCAGGAAGAGGGATAGACAACAAGAAACTCCCCTCACTACATCAGCAAGTCAACAAGGGGAGAAAAGTCCATTTCCTCATGTTCCTCGGTGCAAGCCTAACATGTCATTTCATTCTAACCATATTCTGAGTTTACGAGTTCTGTCTATTTCTTGAATGACTTGAGCTCTATGCTATGGCAGTTTGAAGTAAGGTTGCATTATTTATTAGTATGATTCATTTTTCTACATTGTTTTGTTGCTTCGTGGATTATACATGCCCATAATAGGAAATTCATAATGCAACTTCCTCGTGAAAAAAATTAAAAAAAATTAGCTGAGAATCTTTTGAAAGAGGTAGATTTCTTTAATTGTATATTGTGGATGCCAATTTGGTTTTTGCAATGTTCCAGACAGTTCAAAATGGCCATTCATAAGAGGGTTTCTTTCAATTCCAAGAGATTAGGATTCTTATAGCATACCATTTTTGAAAATTGGTAGAGGTTGGTAAGCTTGAGTCTCAAATTGTTTCACCCATTATTTTAAATTTTTGTTGGAGGTTTGACACAAAAGATTACTATTTGAAATAGGTTATCTATTTTACAATTGATGAATGTGATAAAGGTTGGCTTGAACCTTGAACCTTTAAACTTTATTTCTTTTATCTTGGTTTCTATGGGAGATCATGTGCAGAGGAGACACAAGGAAGGACCATCAGTGGAAGAGGTATGCTACCCAATGTATATGCTTATGATTAATTTGTTGTAGATAGACATTTATTTTCATTGATTAGTTTATAGTTATTTCCTTTGATTAGTAACATTATTCCCCAGGGAATAAATTGGCCCAATTGCCCAAAAGAGAGGCATTGATATATCCAGAGATATATTTTTTGACCATTTAACATGTACACAACTACATGCTATATCCTCTTCTATCTAGGATATTTTGGCAGGTCCAACAGTGTTCAATATGTTTTAGTTCCATCAAATTTTCCTGTTCTACGCACAATGCTTCATGTTTCCCTTGATTGCAATTTTAGTCTCCTTCGCTAGCAGTTCATTTTTGTTGAAGTTCCTCCAGCACTTAAATTTTCATTTATATTATATGCTTCAAAAGTGCTCTAGTCTTGTCCTTTATCTATTATCATATTACGATCAGATAGGTCACATTACCTTTTATCTTCCACAATGTTGGGCTTGTACAACACCTCTGTTTTCTTTGTAAGGAGACACCACCCAATTGGTATTGAAAAATTCTGACCTTTTGCATTATTGGTTGATGCATCGTAAACCTAAGGCTATAGTAGTATGTGCTTCTTCTTCCTATGTAGTGTTGCATCTTCTTTGTCATTGCACTAAGATAAGTGAGGGGTGTTCTACAGCCCTGTATGAGGGAGATGTGTAATACCAAAATCAATGATCTAACTGCTGGCATAGACCGTGTTATTAAACTATGAATATTTATTGTATGTTTCATGTTATTAATTGTAGTATTTTGTTAGTTGTCAATACATTGATTACAATTTTTTATTTTTGTGTTATAAATTGCACTATTTTGTCATTTGACATTACACTGATTACGAGTTTTAATTTTTGTGTAGTTCAGTTGTTATTAGTTGTGAGTTCATTGAGAAAGTAACATTGAAGGAGGAGAATTGATTAATGCTAAGGTTATTTATCTTTTATGGATGGGATTAAATGAAGCAAATTAAATCAGGTGCAAACTAATGATGGTTTATCTTTTGGGGTTTGTTTTATCTCAAAGGCCGAATCTAGCCCATGAAAAGGAAGGATATTCTCTGAAAGACTGCATTTGTCATTGAAGGCTTTCATTTTCCATTCAAAAGAAGTGATCTAGCTGCTGGCATAGACAGTTTTATTAAAATATCCATATCTTTTGCAGGGATTGGATTCATTACAAGTTTGCAAGTCCCATTGGAGAGATTGGCTCTGATTTTGCTTTTACAGGCCTGCTTTTGTGAATGTTAGAGAGGCAGCAGGTTCTTGCCGGCAATCAACAGCTTCAGCAAGCCAGCCACCCACTTTTCACCTCAGGTTTGACTGTTTCTTCCTACCTAAGGTCTTGTGTGTGTTGATATATAAAAAGAAACAATCAGGATGCCTTAAGATTTATTTTTCATGTTAATGTGGATAAGTAATTCATTACCAGATAGAATGTACTTCTCATCTGCTCTGGATCTTGACCTGAATGTGCTTGCAATTCATTGAGTGTAGTGGGCAAGCCCTAATTGTCTACGGGGGATTTGTGCACCTTTGTTTCTGGGCATGAGCCAGCTCTCATGATTGTGGTTGGTCCATGCCCAGGATGTCTTAAGATTTGTTTTTCATGTTAATGTGGATCAATAATTATTTATCAGATAGATTTTATTTCTCATCTGCTATGCATTTTGACAATAATGCACTTGCAATTATTGAGTGTAGTGGGCAGGGAGCCTGGCAAGCCCTCATTTCCTATGAGGCCTGTGTGCATCTTTGTCTCTGGGCATGGGCCAGTGGTCGCATGGAAGCTCCTAAATTCCTTCATAATGAGTGCATTGTTTTGCGTAATGCCTTTGGGTAGGTTAATAACAAAATTGTCTTTGTTGATTTATTTTTTTTTTTTTCTAGTTTAAGACTAACCTAAGTACCCACGGGGATTTGAACCGGTGACCTATCGCAAGGAGTGCCTTAACAGCGCACCCATTCACCGTCAATCCAAAACCCGTGGGCAAAAGGTAGTGGGCTTGGCCCGGTTTAGACTAACTACTCGCACGACGAGCTACGACCTTGCTCGGGATTGAACACAAGACCGGTCCGTCATGACGAGGCCGACTTTACCACTACGCCGCCTCCACGACCTTAAAAGGTAGTGGGCTTGGCCCGGTTTAGACTAACTACTCGCACGACGAGCTACGACCTTGCTCGGGATTGAACACAAGACCGGTCCGTCATGACGAGGCCGACTTTACCACTACGCCGCCTCCACGACCTTTATGTAAAAGGTAGTGGGCTTGGCCCGGTTTAGACTAACTACTCGCACGACGAGCTACGACCTTGCTCGGGATTGAACACAAGACCGGTCCGTCATGACGAGGCCGACTTTACCACTACGCCGCCTCCACGACCTTAAGCCTTTGTTGATTTATTTTAATTGTCATGTAGTTCGGAAATGTAAATTCTTTCACAATCAAGGTAATACTTTGCATATTATTAAGTAATTGTGTAAATTGAAATGTCTGCAACTTGTATAGACTACAGCAAATACTTTTGCAACCAAAGGAAGAACAGTTGAGAAATGATTTTGCAGATGCTGCCCTGGAAGGAACTGCTCCTAAGCCAAAGAAAACTATTGGAAAAATTAAGGTTCAAGGTATAGTAGCATCTGGTTCTTTTCATGGTTATTTTGTATTCACTTGATATGGATGCATCAATAATAAGTACAGTTGATTTGTTTTTATTCATTATTTTCTAAATGGCACATATCTCGTTCTTCTTGAAAGGTAGCGAAAAAGAAACAAATAGATGTAGAGAATAGAGATCTGTTGTGTTGTTATAATTTCCATCAAAATTTATCCATTAGATAGGTTTGGGAGTCTATGGTTGTTTGATTGCACTTGAAATAAAGCAAGTGAATGTAAAACACCTCATGATTCAGAAAGTTTAAACTGAGCTTTCAATACATTGTTTTTGATGCAGTGCATAAAGTCAAGATCATGCCAGATATGCCATCCAGATGCAGTTTTCAGTCTTGTAGGTCATCCTTTCTAAATATGGAGTCTCTACGCTCCCGATCTTCAAATTTACAGTCCACAGTTTTGGCTGGATGGGAAGCAGTGAGAAAAATTTGTGTTAGACCCCATCCTCCTCTGCGTGCCACATATTCTCAGCGTGCTCTTGCTTATGTGCAAGCTATTGCAGAATACATACGAGAGGTGTCTACCCTTATAAAAGTAGGGGCGACATCACTTCGCAACTGCACATCAAATGAAATGACACAAGGTGTGACTTATCTTCTATAACTTTGTAGAGGTTTTAAACCATCTTTGTCCATGTCTGGCTATTAAGAAAAAATATTCAGTCACATAACACAATTTGAACCTCTCTGTTACAGGGATGTAGGTTATTAACAAAATTGTGTTTGTTGATTTCTTTTAATTGTCATGTAGTTTGGAAAATGCAAATTCTTTCACAATGAAGGTAATACTCTGCATATTATTAAGTAATTGTGTAAATTGAAATGTGTGCAACTTGTATAGACTACAGCAAATACTGTTGCAACCAGAGGAAGAACTGTTAAGAAATGATTCTGCAGATGCTGCCCTGGAAGGAACTGCTCCTAAGCCAAAGAAAACTATTGGAAAAATTAAGGTTCAAGGTATAGTAGCATCTGATTCTTTTCATGGTTATTTTGTATTATAAAAATGTTTATAATGTACAAACACATATCAAAAACTTAAAAAACAATGAGAATGGTTCTTGAAATTGCTTTCCAGGATTGCTTCAGATTGGCATGTTCCAAACTTCTCAATTTTGCCAAGGCTGGTACAACAAATCCTTCCACTTTATACCAAGAAAGGACTTCAACAAAAACTTTCCAAACCCTAAATAAGGCATTCACAATCACTATAAACATTAACTAACAAGCCATAGCAAAGCATCCCAATGAAGTATCTCCCCAAAAACCAAAAATATGTCATCACATCACTTGTCCAACCCACAATTCATCTGTCACAAGTAATCTGCTCAAAAAGGAGACTGAATCAAGGTTCCAGTAGTCTGTTCCAAGGAACTATGGTAGGACTATTCTTTGTACTATTAAAAAACTGAACTCACACTAGGTAACAAATCTGCTCCTCACTTGGCAGAGGCTCTGTTCCAAGCTCTGTACAAGCTTATCTAGAGAAAAAGAGTTCAGAGGTCAGAGGTATATTTATGTGATATATGAGCTTCCTAAAAGACTACTTCTTTGAAGAATGTGAGCTACAGG
The DNA here is from genome assembly GCA_031772625.1 of Pinus tabuliformis. Classification (NCBI taxonomy): domain Eukaryota; kingdom Viridiplantae; phylum Streptophyta; class Pinopsida; order Pinales; family Pinaceae; genus Pinus; species Pinus tabuliformis. The sequence goes on along the minus strand of CM062816.1, from coordinate 167,958,316 downwards.
AAAACCATAATTTCAGTGAAAAATGTGAGCTACAGGAAAACCATAATTTTAGTGAAAAATGTGAGCTACAAGGTATAGTAGTATCTGATTCTTTTCATGGTTATTTTGTATTGACTTGATATGGATGCATCAATAATAAGTACAGTTGATTTGTTTTTATTCCTTGTTTTCTAAATGGCACATATCTCGTTCTTCTTGAGAGGTAGTGAAAAAGAAACAAACGGATGTAGAGAATAGAGATCTATTGTGCTGTTATAATTTCCATCAAATTTTTTCCATTAGGTAGGTTTGGGAGTCTATGGTTGTTTGATTGCACTTGAAATAAAGCAAGTGAATGTAAAACACCTCATGATTCAGAAAGTTTAAATTGAGCTTTCAATACATTGTTTTTGATGCAGTGCGTAAAGTCAAGATCATGCCAGATATGCCATCCAGATGCAGTTTTACGTCTTGTAGGTCATCCTTTCTAAATATGGAGTCCCTACGCTCCCGATCTTCAAATTTACAGTCCACAGTTTTGGCTGGATGGGAAGCAGTGAGAAAAATTCGTGTTAGACCCCATCCTCCTCTGCGTGCCACATATTCTCAGCATGGTCTTGCTTATGTGCAAGCTAGTGCAGAATACATACGAGAGGTGTCTACCCTTATAAAAGCAGGGGCGACATCACTTCGCAACAGCACATCACATGAAATGATACAAGGTGTGACTTATCTTCTATAACTTTGTAGAGGTTTTAGACGACAAGAGCTAACCAGCCTGCCATAGGGCATTAAATGCCCGTATGGAGGCCCCCTTTACCATCCATGCCCATGCCTTTCCATCCGCCATCCGTCGTTTCTCCGAGAGCTCAACTGCCCATCGCATCAAACGTTTTCCGGGAACGAGGGACCCACCACCCCCGAGCTGGCACCCACTGTGCTGGCACATTTTCAAACGAACACTCGCGCCAAAGAGCCATTTGCTCCATTCGCTCTCCCGTCGAAGCTCCTCTGCAACCCCTCTCGAGCATACACTGCATCCCGCAGCTACATTGGAATATTCACTACGGTGCGCGCCTTGTTGGTGGCTTCAACTGTGGAAATACGAACCCCACTATCGTTCGACATCATTATAGAAAACAATTGGATTTACCTTCAAGAAATATTTGAAAAAGTCTCAAGGAGCATTGTAAATTCCTTTAAATTCCCAAGCAAAACATGTTTATCTGAATTACAGAAAACATCTGTGGAAAGAGTCATGCAATTTCATTATTACTGTACTGTAAGATACTTCATTGTTTTGTGGATTTGAAGATGGATCCAGCATTGATCTGATTACTTTGAAAGAAGGCACAGCAGGACAAGATAAGCCATTACCGTGAAAGAAGGCACAACGAGACAGATAAGCCAAAGGCATTGATGCAGCTAGGTTATGAATTAAGGTACTGACAATTCTTGTTGTATTCTAATTTGCATTTCAATATCATAAAATCTCATTTTGTTCCTTCCAATTTTAGTCATTGTTTATGGATGGACAGAGCGTCCATCATTGAACCCATCAGTTTATTGACCAAAGCCAATCCAGTTGTGATTCTGGTAGGTCCAAGATTTATACTGTCAGTGCCCATTAGCCCTTTGATGTTTGAAATTAATTGGGAAACAAAAAATGGGCTTGTTGTTGATTGCAAAGATTCTACTATGCAAATTAGATGCTGGAGTCTGTCTGTAGATTTATAGGCCGAGTTTGGTATTGAAAGAAAAAATAAACCCAGTGACTTTCAAGTAGGTATGTAACATCCACGACTTCCAGATTGAGTTCACATTACAAAGGGTTTTCTATCCAGATTAATGTTGGCAACAGAATCGCCATATCTCACAGTTTAGGGCGATATCATATCTCTGCGTCGGTGTCTATTATTCCCTGTTTCTTCGTATTCATGAAAGACTGAAAGAATCGCTTGATATAATGTTTGTAAATGCCTTTCAGCTAACCGTGCTAGATAAATTTCAATCAAAGTTTTGATTCTTAGTGAATATTCCGATTTAGAATTTCCACTTATCTGGGTCAAGAAAATGACCAATGGCCAAAGTAATGGAGTCCAGTCCTATTTAGAACTATTTACTAAATATTTCTTAGTATCTTACTTCTAATTTGTTTAATTTTGTCCTCTCTCCCAATATTTTATGTTCATCTAAATATAGGGTTGTTTGCCAGGTAGTTGCAGACTGTTTGGCTTTCCACTAGTGCGATTCTGCATTTCAGGCTTTCTTCAGGCTCTCTATTGAGAATACCTGCTCAAGCAGCATCTTGGTTGACTCTAATATCCATCATAAAAAAAAGCTACTTGCAGTTGTTACCTGTCAGGGCTATGGGACAATCATATTTGTCCTAGGGATTCCAGTTTGCTTCGAGAAAATTTTCAAGGTACTCATTCTGGTCTTATGTCAATAAATGCTGCTACTTGGAGATTCCTATTTAGCAGGTCTATTTAATGGCAGGCTGGTTAGCTCTTTATTTATGACAAAGACATTTTCATACAGGAAGAGGTTTGTGAAAAACCTTATTTGCACTGATAAGAAATCGATGTGCCTTCGCCCTTGCTACAACCCATCCTGGTGCCACCGACGTTGTAGCTGTCTATTTAGCGGCTATATTATCTTTCTAATGAAAACCTCCAATGCCCAAGGTTTTATATTTAGCAGCTGGGGTAGCTGCACTGCGCAAAGGGCCTGAAAATCGATCCAAAGATATATACACTCCAAATATTGTGGCAAGTACCGTGTATACTGTCTACAAAAACATTTCAATTTTTAAATTTAACGGTTTGCAGAACCTATGCATTTTACTGAAAATTTTAGAAAAGTAAGCCTGTCTTGTCCCATTCAAGACAAGTCACATAACACAAGATCATGCCAAGCTCTATCATATGTAAGTGTTTAATTCTTTTAATTAAACAAAGCTCTCCCAGCATCATCACTCCCATGTCATATCTTCTCAAAATTTCCCTGTTTCCTAATTTTAGGGGTCACATTTCCATCACATTTACATTTCAAATTCAGGTTTCCATTTCCCCATATCATGCAACTTAGTTATAGAGGTATTCCTGCTTCACCAAATTTCGTCATCCAACATTTTCCTTGGTCGTCCATGGCCACATAGTAGGTGTATTGTCCCTTCCATCTTATTTAGAGAGATCCAATTCTGCCATTAGGAGACAGTCCATATATGGTGAAGAAGGAATCTAAACCCTTTCAACCATTACTTCCCTTCTAAACTTATTGACATCCTTTCTATTCATGTGAGTTGTGCAACATCCAAGTCCCATAAAGGAACCCACTTCTCGTCGATAAGAGTTATCACTTAATTCCATTTCCCAAGATTCAAGTCACAAGATTTTGGTCCCATCCATTCACAAGAGATTTCATACTTTATATTCCCTTTCAAGTTCATCTCTTAAGGCCCTAATCAGTATAGGTTACCTATCCTCCCCTAAAATTTGCAATTTCATTAACTACTCTCTATACTCTTGCACTAACATATCCTTTTGTTTTAAATTATAAAATCACCTAAACAAGGCCTAATAATTCCCTCAACTCGTTGTCTGGGACTTAATCTTCTTCTCAACAAACTTTACTCTTCTGGGTCAATCTTCAACTATGTCCTCAATGTCAAATTATTGCTTCTTGAACCCAATCTATTACTACATCTAGGTTTTAAATCTCCTCAAGAAAGTAAAACTTCACACCTCATTTGGGTTCATTGTTTCAATATTGCTTCTATGAGCTCTTCTAAAGCATCAAGTGCTTCAATCAGAGTGTTGGCAGGCAATAATTGCTCTTCCATCTTCAAAATCCTTAATCTCTTCTTTATAGCCTCTACCCTTTTGCATACTTGTCATCACATACCCCCTAACGTGAATAATCTACCTTCCCCTTCTTCACCAACAAAAATAACTCTGCTTGATCATCGTCTGCAACCAGGCTTTGGTTTCAAGTGGGATTCTGCCCTTTTCATCTGAAGCTCTATTCAGAGTTCTGGTTACCTCTGTACATTTCACCTCTGACTCATTTTGACTACAAGTTCCTCCGGATTTTCGGGTTTTCTTTCTAATTTATTGGACTACTAGAGGAATTTTTCCATTCTTTGGCCCTTGGCATTATCTGTGGAATCCCATCCTGCATTGGGAGACATAAATTTGTAGTGGCAAACCCTCATATAAGTTGGGTCAGGTTTTTTGCATTTTCAGGCCTATTCTCCTTTGTCTGAGCACATCAATTCTGAGACTGTCATGTATATTTATAATCAAGAGGTAAAGCAAGACTTTCAGGGGCACAAGCAGTTAATCAAGGACAACAGGGATGCCCTTGGCACAATTACGGTGAAGTCACAGACTCATGATCACCAAATTTCCTCACAAAATGATACTATTATGGGGATTCTGCCCCATTTGAATCAAAGGGTGATGCAGTTGGAAATGGAATGTGCTTTCCTAAGAAGCACACAGTAAAGTCAGAATGATATTTCAGGTGCTTCCAATCACATAAACTTGGACTCTGCAGAGATTGGAGAAATCAGGGAAGAAGACACTGTGTGGCAGCTCTTTGAAGCCATGGAAATAGGAGATTTGGAACCAGTGCACTCTACCCAAGGAATGGAAGAAGCTGACAGCTGTAACATCTTTTATTATTCTGATTTATTTCAAGGTTTTACTAATACTAGGAAGCTTTTACAGGATTTATACTTGTGTGAACTGTTGGAAATCTTTGTTAGCAGTCTTTTGTAAGCTGGGAATTTTAGACATGGAGTTGGAATGCCTAGCTTATCTGGAATTTCAAAGAACAATGTACTTCTGCTGTTACGTAGGGTAATTGTTTATATATATTCAATTAAAAAAAAATTATTTTACAATCATTTAACAATTAATTTATAACCAATCAACTATTAAATTAATACAAAACATCGATACTTTATAATAAAAACATGATATGACCATTAAACTAACATTCAAGAATCTCATGAGGCCACAAAAAAACACCCCTTACAATGTGTAGAACTACAACACCCACAGATCAGTAGAGCTCCTAATCAAATATCCAAGATTATTGCCATGCACATTCCAGACCCATGTAAATACACAAAAACAAATTCTCCATGCCTTTCTCAAACAGTGAATCGAACTTTCTTATTAAAAGAGTTTTTATTTTAATTCCCTCAATACAAATACTAAGCATGCCTTGGGGGACTTTCTGGTGATCATTAAGCAGTGATAAAACTTGCAATATTTGTTTTCCAAGCTACATCAATTGAAGTTGTTTCCCACATCACAGAAACTCCTTTATGACACTGGCACAAAACTATATTATCATAAGCTTTATTAAGTATGCATTTAAGTTCCTCTTTTACAACTAGTTGAGAAATGCCTTTGTCACTCAATTAAAATATTGCTCATAGTTAAATGCTATCAGATCTAAAGTAACAGCCAAGGAGTGTGCCCTCCTAGCTGGCATAACTCAAGTAAATAATGACTTTCCAGCAGGTCACCCTAATGTAACTCCTCATTGAGGGTGCCCTTCATGTAATTAGTAAAGTTAACTCCCTCATGAACCTCTAACGCTGGTTGTAACTATTTATACCAGCAGGACTGCAGATCCAAAAATAATTGAAATAACCATCTCAAGTACTGTGCCTTCCTCTGCTGTCATAAATGAATGTGGACAGGCCCAAAAGTAGCATCAAATCAGCACCTTTCCTCTGCTGTTAAGTTATCCCTGCTGCTGGTTATAACTCCCATCACAAGCATGCCCAATTTCTTGTTGTAGACACTGTGTTTGGGCTTCAAAGGAGTGCCCCATATCTTGATATATCTCCTCAAAAGAACACTCGAACTTCTGAACATAACCCACAGCCACATACTTTTACTGCAGTGCCCTATCTTATGCAAATCTGCCCTGGAAACAATGGGAAACATGCAGGAATGTGGCACAAATGTCCATGATTGAAGTGGCCACAAATCGACTTTGATTTAACTTGAAAGATATTATCATGAAAGGTACTTCGAGCTTTTGCATCCTTGGTAGAAGTAATGAAGGAACTTCCCTACGTTTATTTTTACTATGCCCTTAATCAATACCGGTGTGGAAAGAAGTTGAACATTAGACCTCACTTCAGCGTTTGTGGGATAAATTGATCTTGGAAGATTGCTTTCAAGAGCACTTTAATAGAAGAGAGCTGAAGGAAAATATAACAATGCATAGTGACAACAACAAAATAGATTCATGTTAGAATACTTTAATATGATAAAATATCCTGATTGAAATTGATTATTTTTATTCTACCTCAAGTTTGAATGCACATCCTTGAAAAATAACACAAAATCAAATATCAGTGATAAGACTTTGGGCATAAAGAGAGCATCTTTATTTTTCTATTAGCATAAAGAGTTAATAATGCACGCACATGTTAATAATGCATGCATGCTCATGAAAATGAGGATGTAGCATGACAAGAAGAAATGAACCATTTAAGACAAACCTTGTCATGCTAGCAAGGATTCTAAGGATTTCAAAATATCACCTTTTAGTAAGATTGACTAAAGAAACCCTAGAAAATGGTTTTTCCTGTTACATTTTCAAAAACATTGCTATATCCAGCGATTCTGATTGCAGTTGACTGTTAGTGTTTTCCAGAGCTACTGCTGACATCTTGAAAGAGGGATTGCATTGGTTGGAGGGTTCCAAATAGAGAGAACACTCCTATGCTTATCCAGATCTCCATCAACAAGAGGCAATATCCAGGAAGTCAAATCATGTGTGCTAAATGTTTCCTCCTATGGCCACACAGTGTGAATCATCAACTGGTATACTTATTTGACAGGATTGCATTTGTGATTTCAACAAACATTTTTGGTTGAAGTGATTCTAATGTCTCCACAAATAGTTAACACAACTTTCTCTTCTTCCTTTTGATTCTATCCATTCCAAGCTATGGATGGTCTCCATATTTTTTAATTCTAGCCATTCCAACTTATCAGTGCTCCTTCTGCTAGCTAATGCTCGTATATGATGGATGAAAAATCGTAATCCTTCTGCTCCAGGGTGCTGAACCAACATCTCTTGCAACAGCCCTAAACCCAAGTGAGTTTAGTTGATTGTGTTTTTTAAAATGCCCTCTAGTATGTTGGAATCTCCTGCTTATAACCTCCACTTTTCACATGGAATTTGTAAGAATTTTCTTATTTCTTTCATCTAGTTAATCAGAATAAGATCTCTATTGGATCTAAGTAATAAGGTCTCAACAGTCAATTTTATTTGAGGAGTCAGTGTGATCAATCAATGAGATCTAAGATGGAATGAGTTACATTTATTTAATGTATAAATCTGTGATTCTGAATTAATAAAAAATGAGAGTGTGTGTTTACTGTTCTCAATTTTTAAACTATGTCCTTCAGTATTCATGTTTTTGTTTTTCATGTCTTCATTTTTACATTGTATCAGTGCATATGTTGACCATGCTTCCACTACAATGGTGGTAGCAACATTAGCAACATTAAAATCAATTTCTCCTTTTATCTTTTTTTTGGATGAGTGAGCATCTATGGTGGGAAGTATGTCCAACTCATACAAGTCTGTTGCAGCTTTTTGGAGGTGATGCTTTCAGCTTATGAAGCTACAAGTTGTAAATGTTGCTCAAGGAAAATGGGTCATGGAGCATTGCAAGTAGTACTAGGCCCAAGCCTATACCACCACAAGATGTTGTAGAAACTGAAAGGTTAAGAAGTGAAAAGCCCATGCAACTACTGTATTGAATATTGAAAATTTGGTTGTAGCTCAAGTAAAAGGGAAAAATAAGCATATGAAAGATTGAAAACTTTCTATGAGAACAAGGATTCGCTTGTCAATTTTTAGGTAAACTGTCAAATTATCCAGAACTGTCAGCCCAGAGATTTATCATTAATCACTCATTTGCTTGACACAAGTTGCACTTTAAATATTTAAGCGTGGCAAGCCAATTAATAAACATTCACTCAAAATTTGCATAATTTACTTCAATGTTTTTAAAGGTTTCATCAAACTTGCTATACCAGTAAATTCCAGCCAAACGCTGTTATATTAGACACAGAGAGGAAAGGGATCCGCTTTTCTCCAAATACTCCTCAACCATCAAATTATCCAAATTTTCTGGCCCGATTTATAATAGCAACGGCCTGAATAAGCACTCATGTTTCGGCCAGTTAAAGCAGGACAAAGATAAATTAAATGTATGCAAGCAAATTAATATACACACTCAATTTGCTTATTATAGGTTCCATATTTCCAACATTTTGCCAAAGTTACTGTGTCCGTATAAGCTAAAAGATTAAAGTTGTATCTTTCAGAAAATTAGAGTCAATTACTCTGATCATGAAGTTCTATTTTCTTGTATGATAAAAGCAAAAAACATCTAGACAAGGATTTTAATATGAAGATGGAGGATTTTCAATCCTAGCCAAGGATTGTAGGAAAAAGTGTACAGGAGAAGTAATGCCAAAGCGAATCAAATAAAAATGCGAATTTTACTCAACTCATGGAAACAACTTTCCGTTTTGCTGGATGCATTGGAACCTATAAAAGCTATACTGTTCTGTAGGTTCTTTTTAATGCTAAAGTATTCTTTATGTCTGATTACTAATTAGCAATGGTGGGTTGTTTAAGGCATCAGGGTTAGTAATTTGTATAAACTTGAAAATGTAGCAGATGATGAATGTATACATGTATGCTAAATGTTGTACAAAAGTAAGGAAATTATCCTGTTCCTTTAGCTCATGGGAGGTGGAAAGAGCAGAAGGGTGACCTTAAGAGTTGTTGAGGCTTCCTAACCCTGAGCGTTTACACTTGCAGGTCCCGAGGAGGTTGAGTAGACTTAGGTTGGACAATGGACTCAGATTTCTCTTTAAAATATGGTTAATGCACTGTAGAGATCCATATTTTATTTTAACCAGATTTAGTGATGCCCCTATTATGGTTGGAATTCTACATCGAATATATGAAGAGAACAACAACAGTATTGATTATGTTGAACAGCGCAGAGTATAATTTACCTATTAAAAATGGAAGAGTGACCTTGCCTGATCAGCAATATCTTCACTTGTCTATAGATGCAAGAATGAGCCCGCCGAGATTCAGCACCGTGAGCAGACCTGCGAGGTGAGCCAGCACCGTGAGCGGGATGCAGTGTATGCTCAAGAGGGGTTGCAGAGGAGCTTCGACAGGAGCGCGAATGGAGCAAATGGCTCTTTGGCGCGAGCGTTCGTTTGAAAATGCGCCAGCACAGCGGGTGCCAGCTCAGAGGTGGTGGGTCTCCCGTTCCCGGAAAACGTTTGATGCGATGGGCAGTCAAGCTCCCATAGAAACGATGGATGGCGGATGGAAGGGCATGGGCATGGATGGTAAGGGGGGCCTCCATACGGGCATTTGACGCCCTATGGCAGGCTAGTTAGCTCTTACCATAACCATCTTTGTCCATGTCTAGCTATTAAGAAAAAATATTCAGTCACATAGCACAATTTGAACCTCTCTGTTACAAGGATGTAGGTTATTAACAAAATTGTGTTTGTTGATTTCTTTTAATTGTCATGTAGTTCGGAAAATGCAAATTCTTTCACAATGAAGATAATACTCTGCATATTATTAAGTAATTGTGTAAATTGAAATGTGTGCAACTTTTATAGACTACAGCAAATACTGTTGCAACCAGAGGAAGAACTGTTGAGAAATGATTCTGCAGATGCTGCCCTAGAAGCAACTGCTCCTAAGCCAAAGAAAACTATTGGAAAAATTAAGGTTCAAGGTATGGTAGCATCTGATTATTTTCATGGTTATTTTGTATTATAAAAATGTTTATAATGTACAAACACATATCAAAAACTTAAAAAAAAATGAGAATTTTGGTTCTTGAAATTGCTTTCCAGGATTGCTTCAGATTGGCATGTTCCAAACTTCTCAATTTTGCCAAGGCTGGTACAACAAATCCTTCCACTTTATACCAAGCAAGGACTTCAACAAAAACTTTCTAAACCCTAAATAAGGCATTCACAATCACTATAAACATTAACTAACAAGCCATAGCAAAGCATCCCAATGAAGTGTCTCCCCAAAAACAACAATCTGTCATCACATCAATTGTCCAACCCACAATTCATTTGTCACAGGTAATCTGCTAAAAAAGAGACTGAATCAAGGTTCCAGTAGTTTGTTCCAAGGAACTATGGTAGGGCTATTCTTCGTACTATAAAAAAACTGAACTCGCACTAGGTAACAATTCTGCTCCTGACTTGGCATAGGTTCTATTCCAAGCTCTGTACAGGTTATCTAGAGAAAAAGAGTTCAGAGGTCATAGGTATATTTATGTGATATATGAGCTTCCTAAAAGACTACTTCTCTGAAGAATGTGAGCTACAGGAAAACCATAATTTCAATGAAAAATGTGAGCTAGGCCCATAATCTCTATGAAAAATGTGAACTACAAAAGAACCATAATCTCAATGAAAAAAACCGAGCAAAAGAAAAGCCATAATGTCTGTGTGATGCGAATTAAGCTTTGTAGAGGCTTACCTAGAGAAAAAGAGTTCAGAGGTCCAAGGTATATTTATGTGATATATGAGCTTCCTAAAAGACTACTTCTCTGAAGAATGTGAGCTACAGAAAAACCATAATTTCAGTGAAAAATGTGCGCTACCAAAGAACCATAATCTCTGAAAAAGGCGTGCTACAGAAGAACCATAATCTCTATGAACAATGTGAGCTACAGAAAAACCATAATCGCTGTGTGATGTGAGTTAGTAAGATGCTGAAATCTGCTCCAGGTGCAACGAAAATCACAGAAATCTTGTTTTAAGTGTCATGGAAAATCACAAAATCCAAGCTCAAAGTTCTGTATTATCAATCCCAAGATAGCTACCGAAGTTTAGCCAGCAACAGTTTGCTGTTTATTTATACTTCCAGCCTATAGTTGAAGGACTGCTGTCATCCAACACTCATTTTTGTCCCATTAAAGGACAATTATGGTAATGGCTGTCAATCTCCCCCTTTTATGATTGTGATCATAGAAACAAAGTTGTCGGTGCTAGAAAGTATGAAATAGGAAATCCTATATAGCCTATATTTCAAAAAGATCAACAGTATTCTGTTGTCAATATGCTCAAGACACATGAAATGTAACTCAATTTTTGTCTCATACTAGAGTAACAATTTTTTTCATCTCAAAGAAAGCAACAGTTTTATCCTTGAAAATAAAAGATGAGTTTACGTTGAATTAAAAAATAAATGATTCCATAACAAATGGATCGTATATCATTACAATATAAAAACAAGTTATTACTTTAAGACATGAAAACAATAAATGAATGCCTAAAATGATAGGATATGATGCATAACCATAACCACATAACAATCATGACCATGATGTAAGATATACTAACTAGTGTCAACATTAATGCAACTGGTGACGTTCACTACACTAACCTGCAGTAATTCATTACCAGATAGAATGTACTTCTCATCTGCTCTGGATATTGACCTGAATGTGCTTGCAATTCATTGAGTGTAGTGGGATCATGATAATAAGAAACCTATATAGTCTGTATTTCAAAAAGAGTTTCCAAACAGTCTTCTGTTGTCAGTGTACTCAAAATACACGAAATGTAACTCAATTTTCATCTCAAACAAAAGTAACACATTTTTCCTCAAAATAAAACAACAGTTTTTTTCCTTTAAAAAATAAAGAATTCGTAACAAATGAACCGTGTATAGCATTGAAATAAAAAAAGGTTATTTGCGCATCCAATAAATGATTGCTCATGATGCTAAGATATGATGCATAGCAACATAAAAATCATGACCATGATCTAAGATAGACTAAGTAATGTCAACATTAATGCAACTCAAGACGTTCACTGCACTAACCTGTCATATATAATGACTTTTAGTGTATATAACTTCATCCATTGCCGGAAACAACCAAATAAAGAGTAGCCTTAACAATACTATATGATACAAAAAATATACATTATTTATGACAAATCATTGCATTATAAATTACTATAAAAAAGCAACATTTATATTCATAATACAGTGAAAACATACATAAATAGAACAATGTTCAAGTGGTATATTGCCAAAGTCATAAGGCAGCTTCAGGCTATGTAATAGCATGTACACAATGTGAAAACAGGAATTTGGAAAAAACAAAATTTTGGAGCAGGTTCATTCTATTATGGAATAACATCATCACCATCTGTGAAGGAGAAACAAGTTCCATTTCGCAGAGGACACTGATTAATGTCCGGTGGCCAGCCAGTCCAAAATCAACAATAGGGAAATAAGACAAAAAGCAAAAAATCAAAAATTGCCAAAACAAAACTATATCACAGGAAGAAGAAGGTCCCCCATGATATAGATATTGTTTTCCCAGAAGATTTCCATGTACCATATACCTATATCTTTGAACAATCCTTTTTTTGAAAGGTTGTCAGCTAGCGGATTTTGTGATCTTCCTATGTGTTGGATAGAAAAGCCATTCTGAAGTTGCCAGTAAAACGCGATTCTCTTTAGCCATTCAGTTAAAAAAGGATTGTTTATGGAAGCTTTACTTACATTGCTGTGCATTTAAACTTAAATTTCCACCCCTGACCTACCAAGTACTGTCAACGGTCCATGTTTTATCTTTTTCATCTCATGGCTTAAATTGTATTTAGCTTTAAAATGTTATTAAAATTAAAATGTTATTTTAATTAATATTTTTAAATATAAATTTCTCATTTATTTAAAAAATAAAATATTTGCATTTTTCAATTTATGCCTTACGGCGTTTACTTTGCAACATCTGATGCAAATGCTAGTTAATGATATCTTCCAGTTTAATACAGACTCTATCTGTCGTGCGCACACAGCTGCAGGGATCCACACCCTCAAATGTGGACTTCCACCCTAGGTCTCTGCACACTTAGCTGCAGAGCCTCTATCTATGCTAAAACCTGAAACTCTTAGAATTCTCTACCAAAACTCCAATGCTTCCTTCTTCTCCTAACTACTCCTTCTGGAGCTTACTTACTTACCTCCTTTTTATACAATTCCATGGTCCACGGACCATGGGTAGATCTTTATAGCCGACTTGACACTTTACAAAATGAGGGTGGACAACCCTTTATGACTTTTGACACCTTTGCGCTCCGCGACCACAAAATGTAGAGACTTTACAATTTTATTACATGATTGTCCCAAAACATGGGCTTTTAGCCCTAAAACTGCTCTTGGGGGAACCCGTTCCCAACAATCTTGCTCATTATTCCTATGAGTATGCAATGATTATGAGAATTTGTAATCCATATAATTTTTCCCTAGTCTCTTTTGATTTTGCTAAGAAAAATATATAAGCTTAGAATATTTCTAGTGGGCCATGATGCCTTTTTATTTAGTGATTTTTTTGAGAATATTTCCAGTGGGCCATGATTCCTTTTTATTTAGTGAATTATTTTTTCTTCATTGTTTGTCTTTGTTGTATGTGCCTATCTAGTGTTATAGTTGACATTTTCCAAGGGTTCCTTTCTTAATAAGTTAGGTTGATGTAGGACAAGGGGAGAATATGCTAACATCTTTTATGTATAACAATCAAATAAAGATTGGAATTAAATGAAAAATTAGGAAATATTAATTTAACAAATAAATAAATAATTATTTACTTAACAAATAAAAATATAAGGAATATGGATCATTATTTTAGTTCAAAATTTCTTAAAATAATTTATTTTATCTTTTTTAAATGTTTTTTAGGAAAACAAAAAAGAGAAAATCACAATTAAGCTTGCTCATTATTCCTATGGGTATGCAATGATTATGAGAATTTGTAATCCACATAAATTTTTCCTTGTCTCTTTTGTTTTTGCTAAGAAAAGCATATAAGCTTAGAATATTTCTAGTGGGCCATGATGCCTTTTTATTTAGTGAATTTATTTTTCTTCATTGTTTGTCTTTGTTGTATGTGAATATCTAGTGTTATAGTTGGCCTTTTCCAAAGCTTCCTTTCTCAATAAGTTAGGATGATGTAGGACAAGGGGAGAATATGTGAATATCTAAAAGAAAAATCAGGACATATTCATTTAACAAATAAATATATAAATAAATAACAAATTATTGACTCAACAAATAAAAATATAAGCAATATGGATCATTTTTTTAGTGCAAAATTTCTTAAAATATTCCATTTAATCTTTTTTAAATGCTTTTTAGGAAAATGAAAATGATAAAATTGCAATTAAGCTTTCTCATTATTCCTATGAGTATGAAATGATTATGAGACTTTGTAATCCACATAAATTTGTCCTAGTCTCTCTTACTTTTTTGATAAAAGTATATAAGATTAGAATATTTCTAGTGGGTCATGATGACATTTTATTTAGTGAATTATGCTTAGAATATTTCTAGTGGGCCATGATGCCTTTTTATTTAGTGAAATATTTTTTCTTCCATGTTTGTCTTTATTGTATGTGCCTATCTAGTGTTAGAGTCATTCTTTTCCATAGATTCCTTTCTCAATAAGATACCTATAATGAGTTGCAAGCTCACATAGGGATTTTTGTTTTCCAGTTTCTATATAAGGGAGTTCTTTTATGTACTTTTAAACATTGTGAGAAATACCAATACTTTTGCATGGTATCACAATAAAATTCCTTTTGCCCTAAATATTTTTGTTTTTGTTAATGGAATCTCAGAATTGTTTCTGACTTCAAATCCTATGTTATCATGTTTGGTCAGATTTGAGAATGGTCATACCTATGAGTTATTCTTATCAAGGGGTTTTTGGGTTAAACTTGGCACTAAATTTTTGAACATTCATTTTTTTGCTCTAGGGTTGTTAAGCATTTACTTTGAAACCATGTGATGCATTTTTGTTTGACCCACTGATTTTTACATTGGTGGATGGTTTTATACAAATTCTTTCTTGAACCCTTGGTAGATGGTTTTATACAAATGCTTTCTTAAACCCTTGAGAAGTGTCGGCCTTTGGCCACTAACTAATTTGTTTTTCTTTTCTTTTTTCAAATTGCAGAAATGACGAAGAAAATGAGTCAGCTAGTTTTGGTCTCCATTGTATGGATTGCCATCATGCTCTTTCTCATCGGACAGTTAGCTGCTGAGCATCAACCTTGGTGTGTGCATCTGACTGACTGTACAAATTGCCCAACGGATTATGGGTGGTCATGCGATGAAACTACTCTACAATGCTGCACATAGAGCAACAATGTGCACTTCATGTGACCAAGGCCCTCGCATTTAAATATATATATATATATATATATATATATATATATATATATATATATATATTGTTAGGATTTTCAATATTTGAATAAATATTTCTTATATGTCGCTAGATGTTCTTATTATTTAAAATTTTTCTTATGCTTTGTCATTTTTTGTTTCTCCTTGCAATAATGACAAGATGACAAGATAATCAAGGAACCGTAAAATCACTAGTTTGTAATGTTTTAATAAATATTTGTTATATGTAGCCATAATTAATAGATTAAATGGTTTTTAACTTTTGGCCATAATTTTGAGTGAGATAGTAATTGTTTTATTATTTGAAATTAATTTTTCAATATATAAATGGATTAAACACACTTGAACATTTCAAATTAAATAAATTAAAGTTATATTTTTAAACATTCAGTTTCAAACCCCTATAGGGGTGGTTGAATGTAATAATTACGTTGGATGGCTTAACATCACTCTAACGGGACGAAGGAGACTTGTTGGGTGTATGGAGAAACTGGAGGGGAGCATTTCACATGTTGAATTCCATCTTCATGGAGATTTTGGTAACCATTCCTCCAGATATTTTTATGAGCCTCATCATTGGGTAACTATATGGACCTTAATTCACCTCCTAGCTTAGTCAAATAAACTCTTCTCACAATTTATTACATATTTTGTTTAATGAGATAATCCAAAGTGATATATTATGCCTAGTGGACTAATGTGCATTGAATGCAGGTTTGTGAGAGAATATCCTGGATTTTTGGATAATTAAGGGCTGAAACTCGAATGAGACAAGGAGGATAGATTGTAGGAGCTAGATCCTCCTCATTTAGTCCTCCCTCATTCGAATATTCCTCCATCGATCACAATAGCTCAAAGTACAAGCAGCCAACTCATGGAGATCAAAAGGCAGCCAAGCAAGTGACAGTCAAAGAGCTAGTTTATCTCGAGTTTGGGAGTCGAGCCTCCCTAGATTTAAGGAAGTCGTTGGAGACTTCAGTTGTATAAATAAAGAGGCCTAGAGCCTCATTAGGATTCGAATTTTTGTTGTAAAAACACTAGTCATTTTCGAGTTCAAGACTTGTGGAAGACATTGCTATGTAATTTTATGTTTTCATAATGAGAATGAGCATTTCCTTGATCCAACACTGAGTTAACTCAGAGGGTTGAAGCTCTTGGGTTAGGGCCCAACCCTAGCAGCAAAGGCTCCTCTTCTTGTATTTTTATGCTTAGATTTATTTCATAGATTAATGGTTGAATTGTCTTTAGAATTATTTCACTGCAAGTAGTGTAGATTTGATTAGTTTGCTTTCATTTGTTCTCTATTTCACCAGTAGTTTAGAAGAGATAAAGGAATATCAAAAAGATACCAATAGGTGTTTGTTGGGTCGTTAATATACCATTATTATTGTCACTTTTGAACGCTTATTCCACCCATTTCTACCATTCTTCATCACGTCATTTATCATAATTTATCATATAATTCTATTTTACAATGATTTATGCTCTTATGCAAAAATATTATTTATTCTCCTTTATTTCTAATAAATTGATGTTTATGCATGATTTTATCAATGAAAGTTTAATAAATTGGTTATAACATTATTCACCATTTTTAGCCTTCAAGATAATTTCCAGATTGAAGATTTGATCATTAAAAGTGCCAACTCAGAAATGCGCTGGAATAAGAAGTGACAGTTTTGCGGTTGAGATTCTGAGAAAATGAAGCAGAATATGGAAAATCCGAAACATGGGTTTTATCCAGAACGGACCCAATTAACTTTAACAAAGAACGACTTGCCCAAATTCGGCTTGTACTGAGAGAAACGCAGGGTTCTTTGAGCACGATTTTCTCAGATTTGTTGTTGCGGCCGTCCTCCAAATCTCAGCTGCAAAGCCAAATTCGTCTTGCTCTTGTTGAAAGATGGATGGAAATATATCTTCTTGTTGATCAATTGGTTGGAAACAATCCAATTTTGTAGTAGGAATCATGTTGTACTTATCTTTATTGTAACTTCTCTCTGATCTCTCTCTATTTAAATGAAAACAAAGATCACAGAGGGGAATGGAAGGATGATTTGGGGATGGAAAAATGATGGAATTGAGGATTTAGAATTAGAGATTTAGAATTAAGAATTCATGATAGGATAGGAGGAAGAAAGGATTGTTTTAGGCTGTAAGTCTCAAAGCTGTTGCTGTTGTAATGATTTTACCATTTAATGATTAATACCTGATTTGGGAGGAGTTGTTCATTCTTTTCATCTGAAGTAGCCCAGCAGCATCCGCTGGCGGCTAAGGGCCCAACCTCTGGTGGAGTACGCTACTGCTGTATTATATCTTTACGATTCATGTGTGGTTTGATTTCTTTCATTTAATCTGTTTAGTAATCTGACGCCCTTTACTGTTTTACATATCAGCGCTGTTATATATACTTGATTGGATACTATCGTTATCAACAACAGGAATGCTATGTTATCATTTTAACTTTGTATCACATTGCTGTTCCTTTTTATAGTTGATATAACATTGTTGTTCCTTACAGATTTTCATTCGATTACAGATTAACCGCGCTGCATGTTCCTACATCGGTACAACTGTATGATGTATTCTGAAATTGTGACTGTTGTTTATTCGAGATTGTTGTTCCGTTACAATTGCTGTTACTTTATAGCTGTGATTCATGCATATTGTATCAAAGCTCAGATTACTATTCCTTTTAATGATAAGTGTGTTGCGTGCTTGATTTGGGTTGTTGTACATTCAAGTTTAATCTGCTATTCCATTTCCGTGTGCTGTCCGGTTTATTCTTAGAGTAAATATTGCTATTAATTTGGCTTTGCTGTTGATTTCCATTAATTAGAGTTTGGTGTTCAGATTCCTTTAATTACAGTTTGCTGCCCATTTACTTCGCCCTTCATTTCCATTGGTTAATTGCAATAGTTTGCTTTTAAATAGTTTTCCTAATTTACTTTCAATAACAGTTTTAGTTCAAATTCTATCTCCTTTTAATTGCTTTAAAGCAGAACTGTCAACTGTAGAGAACATTGGTTATTGCTTCCTCGCTCCCAGATTGATTGTCTTGTTCTAGTTTGATTTCAATTGCATCAATCTCTAGAGGAATGAGTTATTGCTACTGTATCCTCAATTGATGTTTGCTGAGTGAATAGTTGGATTTCAGAGCATTTGAGTTTATGTTATTGTTAGATTTCTTTTTCAAGCATTCATTTACTTTTGGATTTTAAGCACTATACTGCAAAACATTACTCTTGAGTAAATAGCTGCCTCAGACTGAGTACACTCTTGAAATAAAAAGTCGTCCCTGAGTTGATAATTAATGTGAAGGTAATTAGGAGTTAAATAGACACCTTTTTATCGCTCGACAGTGTTTTTGGCCTCACTCCTTCCTTCAGGGATCATGGTTTGAGGAAAGAACTCCTATGCAGCCCCAAAAAGACAGAATTCTAGTTTCTCATGGAATTTAGGGTTTTCTGTACTTAGGCCAACATTTTATCAATTTGCAAGAGTAGGATTTAGTCATCATTTCTTACATCTTTGGTCTTACATTAGATCTCATCAAGGATTCCATCTTATTCTGCAAGTCTTCCTCCTGCATGAAGTAGATAGCTAGCTCATGATTTTTTTTTTTTAAATCATTGAAATTCTTCTTCTTTACATGACTTTTGGGTAAATGTCAATGTTTGATGCAGTGCATGTGTTTCAGAAGTACAGAGAGATTTCATAGACAACAACCTTATTACAAATTCATCCACCCATGATATTCATTTTCTTTAACTAAAACCCTCACGAATTTCATCATTTCACAAGGAAACTTCTTCGAGCTTGTTGAGCAAATCCAACCATCTCCCAACCTTGGTTTTGAGTTCTGAAGTGGTCCTAGGCACTCCCTTGCCTCATTCCATCCACCAACCACCTTCCCTAAGCCTTCCATCACCTTCAACACCCATCCTTTTGCTCTCGGTTGTATCCTTTAGAAATACAGGGGATCATGTAGGTTTTCAGGACATCCTGTAGGTTTTTTAGGACATTCTGTAGGTTTTCCTGTAGTGGCCTGTGTTGAGGCCGAATTGAGGTAAAATCCTCTAGGAATCTAGAAAAGGTCGCCTACTGGTCTCCCCAACCTTCTAACCATTCACCATCATCACTAAGCCACCTACCACATCACCAAAAGAGATCAGCTTTCACACTTTCACATAAAAAATACAAAAAGAAAAACAAAATTATTTTAGTCATTTACATGCACAGCAGTAGAATGTTTGATGTTTTGAATTTGCATGCTTAGGATAGTAGGATGGAATACATGTTAACTTAGCATTCTTCTGAAGCATAGCCTCTTAGGAGTTAGTTAGAAAATGGTGTGTTTTTAGCATTTGATTTCAGTCTTTTTCCTTACTACAGTAGACAAGCTTTCTCATAGACTAGATGTCTCCTTCCCTCATTAGGTATCAAGATTCTTTTGAATCCATAGAAGTCTGGCTTAAAAAACCCTAGTGGTCTATCGCCAGCTAAGCAATGACAAAGAGAAGACCCACCAATTTTACTTGTGTATACATCATTGTCACCTCCAAGTTTGTACGAACCTTGGGTTGATAAAGGAAAGTTGGTAGCCCCAGGAGTTGCAACATTCTTGCTGCAATACTCATGCTCATCACTTTTTGGCACCGTTGTCAGGGAGGTGTCTGAGTAATAAGTGCTTACTTCTTTCTTTCTTCCATTTCTTTTCTTTGATATTATGCTATTAGTTTCATTTTTGCAAAAGTAATTTAGTTTGCTTTCTTTTCCATTATGCATTCTTTGATTTCCTTTCCATTCTATAAGTACGATTTCATTCAAGCAGTTAGTTTTCATTCAGTGAGTTAGTTTCTATTCAGTCTGCAATTTTAATTCTGCAAATTATTTTCAAATCATGAAGAAAAAACACAAAACAAAACATAAACACTTCTTTCATGCCTCATAGGAATAGGGATAACTTAGGGAAAGTTTTTGGAAATACCCCCACCGCTTCAAATAGCCAACCTTCCCTCTTCTTCGGTGGTTGTGAATTGGAGGAAACCTTAGGTGAGAAACCAGAGATATTTGAAGAGCCTAAAGGGGGAGAAGAAGAAGAAGAACCCATTCCTACTGACCCAATCGACGAGAATGGAAATGATAGATGAAATAGAGAAAGTGTTGAGGGTGCCTTCCCCATCAGAGAAACTAATGGGGATACCAGGATTAAGAATATAATCCCCTCTGCCCTTCCTCATTTCCATGGCCTGACCTCAGAATATCCAGACAATTTCTTTTTTGAGTTTATTGTCATATGTAGAACCTATGATTACACCAATGATGAGAAGAAATTGAAACTATTCCCATCCACTCTCAAGGATGCAACTTTGTGCTACTTCATGGGTTTACCTAGGGATAGCATCACAACTTCGGCTCAGATGCAACAAGCCTTCAAAAACAAGTATCGAGACTATTGTTGGTCTAAAGACACTAAAGAGGAAATTTTTAGGATGACCTTAGGGCATGATGAATCCCTAGAGGATTATGAAGAAAGATTCTAGCTTAGCTACAAAAGGGCCGGGAGTCACTGAAGCTAGTCCTTCTTAGAGGGGTGAGGGAAGATCTTCTGGATACCCTAAACTTGCTAGCAGGAGGGGACATCTACCAGTTACCCTATGAGGATATCAAGACTGTATTTAGAAACCATTCTAGGGCAGGTAGGAAAAGGGGTAGGGGTAGTCAACCCATGGTTAATCCAT
This sequence comes from Pinus tabuliformis, assembly GCA_031772625.1. NCBI lineage: Eukaryota > Viridiplantae > Streptophyta > Pinopsida > Pinales > Pinaceae > Pinus > Pinus tabuliformis. The sequence goes on along the minus strand of CM062816.1, from coordinate 167,937,278 downwards.
CCTCTTCCAGTCCATCCATGAATGCGGAAATTGGAAAAATGCTGGAATGTTTCAAGAGTGAGATGTTGCAAACCCTTGCCCTACATGTGGACACTATGAACATTAAGAGAAAATAGGAGGAAGTAGAGAGAACCTTATCCGTTTTCTATCTTAGATTCACAAGGAGGGACCCTAGGAATGAATGCCCATTAAACCTGATTGAAGTCTGCTAAGTCTCTGAAGAAAACAACTCCATAGACAAGTGCCCTTCTCTACCTAGACTAAAAGTTGTATATCAGGGAGCTCAAGGGGTGACTAAACAACTCTGCTACATAAATCAAACGAGATCTCATGGGCCTCGACCATACCAGTAGGGAATGCAAGGGTCATCCCATGCATATTACAACCCCAATTAGACCACATCTATTCCCTCTTGGGGGTCCCCTGCTCATCCTTCCTTGTCTACAACTCCTCCTTTGTTCTTTGCACCTCAGTATCATTCCCAGCCGATAAGCCAATCATTTCAACCATATGCTCCGCCAAACCCTCAATGGAATGCACCGCCCTAAGGGTGGAGGCCCCCATACAACAATGCTCCAGCTTTATTTCCTTCACCACCTTCTCAGCCACATTTTTTACGCATTGCTCCGCCTAAAAAACCATAGATGCCTGCCCAGCCAAATCCAAACTCGAACAATAAACAGGCACAGTAAGTATACAATGGAGAGACATCCTATCCTGCTTATGCTGTGGAGATTCAGGACATCAACCTGAGATCTGGGAGAGTACTCCCAGACAACCAACCTCTACCTCCACCTAGGGAGGTTGGGGAAGAAAGATAGGAAAGCATGCCTAAAGTAAATCCACCACCCTTTGCTGAGATATTAACCCAACCAATCCAACCTACCCCGAAAGAGACTGAACTTCTGTGAGAATTGAAAAATATGTGTCAAATTTCCACTTCTCCAAGCCATAAAATATGTACCTATCTACAAAAATTTGATTAAGGAGAAGTGCTTCAAACATCCATGGAGGCAGAAAAAAGATTCCCCTACCATTAATGTCATTGGACAACTATCCGACTTAATGTTGGGGTAGGTAATTTTTCTAAAATATTTGGACCTTGGAAGCCAAGTAGTAGATGTGCACATCAATGGCACCATTGTCCCACACACTTTGATTGATCTTGGGGCTGCCATAATGTGATGACCAAGGACACCATGCTTAAGCTCAACCTCCAGGGCTCATTGAGAAAAACCACAATAGTCCTGCAACTTGCAGACCGCTCCACAGTGACCCTGAGGGGATTGTAGAGGATTTGATGGTCTCCATTAACTCTTGGGAGTACCCTGCATATTTCCTAGTTCTCTATCCTAAGCCCAATCTTATTGGTTACCCTCTCATGCTTGGGAGGCCCTAGTTATCCACTGTCGATGCCTACATTATCTACAAGGTTGGAAATATGGCTATAAAAATGGGCATAAGTCCAAGCCATTAGTCCTGTTCCCTCCTGCTCATTCATCTCTAGGACATGAATTACCTTTATGACTGGAAGAGGAGGAAGAAGATGAACTTTATTCAACCCAACTCTATACCTTAGAAACAACCATGGGAGGAGGACAACCGGATGAAGATGATTTGATTGAACACATACTCCAAAGTCCAACTCCTAACACATTGTCCTTAGAAGAAGTAGTGAAGGAAACCCATAAAAGCCATCAGAATTATCTATGCTTAGATTATCCAAACTCTACCCATGTCAAAACCATATAATTTGGCCCCGAGAGAACTTTGAAAATCAACCCATCTGTTTCTATTCACCAAGAAGAAAAGTTGTGCAACATGCTAAAGGAACATCTGGATGACTTTGCTTGGAGTTACAAAGAAATGAAGAGAGTGCACCCCTTGGTGTGTACTCACCACATTTGTATCAAAGAAGGTTGCAAACCAGTATGACAACCCCAAAGAAGAATGAATCCATCACTCAAGGATATAGTCAAAGAAGAAATGCAAAAGCTGCTAGATGCAGGATTCATTTACCCTATCTGAGATAGTGAGTGGGTCTCTCCTTTGGTGTTGGTTCCAAAGAAAAATGGAAAGTGGAGGAATTGTGTCGATTACATAGAGTTAAACAAAGCCACAAAGAAGTACCATTTCCCTCTACCTTTCATTGACCAAGTGCTAGATGGCCTGGCAGGGAAAACATTTTTCTCTTTCCTAGATGGATTTAGTGGGTACAATCAAATCGAGATCAGCCCGGAAGACAAGGATAAAACCACCTTCACTTGTCCTTGGGGTACTTTCGCCTATAGGGTCCTTCCTTTTGGACTATGCAATGCCCCTTCCACTTTCCAGAGAGAAGTCCTAAGTATCTTTTTCGAGCTAGTCCATGATGCAGTAGAGATTTATATGGATGATTATACACCCTATGGGTGTAATTTCCAGGAGGCTCTGTCCAACTTAGGTAAGGTGGTGAAGAAATGCATTAAAATGAACCTGTCCCTTAGTCCCGAAAAATGTGAGTTCTTGATGACTGCAGGGACTATGCTAGGTCATTCAATATCCCAGCAAGGACTACAGGTGGACCCAAACAAAATAGCCATCATCCAAAGGGTCCCAACTCTGCAAAAGCAGAGAGATGCCAGAAGTTTTCTAGGGTTATCTGGATACTATTGGAGTTTTATAAAATACTTTAGAAAGTAGGCTTCTCCTTTATTTGGGTTATTGGCCAAAAACTCTGAGTTTGTATGGTCAAAGAGCTGTTAAGAGGCCCTGGACACCCTGAAGGACAAGTTGACCACTGCACCTTTTCTCTGAGGGCCAAATTGAGCACTTCCTTTTCATATACATGCTTATGCCTCACACATAGCCATAGGAGAAGCTTTAGGCCAAGTAGATGAAAAATTTCCTTATGCCATTTACTTTGTCAGTAAGAATCTGTCAAAAGTCGAACTAAACTACACAGTGACCAACAAGGAGCTCCTGGCTGTTGTGCATTCATTGAACAAATTTAGGCATTACATTACAGGTTATTAAACATTTGTACATACTGACCATGCTGCAATTAAATATTTAATGAATAAACCTGATGTGAATGCCCAGATTATTAGATGGTTACTTTTATTACAACAGTTTGATCTAACTATTGTTGATAAGCCTAGCAAGGAAAATGTTGTTGCATATTTTTTGTCCAGATTAACTTTTCTTGCAAGGGAGGAAGGAATGGTTGATGATCAGTTACCAGATGAACACTTATTCGCCATTTCAATTCTCTCTATATGGTTTGCTGACATAGAAAACTTTTTGGTGCCTGCACTATTACCATCGAATTTCTCCTCCAAAGAGAAAAGCAAGATTGTGAGGAAGATCACCCCATTAACTTGGATTGGGGGCAACCTCTTCAAACTAGTCCCAGATGAAATTCTGAGAAGATGTGTCAGGGAGGAGGAAGTCTTTGACATCCTTCTAACCTGTCATGATGGGCCTTGTGGTGATCACTTTGCAGCCAAGAGGACAAAATTCAAGGTATTACAAGCTGGTTATTATTGACCCACTCTTCATCAGGATGTGAGAAGGTATAATGGTCAGTGTGAATGGTGCCAAAGGATGGTAAATCCTACTCCAAGGGATGAAATGCCTATGCAACCTCAAGTGACTTTCAAGCCATTTTACAAGTGGGGCATGGATTTCATTGGACCTATTGACCCTCCTTCTAAGAAAAAGTAGTACATCATTGTGGGCACTGAATATGTGATTAAGTGGGATGAAACCAAGGAAATCAAGGCAACAACAAAGGAGAAGGTGGTTGAGTTCCTAAGGGAAAATGTATTTTACAAATTTGGGTACCCTATAGAACTGGTCATTGATCAAGGTAGCCAGTTTACATCCAACATGATTGAAGACTTGTTACGCCAGCACAAGCTCAAGCATAGAAACTCCATTCACTATCATCCACAAGCTAATGGGAAAGTGGAGGTGACCAACAGAGCATTGGAGCACATTCTGACCACAGTGTTTAGCAGCAGCAGAAAAGATTGGGTAGATAGATTAGTTGAGGTCACCTGGGCCTACAATACCACCTGGAAGACCACCATTGGATTCACACCCTATGAGGTGGTCTATGGGAAGAAGAACCTGATTTCCATTAAATTTGAGAATGATACATTGAGGATGGCAACCCAACTAGATCTAGATCTCTGCAATGCACAAAAAGAGAGATTTCTCCAGTTGAATGGGTTAGATGAGTTCAAAATGCAGGCCCTTGTACACACAGAGGTGACTCAAATTTAGAGGAAGATCTGGCATGTCAAGAACATCAAGGAAAAGCAATCTCAAGAAGGTGATTGGACTTTGTTATATGATTCCAGATATAAATACTTTAAGGGAAATTTAAGGACTAGATGGTCAGGGCCTTATGTCATAGAGAAATGTGACGATAATGGTTCAGTGTAGATTAGAACCATAGATGCAGAGGTCATTCCTTTACTTGTTAATGGGCACAGATTGAAGGTTTACAAGAGGCCATTATTAAAGCAATATTTCATTGATGGTGTTAGAAAAACAATGATGGTGGTGGAGCAAGTCTCAGCTCCTACCTCATCAAGTCAATGGGAAAAGAGAAAAGAAAAGAGAAAAGAGAAAAATAAGGAGACTCGGGTGAAAACCTCCATGAGGCGCTTGAGTCCCACTGTTGGGTTGAAGACCTCTTGAGGTGACCTGATGGTGTAAAAAATAAACAAGAGAGAAATAAAAAGATCTCTAGTTGAAAACCTTTCTTGAGGCGCCTAGGGAAAGTAGCTAGGATGAAAACCTCTTGGAGGAAGACTAGTTGTTTTCAATAAATAAAGAAATAAATAAATAAAAGGAAGAAAAGAAAAAATTATGAAAATATTATTTGCTGGTCAACAAGAGGATGGTCAAAGCAACAAAAGAGAATCAAAAGGGACATATCCAGCTCATGTTTTTATTTATCCATTCACTCAGCTGCCATTCACCTTGCCTGGGAAGGGATCTCCGTTCAATTTTGACTAGTTGCTATGGCTTCAATCAGCTGCCATTCACCTTGCCTGGGAAGGGATCTCCATTCAATTTTGTTAGGCCAGGTAGTAACTCCGTTAGGCAGAAAAGATGATTCGATTGATTACATTAGGTAGCTATTGTTATATACAAGAATGTGACTGCTCAGTTCATGTTTTGATGACTGTTCACATTCCAGATTCACCCAACCGCAGAGGATTAGGTGTCAACATTCCCTCCCTTAATCTGAAGGGATGTTGGTGAGTCCAAGCATCATTCTGAATCGTTCAAGCTTTTCCTTTCCAAGTGCTTTGGTGAAGATGTCTGCAATTTTCTCATTTGTGGAACAATGACGGAGATGGATTATTTTGGCCTCAACATGATGTCGAATCAGATGATATTTAGTATTGATATGCTTTGTTCGATCATGGAACTTTGGGTTCTTGGCCAACTTTATTGCATAGGTGTTATCAATCATGAGTGGAGTTGATTGTACTTGTTTTACCTGCAAATCTTCAAGAATTTTCCTGAGCCACACAATTTCTTTCGTTGCTTCAGCTACTGCCACGTATTCTGCTTCTGTTGTGGAATCTGCTGGAACTGATTGTTTGCGTGATCTCCAAGAGACAGCTCCTGATCCAAGACTCATAGCATATCCTGAAGTAGATACCCCAATTTCTTTGTCTCCATTGAAGTTTGAATCAGAGTATCCAATCAAGCTGAAGTCGTCCACCTATGTATACTTGATTCCAAGGTCTTGAGTTCCCTTCAAGTACCTTAGAACTCTTTTTGCAGCAGACCAATGTCCCTCACAAGGCTTTTGCATGAACCTGGAGAGGATTCCAATAGTAAATGAAATGTCTGGTCTGGTAGTAGTGAGGTAGATGAGACTTCCTACAAGTTGTCTATACTTTGTTGCATCCTCAAATTCGTTTCCTTCAACAGATGTGAGCTTTAAGTTTTGTTCGATTGGAGTAGAAAGAGGATTGCACTTTGTCATGCCAAATCTGTTTAACAAATCTCCAATGTATTTCTTTTGAGAAAGAAATATGGATTTTGGATGTTGGGTTACTTCAATGCCAAGATAGTAATGGACATAGCCCAAATCAGTCATTTCAAAACTTTTCCCCAATTCCTTCTTTATGGATGCAATGTAACTTTCATTGTTCCCTGTCATTAAAAGATCATCTACATATACCACAAGATACACAACTGTTTTGCCAACTTTCTTGACAAATAAAGTTGCATCATCAAGATCAAAATGATTGAAGTTGAGTTTCAGAATATGCTCAGTTAGTTTTTCATACCAGGCTCGCGGTGCTCGTTTGAGGCCATACAAGGACTTCACAAGTTTGCATACTTTATGTTCATGTCCTTTCCCAGCAAATCCTTCAGGCTGGGACATAAAAACATTCTCTTTTAGATCTCCATTCAAGAATGCAGTTTTTACATCCATTTGATGGACTTTCCAACCGTTCTGAGCTGCTAGTGCAAAGAGTGTCCGGATGGTGGCCCATTTTGCTGTGGGGGAAAAAGTTTCCTCATAATCGACCCCTTCCTTCTGTGCAAAACCTTTTGCCACAAGCCTAGCTTTGTGCTTGTCAAGTGAGCCATCAGCTTTGTATTTGCTCTTGTAGACCCACTTGCAGCCAATTGGTTTGGTTCCAAATGGAGGATCAACCAGCTTCCAAGTGTCGTTCTTTATGAGGGCATCATACTCCTTTTGCATCGCTTCTTTCCATTCATCATGAGAAGCAGCTTCTTTGAAGGAAGTTGGTTCAAAATCTATAGACAAGTTCAATTCACAATCATAAGTAACATCCATATCAACAGGGAATTAGAGTCATCTACATCACCTCCATTTTGTTGGTTTGAGTTTCTGGTTCCTGTTTTTCCAATTTCATCAGGATGAACACTTTTAAGTGTCTTTGTCAGCCACTTCGGGGGACCTTTCTGAGATGGTCCAGGCTACTCTGTTGATTGAGTTGGGACTGAATCAAGATTGAGTCTCCCAATTCTATCAATTACATCACTTAAAGCATCATCCGTTGTTGGAGTTTCATGCAGGGGAGATTGTTCTTCAGAAGAAGATTCCACATGTTGATCTAGTATAGGAATCCCCCCTTCAAGATGTGGAATCTGATTATCAAATTCTTGAAATGATTTCGTTTTTGCGAATCTGTCCAAGCGATCAAGTTGCCGCTCAACAACATTGTCAGATTTGGATGATTCAAGAAAAATGACATCTCTAGATACAACAAACTTTTTATTTACTTCATCATAGAGGCGGTATGCTTTAGAGGTGTTTGAATACCCCAGGAAGATACACTTACGACTTCTAGCACCAAGTTTGTTTCTATGTACCTTTGGTATCAAAGCATAACAGGTGGAACCAAAGATCTTGAGATGTTTTACCGAAGGGACATGTCCATACCACAATTCATAAGGAGTCTTGTTTCTTATAGCATTAGATGGACATCTATTCTTTATATATGCAGCACATAGAACAGCATTGGCCCAAAACATTATCTTTACATGTTTGAAGAAAAGCATGGACCGTACCATATTCAATATTGTTCTATTCATTCTTTCAGCTACACCATTCTGTTGGGGATTATAAGGCACAGTTGTTTGATGTTTGATCCCATGTTGGCGAAGATAGTGTTCAAATTCATTTGATGTATATTCTTTTCCATTATCAGTGCGAATAGACCCAATATGAGATTGTGCATCATTTTCAATCCATTTATGAAAATTCTTGAATGTTTGAAAAGCATCAGATTTGTTCTTCAATAAATAAACCCAACACATTCTGGTGTAATCATCAATAAATGTCATGATATATTTATTTCCATTTGCAGAAGGAACAGGCATTGGACCACATAAATCTGAATGAATGAGTTCAAGCTTCCTATGTGCTCTTGAATGTGAATCATGAAAAGACTGTTTGCTATGCTTTCCTAGAATGCAAGCATCACATTGCTTATGTTTCCTAGGAATTGTAGGCAAACCAGCAACACCATTTTTCTTCAATAAGCGGAGACTGTCATAGTTTAAATGTCCAAATCTAGCATGCCATAATAAAATTGATGGAAGTGTACCTTCTTCATGATGAGTAATATATGAGAAATGTTGTGCATGAGCAGAGGTTCCTTGCAGTTTGAGAAGTCTTTATTCTTCTATTCCCCTCATGAAAAGTGAGTGGTCAGATGCCTTTCTTACCTCAAGTTTGCCATCAAACATACGAATGGAGTGACCTTACTGGCGGATGTGGACCAAGGACAACAAGTTTCTCTTGAGCTGTGGGAGATATAGAACATGATCCAGAAGAAAGTCTGGAAGACCAGGCAGTTTAAGCCTGATTGTGCCAAGCCCTGATGGCTTGATTTTTGACTGATCTGCAAAGTATACTGCTACATCAACATTGTCAGTGAAATCTTCAAAAAAGTCTTTTCTATGAGTCATATGACAGGTTGCTCCTGAATCAAGCAACCAATAATTTTTCGAAGAAGCAAGTGAAGCATTAAACAAATCTTCATTTACTCCAATGTTACATTGTGCCTCAATATAGTGAGCAGATTCAGGTGCTTTACCTTTGTCTGTATCATCAGTTTACCTTTCTGCTGGTTTCTTTTCTGCTCAATTTTGTCCCATGGTAGCTTGCATGTAGAAGCATCATGTGATCCATTTCGTTTGCAGCGAATGCAATGCAGATCTGCCTTTTCTCCTTGAGAATGTCTGCCCCCCCTGCCTCTGAAGTATCTTCCTCTTCCTCTTCATCCACCTCTTCCTCTTGTAGAATCTTGAGCAGGATGCTTTTCGTTATGAGCAAGGCACACAATCTCTTCAGAAGATTCTGGAGCTGTCTTCTTTCCAAAGGCTTTCTCTCTTTCAACAAACTTTTTCACAAGAGAGTCAAAGGTTATATCTTTAAGATTTCCATTTGCTTGTAAAGACTCAAGATAATTGGAGTAGGTAGGATAGAGTGCCTTGAGAAAAGAAATAAGAGGGATATCCAGCTCAACCTTAGTGGATTTAATATCATGCATTATAGACTTTACTTCAGATGCAAGAGCAAGAGGATCATTATTTTTCTGCTCTGATACCATCTGTAAAAAATACTTCTGCTGATAAAAAGAACTTCTGCTGATTAAAAACTTCTGCTGATAAAAAACTTCTGCTGATAAAAAAACTTCTGCTGATAAAAAAAACTTTCGCTGATAAAAAACTTCTGCTGATAAAAAAAAACTTTCTTCTGATATACAATGAATTTGTACTCAAAAGGGAAACTCAAAAGATTTCAAATCCACAATGTGACCCCTATAAATCCATCATTGTATAAATTCACCTTACATAAACCTCATATAAGTCTCATATAAGTCCATCCTATAACCCTCATAAAACTGCACCTTATAAATCTTATATAAACCTCATAAAACTTCACCTAAAATATCATGGTCATGCGCATTCTTTGAACTGTAATTTACAGCGGTCAACTTCAGCAAAGCATTAAACCAAGTTATGGGTGAACCAAGTTATGGAGGCCAACGCTCAAAACTTTTTTGAAATTCAAACTATTCAAAATGTATTGAAACCATTCACCACACCTTTTGATCGTATAACATTCAGGCATGTCAAAAATACCATTCGAACTTATTTGAAACAGGCAGCAAGCATATTTATTTGAAAAATTCAAAATATATGTCAGCAGCATTCAAAACCGCGTTCAAAACTTATGAGAGTTTCACAGCAGTAATTTAAAAAACGCGCAGGCAGCACTTATTTGAAAACAACAGCATCATTCCACCAACCTTAAGCCAGTACAGTGCTACACCATTGAGCCACAGCGGCAACACTTATTTGAAAACAACAACATTTGTTTGAAAGCACCACGAACAAGGGAAGAGACCTGGGCTCATCAATGCTTTCACTACCATTCGATATCATTCGATATATGACAATGTTCATACAATATGACAGGACAGGCAACATTTATTTGAAACAGGCATTCGATACCATTACCAATAGAGATATAGCGCAGGCAGCCCGAAATTTCTCAACATTCTGTGCTACAGCGTGACAGCGTACCCAAACAACGGGGCCACGTCCTGCGATTATGGATGACAACGACTTGGACAATCTCTATTACAAACCCCACGAGGAGGAACCTTCATTGCCATTGAATAAGGTACCGACAGGGGACGTGTTCGAGGCTTGATGTGGAGCGCCTCAGGTATCTGCTGGAATTGGGCGTCAACGTCAATGTGAGGGACAGCGTTCAATACCACCATACACAGTCAATTCAATAGCGTTCCAATTGAACAACGTTTCAATGGAATGGTGTGAATGGGCGCCATAATGGAGATTCGAACCTTGACTGTTCAATTTCAGATGCGGTCAGGCCTATGCAGGTCAGAGACAAGCGTTATGGACAGAGCGCAGTGGCAGAGGCAGATTATTTCAGAATAGAAGGGAATAAAGTAGAGGCACAGGCAAAGGTCAGGACAGAGGAGTTACAAGGAGCATAATAGCTAAAACAAGGAGCTAGCTCTAATACCATGTCAGGCCAGGTAGTAACTCCGTTAGGCAGAAAAGATGATTCGATTTATTACATTAGGTAGCTATTGTTATATACAAGAATGTGACTGCTCAGTTCATCTTCTGATGACTGTTCACATTCCAGATTCACCCAACCGCAGAGGATTAGGTGTCAACATAGGGCCCTAGTCAGTGCATTTTGAATTTCCCTAGAAATTTATCAAACTTTCTGTGATATAACAAAACCAGATCATTTACCTTAAAGGTGCACAGTATAATGTGCCGATCATGCCATGCTTTTTTGCACTACTTTTGGACTTGTTGGTGAAATCCAGCCAGAAATATTTCTTCCTCAAGCCCAGCAAGCTGCGTGAGCCTCTCTTTCAGGGCTCCATGATCCGTCATACCCGTGAGTTTCACTATGCGCAGACTAGGCAAAATGTATTCCATGGGCATCACTGCTTCAACACCATATACAATCCTAAAGGGTGTCTATCTAGTCAACTTTTTGCATGTCGTTCAATAGGCCCATTGTACTTCAGATATGCGAAGGTCCCCTATTATCCCCGTTAACTTCGTAAACTTGGTCGGGAACAAATCCTGGTATTTGCGGAGTAATTCGGCGACCTTATCTACCATCGTGCCATCCCAGTAATCTCCAATCTTTGCGAATTTGGGCTCCGCCTCCATACGAATATTTACCTATTTCATTTTTAGTGGTGCGGTTATATTCAGATTCTCTATCTGCGGTCCCTCGACCTCGCGGTGACCCTCGGTTTCAGGGATATCAATATTTCATGGGTCCTCGTATTCTTCTTCAACAACCACGTTATAGCACTCCAGTGCGTGGCTCAGCTGAGTAGTCCAATCAGGTTGAATCAGATCCAAAGGATCTTGTGGTATCCTAAAGATCGTTCGTACCATCCCAGCGTTCTGATCAGGAGGTCGTGTTTCATCCTGAACTCTATAGGGGGGTGATCTATCCATCATTAATTCATAACTTCGGCAGTTGCGCTCATCATGCCCTACTAACCTGCAGAATTTTCCGAACAGTTGTTGCGGTGTTTGTACAAATTTCTGCAGCAAATGACAGTTATCAGTCATATGTTTCCTTACTATCTGACATATAGCGCACCACAACGTAGGCCCCTCTCTTGGTCCTTCTTGGGCTTCCAGCCTCAAAGGCATCGGTCATCCTCCTGTAATATAGTCCGCAAAGACCAGGCAGTGGTCTTTGTCATGCCCCTGACATTTACATTTCAGGCACCATATTTGTTCACGCAGCTCCAGCCGAACTGTTCTGTCCTGCTTCAAAATTTGCATTCCAAGGCAAATATTTTTCAACTGTGCATGGATCTACTGAACCCCGAGATTCATATCTTGCATTAGTGTTTCATGCAGTCTTATTGCAATCTCCAAGGTCTCTGCCTGATTCGTAACCTTCTGTTGTGATAGTGAAACCATTAGGTGAGGCAGGAGCGAAGCCAAAACCCACTTGAGGTGTTGTCCATCTATTAGGTTCATATTAGCTTTGCAGATTTTACACTTCAATCTCTGATCCAATTCCCAAGGTGTCTCACTTAGTTTCATCATGATTTCCTTGAACCCCACATCGACTGCCCCTCAGCTTTAGGCCAACTGAACTCTTTATTCAGCACGGTCTGGATCTCTGCCACCCCAGCGTTCGGGTTATCATTAGAGTACCTGATGTACCAAGTTAGCGCGTGATCCTATAAAGCACTAACCAGCATTGCCTTCTTCATGTGATCATCTGTGATGCCCTAAGCTTCCCATACAGCTTTTACAATGAACCAAAACTAGTCTCGGTCCTCATTTCCCAAGCCCTTAAACAAAGGCAGATTCATTGAATTCGTCATGTTGAACTGGGGTGGAGGTGGTGGTGGTGTGGGCGAAGCCGTAGGTGGTGATGGTGGTGAAGGGGGAGGTGGTGTGGATGGAGGTGGTAGTCGCGGGAGCCCTCGTTTTATCAACTGAACTGCACTTTGCGAAGAAGCCTACGCTACTCCCTCTTTGTCACTCACAAGAGGTGAAATTAGTGGGCTATATTCAGGACCCTTTCATCCTTCATTCCTGTAAGTATTTCCACTTTGCATAGCTCCGACCATCAAGGTAGCTGCATAACCCATTTTTCACACAATAGCATCTTAATCCAAGTGTTTAAATACTTCAAATACTTACCTCGCAGACGTTTGAAAAGAAGCCGCTCCACCTCCCTCTAACTGATTGAAGTATCGACCACGAATTCTGTCACAAACCCCGCTACGATACGATCAAACCGATGATCGACAGTGCAAGCGATCTTATCCTCAGAGGATTCCTGTCTTTGTACTAACTCCGGGGTCCAAACAATAGGGCCGTCAAGCCTACACCTTCCTTGGCTATCCGCTAACTTTGCGATCCACTCGTATAACTCAACTGGAAAGGAACAAAAAAGGATCTCATGGATTTCTGTATATAGGAACCTATCTAGCCACTGTTCCTTTGTCAGTTGTGGATTTCTATTCTCATGCGTCGCGAATTCACTGATCTTCCTATCCAACCAGTCTTCGACCTACTTCTTAGTTGGATTCCAGTGATAGGACACCATACATCTCTCATGCAGATTCTGGTCCCAACAACGGAACCATTTTTTGGCTTTGTGGGCCCTCACCCAAGTTCAACGTTAGTCAGCCAAACAAATCCCTACACTAATGGCCATTTTAGCATCAACCCATAAAGCGCAAACCAAAGTCTCACCCGAAGCAGTATTGGGGGATGCTGGAACCAAGTTTCTGCACCCTGAGATGGTCATGATGTCGGTTTATACCCCCTACTCCTCCTTTCGCACAAGTCGCTAAGCCTTCGGGTTCTATCAATCTACCCTTTATTCCACCCTTAAGTACCTTCGCGAAGGTGTACAATTGGCCTTCACGCAGCCCTAACCCTTGGTTCAGGTACTTTCGCACAACTATGACAATGTATGGTATAGGTTCCCAAGTTATCTCAAGTGTTTTACTTATCTTACTAATCAATCACAGTTACCGTCACGTAAACTAACAACTTTACTTGCCTTCAATTAATAGATATAATCACATACGTTCATGCATCAAATAAACATTGCGAAATAAACCCAAAATGTAATATAATCAGATGCATTAACAGAGACAAACTACACACTAATTGTAGAATACTTATCTTTACGCCGTAAGGCGTTCCCCTCTAAAATCAACTCCACTTTTGTCCATCTATCATAACCATGCGCCGTTAGATTATATGTTAGACGATTGGAAGGCATTTAGACGTTCGATCATGCAAAGGTAGTTTGGAAAGCCATTGTTAAACCCTAACCCATCACTCCTGAACGATTTCAACTTCGCGTCTTCGATCGCAGGCAACTGAGGCTCACAGGGGATCTTCCATTCCTCCCAAATAGTTTCAACTTCGCGTCATCAGGAACAGTTTCGATTTCCCTCATCGATTGCAAGCAGCAGGGGGCGAGGTAAACCCTTTCCACAACAAAGAGCTCAACGACGCTACCAAAGGATTCAACATGGCTAGAGTTGCGGGTCATTGTGCATTTGGGACAATTTATAAAGGGATCCTGTCTAATGGTGGAGCTTTGGTGGCAGTGAAGAGATCTACCTGCAACAATAAAGGGAAATACAAATTTCTTGCAGAGCTCTCAGTTATAGGATGCCTTAGTCATCGAAACCTATTCCATCTGCAAGGATGGTGTCATGAGAAAGGAGAGATTCTTTTAGTCTATGATTATATGTCGAATAGTAGCTTGGATAAGATCATTTTTCGAGAAGGTGGAGGACCGGTGCTGTCATGGAAAATAGATGCAAGATAGTGATGGGGGTTGCATCTGCATTGACATATTTACATGGAATATGGGAGAAACAGGTGGTTCACGGAGATGTTAAGTCCAGTAATATAATGTTAGATGGAACTTTCAATGCTGGGATATTTTGTGCTTGCTCGTCTTATAGAGAACAATAAGAACCCTGACGCAACTTTAATAGTAGGAACAATGGGGTACCTTGCTCCTAAGTATTTATTCTCGGGAAAGGACTTAGACAAAACAAACGTCTTCAGCTTTGAGGTAGTTGTTTTGGAAGTTTCTTGTGGAAGAAGAGCTATTGAGGCAGACACGCGACCTGGACAGAGTAATTTGGTTGATTGGGTTTGGGGTTTGCATAGAGATGGGAAGCTTCTTGAGGCCTCAGACTTAAGATTGAAAGGAAATTTTGATGAGATTGGAATTCTATGTTCACATCCCCTTCCTGGAGCTAGACCGACAATGATGCATGTATTGCAGATTTTGATTGGAGAAGCTCCAGTTCCTCATGTTCCTCGACGCAAGCCTAGCATGCCATTTCATTCTAACATTCTTCTGAGTCTTCAGGAGTTTGTCTTTGATTGTGATCAGAGCCAGGTTTCCAGTTCCTCTACGAGCATCAAGGACTATTCTTGAATGTGATTGATAATATTTCAGAGTTTAGTTAGTTCATTTTTCATTCCCCTAATTTGTCATCTCTTCTTGCTTTCTTTGGAATACAGAAGTGCATGTATTACAAGAAACTGGGTCACCAATTGCATTAAGAAGCCAGTTTCTCAAAGCTTGATGATATTACTGCATGGATATTCTCCATTCAATACAGTCTCACCTATTGACTTATTAAGGGAAGCTAATTCCACCTTCATTTGATGATTCCAAAGAGAGATGTAAAGTCTCCATAATCACTGACTCTCGGATATGTGTGCTATGAAATTTTTTTTAACATATCTATTTCCCATTTTGACAAATAAAATTTGATTTTATGTATGAAAAAAATGGTTGAATTTTTGAAAAAGGTTTGTAATGACATCCAGTTGCATTTTTAATAGGACAGTACAACAAAAATAAAAACAAAACCTATCTGCATGCATGTATATTTTGAGTATGTATCACACCAACAGCAGTGGATGCCTTTAACTTCTCAGGAATTAGCTACGCAATTTCATGCACAAATTTTTGAACTTATAATTTTATTAGAGGATTTGAATGCCACCTACAAGCAAAGTACATTATATTTTAATATGTCTGATCCTGAAAATATTATTCACATGTGCTTCGGAACATGATGTCAAAAACTACAGAGACTCTGCCTACTGGATTGTGCTTCTTTCCATTAATACTTGAGTGAAACTGAAAATTATTCATAGCTAAGACCATATTTGCATTTTTTTCGCAGCAAATTATTACTTGAAAAATTTTTGTGATGCCCAAAATTTCTAAGTTCTGTGAAAGGATTGTTCCGGCTTGGAGGAAAAGGATTCGACTGGAACAAAATATTCTTCCTATAAGTAAATTTTGTTTAGGATTAACTACCCTTCCAATTTCACATGTAAATAATGGTATACATTCCATTTTGTGGGTATAAATCCTGTACGCAATGGAAATTATGCTGCTGAGGAAACGTTGTCCCATTTGTTTTGCGATCATTGGTCTTCAGAGGAATTTTAAAGATTGCAAGAACAGTAATCACAAAAATATTTCCCACGTTCCTATATGTGATCAGAAATTTACAATATTATTGGGAAGTCGGTTCTATCTGTTACTAAAAATGTAATGCAAGGTTAGGAGATTTTGGGCTTGCTCGGCTTATAGAGCACAATAAGAGCCGTGATCCAACTTTAACAATATGAACAATGGGGTACCTTGCTCCTGAGTATTTATTCACGGGAAAGGCCTCAGACAAAATGAATGTCTTCAGCTTTGGGGCAGTCGTTTTGTAAGTTTCTTACAGAAGAAGAGCTATTGAGGTGGATATGCGACCTGGACAGAGCAATTTGGTTGATTGGGTTTGGGGTTTGCATAGAGATGGGAAGCTTCTTGAGGCCTCAGACTAATATTGATAGGAAACTTTGATGAGAACGAAATGAGAAGAATGTTATTAGACCGAAAATGATGTAGGTATTGCATATTTTGAGTGGAGAAGCTCTAGTTCCTCATGTTCCTCGGGGCAAGCCTAACAAGTCATTTCATTCTAACCTTCTTCTGAGTCTTCAAGAGGTTGTCTCTGATTGTGATCAGAGCCAGGTTTCCAGTTCCTCCATGAGCATCAAGGACTATACTTGAATGTGATTGATAATCTTTTAGAGTTCAGTCAATTCATTTTGATGAGAACGAAATGAGAAGAATGCCGTTGGTTGGACTTCTCTGTTCACATCCCGATCCTGGAGCTAGACCGACAATGATGCAGGTACTGCATATTTTGAGTGGAGAATCTCCATTTCCTCATGTTCCTCAGTGCAAGCCTAACATGTCATTTCATTCTAACCATATTCTGAGTTTACGAGTTCTGTCTATTTCTTGAATGACTTGAGCTCTACGCTATGGCAGGTTGAAGTAAGGTTGCATTGTTTATTAGTATGATTCATTTTTCTACATTGTTCTGTTGCTTCGTGGATTATACATGCCCATAACAGGAAATGCATAATGCAACTTCCTCGTGAAAAAAATTAAAAAAATTAGCTGAGAATCTTTTGAAAGAGGTAAATTTCTTTAATTGTATATTGTGGATGCCAATTTGGTTTTTGCAATGTTCCAGGCAGTTCAAAATGGCCATTCATAAGAGGGTTTCTTTCAATTCCAAGAGATTAGGATTCTTATAGCATACCATTTTTGAAAATTGGTAGAGGTTGGTAAGCTTGAGTCTCAATTTGTTTCAGCCATTATTTTACTTTTTTGTTGGAGGTTTGACACAAAAGATTACTATTTGAAATAGGTTATCTATTTTACAATTGATGAATGTGATAAAGGTTGGCTTGAACCTTGAACCTTTAAACTGTATTTCTTTTATCTTGGTTTCTATGGGAGATCATGTGCAGAGGAGACGCAAGGAAGGACCATCAGTGGAAGAGGTATGCTACCCAATGTAGATGCTTATGATTAATTTGTTGTAGATAGACGTTTATTTTCATTGATTAGTTTATAGTTATTTCCTTTGATTAGTAACATTATTCCCCAGGGAATAAATTGGCCCAATTGGCCAAAAGAGAGGCATTGATATATCCAGAGATATATTTTCTGACCATTTAACATGTACACAATTACATGCTATATCCTCTTCTATCTAGGATATTTTGGCAGGTCCAACAATGTTCAATATGTTTTAGTTCCATCAAATTTTCCTGTTCTACGCACAATGCTTCATGTTTCCCTTGATTGCAATTTTAGTCTCCTTCGCTAGCAGTTCATTTTTGTTGAAGTTCCTTTAGCACTTAAATTTTCATTTATATTAGATGCTTCAAAAGTGCTCTAGTCTTGTCCTTTATCTATTATCAAATTACGATCAGATAGGTCACATTACCTTTTATCTTCCACAATGTTGGGCTTGTACAACACCTCTGTTTTCTTTGTAAGGAGACACCACCCAATTGGTATTGAAAAATTCTGAGCTTTTGCATTATTGGTTGATCCATCGTAAACCTAAGGCTATAGTAGTATGTGCTTCTTCTTCCTATGTAGTGTTGCATCTTCTTTGTCATTGCACTAAGATAAGTGAGGGGTGTTCTACAGCCCTGTATGAGGGAGATGTGTAATACCAAAATCAATGATCTAACTGCTGGCATAGACCGTGTTATTAAACTATCAATATTTATTGTATGTTTCATGTTATTAATTGTAGTATTTTGTTAGTTGTCAATACACTGATTACAATTTTTTATTTTTGTGTTATAAATTGCAGTATTTTGTCAGTTGACATTACACTGATTACGAATTTTAATTTTTGTGTAGTTCAGTTGTTATTAGTTGTGAGTTCATTGAGAAAGTAACATTGAAGGAGGAGAATTGATTAATGCTAAGGTTATTTATCTTTTATGGATGGGCTTAAATGAAGCAAATTAAATCAGGTGCAAACTAATGATGGTTTATCTTTTGGGATTTGTTTTATCTCAAAGGCCGAATCTAGCCCATGAAAAGGAAGGATATTCTCCAAAAGACTGCATTTGTCATTGAAGGCTTTCATTTTCCATTCAAAAGAAGTGATCTAGCTGTTGGCATAGACAGTTTTATTAAAATATCCATATCTTTTGCAGGGATTGGATTCATTACAAGTTTGCAAGTCCCATTGGAGAGATTGGCTCTGATTTTGCTTTTACAGGCCTGCTTCTGTGAATGTTAGAGAGGCAGCAGGTTCTTGCCGGCAATCAACAGCTTCAGCAAGCCAGCCACCCACTTTTCACCTCAGGTTTGACTGTTTCTTCCTACCTAAGGTCTTGTGTGTGTTGATATATAAAAAGAAACAATCAGGATGCCTTAAGATTTATTTTTCATGTTAATGTGGATAAGTAATTCATTACCAGATAGAATGTACTTCTCATCTGCTCTGGATCTTGACCTGAATGTGCTTGCAATTCATTGAGTGAGGGAAAATTTTAAGAAGCCCCCCTAAATTTACATGTATAATAAATGGGCGAATCTCCATGGTATATAGGAAAAATGGAAGGCGATTTTATCAATAATATGATATGTATATATAATTTTTTGGCGAATCTCTCACCAGGCATGGCGAATATTTTACTCAATTATAAAATCTTGTGTTTATTGAATACACAAATGAAATCATTGCATTTCTTTAAAATATCTTTTGAAATCAAAATTACCGATATTTGATACCTTTCGGGGGTTAGTAGATCCAGAGTAAAGATGGATCTATGCTGGTTTAATTCCCCCATTTAAATAGGCTACATTCCAGGTGAATACCATGGGTCAATACCATGTGCCATTTTGGTGAATACCATGGGTCAATACCATGTGCCATTTTTATTTTTATTAATACTAATATTATGGTTAATAATGTTTTTTGCGTGGTATTAATAACAATCTAGTCCATGGTATTTGTCCCATAGTATTTTTCCCATAGGTTTCACCTAAATATAACGCATTTTTTTAGTGTTCATAAATATAAGGTGACTTATGGAGTAAATATAAAAAAAATGTTTTATTTGTTTACCATACCTCTAGTTTATTTATATTTTTATTAATTTACCATACCTCTTTTACAAATATGGTATTTGGCCCATAGGATTCACTTAAATAAAACCTCTTGAGCCTTCATAAATAGAACGAGGGTTATGGACTAAATATAAAAAGAGGTTTTATTTATTTACCATGCGTCTAGTTTATTTATATTTTTATTTATTTACCATACCTTTTGAGTAAGTATAAAAAAACGTTTTATTTATTTACCATACCTCCACTTTACTTATATTTTTATTTGTTTACACCCTTGCATGTATATAAGGTGACTTATGGAGTAAATATACTTCTTTTTTTAATTTATTTACCATACTTCTCATTTGTTTATATTTTTATTAATTTACCATACCTCTTTTATAAATATGGTATTTCAGCCTTTGGCCCATAGGATTCACTTAAATAAAACCTATTCTTGAAAATGGGCGAATGGAAGGTTGTAACTCCTAATTTCAAGGGCTAAATTTACCTTTTTTACCCTCTCCCTTAAAAGAAGGTGGGCTATTTGAGGTGATTTGTAAAAGTGTACTATGATACAAAATAATCGCCCACTAAAAATTTAAAACCCCTTAATTTCGCCAAAGGGCGAACATTCGCCCCTAAAATCACCCCTATTGAGTGTAGTGGGCAAGCCCTAATTGTCTATGGGGGATGTGTGCACCTTTGTTCCTGGGCATGAGCCAGCTGTCATGATTGTGGTTGGTCTGTGCCCAAGATGTCTTAAGATTTGTTTTTCATGTTAATGTGGATCAATAATTATTTATCAGATAGATTTTATTTCTCATCTGCTATGCATTTTGACAATAATGCGCTTGCAATTATTGAGTGTAGTGGGCAGGGAGCCTGGCAAGCCCTCATTGCCTATGAGGCCTGTGTGCGTCTTTGTCTCCGGGCATGGACCAGTGGTCGCATGGAAGCTCCTAAATTCCTTCATAATGAGTGCATTGTTTTGCGTAATTCCTTTGGGTAGGTTATTAACAAAATTGTCTTTGTTGATTTATTTTAATTGTCATGTAGTTCGGAAATGCAAATTCTTTCACAATCAAGGTAATACTTTGCATATTATTAAGTAATTGTGTAAATTGAAATGTCTGCAACTTGTATAGACTACAACAAATACTTTTGCAACCAAAGGAAGAATAGTTGAGAAATGATTTTGCAGATGCTGCCCTGGAAGGAACTGCTCCTAAGCCAAAGAAAACTATTGGAAAAATTAAGGTTCAAGGTATAGTAGCATCTGGTTCTTTTCATGGTTATTTTGTATTCACTTGATATGGATGTATCAATAATAAGTACAGTTGATTTGTTTTTATTCATTATTTTCTAAATGGCACATATCTCGTTCTTCTTGAAAGGTGGTGAAAAAGAAACAAATAGATGTAGAGAATAGAGATTTGTTGTGCTGTTATAATTTCCATCAAAATTTATCCATTAGGTAGGTTTGGGAGTCTATGGTTGTTTGATTGCACTTGAAATAAAGCAAGTGAATGTAAAACACCTCATGATTCAGAAAGTTTAAACTGAGCTTTCAATACATTGTTTTTGATGCAGTGCATAAAGTCAAGATCATGCCAGATATGCCATCCAGATGCAGTTTTCAGTCTTGTAGGTCATCCTTTCTAAATATGGAGTCTCTACGCTCCCGATCTTCAAATTTACAGTCCACAGTTTTGGCTGGATGGGAAGCAGTGAGAAAAATTTGTGTTAGACCCCATCCTCCTCTGTGTGCCACATATTCTCAGCGTGCTCTTGCTTATGTGCAAGCTATTGCAGAATACATACGAGAGGTGTCTACCCTTATAAAAGTAGGGGCAACATCACTTCGCAACTGCACATCAAATGAAATGACACAAGGTGTGACTTATCTTCTATAACTTTGTAGAGGTTTTAAACCATCTTTGTCCATGTCTGGCTATTAAGAAAAAATATTCAGTCATATAGCACAATTTGAACCTCTCTGTTACAGGGATGTAGGTTATTAACAAAATTGTGTTTGTTGATTTCTTTTAATTGTCATGTAGTTTGGAAAATGCAAATTCTTTCACAATGAAGGTAATACTCTGCATATTATTAATTAATTGTGTAAATTGAAATGTGTGCAACTTGTATAGACTACAACAAATACTGTTGCAACCAGAGGAAGAACTGTTAAGAAATGATTCTGCAGATGCTGCCCTGGAAGGAACTGCTCCTAAGCCAAAGAAAACTATTGGAAAAATTAAGGTTCAAGGTATAGTAGCATCTGATTCTTTTCATGGTTATTTTGTATTATAAAAATGTTTATAATGTACAAACACATATCAAAAACTTAAAAAACAATGAGAATTTTGGTTCTTGAAATTGCTTTCCAGGATTGCTTCAGATTGGCATGTTCCAAACTTCTCAATTTTGCCAAGGCTGGTACAACAAATCCTTCCACTTTATACCAAGCAAGGACTTCAACAAAAACTTTCCAAACCCTAAATAAGGCATTCACAATCACTATAAACATTAACTAACAAGGCATAGCAAAGCATCCCAATGAAGTGTCTCCCCAAAAAACAACAATCTGTCATCACATCAATTGTCCAACCCACAATTCATCTGTCACAAGTAATCTGCTCAAAAAGGAGACTGAATCAAGGTTCCAGTAGTCTGTTCCAAGGAACTATGGTAGGACTATTCTTCGTACTATAAAAAAACTGAACTCACACTAGGTAAAAAATCTGCTCCTGACTTGGCAGAGGCTCTGTTCCAAGCTTTGTACAAGGCTATCTAGAGAAAAAGAGTTCAGAGGTCAGACGTATATTTATGTGATATATGAGCTTCCTAAAAGACTACTTCTCTGAAGAATGTGAGCTACAGGAAAACCATAATTTCAGTGAAAAATGTGAGCTACAGGAAAACCATAATTTCAATGAAAAATGTGAGCTACAAGGTATAGTAGCATCTGATTCTTTTCATGGTTATTTTGTATTGACTTGATATGGATGCATCAATAATAAGTACAGTTGATTTGTTTTTATTCCTTATTTTCTAAATGGCACATATCTCGTTCTTCTTGAAAGGCAGTGAAAAAGAAACAAATAGATGTAGAGAATAGAGATCTATTGTGATGTTATAATTTCCATAAAATGTTTTCCATTAGGTAGGTTTGGGAGTCTATGGTTGTTTGATTGCACTTGAAATAAAGCAAGTGAATGTAAAACACCTCATGATTCAGAAAGTTTAAACTGAGCTTTCAATGCATTGTTTTTGATGCAGTGCGTAAAGTCAAGATCATGCCAGATATGCCATCCAGATGAAGTTTTCAGTCTTGTAGGTCATCCTTTCTAAACATGGAGTCCCTACGCTCCTGATCTTCAAATTTACAGTCCACAGTTTTGGCTCGATGGGAAGCAGTGAGAAAAATTTGTGTTAGACCCCATCCTCCTCTGTGTGCCACATATTCTCAGCGTGGTCTTGCTTATGTGCAAGCTAGTGCAGAATACATATGAGAGGTGTCTACCCTTATAAAAGCAGGGGCGACATCACTTCGCAACAGCACATCAAATGAAATGACACAAGGTGTGACTTATCTTCTATAACTTTGTAGAGGTTTTAGACCATCTTTGTCCATGTCTCGCTATTAAGAAAAAATATTCAGTCACATAGCACAATTTGAACCTCTCTGTTACAGGGATGTAGGTTATTAACAAAATTGTGTTTGTTGATTTCTTTTAATTGTCATGTAGTTCGGAAAATGCAAATTCTTTCACAATGAAGGTAATACTCTGCATATTATTAAGTAATTGTGTAAATTGAAATGTGTGCAACTTGTATAGACTACAGCAAATACTGTTGCAACTAGAGGAAGAACTGTTGAGAAATGGTTCTGCAGATGCTGCCCTGGAAGGAACTGCTCCTAAGCCAAAGAAAACTATTGGAAAAATTAAGGTTCAAGGTATAGTAGCATCTGATTCTTTTCATGGTTATTTTGTATTATAAAAATGTTTATAATGTACAAACACATATCAAAAACTTAAAAAACAATGAGAATGGTTCTTGAAATTGCTTTCCAGGATTGCTTCAGATTGGCATGTTCCAAACTTCTCAATTTTGCCAAGGCTGGTACAACAAATCCTTCCACTTTATACCAAGCAAGGACTTCAACAAAAACTTTCCAAACCCTAAATAAGGCATTCACAATCACTATAAACATTAACTAACAAGCCATAAAAAATCATCCCAATGAAGTATCACCCCAAAAAACAACAATATGTCATCACATCACTTGTCCAACCCACAATTCATCTGTCACAAGTAATCTGCTCAAAAAGGAGACTGAATCAAGGTTCCAGTAGTCTGTTCCAAGGAACTATGGTAGGACTATTCTTTGTACTATTAAAAAACTGAACTCACACTAGGTAACAAATCTGCTCCTGACTTGGCAGAGGCTCTGTTCCAAGCTCTGTACAAGCTTATCTAGAGAAAAAGAGTTCAGAGGTCAGAGGTATATTTATGTGATATATGAGCTTCCTAAAAGACTACTTCTCTGAAGAATGTGAGCTACAGGAAAACCATAATTTCAGTGAAAAATGTGAGCTACAGGAAAACCATAATTTTAGTGAAAAATGTGAGCTACAAGGTATAGTAGCATCTGATTCTTTTCATGGTTATTTTGTATTGACTTGATATGGATGCATCAATAATAAGTACAGTTGATTTGTTTTTATTCCTTATTTTCTAAATGGCACATATCTCGTTCTTATTGAGAGGTAGTGAAAAAGAAACAAACGGATGTAGAGAATAGAGATCTATTGTGCTGTTATAATTTCCATCAAATTTTTTCCATTAGGTAGGTTTGGGAGTCTATGGTTGTTTGATTGCACTTGAAATAAAGCAAGTGAATGTAAAACACCTCATGATTCAGAAAGTTTAAATTGAGCTTTCAATACATTGTTTTTGATGCAGTGCGTAAAGTCAAGATCATGCCAGATATGCCATCCAGATGCAGTTTTCAGTCTTGTAGGTCATCCTTTCTAAATATGGAGTCCCTACGCTCCCGATCTTCAAATTTACAGTCCACAGTTTTGGCTGGATGGGAAGCAGTGAGAAAAATTCGTGTTAGACCCCATCCTCCTCTGCGTGCCACATATTCTCAGTGTGGTCTTGCTTATGTGCAAGCTAGTGCAGAATACATACGAGAGGTGTCTACCCTTATAAAAGCAGGGGCGACATCACTTCGCAACAGCACATCAAATGAAATGACACAAGGTGTGACTTATCTTCTATAACTTTGTAGAGGTTTTAGACGGCAAGAGCTAACCAGCCTGCCATAGGGCATTAAATGCCCGTATGGAGGCCCCCTTTACCATCCATGCCCATGCCTTTCCATCTGCCATCCATCGTTTCTCCGGGAGCTCAACTGCCCATCGCATCAAACGTTTTCCGGGAACGAGGGACCCACCACCTCCGAGCTGGCACCCACTGTGCTGGCACATTTTCAAACGAACACTCGTGCCAAAGAGCCATTTGCTCCATTCGCTCTCCCGTCGAAGCTCCTCTGCAACCCCTCTCGAGCATACACTGCATCCCGCAGCTACATTGGAATATTCACTACGGTGCGCGCCTTGTTGGTGGCTTCAACTGTGGAAATACGAACCCCACTATCGTTCGACATCATTATAGAAAACAATTGGATTTACCTTCAAGAAATATTTGAAAAAGTCTCAAGGAGCATTGTAAATTCCTTTAAATTCCCAAGCAAAACATGTTTATCTGAATTACAGAAAACATCTGTGGAAAGAGTCATGCAATTTCATTATTACTGTACTGTAAGATACTTCATTGTTTTGTGGATTTGAAGATGGATCCAACATTGATCTGATTACTGTGAAAGAAGGCACAGCAGGACAAGATAAGCCATTACCGTGAAAGAAGGCACAACGAGACAGATAAGCCAAAGGCATTGATGCAGCTAGGTTATGAATTAAGGTAATGACAATTCTTGTTGTATTCTAATTTGCATTTAAATATCATAAAATCTCATTTTGTTCCTTCCAATTTTAGTCATTGTTTATGGATGGACAGAGCGTCCATCATTGAACCCTTCAGTTTATTGACCAAAGCCAATCCAGTTGTGATTCTGGTAGGTCCAAGATCTATACCGTCAGTGCCCATTAGCCCTTTGATTTTTGAAATTAATTGGGAAACAACAAATGGGCTTGTTGTTGATTGCAAAGATTCTACTATGCAGATTAGATGCTGGAGTCTGTCTGTAGATTTATAGGCCGAGTTTGGTATTGAAAGAAAAAATAAATCCAGTGACTTTCAAGTAGGTATGTAACATCCACGACTTCCAGATTGAGTTCACATTACAAAGGGTTTTCTATCCAGATTAATGTTGGCAACAGAATCGCCATATCTCACAGTTTAGGGCGATATCATATCTCTGCGTCGGTGTCTATTATTCCCTGTTTCTTCGTATTCATGAAAGACTGAAAGAATCGCTTGATATAATGTTTGTAAATGCCTTTCAGCTAACCGTGCTAGATAAATTTCAATCAAAGTTTTGATTCTTAGTGAATATTCCGATTTAGAATTTCCACTTATCTGGGTCAAGAAAATGACCCATGAACAAAGTAATGGAGTCCAGTCATATTTAGAACTGTTTACTAAATATATCTTAGTATCTTACTTCTAATTTGTTTAATTTTGTCCTCTCTCCCAATATTTTATGTTCATCTAAATATAGGGTTGTTTGCCAGGTAGTTGCAGACTGTTTGGCTTTCCACTAGTGCGATTCTGCATTTCAGGCTTTCTTCAGGCTCTCTATTGAGAATACCTGCTCAAGCAGCATCTTGGTTGACTCTAATATCCATCATACAAAAAAGCTACTTGCAGTTGTTACCTGTCAGGGCTGTGGGACAATCATATTTGTCCTAGGGATTCCAGTTTGCTTCGAGAAAATTTTCAAGGTACTCATTCTGGTCTTATGTCAATAAATGCTGCTACTTGGAGATTCCTATTTAGCAGGTCTATTTAATGGCAGGCTGGTTAGCTCTTTATTTATGACAAAGACATTTTCATACAGGAAGAGGTTTGTGAAAAACCTTATTTGCACTGATAAGAAATCGATGTGCCTTCGCCCTTGCTACAACCCATCCTGGTGCCACCGACATTGTAGCTGTCTATTTAGCGGCTATATTATCTTTCTAATGAAAACCTCCAATACCCAAGGTTTTATATTTAGCAGCTGGGGTAGCTACACTGCGCAAAGGGCCTAAAAATCGATCCAAAGATATATACACTCCAAATATTGTGGCAAGTACCGTGTATACTGTCTACAAAAACATAATTTAACGGTTTGCAGAACCTATGCATTTTACTGAAAATTTTAGAAAAGTAAGCCTGTCTTGTCCCATTCAAGACAAGTCACATAACACAAGATCATGCCAAGCTCTATCATATGTAAGTGTTTAATTCTTTTAATTAAACAAAGCTCTCCCAACATCATCACTCCCATGTCATATCTTCTCAAAATTTCCCTGTTTCCTAATTTTAGGGGTCACATTTACGTTTCAAATTCAGGTTTCCATTTCCCCATATCATGCAACTTAGTTATAGAGGTATTCCTGCTTCACCAAATTTCGTCATCCAACATTTTCCTTGGTCGTCCATGGCCACATAGTAAGTGTATTGTCCCTTCCATCTTATTTAGAGAGATCCAATTCTGCCATTAGGAGACAGTCAATATATGGTAAAGAAGGAATCTAAACCCTTTCAACCATTACTTCCCTTCTAAACTTATTGACATCCTTTCTATTCATGTGAGTTGTGCAACATCCAAGTCCCATAAAGGAACCCACTTCTCGTCGATAAGAGTTATCACTTAATTCCATTTCCCAAGATTCAAGTCACAAGATTTTGGTCCCATCCATTCACAAGAGATTTCATACTTTATATTCCCTTTCAAGTTCATCTCTTAAGGCCCTAATCAGTATAGGTTACCTATCCTCCCCTAAAATTTGCAATTTCATTAACTACTCTCTATACTCTTGCACTAACATATCCTTTTGTTTTAAATTATAAAATCACCTAAACAAGGCCTAATAATTCCCTCAACTCGTTGTCTGGGACTTAATCTTCTTCTCAACAAACTTTACTCTTCTGGGTCAATCTTCAACTATGTCCTCAATGTCAAATTATTGCTTCTTGAACCCAATCTATTACTACATCTAGGTTTAAATCTCCTCAAGAAAGTAAAACTTCACACCTCATTTGGGTTCGTTGTTTCAATATTGCTTCTATGAGCTCTTCTAAAGCATCAAGTGCTTCAATCAGAGTGTTGGCAGGCAATAATTGCTCTTCCATCTTCAAAATCCTTAATCTCTTCTTTAGAGCATCTACCCTTTTGCATACTTGTCATCACATACCCCCTAACGTGAATAATCTACCTTCCCCTTCTTCACCAACAAAAATAACTCTGCTTGATCATCGTCTGCAACCAGGCTTTGGTTTCAAGTGGGATTCTGCCCTTTTCATCTGAAGCTCTATTCAGAGTTCTGGTTACCTCTGTACATTTCACCTCTGACTCATTTTGACTACAAGTTCCTCCGGATTTTCGGTTTTCTTTCTAATTTATTGGACTACTAGAGGAATTTTTCCATTCTTTGGCCCTTGGCATTATCTGTGGAATCCCATCCTGCATTGGGAGACATAAATTTGTAGTGGAAAACCCTCATATAAGTTGGGTCAGGTTTTCTGCATTTTCAGGCCTATTCTCCTTTGTCTGAGCACATCAATTCTGAGACTGTCATGCATATTTATAATCAAGAGGTAAAGCAAGACTTTCAGGTGCACAAGCAGTTAATCAAGGACAACAGGGATGCCCTTGGCACAATTACGGTGAAGTCACAGACTCATGATCACCAAATTTCTTCACAAAATGATACTATTATGGGGATTCTACCCCATTTGAATCAAAGGGTGATGCAGTTGGAAATGGAATGTGCTTTCCTAAGAAGCACACAGTAAAGTCAGAATGATATTTCAGGTGCTTCCAATCACATAAACTTGGACTCTGCAGAGATTGGAGAAATCAGGGAAGAAGACACTGTGTGGCAGCTCTTTGAAGCCATGGAAATAGGAGATTTGGAACCAGTGCACTCTACCCAAGGAATGGAAGAAGCTGACAGCTGTAACATCTTTTATTATTCTGATTTATTTCAAGGTTTTACTAATACTAGGAAGCTTTTACAGGATTTATACTTGTGTGAACTGTTGGAAATCTTTGTTAGCAGTCTTTTGTAAGCTGGGAATTTTAGACATGGAGTTGGAATGCCTAGCTTATCTGGAATTTCAAAGAACAATGTACTTCTGCTGTTACGTAGGGTAATTGTTTATATATATTCAATTAAAAAAAAAAATATTTTACAAGCATTTAACAATTAATTTATAACCAATCAGCTATTAAATTAATACAAAACATCAATACTTTATAATAAAAACATGATATGACCATTAAACTAACATTCAAGAATCTCATGAGGCCACAAAAAAACACCCCTTACAATGTGTAGAACTACAACACCCACAGATCAGTAGAGCTCCTCATCAAATATCCAAGATTATTGCCATGCACATTCCAGACCCATGTAAATACACAAAAACAAATTCTCCATGCCTTTCTCAAACAGTGAATCGAACTTTCTTATTAAAAGAGTTTTATATTTTAATTCCCTCAATACAAATACTAAGCATGCCTTGGGGGACTTTCTGGTGATCATTAAGCAGTGATAAAACTTGCAATAGTTGTTTTCCAAGCTACAGCAATTGAAGTTGTTTCCCACATCACAGAAACTCCTTTATGACACTGGCACAAAACTATATTATCATAAGCTTTATTAAGTATGCATTTAAGTTCCTCTTTTACAACTAGTTGAGAAATTCCTTTGTCACTCAATTAAAATATTGCTCATAGTTAAATGCTATCAGATCTAAAGTAACAGCCAAGGAGTGTGCCCTCCTAGCTGGCATAACTCAAGTAAATAATGACTTTCCAGCAGGTCACCCTAATGTAACTCCTCATTGAGGGTGCCCTTCATGTAATTAGTAAAGTTAACTCCCTCATGAACCTCTAACGCTGGTTGTAACTATTTATACCAGCAGGACTACAGATCCAAAAATAATTGAAATAACCATCTCAAGTACTGTGCCTTCCTCTGCTGTCATAAATGAATGTGGACAGGCCCAAAAGTAGCATCAAATTAGCACCTTTCCTCTGCTGTTAAGTTATCCCTGCTGCTGGTTATAACTCCCATCACAAGCATGCCCAATTTCTTGTTGTAGACACTGTGTTTGGGCTTCAAAGGAGTGCCCCATATCTTGACATATCTCCTCAAAAGAACACTCGAACTTCTGAACATAACCCACAGCCACATACTTTTACTGCAGTGCCCTATCTTATGCAAATCTGCCCTGGAAACAATGGGAAACATGCAGGAATGTGGCACAAATGTCCATGATTGAAGTGGCCACAAATCGACTTTGATTTAACTTGAAAGATATTATCATGAAAGGTACTTCGAGCTTTTGCATCCTTGGTAGAAGTAATGAAGGAACTTCCCTACGTTTATTTTTACTATGCCCTTAATCAATACCGGTGTGGAAAGAATTTGAACATTAGACCTCACTTCAGCGTTTGTGGGATAAATTGATCTTGGAAGATTGCTTTCAAGAGCACTTTAATAGAAGAGAGCTGAAGGAAAATATAACATTGCATAGTGACAACAACAAAATAGATCATGTTAGAATACTTTAATATGATATAATATCCTGATTGAAATTGATTATTTTTATTCTACCTCAAGTTTGAATGCACATCCTTGAAAAATAACACAAAATCAAATATCAGTGATAAGACTTTGGGCATAAAGAGAGCATCTTTATTTTTCTATTAGAATAAAGAGTTAATAACGCGCGCACATGTTAATAATGCATGCATGCTCATGAAAATGAGGATGTAGCATGACAAGAAGAAATGAACCATTTAAGACAAACCTTGTCATGCTAGCAAGGATTCTAAGGATTTCAAAATATCACCTTTTAGTAAGATTGACTAAAGAAACCCTAGAAAATGGTTTTTCCTGTTACATTTTCAAAAACATTGCTATATCCAGCGATTCTGATTGCAGTTGACTGTTAGTGCTTTCCAGAGCTACTGCTGACATCTTGAAAGAGGGATTGCATTGGTTGGAGGGTTCCAAATAGAGAGAACACTCCTATGCTTATCCATATCTCCATCAACAAGAGGCAATATCCAGGAAGTCAAATCATGTGTGCTAAATGTTTCCTCCTATGGCCACACAGTGTGAATCATCAACTGGTATACTTATTTGACAGGATTGCATTTGTGATTTCAACAAACATTTTTGGTTGAAGTGATTCTAATGTCTCCACAAATAGTTAACACAACTTTCTCTTCTTCCTTTTGATTCTAGCCATTCCAAGCTATGGATGGTCTCCATATTTTTTAATTCTAGCCATTCCAACTTATCAGTGCTCCTTCTGCTAGCTAATGCTCTTATATGATGGATGAAAAATCGTAATCCTTCTGCTCCAGGGTGCTGAACCAACATCTCTTGCAACAGCCCTAAACCCAAGTGAGTTTAGTTGATTGTGTTTTTTAAAATGCCCTCTAGTATGTTGGAATCTCCTGCTTATAACCTCCACTTTTCATGGAATTTGTAAGAATTTTCTTATTTCTTTCATCTAGTTAATCAGAATAAGATCTCTATTGGATCTAAGTAATAAGGTCTCAACAGTCAATTTGATTTGAGGAGTCAGTGTGATCAATCAATGAGATCTAAGATGGAATGAGTTACATTTATTTAATGTATAAATCTGTGATTCTGAATTAATAAAAAATGAGAGTGTGTGTTTAGTGTTCTCAATTTTTAAACTCTGTCCTTCAGTATTCATGTTTTTGTTTTTCATGTCTTCATTTTTACATTGTATTTCATGTCTTCATGTTGACCATGCTTCCACTACAGTGGTGGTAGCAACATTAGCAACATTAACATCAATTTCTCCTTTTATCTTTTTTTTGGATGAGTGAGCATCTATGGTGGGAAGTATGTCCAACTCATACAAGTCTGTTGCAGCTTTTTGGAGGTGATGCTTTCAGCTTATGAAGCTACAAGCTGTAAATGTTGCTCAAGGAAAATGGGTCATGGAGCATTGCAAGTAGTACTAGGCCCAAGCCTATACCACCACAAGATGTTGTAGAAACTGAAAGGTTAAGAAGTGAAAAGCCCATGCAACTACTGTATTGAATATTGAAAATCTGGTTGTAGCTCAAGTAAAAGGGAAAAATAAGCATATGAAAGATTGAAAACTTTCTATGAGAACAAGGATTCGCCTGTCAATTTTTAGGTAAACTGTCAAATTATCCAGAACTGTCAGCCCAGAGATTTATCATTAATCACTCATTTGCTTGACACAAGTTGCACTTTAAATATTTAAGCGTGGCAAGCCAATTAATAAACATTCACTCAAAATTTGCATAATTTACTTCAATGTTTTTAAAGGTTTCATCAAACTTGCTATACCAGTAAATTCCAGCCAAACGCTGTTATATTAGACACAGAGAGGCAAGGGATCCGCTTTTCTCCAAATACTCCTCAACCGTCAAATTATCCAAATTTTATGGCCCGATTTATAATAGCAACGGCCCGAATAAGCACTCATGTTTCGGCCAGTTAAAGCAGGACAAAGATAAATTAAATGTATGCAAGCAAATTAATATACACTCACTCAATTTGCTTATTATAGGTTCCATATTTCCAACATTTTGCCAAAGTTACTGTGTCCGTATAAGCTAAAAGATTAAAGTTGTATCTTTCAGAAAATTAGAGTCAATTACTCTGATCATGAAGTTCTATTTTCTTGCATGAAAAAAGCAAAAAACATCTAGACAAGGATTTTAATATGAAGATGGAGGATTTTCAATCCTAGCCAAGGATTGTAGGAAAAAGTGTACAGGAGAAGTAATGCCAAAGCGAATCAAATAAAAATGCGAATTTTACTCAACTCATGGAAACAACTTTCCGTTTTGTTGGATGCATTGGAACCTATAAAAGCTATACTGTTCTGTAGGTTCTTTTTAATGCTAAAGTATTCTTTATGTCTGATTACTAATTAGCAATGGTGGGTTGTTTAAGGCATCAGGGTTAGTAATTTGTATAAACTTGAAAATGTAGCAGATGATGAATGTATACATGTATGCTAAATGTTGTACAAAAGTAATGAAATTATCTTGTTCCTTTAGCTCATGGGAGGTGGAAAGAGCAGAAGGGTGACCTTAAGAGTTGTTGAGGCTTCCTAACCCTGAGCGTTTACACTTGCAGGTCTCGAGGAGGTAGAGTAGACTTAGGTTGGACAGTGGACTCAGATTTCTCTTTAAAATATGGTTAATGCACTGCAGAGATCCATATTTTATTTTAACCAGATTTAGTGATGCCCCTATTATGGTTGGAATTCTACATCGAATATATGAAGAGAACAGCAACAGTATTGATTCTGTTGAACAACGCAGAGTATAATTTACCTATTAAAAATGGAAGAGCGACCTTGCCTGATCAGCAATATCTTCACTTGTCTATACATGCAAGAATGAGCCCGCCGAGATTTAGCACCGTGAGCAGACCTGCGAGGTGAGCCAGCACCGTGAGCGGGATGCAGTGTATGCTCGAGAGGGGTTGCAGAGGAGCTTCGACGGGAGCGCGAATGGAGCAAATGGCTCTTTGTCGCGAGCGTTCGTTTGAAAATGCGCCAGCACAGCGGGTGCCAGCGCAGAGGTGGTGGGTCTCCCGTTCCCGGAAAACGTTTGATGCGATGGGCAGTCGAGCTCCCATAGAAACGATGGATGGTGGA
Organism: Pinus tabuliformis; assembly: GCA_031772625.1. Taxonomy (NCBI): domain Eukaryota; kingdom Viridiplantae; phylum Streptophyta; class Pinopsida; order Pinales; family Pinaceae; genus Pinus; species Pinus tabuliformis. The sequence goes on along the minus strand of CM062816.1, from coordinate 167,903,821 downwards.
TGGAAGGGCATGGGCATGGATGGTAAGGGGGGCCTCCATACGGGCATTTGATGCCCTATGGCAGGCTAGTTAGCTCTTGCCATAACCATCTTTGTCCATGTCTGGCTATTAAGAAAAAATATTCAGTCACATAGCACAATTTGAACCTCTCTGTTACAAGGATGTAGGTTATTAACAAAATTGTGTTTGTTAATTTCTTTTAATTGTCATGTAGTTCGGAAAATGCAAATTCTTTCACAATGAAGGTAATACTCTGCATATTATTAAGTAATTGTGTAAATTGAAATGTGTGCAACTTTTATAGACTACAACAAATACTGTTGCAACCAGAGGAAGAACTGTTGAGAAATTATTCTGCAGATGCTGCCCTGGAAGCAACTGCTCCTAAGCCAAAGAAAACTATTGGAAAAATTAAGGTTCAAGGTATGGTAGCATCTGATTATTTTCATGGTTATTTTGTATTATAAAAATGTTTATAATGTACAAACACATATCAAAAACTTAAAAAACAATGAGAATTTTGGTTCTTGAAATTGCTTTCCAGGATTGCTTCAGATTGGCATGTTCCAAACTTCTCAATTTTGCCAAGGCTGGTACAACAAATCCTTCCACTTTATACCAAGCAAGGACTTCAACAAAAACTTTCTAAACCCTAAATAAGGCATTCACAATCACTATAAACATTAACTAACAAGCCATAGCAAAGCATCCCAATGAAGTGTCTCCCCAAAAACAACAATCTGTCATCACATCAATTGTCCAACCCACAATTCATTTGTCACAGGTAATCTGCTAAAAAAGGAGACTAAATCAAGGTTCCAGTAGTCTGTTCCAAGGAACTATGGTAGGGCTATTCTTCGTACTATTAAAAAACTGAACTCGCACTAGGTAACAATTCTGCTCCTGACTTGGCATAGGTTCTATTCCAAGCTCTATACAGGCTTATCTAGAGAAAAAGAGTTCAGAGGTCATAGGTATATTTATGTGATATATGAGCTTCCTAAAAGACTACTTCTCTGAAGAATGTGAGCTACAGGAAAACCATAATTTCAATGAAAAATGTGAGCTACAAAAGGCCCATAATCTCTGTGAAAAATGTGAGCTACAAAAGAACCATAATCTCAATGAAAAAAACCGAGCAAAAGAAAAGCCATAATGTCTGTGTGATGCGAATTAAGCTTTGTAGAGGCTTACCTAGAGAAAAAGAGTTCAGAGTTCCAAGGAATATTTATGTGATATATGAGCTTCCTAAAAGACTACTTCTCTGAAGAATGTGAGCTACAGAAAAACCATAATTTCAGTGAAAAATGTGCTCTACCAAAGAACCATAATCTCTGAAAAAGGCGTGCTACAGAAGAACCATAATCTCTATGAACAATGTGAGATACAGAAAAACCATAATCGCTGTGTGATGTGAGTCAGTAAGATGCTGAAATGATGTGAGTCAGTAAGATGCTGAAATCTGCTCCAGGTGCAACGAAAATCACAGAAATCTTGTTTTAAGTGTCATGGAAAATCACAAAATCCAACCTCAAAGTTCGGTATTATCAATCCAAGATAGCTACCGAAGTTTAGCCAGCAACAGTTTGCTGTTTATTTATACTTCCAGCCTATAGTTGAAGGACTGCTATCATCCAACACTCATTTTTGTCCCATTAAAGGACAATTATGGTAATGGCTGTCAATCTCCCCCTTTTATGATTGTGATCATAGAAACAAAGTTGTCGGCGCTAGAAAGTATGAAATAGGAAATCCTATATAGCCTATATTTCAAAAAGATCAACAGTATTCTGTTGTCAATATGCTCAAGACACATGAAATGTAACTCAATTTTCGTCTCATACTAGAGTAACAATTTTTTTCATCTCAAAGAAAGCAGCAGTTTTATCCTTGAAAATAAAAGATGAGTTTACGTTGAATTAAAAAATAAATGATTCCATAACAAATGGATCGTATATCATTACAATATAAAAACAAGTTATTACTTTAAGACATGAAAACAATAAATGAATGCCTAAAATGATAGGATATGATGCATAACCATAACCACATAACAATCATGACCATGATGTAAGATATACTAACTAGTGTCAACATTAATGCAACTGGTGACGTTCACTACACTAACCTGCAGTAATTCATTACCAGATAGAATTTACTTCTCATCTGCTCTGGATATTGACCTGAATGTGCTTGCAATTCATTGAGTGTAGTGTATTTCAAAAAGAGTTTCCAAACAGGCTTCTGTTGTCAGTGTACTCAAAATACACGAAATGTAACTCAATTTTCATCTCAAACAAAAGTAACACATTTTTCATCAAAATAAAACAACAGTTTTTTTCCTTTAAAAAATAAAGAATTCGTAACAAATGAACCGTGTATAGCATTGAAATAAAAAAAGGTTATTTGCGCATCCAATAAATGATTGCTCATGATGCTAAGATATGATGCATAGCAACATAACAATCATGACCATGATCTAAGATAGACTAAGTAATGTCAACATTAATGCAACTCAAGACGTTCACTGCACTAACCTGTCATATATAATGACTTTTAGTGTATATAACTTCATCCATTGCCGGAAACAACCAAATAAAGAGCAGCCTTAACAATACTATATGATACAAAAAAAATACATTATTTATGACAAATCATTGCATTATAAATTACTATAAAAAAGCAACATTTATATTCATAATACAGTGAAAACATACATAAATAGAACAATGTTCAAGCGGTATATTGCCAAAGTCATAAGGCAGCTTCAGGCTATGTAATAGCATGTACACAATGTGAAAACAGAAATTTGGACAAAACAAAATTTTGGAGCAGGTTCATTCTATTATGGAATAACATCATCACCATCTGCGAAGGAGAAACAAGTTCCATTTCGCAGAGGACACTGATTAATGTCCAGTGGCCAGCCAGTCCAAAATCAACAATAGGGAAATAAGACAAAAAGCAAAAAATCAGAAACTGCCAAAACAAAACTATATCACAGGAAGAAGAAGGTCCCCCATGATATAGATATTGTTTTCCCAGAAGATTTCCATGTACCATTTACCTATATCTTTGAACAAGCCTTTTTTTGAAAGGTTGTCAGCTAGCGGATTTTGTGATCTTCCTATGTGTTGGATAGAAAAGCCATTCTGAAGTTGCCAGTAAAACTCGATTCTCTTTAGCCATTCAGTTAAAAAAGGATTGTTTATGGAAGCTTTATTTACATTGCTGTGCATTTAAACTTAAATTTCCACCCCCGACCTACCAAGTACTGTCAACGGTCCATGTTTTATCTTTTTCATCTCATGGCTTAAATTGTATTAAGCTTTAAAATGTTATTAAAATTAAAATGTTATTTTAATTAATATTTTTAAATATAAATTTCTCATTTATTTAAAAAATATATTTGCATTTTTCAATTTATGCCTTACGGCGTTTACTTTGCAACATCTGATGCAAATGCTAGTTAATGATATCTTCCAGTTTAATACAGACTCTATCTGCCGTGCGCACACAGCTGCAGGGATCCACGCCCTCAAATGTGGACTTCCACCCTAGGTCTCTGCACACTTAGCTGCAGAGCCTCTATCTACGCTAAAACCTGAAACTCTTAGAATTCTCTACCAAAACTCCAATGCTTCCTTCTTCTCCTAACTACTCCTTCTGGAGCTTACTTACTTACCTCCTTTTTATACAATTCCATGGTCCACGGACCATGGGTAGATCTTTACAGCCGACTTGACACTTTACAAAATGAGGGTGGACAACCCTTTATGACTTTTGACACCTTTGCGCTCCGCGACCACAAAATGTAGAGACTTTACAATTTTATTACATGATTGTCCCAAAACATGGGCTTTTAGCCCTAAAACTGCTCTTGGGGGAACCCGTTCCCAACAATCTTGCTCATTATTCCTATGAGTATGCAATGATTATGAGAATTTGTAATCCATATAATTTTTCCCTAGTCTCTTTTGATTTTGCTAAGAAAAATATATAAGCTTAGAATATTTCTAGTGAGCCATGATGCCTTTTTATTTAGTGATTTTTTTGAGAATATTTCCAGTGGGCCATGATTCCTTTTTATTTAGTGAATTATTTTTTCTTCATTGTTTGTCTTTGTTGTATGTGCCTATCTAGTGTTATAGTTGACATTTTCCAAGGGTTCCTTTCTTAATAAGTTAGGTTGATGTAGGACAAGGGGAGAATATGCTAACATCTTTTATGTATAACAATCAAATAAAGATTGGAATTAAATGAAAAATTAGGAAATATTAATTTAATAAATAAATAAATAAATATTTACTTAACAAATAAAAATAAGGAATATGGATCATTATTTTAGTTCAAAATTTCTTAAAATAATTTATTTTATCTTTTTTAAATGTTTTTTAGGAAAACAAAAAAGAGAAAATTACAATTAAGCTTGCTCATTATTCCTATGGGTATGCAATGATTATGAGAATTTGTAATCCACATAAATTTTTCCTTCTCTCTTTTGTTTTTGCTAAGAAAAGCATATAAGCTTAGAATATTTCTAGTGGGCCATGATGCCTTTTTATTTAGTGAATTTATTTTTCTTCATTGTTTGTCTTTGTTGTATGTGAATATCTAGTGTTATAGTTGGCCTTTTCCAAAGCTTCCTTTCTCAATAAGTTAGGTTGATGTAGGACAAGGGGAGAATATGCTGAGAATATGTGAATATCTAAAAGAAAAATCAGGACATATTCATTTAACAAATAAATATATAAATAAATAACAAATTATTGACTTAACAAATAAAAATATAAGCAATATGGATCATTTTTTTAGTGCAAAATTTCTTAAAATATTCCATTTTATCTTTTTTAAATGCTTTTTAGGAAAATGAAAATGATAAAATTGCAATTAAGCTTTCTCATTATTCCTATGAGTATGAAATGATTATGAGACTTTGTAATCCACATAAATTTGTCCTAGTCTCTCTTACTTTTTTTGATAAAAGTATATAAGATTACAATATTTCTAGTGGGTCATGATGACATTTTTTTTAGTGAATTATGCTTAGAATATTTCTAGTGGGCCATGATGCCTTTTTATTTAGTGAAATATTTTTTCTTCCATGTTTGTCTTTATTGTATGTGCCTATCTAGTGTTAGAGTCATTCTTTTCCAAAGATTCCTTTCTCAATAAGATACCTATAATGAGTTGCAAGCTCACATAGGGATTTTTGTTTTCCAGTTTCTATATAAGGGAGTTCTTTTATGTACTTTTAAACATTGTGAGAAATACCAATACTTTTGCATGGTATCACAATAAATTTCCTTTTGCCCTGAATATTTTTGTTTTTGTTAATGGAATCTCAGAATTGTTTTTGACTTCAAATCCTATGTTATCATGTTTGGTCAGATTTGAGAATGGTCATACCTATGAGTTATTCTTATCAAGGGGTTTTTGGGTTAAACTTGGCACTAAATTTTTGAACATTCATTTTTTTGCTCTAGGGTTGTTAAGCATTTACTTTGAAACCATGTGATGCATTTTTGTTTGACCCACTGATTTTTACATTGGTGGATGGTTTTATACAAATTCTTTCTTGAACCCTTGGTAGATGGTTTTATACAAATGCTTTCTTAAACCCTTGAGAAGTGTCGGCCTTTGGCCACTAACTAATTTGTTTTTCTTTTCTTTTTTCAAATTGCAGAAATGACGAAGAAAATGAGTAAGCTAGTTTTGGTCTCCATTGTATGGATTGCCATCATGCTCTTTCTCATCGGACAGTTAGCTGCTGAGCATCAACCTTGGTGTGTGCATCTGACTGACTGTACAAATTGCCCAACGGATTATGGGTGGTCATGCGATGAAACTACTCTACAATGTTGCACATAGCGCAACAATGTGCACTTCATGTGACCAAGGCCCTCGCATTTAAATATATATATATATATATATATATATATATATATATATATATATATATATATTGTTAGGATGTTCAATATTTGAATAAATATTTCTTATATGTCGCTAGATGTTCTTATTATTTAAAATTTTTCTTATGCTTTGTCATTTGTTGTTTCTCCTTGCAATAATGACAAGATGAGAAGATAATCAAGGAACCGTAAAATCACTGGTTTGTAATGTTTTAATAAATATTTGTTATATGTAGCCATAATTAATAGATTAAATGGTTTTTAACTTTTGGCCATAATTTTGAGTGAGATAGTAATTGTTTTATTATTTGAAATTAATTTTTCAATATATAAATGGATTCAACACACTTGAACATTTCAAATTAAATAAATTAAAGTTATATTTTTAAACATTCAGTTTCAAACCCCTATAGGGGTGGTTGAATGTAATAATTACTTTGGATGGCTTAACATCACTCTAACGGGACGAAGGAGACTTGTTGGGTGTATGGAGAAACTGGAGGGGAGCATTTCACATGTTGAATTCCATCTTCATGGAGATTTTGGTAACCATTCCTCCAGATATTTTTATGAGCCTCATCATTGGGTAACTATATGGACCTTAATTCACCTCCTAGCTTAGTCAAATAAACTCTTCTCACAATTTATTACATATTTTGATTATATTTTGTTTAATGAGATAATCCAAAGTGATATATTATGCCTAGTGGACTAATGTGCATTGAATGCAGGTTTGTGAGAGAATATCCTGGATTTTTGGATAATTAAGGGCTGAAACTCGAATGAGACAAGGAGGATAGATTGTAGGAGCTAGATCCTCCTCATTTAGTCCTCCCTCATTCGAATATTCCTCCATCGATCACAATAGCTCAAAGTACAAGCAGCCAACTCATGGAGATCAAAAGGCAGCCAAGCAAGTGACAGTCAAAGAGATAGTTTATCTCGAGTTTGGGAGTCGAGCTTCCCTAGATTTAAGGAAGTCGTTGGAGACTTCAGTTGTATAAATAAAGAGGTCTAGAGCCTCATTAGGATTCGAATTTTTGTTGTAAAAACACTAGTCATTTTCGAGTTCAAGACTTGTGGAAGACATTGCTATGTAATTTTATGTTTTGATAATGAGAATGAACATTTCCTTGATCCAACACTGAGTTAACTCAGAGGGTTGAAGCTCTTGGGTTAGGGCCCAACCCTAGCAGCAAAGGCTCCTCTTCTTGTATTTTTATGCTTAGATTTATTTCATAGATTAATGGTTGAATTGTCTTTAGAATTATTTCACTGCAAGTAGTGTAGATTTGATTAGTTTGCTTTCATTTGTTCTCTATTTCACCAGTAGTTTAGAAGAGATAAAGGAATATCAAAAAGATACCAATAGGTGTTTGTTGGGTCGTTAATATACCATTATTATTGTCACTTTTGAACGCTTATTCCACCCATTTCTACCATTCTTCATCACGTCATTTATCATAATTTATCATATAATTCTATTTTACAATGATTTATGCTCTTATGGAAAAATATTATTTATTCTCCTTTATTTCTAATAAATTGATGTTTATGCATGATTTTATCAATGAAAGTTTAATAAATTGGTTATAACATTATTCACCATTTTTAGCCTTCAAGATCATTTCCAGATTGAAGATTTGATCATTAAAAGTGCCAACTCAGAAATGCGTTGGAATAAGAAGTGACAATTTTGCGGTTGAGATTCTGAGAAAATGAAGCAGAATATGGAAAATCCGAAACATGGGTTTTGTCCAGAACGGACCCAATTAACTTTATTAAAGAACGGCTTGCCCAAATTCGGCTTGTATTGAGAGAAACCCAGGGTTCTTTGAGCACGATTTTCTCAGATTTGTTGTTGCGGCCGTCCTCCAAATCTCAGCTGCAAAGCCAAATTCGTCTTGCTCTTGTTGAACGATGGATGGAAATATATCTTCTTGTTGATCAATTGGTTGGAAACAATCCAATTTTGTAATAGGAATCATGTTGTACTTATCTTTATTGTAAATTCTCTCTGATCTCTCTCTATTTAAATGAAAACAAAGATCACAGAGGGGAATGGAAGGATGATTTGGGGATGGAAAAATGATGGAATTGAGGATTTAGAATTAGAGATTTAGAATTAAGAATTCATGATAGGATAGGAGGAAGAAAGGATTGTTTTAGGCTGTAAGTTTCAAAGCTGCTGCTGTTGTAATGATTTTACCATTTAATGATTAATACCTGATTTGGGAGGAGTTGTTCATTCTTTTTATCTGAAGTAGCCCAGCAGCATCCGCTGGCGGCTAAGGGCCCAACCTCTGGTGGAGTAAGTTGCTGCTGTATTATATCTTTACGATTCATGTGTGGTTTGATTTCTTTCATTTAATCTGTTTAGTAATCTGACGCCCTTTACTGTTTTACATATCAGCGCTGTTATATATACTTGATTGGATACTATCGTTATCAACAACAAGAATGCTATGTTATCATTTTAACTTTGTATCACATTGCTGTTCCTTTTTATAGTTGATATAACATTGTTGTTCCTTACAGATTGTCATTCGATTACAGATTAACCGCGCTGTATGTTCCTACATCGGTACAACTGTATGATGTATTCTTAAATTGTGACTGTTGTTTATTCGGGATTGTTGTTCCGTTACAATTGCTGTTACTTTATAGCTGTGATTCATGCATATTGTATCAAAGCTCAGATTACTATTCCTTTTAATGATAAGTGTGTTGCGTGCTTGATTTGGGTTGTTGTACATTCAGGTTTAATCTGCTATTCCATTTCCGTGTGCTGTCCGGTTTATTCTTAGAGTAAAGATTGCTATTAATTTGGCTTTGCTGTTGATTTCCATTAATTAGAGTTTGCTGTTCAGATTCCTTTAATTACAGTTTGCTGCCCATTTACTTCGCCCTTCATTTCCATTGGTTAATTGCAATAGTTTGCTTTTAAATAGTTTTCCTAATTTACTTTCAATAGCAGTTTTAGTTCAAATTCTATCTCGCCCTAAGGGTGGAGGCCCCCATACAACAATGCTCCAGCGTTATTACTTAAGACTGCTTATCGCAAGTTCGCTGGGAAGGGTTGTTCCTGGACCATGTGCGCCACTAACAAGATTCATTCCCTGAAAAGCTCTCCACTATTAACAGGATTCATTCCTAAAAAAGCTCTCCTCTCTCCTGAGAATAATGACCATGGAGTTTTTTCTTTTTTGCCAATGAGCAAGCTTCAGCGTCATCCTTCCACCGCAAGAAAATAATTGAAAAATGACCAGCGCTCTATATTGAGAGTGGGATTTGAACCTGTGCCGTTAGAAACTAAGCTCTCTGCTACTAACAGGATTCATTCCCAGAAAAGGTCTCCTCTCACCCCAGGATAACATGATTCATTCCCAGAATGGAATTTGTTTCTTCTTAGCCTATAAGCAAACTTTGGCCTTACCTTCGGCTGCAAGAAAATAATTGAAAAGCGACCAGCCTTCTATGTTGAGAGTGGGATATGAACTCGCGCCGTTAGAAGTTCAGCCTCATCCATCCACTGCAAGAAAATAATCGAAAAAATGACCAGCATTGTATTTATGAGTGGGACTTGAACTCGCGTCCTCACAAGTTCTGTCTCAACTATCGGCTGGGAGAAAATAATTTTAAAATGACCAGCGTTCTTTGTGAGTGGGATTTGAACCCGCGATCCCCGAAAACAAAGCGGAAATCCGCAACATAATTTGTCTCGAGTGTAAAAACATGATCGAGAGTGGGATTTGAACCCACGCCCTTTCGGACCGGAAAATCACAACGTATTTTGGGATTTGAACCCACGCCCTTTGGGATCGGAAAATCACAAGGTATTTTGTCCGGAAAATCGCAACGTATGTCGAGAGTGGGATTTGAACCCACACCCTTTCCGGCCCAACGTATTTTGTCGAGAGTGGGAATTTGCCGGAAAAAGGCAAAATCTAGCTTTGTTGAGAGTGGGATTTGAACCCACGCCCTTTCGGACCAGAACCTTAATCTGGCGCCTTAGACCAACTCGGCCATCTCAACATACAACCAAATTTTTACATGATTAAATTTGTGTGGTTGTCTCGCAGCGGGTTTTATTATAACAAGGCCTGGCACTTTTTTCATGTTCACATTAGACACATACAAGCCAAACCATCCATCAATCTCCACACTTCCGAATTACAAAAGCGACAATTAAAATTTTAGTTAGTCTATACTTATGGAGGAGGATAGCCACTATAGCGTGTTCTTTAAGTGCGGTGTTTGGTTTTTCTTCAACATTATAAATTTATTTTAATTTAGATTTATTAATTATTTAAGGGTGAGATTTTAGGTTAGTTATTATTTTTTATATTAAATAATTGAAATATGTATTTTTGAAAGTGTGATGTTTTCAATATTTAATAAATTCTAATTTAAAGTGGATTTATATTAATTTAATATTTTAAATGTTTATATATATTATTGCATTCAAAATAATGAGGTAATTTATAATTTAATATAATGAGATATTGTCAAATAAGTAAATAGGTACCTAACAATATTTAAAATATTAAATTATTATAATTTATTTTGTATTTTTCATGAAATATTATATGACATTTTACTCCTATTGAGTTGTAGAGATTTAGACTTTTCTTTTATACTATCACAAGGCACATATGAGGCAAGTCATCTATGGATCTCCACACTCAAAAAAATAAAAGCAACAACTAAAATTTTAGTTAGCCTATATTTATAGGTAACGAGAGTAATTGTAGTTTGTTAGGTCATAATACCGTCAACTTGTTCAATGGTTATTATTACTAATGTAGATCCATGTTAAACATCTCTTTATCAAGCACTACGAGAGATCAAATTTCATTTAATTACATGTCACATATTCATTCTTTCATATTAAATTATGAAAAAATTACACCTTAAGACATTGATCCCTCTCAATACTGATAAATCTGAAATTAAAATGGATTTACACTAGTTTAATTTTCTCGATGTCATCATGTACATATGTACATAGGTAGTTATTTAATTTTAATTATTTTATTTTGTTGTCACATAACATTACATGACAACATCCTCTAATTGTAGAGCGCTTCACTACACTTAATGCAACAAATCTTGTTACATGATGTCCTTGTAATGCAATGGTGTTTTTTGAAAGTGAAAAACATAAAATTTTATACTTTTTGCCACTCGATTATGTAATGTGATGGTTTTCTCGTAAATGGATATGGTCAAATCTTGGCCACCAATTATAGTCTCTATTATATGGTGGTCTTCTTATAAGTAAACATCGTCAAAGTTTTATCATTAGCTATGAATACTATAAATTTATAGAAATTTATAGTCATACTTTATTGACTTGGCGTCATAATCTATTCTTGATGAAAAATGTTTGTATGCATATTTATATATCAAAAATTCCACATAGAAGATTCGTTGAGGAAGATCCAATGACACAAAAAAGGTCAGGTGCAAGTCACGCTTGTGATAAATGTAATAAGGATAAAGAGTCTATCATGGATTTGTCATGATTTAACCTATTGCAAATAATCTTGGTCAATCCAGAAGTTAAGAAAAGCATGTTCTGAACTAGAATCATACTACTTGGGATAAAGATAGAGACCCCTACCAAATAGTAATAGTCCCCATTACATTAAAGGTAGAAGAATGAGTCCTAAAAGTGATAAAAGTAGATATTGATGTAAATAAATTTAAGACACTATCCATGAATAGGAAGGGTTTATATTTTACATGTTTAAAGTGTGAAATACAATAGATTGATTTCTCCACATTTCAATTTTATTACACAATTTATTTCTAAAAAGCTCAAACAAAATTATGTAAAAATTTATTCTCTTATAAATATATATATATACATGTTTTGAAATATAATCAAAGTGTCCAGTGTTGTGGTTTATAACACTCTTAAAGTGAAATTAATAGTAAAAATTATATATACACCAAATTAAGAGGGAGAATTGAGCTCCAAAGTGGTGTTGATTTTTTTGTCATATAGAGGCAAAAATGTCTTTAAGGACTTGGATAGGGAATGTTTAGTGGTATTTCTAGGTTGTCGTTGTATGGTGTGTTTGTTTGCCTATGACTCCCAAAAAAACCTTCCTTGTGGCTGGTTTCTTCCTACAAGGAGCATACAAACAAATGAGAGATGTTAGTGAGTGAAGATGGACTAATAAAGCATTGAATATAATGAAAAAAATGTATGAACAAAACTAAACTAAAACTAAAGTAAATAACACAAACAAGCTTGTGAAGCAAAATAAATCAACAAAGGAATAGGGAAGGATCCTCTTTATTTATTGCTGGTAGTGGAAGAATTACAATAAAAGTATCGAAGACACTTGAAGAGAGTTGCTTGAACAATGGTGCTCAATAGCTCTCAATAATGATTTCCCCTTTTCAATCTCTTTTGCAAGCTCTTTCTCTCTCAAAGAAGCATAAAAAACTCTCTACAATGGTGGAATTCTCCTCACAATGGTATGCTAGATTGCTTTGGAGCAATTTTGACAACATAACAATGCACAACTTCTTCTTATTTTTGGCTCTCCATGAACTTGTATTTATAGAATTTTTTAACACTCCTTCCTTCCTTTGGCTCATCAATGTAGTTGTTTGCCTCATAAATGAGATGAGAGCTACCATCCTCTTGCCATTAAGGATTCTTGGGGGTTGGAGCTGAATTAGCCCATTATGTCAAGCGGTGAAGTGTTTTTCAGGCAAATTCACGTCCTAAGGTGTTGACTGGACTTCTTTGTGACCCTCATGGCTATTGAAGGAAAATTTGTGATGTGGTTAATTTCCAGCTTTAGTGCACCTGTGGGGGTTGATTTTTTAATGCAACCTTAGGAAGGATTTTGATTTTTTCTCTTCATGATGTTTCCAACTGAAAATGTAACCCCTGTACATGTTGTTCACTAACTCTGAGTGTCTTCTATTGCATGAAAATGAGTTTACCATTTTCTCATAATAACAGTTGCCCCTTGATGTGTGAGATTAGGAGAAAACATATAGCCAAAATACATCACAATTTGTTGTGTTGATGACGAGTCTTGCTAACTTCTTGAGAGATTTAGAAAAACAAAACTAAGAAAACAACCTCCTCTCAATGAGAGTAGGCATGGTGAAGTTCCATCACTAAGTCTTATATATTTTACACCTATTGCTTCATGAGAGATATAGTATATGTTAACAAATTGCTTGCACAAAAAAATGCAATAATAGAGCATTTCTATTAATTACTAGAAGATGGCCCATTGTTTGGCCTACAAGATTTAGGACTAGAGTTCTTTCTTCTATGATATTTCTTAATTATTGTTACTAGTGGGGAGGAAAGATCAGTAAAATGTCATGGATATTCCATTGGACAATTTGTCACAACTGATCCAATAATATTATACTAAAAATTTGAGATTCTACACTATTACAATTTTAAAATTCTAGATATGTAGATTTAAATGTAATTAGTGCATGCATGCAAATGGAAATTATACAGGAAAGTAGAGAACGATAAAATAATTTCACACACACACACATAAGAGATAATATATGCTCTCTGGGAAACCCTTTTGGAAGAAAACTCAACTAGAAGTTGAGGTCGCTTCTCTCTCTTTCTCTGTCTAGAAATGCGGTTGCAGGTACAAAGAAGTAACACATGTGGTTTGTGGGATGCTATAATTCACAAATACGCTCTGTGTGCTCTACCTCCTATCTCTCTTGGCTATATTTTCTCAAATATTGAACATAATGCTCTCGAAAGAATGAAATGCCTCTTCCTCCTAGTGGCCCGATTATAACACAACCCGATAACCTACTAGTAGTTAATTTTGACTACATCAACTCTTAACTAGAGTTACAATATAGACTCTTCTAGATTCTTTTACATCATAATCACATGGCTAGACCTTTTTCCAAGAATAATGGGGGTTGACGTGGCATCCTCCCAAACTATAGGAGTGAAAACAAGAAGGTCAACTTCTGAGTGGCATAACTTTTGCATACTAACTATAATTGACGTGTTTCTTTCTTCATTGGAAATATCTTTGTGTTTCAAATAACATGAAATGGTGTTGGACACCTAATCCTCAATGGGTTAGTGTGGAAGCCAAATGGACAAAAGGAGTCCAAGAGACCTTGGGATGTGAAACCCAACGGTCACATATTGTACTATAAATGTATATCTCTTGTTAATAAAAATTGCACTCTCATGATTTATCTTTCATATTTCTCTTGCTGTCCATGTGTGTTTAACATGGTATCAAAGCAGGCGTATTCCTGCCCTGCATAATTAATTTGAGCCATTTGTTTTATGGCCTTTATGTGCAGGTCATTTCTGCCCTCAGCTAAACTCTAGCTGCAATCTCTGTCATTTCTCCAATGCCATTTTTGGCTTCTAACTGTCATTGTAACTCCCTTCTGCCATTTTTCAGTAATCTGGGTCTTCCCTCTACTTGGTAATCAGGGTCTTCCCTCTGCTTGATAATCTCAGTAACGCTCGAGCTTTTGCTGCTGTCTCCACACTAGTATAACAGTGCTCCATTGCCAGACCTGCTCCATCTGCGATTTACCATTATTCTCTGACATGGTATTATTCTTTGCTCCGTTGAGTTTGTTTTTACATAACGCTCACCAAAAGATGGCTAGGTTTGGGTAACTATATTCATTCTTCGTCCACTCGAATAGTCGCTTACCAAATAGGTGAAACCCTTCATCTTCCTGAGCCTTGGCACGCATGACTGAAACCGTATATTCATGCTATGTCTATCATTCAAACCTTAGTTCTCCAGGTTCTAGGTTTCTTACGCTATTGAATACACCATACAACGTTGTCTCACTGTCTCAGTCTCCACGCAAACACTGATGGCCAGCGTTCCATTGATATACAGTTCTGCTCCATTGATATACAGTTCTGGTATATATATGCGTTCCATTGATATATTAGTTCTGCTCCATTAATACTGTAGTAGGCACGCAGTTCTGCTAACTGTGCTCAATTCCACGTTGCTCGGTGTGCTGATAAACTGAGAGCGATGGCTCATTATATTCAATATTGTGTTGACTGGTATGTTGTAACCTAACGGTGCTCCCTTTTGACCATGCGCCCTTGCGCTACTGCCCATATACTGCCATCCTCCAGCGACATCACACCTATCCACTACGTTGTGCCAGAATACTACACTTTTGGAATACTACGCTGTCTCATTCAAAAAAAAAAAAAAACCGATGTATTAAAATAGATGTGGTGACCTTTTCATGCGTGGAGATGTGCTGTTCATGCGTGGAGATGTGTTGAGCGTGGCGCAGTGGAAGCGTGGAGATGTGTTTTGGAAGGGATCGTGGACTCCTTGGCTGTCTGGTCATCAGGTTTTCTCTCATTGAATTCGCTCCTCCTGTCCCGCCATTGAGATCTAGGATTGTTTTATTTTGAAATCATAGCAAGCGAGATATCTCAGCGTGGTGTGGTAACACTGAGAGCAGAACTGGAAATGCAACCATCATGTTGAATGGTGCTCCAAGCCGCAGTCTCTTTCTATCTCCAAGCTACAACTATGTAATTCGTTTTGTCACATAAACATGTTGTTCAATGTGTTGATAAACCATGAACGCAAAAATTCATGTGTTGAAAAGTCTTTGAAAGTTTGTAAAGGAAGTGATGGCATATATGAGCATTGGAATTAAGCCTATGGTCTCTATTGTGAAGCTGCAAAAGAAATCTTCAGAATTGCGCTTGGAAATCCCTGAAACCCGTGTTGGAAGAATGTGTTGATGTTATAAATCTATGTTGGATCAGAGCTCAGCGTGACAGATCTGCCATTTTTGCTTTAACATTTCCTATTTCGGCTACCAATCACACCCATCCTTTCTGGTTACCAAACGCACATGCGTCCTGTCATATATATTTCCGTGCCAAATTACATTTACGCTGAAGTTTTATATGCTCATTATTAAGTGTCGATGGTTGATTCTCTGCATCCCTAGAATTTATGCAGACTCTTAAATGACTCCCGATATGGAATTTATGTGTTGAAGCAATAAGTTAAGTTAAACCTCGTGCGTTGGTGTCATTATGTAGCTATTGGAAGTCACTCAGACTTGCATTATTTGTCTTGCAAGAGGAAACTAACTTCCAGCTGACTTCAGTGAAGGATGAAGATTTCATCCCAAAAGGAAAGAGTTAACGTTTTGTATTTATTCTAGCTTTTGTGACCAAGTCTTCTCACAAAGGATTGGTTCCTTGTTCTTATTCTGCACATGAGCGTTGAAGATTACATTGATATGCCTCAACTTCCTTGAACGTGTGCCTGTATAATTCGGTGTTCTCCATAATGCAGTACTCTTGGTGCTCTCCTTTTATATATATATATATATATATATATATATATATATATATATATATGATTCGGTGAAACAGTTTGCATTATATACACAGTGTTTAAAGCATTGAACATAAAACTTCAATGAGTGTGGAAGTCAAGTCTGCTTTCTCAAGTGCTCTGCATATTTTTTCAGATATATATTTCTTCCATTAGGAAGGCCGAGTCACACAGAGCATCAGTGTGTGGGAGCTGCTACAACAGTGAAGAGGTTGGGTTTCTTGCTAGTGTTTACACCAACGAAAAAGGGCTGAACATAGCAAACAAAAAATTGTTTATTCTTGGCTCCATCTGACTGTCAAAGGCTGAGATCTTTGTGGAGAAATTACACCAGATTTAATTGTGCTCTGAAATCTCAAGGTGTCAAGGGCGAGTTTGTGTTCCAAATATATTGCCTATGCCAAATTAATTAAGGAGTCAAATTGGAGGCTGAAATACTCATTATATCCATAGGTGATCTGCATCTAAATTGTATTCAAGTACATTAAAGCAGCGAGTCATTTGCTACATTGAAATTGGTACTGTGCTGTCTGGTATCCTGCTACTCATCTAATAGTTGCAATTATTTATCATTTTATAGACCAATTTGTAGCTGAAGATAACATCACTTCTCTGATTATATTGGTCTGAAATGGATAGAATAGATGATGTATTGAAACTACTGAATAATTTAATACTTTCCACTGTTGATGAGATGGTTAAGATCAACAAAACCTCTCTTTCCAATATTAAAATTTGTCTCCAAAATGCACATGAGAATATTGAGTTTTTGCAGCTTGAGACAAAGCTACAACAGGAAGAATTACAACAGTGGAGTCATCATTCTGAACCTGTTTTTGTTCAGAAGATTGAAACAGACTCCCATAAACAGTGAGACAATAATGTTACAGTTGGTTCAGATTTAATACCCAATAAAGCAGCAGTTGTACATGCAGATGCAGAAACTCAGTCTGCACTTCCCAAGCCCATCATCAGACCTTGGGAAAAGCTTGTCCACAACAAGCACAAAACCGGTCTTGGATATGACAAGGACTTGTCCTTTCATATTCCAGACTACTCAAAGCCCATTCAGTTTTAGAGTGCTAGATTCATTCATGACAGTTCACCTGCTCCTCATGATAGTTCAGCTTCAGCTATTCCAGACTCTGCCCCTCTTCCACAGCAACAACAACAACAACAACAACAACATATTGTAAAATGCCAACACTTTGACTGAGTTGGCCATCTGAAAGATCACTATTTTGATCTTCATCCATGTAAGCATTGTCATAAAACTAGCCATTCTTCACACAGATGCTTCAGAAACAAACATCCTGCAAGAACAAAGATTCATCTTGGATGGATCGCTTCTTGGCAATGGGCATCAACAACCAAGAAGATATTCCAATCACATGTCAGAACATGTTCCAGAGTATTAAACAGTCTTGCAGTTGAGTTTTCTCCGTCATCTCACCTTGTATCTGACAGGGGGGGAAATGATGGTCATCTACAAGCTTCAAAGCCACATCAAGCGAGCCTGAGCCACAACCTACCATACCAGATCCAGAGTTGTAGCCAGAAACAAAGATGCCCCTGAGCATGCCTTCAGTTGGCAATCTGGGACACTTCCTCTAGCAGAAGACTTCAGTTTCTTGCCAGTTTTGGAAGAATTCCAGGAACAAAATTGAGAACACTTCCTCTAGCAGAAGACTCCAGCTTCTTTCTAGTTTTGGAAGAGTTCCAAGAATTGCATTAAGCATTCTAGAGTTCTTGGTCATCCTTAAACCATCACAGCTTGAGACTTCCCTTTGCAGGTTGAAGTTCTCCCTTTTATGCGGGGTGAGACCTCCCTTTATTGGTTGAAGGTTTCCCTCTTCAAAACAATAGGAGCACTTCCTCTAGCAGAAGACTTCAGCTTCTTGCCAGTTTTGGAGGAGTCCGGGAACTACACTAAGCATTCCAATGTTGGTGATCATCCTTAAACCACCGCCCTTTATACCAACATTTCATAGAGCACATTCAACCTAGTGCTGCCATGCATTTTTGCACATTTTGTATTACAACTCTCTTCTTGGACTCATACATAACCCTTCGAATTAGGGGGGGAATGTTGGACACCTAATCCTCAATGGGTTAGTGTGGAAGCCGAATGGACAAAAGGAGTCCAAGAGACCTTGGGATGTGAAACCCAACGGTCACATATTGTACTATAAATGTATATCTCGTTAATAAAAATTACACTCTCATGATTTATCTTTCATATTTCTCTTGCTGTCCATGTGTGTTTAACAAATGGTGTGGCACTAAGCGACTAAGTTTTACCCTAAAAAACATCGTTTGATGCCTTAAAATTCTCCCAGAAGGTTTTAGACCTCATTTTTCCAAACTGGGTCCCGTTGATAAAAATGGTCCCATGAGCTTATTCCTCCACTTTTTCCACTCCAAATGCATCAAGATGGATGAAAAGTAATACAATGATCCAATCTGGATCACACCTCCCCATTCTGGTAGTATTTTGGTCCTCAAAATATTATACATGAATGAGGTGAGGAAACATTTTCCCCACCTTCTCTCTTGTGTACCATTTAACTTTTCCAGAAACTTGTCCCTTCAATCCAATATGCCAAAGGCCATGTTTCCCATGTCTTGTAGTTCTGGACCTCTTCTGTAAAATTGTATCTTATGTCAACTCTACCTAAGAATCTAGTGCTAAATCCTCCACAGAAGGTAGGACCTGTTCCTCTTCCTAATATAACATGGAAGGCTCATAGAGTTTCAAATGATCTACATTCATGTTGTCACTACTACAACACCCTCCAAAATTTGGCCTGCACTAAATTTCAGATCCTACCTTGCTCTTGTATATTGTCGTCGCAAACATTGAAATTCATTCCATGTTTCTTCTCTAAGTGTTCTAGTCACTTTTTCAAGAAAAGAAAATTGTCATCCTTTCGCATGATAAGAGTCGCACGATGTATTTAATCATGTTTTTGTGGTTTTAAGGGGTTATCTTTGTTGAGAAATGGAACAAGAAATTCCAGTTTAATTTTTCCTTGAATTAAACTAAGAATTAAAATCAAATTCTATTCTCATAGAAACTTGTAAATAGTTAATTAAGTTTAATTAACTTAATTAGCTTAGTAATTTTGAGTTGGAAGTCTTTCTGTAGTCATGTATATGTTCTCCCTAAATATTAGGGGTCTAATATGAGCTTAAATTGAGTTGTAAATTAGATCACTCAGTTTACTGAGTTAAGTTCAGTTAAATTAGTTATAAATTGTTTTTGGAACTAATAGAGGACTAATAGCTAGTTGGTTCACTAATGCATTCATTAGTGCTAATCCAGTTAACTGAAGATTCCCTCATGAGAAACTCATGCATGCCATTTCAGAGAAAGACCCAGTTGAGACTAGAGTGCAGGGACAATGTCCTATCAATGGTATTATTTACTGGATGCATGCATTAGAGATTGATCCTATGTTTGGATTGTGCAGTTTTGGAAGCATGAATTCCTTTTAAATATGGGCTATTCATCCTAGGAATTATGCAAGAGATTAGGGGCTTGGAAAGCTGCAGAATTGGCTAAGTGTTGGCCAAGAGCTAGCTTGTGAGCTGAGAGATTTGAGCATTCTTGTGAGAAATTGTTTAGTGAGAAAAAGCTTTGTATCTTCACTCATATTTCTGATATATGCAACACAGATAGCAGTGTTTTGGGCAATGGCTTTCCCCAGATACATCTTGTGTTTTGTGCCATTGATTTATCTTCTTCTTGTTCATATTGTTTTCATTGATCTATTAGCTTCCACTAGTTGAAAGTTGAAGTAGATTCTTGTCTTGTGATTTAGTACATTGCATGAGCTTATGAATCTACAGGATTTTCTAATGGTATCAGAGCTAAAAAAAAATATAATAGAAGAGATTTTGAAGTTTTAATTTTTCGGTTATAGGTGAAATTCGAATTTGGAATACATACTTCAGGATCGGCAGATGACGTTCTATGGTTTGCGGCTTGAGTACGCCTTGGAAGGAAACTCGATTTTTATAGCCTGGAGGGACAATATGGAGGTTGTGTTAGAGGATAATGGCTTGAAGGAATTTGTTGATCAAGAAATTCCTAAGCCAATAGCATCAGATGCATAGAATTTGGTTGAATGGAAGAAGTGTGTGGCAAAGGTGAGGTGAATAATCCTTGAGGGAGTTCTAGACCACATTTTCTCGAGTCTCCATGGCAAGGAAACTCCGTATGTTATGTGGAAAGTAGTGACAGACTTGTATCAGAACAATAGTGACCAAAGGAAATTGGCATTGAAGGACAAACTTTGAAAAAAAAATGGAGAAAGGCGAGACTATTCCAAAATACTTGACCAAGTTCACTCAATGTCATGATGAACTTGGAAGTGTTGGAATCACAGTTGCTGAGGATGATATGGTGAGTCTTGCTCTTCTGGGACTCCCAAAGAGTTGGCATAGTTATCAAGACTTTGTCAATGGTCAGGAGAAGCTGTTGGATTGGGAACGACTGTGGTCGGATTTGATGCAGGAGGAGATCAGAAGGAACACCAAGGATGACTCTTCATTAAATATTGACAATGAAGAGAGTTGTGCCTTAGAGATTAAGGTGAAGAAGGGGAAATGTAAAAATTTCCATTCCAAATCAGATTCTTATCATGGAGATAAGAAGAAATACATGACGAAAGTTAAGTGCTTTCATTGTCATGAGCTGGGCCATTTTGCTATAAATTTTCCACTCAAGAAGTCCAAGAAGAAGTCCTCAAGAGGAGTGGTAAGTGAGGCTTTGGCCTCTAAATTCGAATTGGTTTTTTCCCTCATTGTATGCATGGTGTCATAAATGATGGGAAGTGTATGGTACTTAGACATTGGAGCTTCATTCCACATGATTGGCGACACAGAGTTATTCAGTGACCTAGAGGAGAAAGATCTCCATATGCATATTGATATGGGTGATGACGGGAAGTATAGTGTTACTGGATTGGGAACGATTACTTTTCAGAGTGAGCATGGGGCTCCACTCACCTTGAATAATGTTATGTATGTGTCCAGGCAAAAAAAAACTTGGTATCCATTGCCATGAATGAGGATAGAGGATATGATGTGATCTTCTTGAAAGGAAAGGCATTCCTTCGACACATAGCCACGGGTTAAGTAAAGAAGATAAGGATTTGGGTGAAGAATCTCTATAAGCTGGAGGTAGAGGAGTGCGATTCTTTGAGCAGAAAAGTAGAAAGGGTGCATAGCCGACACG
This sequence comes from Pinus tabuliformis, assembly GCA_031772625.1. Classification (NCBI taxonomy): domain Eukaryota; kingdom Viridiplantae; phylum Streptophyta; class Pinopsida; order Pinales; family Pinaceae; genus Pinus; species Pinus tabuliformis. The sequence continues at coordinate 167,882,279 of CM062816.1, read as the reverse complement.
TTGGCAAGTTGTGGCACATGTGATTGGGCCACTTGCATCATGGGTCTTTAAAGATATTGCAGCAGATCTCTACCTGTCTTCCCAAAGGTATGCTTGAGAAAGTTGATGCATGCAAGGGGTGTACTTTGAGAAAATACACCATGTCTTCCTTTCGTGACAAAGACAAACGAGTAGAGGATATTCTAGAGAGAGTCCATTCAGATGTGTGTGGAACATTCTTGATGGCATCCACATCCAAACATAGGTATTAAGTTATATTTGTTGGTGACTATTCTCATAAATGCTAGATATTTTTCATGAAGAAAAAGGATCAAACTTTCACAAAGTTTTGTGAGTTTAAATCATTGGTGGAGAAGGAGTCGGGAAAGAAGGTTAAATCTTTACGGAGTGATAATGGTGGTGAGTATGTATCAATTGAGTGTAAGAACTTTTGTGCAACGGAAGGAATTAAACGGGAGTTGAAGACACCCCATAAACCTCAACAGAATGGGGTTGTTGAGAGGAAGAATAGAAGCATAGTAGGGGCAGCAAGGGTGATGTTGCATGATCATGACCTACCACTACACTTGTGGGTTAAGGCATGCAACACAACAATTTATGTTCAGAACCGTAGCCAACGTCAGATACTTGAGATGAAGAAACCAAAGGAGGCTTATTCTGGTAAGAGGCTAGATGTCGGCGACTTCAAGATTTTTGGGTCATCGATATATTTTCATGTGACCAAAGATGCATAGAAAAATATTGAGCCTACAACAGAGATGGGGATATTTGTGGGGTACAATGATACACCTCAAAACTATAGGGTGTACTTTCCGACCAACAAGATGATAGTGGTTCATAGGGATGTTAGATTCGAGGAGGAGAAGGCCATGCAAGTTTCCCTTGAGAGGGAGTTTGAGCTACATAAGGATGATGAGATTTTAGCTCCTAAGGTTGAGGAACCTCAAATTGATGTGGAGCATCCACATACAGAGGATCCAGGAGTGGAGACATCCACTCAGGCAGAGTCTTTCAGAGAGGGAAGAAATCACACTAGAGAGGCTTACATATTGTTGGATGATGCATGGGAGAATGTGGGAGAACCCACTTCTCAGCAAAGGTAGAGTAGGCCACCTGAGAGGTACACTGGATACATAGCTCTTATGGGTGAATGTGTTGTGACAGAGCCATCTTCCTTTAAGGAAGCATTTCATCAGCTGGTTTGGGTTGATGCCATGGTGGAGGAGTATGACTCCATAGTTCGTAACAGTGTCTGGGATGTGGTCCTGAGACCAGAGGATAGTTCAGTGGTGAGATATTGTCGGCTTTACAAGGTAAAGAAAGTTGCAGATGGTAGTGTGGAGAAGCATAAGGCTAGATTTCTGGCCCATGGATTTTCACAGGTAGAGTGGATTGACTATGATGAGATCTTTGCTCCTATTGCAAGGTATTCATCAATCATATCTATATTGGCACTATTAGCACATATGGGTTTGAAGATACATCAAATGGATGTAAAGACAACCTTCCTTACTGGCATGATTAAGGGAGAGGTGTACATAGAGCAGCTTGAAGGTTTTGAAACCTTTGACCGTGAGTCGCATGTGTGCTGACTCAAAAGAGCATTGTATGGGCTGAAGCAAGCACCCCGTGCTTGGTACACTGGGATAGATAGCTACTTCACCAGGTTGGGCTTCACGAATCATGAAGCAGATGTAAACTTGTACCACATAGTGGTGGAAGGTAAATTATTGATCATTGTACTTTATGTTGATGATCTCATACTGATAGGTGATGATCAACTGATCAAGTCTTGCAAGGAGGACCTTACAAGAGAGTTTGAGATGAAGGACATGGGGCTCATGCATTACTTTCTTGGCATGGAGGTATGGTAGGGAGATGGGGAGTTGTTTGTGTCTCAGGGAAAGTATGCCAATGATATACTTAGGAGATACTTATAGAGTAGCAAACCCATGGAGACTACTTTAGCAAGTAATTAGAGGAAGGAGGATGTTACTTTAGGGGAAGTAATGGAAGCTACTATTTACATACAACTTGTGGGTTTACTCATGTACTTGGTGAACACATGACTGAATATGTACTATGCATTTAGCCAACTTAATCAAGTGATGGTTAGGCCTACCAAGCTATATTGGAAGGTGACAAATCATGTGTTGAGATACCTCAAGGGAAATTCTCAGTATGGATTATGGTACGAATGAACAGAGGGAGTGAAGCTTCAACACTTCACTGATGCAGATTGGGTATGGAGTCCATCTGACAAGAAGAGCACATTAGGAGGTATCTTCAGTATTGGGTCAACGACAATTTCTTAGTACAACAGGAAACAAAGATCAGTTGCACTTAGTTTGGCAAAGGTAGAGTACATGGCTACAAGTCAGGTAGCATGTGAGGCCATTTAGATGAGGAAGATCCTGGTTGGTTTGTTTGCTCGATAGATGGATCCAACTGTGATTTACTGCGATAATCATAGTTGTATCAAACTCTCTGAAAATCCAGTTTTTCATGATCGATCCAAGCATATTGATATCTGATATCATCATCTCATATATTGTGTGTTGAGGTAGATTATGTTGTTAGAGTACATTCCCATGGAGGAGCAAGATGCTGACATTTTGACAAAGGCATTATCAAGATGTAAATTCAAGTTTCACAGAGACAGGATTGAGGTAGATGATAATCCCTTTCTTGTTGAGCAGGAGTGTTGAGAAATGGCAACAAGAAATTCCAGTTTGATTTGTCCTTGAATTAAACTAAAAATTAAAATCAAATTCTATTCTCATAGCAATTTGTAAATAGTTAATTAAGTTTAATTAACTTAATTAGCTTGGGAATTTCGAGTTGTAAGTCTTTCTGTAGTAATGTATATGTTCTCCCTAAATTTTAGGGGTCCAGTATGAGTTTAAATTGAGTTGGAAATTAGATCACTCAGTTTACTGAGTTGATTTCAGTTAAATTAGTTCTATTTTTTTTTTGGAACTAATAGAGGACTAACAGTCAATTGGTGGACTAATGCATTCACTAGTGCTACTCTAGTTAACTGAAGATTCCCTCATGAGAAACTCATACATGTCAGTTTAGAGAAAGACCCAGTTGAGACTAGAGAGCAAGGATAGTGTACTATCAGTGGTATTATTTATTAGAGTGTAAATATCATGCATGCATCAGAGATTGATCCAATGTTTGGATTGTGTAGTTTTGGAAGCATGAATTCCCTTTAAATACAAGCTATTCATCCTAGGAATTACACAAGAGATTATGAGCTTGGAGAGCTACATAACTGGCTAAGTGTTGGCCAAGAGCTAGCTTGTGAGCTAAGAGAGTTGAGCATACTTGTGCAAAATTGTTCTAGCGAGAAAAAGCTTTGTATATTCACTTATTTTTCTGATATATGAAATACATATAGCAGGGTTTTGAGCAGTGGCTTCCCCATATACATATTGTGTTATGTGCCATTGATTTATCTTCTTCTTGTTCATATTTTTTTCATTGATCTATTGGCTTCCGCTGGTTGAAAGTAGAAGTAGATTGTTGTCCTTTGCTTTAGTACATTGCATGAGTTTGTGAATCTACAGGATTTTATACAATCTTTGTGAAAATGAGTTGATACTAATATATAAACATCTTTTGCACTCATTCCTAAAGTTTTAAGCAATGTCACACAAGTGTTGTCATAGTCGTCGCAAAATGTATCTTTACTGTCGCACTTGTCGTAAGTCATCGCAAAAGTTGTTGCACTGAGGGAAATGTGTTGTTAATATGTCCTGGATGATATATGTTGTTGTGTTGTTAAGTGTTCTAAGTGTGTGATAAAAGTCAAGTAGTATCACTGTTCATAGTAGCTTTATCGGTCCCAAACTTATGTAAATTCAGGAAACTTTCTAGCAACTTAGCCTCATATGGCTCTCTTGAACTGCGCATTGCACATTATCAACCTTCTAGTTGCAATCCTACCTCTTGAAATTGTACAATGTGTAGTTTCTACCCCCTAGGACTGCGCACTACGTATTTTCAGTGCTCAAATCCAAACCTTAGCCTCCAAACTACACAATCCATCCATCCATCCTAGCCTTAACTGCGCATTGTGCAGTCTTAGAGCTCATGCCTAGCCCTTAAGCTCCTAAGCTATGCAATTTTATAGTCACAAAACCTCCTCTACCTTCCAGAACTGCGCAGTAGGCTGAATCAGTGTTCAACCCTCAGCCTGGCTCACTGAGCTCCCAAACTGCAAATTTTTCTTCCTTAGTCAAGCTTGGACTATGCATTGCACAGTCTCTGAGCTCAAACTTAGCCCTTGAGATCATGAGTTGCACAATTACGCAATTGGTAGATCTACTTTGCCTCCTAGAACTCCGCAGTTGGTTGAAATAGTACCAAACCCCTCAGCTCAGCTCAATGAGTCCCAAAAATATGTAATCTACCAGCCAGTCCAGTTGAGACTACGAATTACGTATTCTTAAGGCTCAAGATTCACCCCTGACTGTTTGAGCTATGCAATTACGTAGTCACTGAGCCTCTCCCTCAACCTGCAACCCAGTTCTATCTCAGTTAGTGGATCAACATGCATCATCTTAGACTAAGGGTTTATCAGATTGATTTTGTCTTGTCATGAGTGAATTGCCGATGGAGGTACTCTATTAGTCCATGACAAGATGATGAATAAGGATTTGAATGAGGGAAACATGCTAAAAGACATATTTGTAGTTGATTACACAAGTTGATCAATCAATAGAAAGAAAAGGGACATTAGTTTGCGACTGCAACTCAAGACTAAATATCATTGAAGACTTCTTACCTCTAAGCCATATGGATGTGGATAGAGAAGTATTCCCAAGTAGACACATAGCAAGGAGAAGCAAGAAAAGCTTGACATTTCCATGTCAACATGTAGTCCATGCCAGCAGTGTCATGTCATATCATGCCATGAGTTGTCATAGGACACATCATTATTGTGGATCATGTAATTATTTTTGCAAAATGTATTTTAAAGTGGAAGTCCAATGGACCCACTTAGAATATGAAGAGTCACAAGTCAAACAATCATGAGAGTAGTCAAAGAGTCACAAGTGAGGTGAAGCATCACCCCATTGGTTATATATACACCCTCATTGTATGAGAAAATGACTTTTCACCTTGGCTCTTCTCGCAAGGCATTAGAGAGACAAGCTAGTTCTTTTGGGGAGAAAGTAGTGGCTCCAACCCTTCACTATTAGGGCTAGTGGGTTTCATTGTATACATGTGTCCTGGAAATTTTACTTAATATATGAAGATTGATGGCCAACACGTTCTTCATGCATGGATTATGAATATTTGTAATATTGTTCTGTGAATGTTTGTAATTCATGTTTACTTTCACCTATACTAAAGTAGTTGAGCTATTTCGGTTATTTTAGTGCTTATCATATTGAGAATGTGTTGTAATGGTTGTTATGATTGTCACGTCTTTGTGGACTAATCCGTTGGATGTTAGAAAAATACCTCTTGTTTGTATTGGTTATAATGATCGTGGCATATTTGTGGACTATTCTTCTAGATGCTAGATATATTCATCTTGTTTGCATGTGTTTCTACTAGAGTGGTACTATTACCTCTGTTTTAGAGGCTCACCTCCTTTTTCATCCACATTAGAAGAACCTTGACACACCTACAACCAAACACTCACAAAGCACACTTAATTTCTTTTTGAAGGCACACACATTCCTCTCTCCTGCTGACAGTTAGAGCCAAGGAAAATCTATAAGAATACACGGTAAATAGGCCAATACTCCGAATGGGGATCCTATTCCAAATGGTGTGAGGTCTAATTGGGACTTCACATTAGGGAGATGTCGTACATTAACAAATTTCCAACACCGTCAATAAAATGGTGCTAGAAGGAGGTCCAGAAGAAAGGTTATGCCCATTGAGTCTATTTTGAATCTCTTATTCAAAATGGCTCTTCCCCAAATCATAATCCCGAGATGTTTTTCTAAAGAGCCTAATCTTACAATCCCTATGGAATTTATCCATAGGCTATCCCAATTTAAGTTTGATGGCAAGGGATAATTAACTCTTTGTGAACATCTGTTTCAAGTTGCCCGTTGAGTCTGTTTTGAATCTTTTATTCAAAATGGCTCTTCCACAAATCATAATCCCAAGATTTTTTTCTAAAGAGCTTAATCTTACCATCCCTGTGGAATTTATCCATAACATATCCCAATTTAAGTTTGAAGGTCGTGTTAAAATATGGTATCACAAGTTTCCTGTTGCTTCTATCCATTCATTTGACTTGTTGTCATTATTTATTTTTGAGGTTGAGGGAGTAAACACATAGGACAACATCAAAACTGCTTTGGAAGCTCGAATCTAGCCTTGCCATCTTCAGAGATGGATCTCTCTGTTTAATTTAGTTTGCTTTTATGTGAATTTTAGGCTAGTTATGATTGTAATTGCTTGTTTTGTTTGAAAGGTTTGGTTGATTTGAATGTTATAATTCCATTGGGCTATGGAGTCTATAAGATAAACTGGATTTTTGCATCAATTTGAAGAGGAGTTCTCACGGGGCAAGCTAGGTTGCACTAACTGGATCTTTTCAGAAATTAAATGAATTGTGGAACAACAGAAATGTAAGATTCAGAGGAAACCAAGGAGAAATTAATAATTCCTTGATCTCACTTTAGTGGAAAACATTAAAATTATCAACAACCAAAATAGGGTGCTCTCAGTAACAAATCCTATTTATCACAGTTTCTCTTGATTAATTCAGAAATTTAGAATAACAAAGAAAGAAAAAGAAATGTTTAAACAATAGACAGAAGAGACAAATCACCATTAGTACACCACATGAATCATGTGAAAGGTCCTTGTATTATTGATGCTCCAGTGCTTTGAAAATACAATATGCATAAGTAAATTACAATCAGAAATCAACCTTAATACTTCAAACAATGAAGTATTTTTAATGAAAATTACAAAAATACTTTACAAAAATCGTTTTCAAACCAACAGCGTATTATAAGCCTAATTACAAACAATATGATCTAACTATGGCAAACAAATAGGCCACGTAGGCAACTGAAAGGAAAGGTGGCCCTTTTTGATGGTTTTAGTTGTTGAGTCAACCTGAAACAGTGATGCAATACTGAATTGACCATCTTGTTGGCTGCTTCGCTGACAATTGTTTTACTGTTGTTGAATTCTCCTTCAATCCAGTAAATCGACTAATTCTTCCCATCTACTTGCATCTGGTATTAACAATTTTGTTACCCTGCTGTAGATTTCATCTACCTTTGTGTACTTGGTGAAGGTTCGCTTGACAGGGAAATGTGTTTTACTTCATTCTGTACATAGAAATCATTTGCCATGGTTTCCAAAAATGCCTTTGCTATCATACTGCCTTTAATCCCACTCACCTTGATGCTTCTTTTAGCCATTGCTTTCATCTTCATGACATAGTCTTCCTAAGTGATCAATTTTTCATTTATAACATAAATATTGGGCAATCCCTTTTGGATCAATGCTTCAATTCTGTTTGTGAACCTGTTTACTTGTAGCTCCAAGGTTTCACACATTTCTTCCAATTGATCAATGAGATTTCTCTTTGTCAAGACTTTCTTGACTTCCAGAATGGTGGTAGTTCTATCACTGATCCCTACTTCCTCCAGCTCATACTTGGACTTTGAGTTTAAGAACTTGATTATGTTAGAGGCTTCTGTGGGCATCTCTCCCAACTTTTTTCTTCCCTGCACAATAGTTTCTATAGTCTTTTTTATCGGCTCTTTCTACTCAAATATGATTTGGATAGAAGGCCAAATTTCATTCATAGAGTCCAGGATATTCATCCAAATGGTTTCCTTGGCTTGGGCTAAGGTCTGGCCAAATTAAGTGTCTCTCAACTTGCTGCAACTTCTCCAACAGTCTTTAGGATTTCTGCATTTCAGTAACTCGAGTTGCTTCTACTTTGGCCTTTTGCACTTCTAGAGCTTTGAGTTGGCCCTGCAAAGTCTCAATCTCCTTTGACTTGAGTGACATGTTCTCTAGTGACTTTTTTACTTGTTCAACACTCATAGTTTGAGTGGAAGAAGTTGTTGTAGTAGTTGCCCCTGTTGATGGAAGCTGAGAAATAGGTATGGCATCCAAGGGGACAATGGCCATCTTCAGACTATCTTCCTTCTCCTTTATCATTTTCTCTATCTCTGCCTCCATCTGCCTAATCTGTATATTTTTTTTCTATGGTCAATTTCATCATATCTTCTTTCTGTGCTTCACCTTCTTCAATATCTTTAGTCATTGGATCCTATGTGGCTGGAAGCTTGAACTACTTTCTTAAGGTTTCAATGTCAAGGTTATTCCTTTTAATAATTTCCTCAGTGGAATTGACATCTTTAGGGTCATACCCTATCTTAATCACCAATTCTACCAAAGACTTGATCCTGTTATATTTGGCTAAGGAGGACACTTTCTCCAATTTTAACTGTGACTGAACATTTGTAAAAGAAACCTGCAATTTAGAAAGTGACATAGCAGTGTTAGTCAAAGTGGAGGATATCATTTCACTAGTTTTCTTGTGCATCTCCATTTGATCAATGGGATGTATGTCCTTTGTGCTGAATTCAAAAGTAGTGCTTTTGTAGTCTGAAGTTGATTTTGGCTGTGGAATCTAGGCCTCAAGAAAGGCCACCTTCATTTTTCCATGCTCTATGTCAAAGACTGACAACAACCTACTCTGTGAGCTAGAGGTCTGCTTCCAGAACTAGTTATAAGTGCTATTTTTTAGAATTTCATTTTTGAGATTTATCTCCCTGTACATGTAAAAAACTATCTTCTCTTTTTCTGTTTGGACATTTTGTGACTCTAGCTGAGTTTCCTTGTGAAATTTTGAAGATGAAAGTCCAGTAGGAGATGTTGTGAATTTGCCAGTTGCAGGTGATGAATCTGTGATGATGATGGTTGTCTTCTCTTTAGTTTCTTTTTCCAATTCTACTCTAGGAGTTACCTTTTCTCTCTTCGTGTAGTTGATCCTGAATTCTTTAGCTTCACTCCTAGTTGTTGATGATGATCCTTCCTCCCTCTGTCTTTTTCTTGAGGAATGGGAGTTTGCAAACTAGAAGTAGAAACTAGTTGTTCTTCAGCTTCCTGTAAGGTATTTTCTGTCCACTCCAGATGACTGGCATACTACTCTATTTCTAGTCTTGAAGTATTAATGTAAGGAATATTTTTGTTTTCTACTATGATATTTAAAATGATGCCACAAGGGTCATAAGACCATGTAAATCTTATATTGAACTTCATTTCTTTAAGCATTCTATATTCCTCTTCACCTGTTGTCCTTGTGTTGCACACAAACGGGCCCACCTATGTCTTTATTCTAAACTGTGTAGAAAATCTGATGGCAGGTTAACCTAATAATGCAATATAAATCAAAGCAAAAATACTATAACCTACTTCTACTATCAATTTGCGGAATATTAAAGATCAAGCTAAATAATATAACCAGAAGAAGAAGAATCAATGGCACAATACACATGAATATAATTTGGGAAAGCCTCAGCTAAAACCCCCATACTATTTTATTATCATATATTGTGGAAATACATAGGAATTATACAAAGCCTTAGCTCTCACATCTAGTCAGCTCTCAGTAAAATCCTCACAGACGCTCATAGGAAATCTTGGCTTCTCTCTAGCCTTCCTCTCTGCCCTCCAAGCTCCTATTTCCTTGCGTTGTTCCTTCAGGATGATTAACCTTTTACCAAGTGGAAAAACAAGCCTTAAAAACTACACAATCCTCAAGGATAAATCCTTGACTACATGCATGAGTTTTCTGCATGAGAAAACACATGCAACTGATAGTACACTGTCCTTGACATTTATCTCAACCGGGTCTTTCTCAGAATAGACATGCATGAGTTGTCGATGAGGGAATCTTCAGTTAACTGGAGTAGCACTAGTTGAGTGCATTAATGCATCAATTAAATGTTAACTCACTATTAGTTCCTCAAACAGTTTGAAACTAATTTAATTGGACTTAACTCAGCGAACTGAGTTAACTAATTACAACTCAAATATAACTCAATCTTATCTCCTCAATTTAAGGGATAACTCTTGCATGACTTCGAAAGACTTCTAACTTGAATTTCTCCAACTAATTAATTTAAATTAAATTAATTAATTATTTCCAAGTAGTTGTTAAGTCTAATTCGATTTTAATTCATAATTTAATTCAAGGACAAATTAAATTGGAATATTCTTGTTGCCATATTTCAACACTCCCTCTCAACAAGAAAGGGATTATTTGCCACCCCGATCCTGTCTCTATGGAACTCGAATTTACACTTTGACAATACCTTTGTCAAAATGTAAGCATCTTGCTCCTCTGTCGAAATATACTACAACAACATGATCCTCCTCGCTACACAGTCTCTGAGATGATGATATCGGATGTTGATGTGCTTGGACCTATCATGAAATACTAGATTTTCAGAGAGTTTGATACAACTCTTATTATCACAATAAATCATAGTTGGATCCATCCTCTGATCATATAAACAAACTAGGATTTTCCACATCTAAATGGCCACACATGCTGCCTGACTTGTAGCCATGTATTTTGCCTCTGTCGAGCTGAGTGCAACCAACCTCTGTTTCCTGATGTACCAAGAAATTTCCTTTAACCCAAGGTTGAAAGTCCCTCCTGATGTGCTCTTCCGATCTGATGGACTCCTTGCCCAATTTGCATAAGTGAAGCCTTGTAGCTTCACTCCCTCCATCCATTTGTACCATAATCCATATTGAGATATGCCTCTGAGGTATCTCAATACATGCTTTGCCACCTTCCAAAACATCTTGGTAGGCTGAACCATCGCTTGACTTTGTTGGTTCACCGCATAGCACAAATTTGGTCATGTGTTCACTAAGTACATTAGTGAACCCACAAGTTGCCTATACACAGTAACCTCTACGACTTATCTTGAAGTAGAAACCTCCTTCCTACAGTTACCTGCTAGAGGAGTATGCATGGGCTTGCACCTCTCCATGTTCTCCTGAGTATCTCGTTGGCATACTTGCTCTGAGACACAAACAACTCGCCATCCTTCTGCCACACTTCCATGCCAAGTAAGTAATGCATGAGACCCATGTCTTTCATCTCGAATTATATTGCAAGGTCCTCCTTGCAAGACACGATCAACTGATCATCACCAGTCAATATGAGATCATCAACATAAAGTATGATGATCAACAGCTTACCTTTCACCACCATGTGGTACAGGTTTGCATCCGCTTCACTCTTTTTGAAGCCCAACCTGGTGAAGTAGTTGTCTATCCTGGTGTACCAAGCAAAAGGTGCTTGCTTCAGCCTATACAATGCTCTCTTGAGTCAGAGCACATGCTACTCAAAATTGAAGGTCTCAAAACCTTTCGGCTACTCTATGTACACCTCTTCCTCAATCTGACCATTGAGGAATGCAGTCTTCACATCTATCTGATGGATCTTCCAACCCATTTGTGCTAATAGTGCCAACATAGATCTAATAGATGAGTATCTTAGTCAATCCCCTCGACCTGTGAAAAGCCATGGGCAACAAATCTTACCTTATGCTTCTCCACACTACCATCAACAACTTTCTTTACCTTGTAAAGCCAACGAGAACTCACAACTGAAATTTTCTCCGGTCTCAAAAACACGTCCCAAACACTATTACGAACTATGGAGTCATACTCCTCCACCATAGCATCAACCCAAATTAGCTGCTGCACTGCTTCATCAAAGGAAGATGTCTCGGTGTCAACAAATTCCCCAGCAAGGGCCATGTATCTAGTGTACCTCTCAAGTGACCTCCTCTATCTGCACTGAGAAGATGGTGCTCCCACATTCCCTCTCGCATCCTCCAACAATCTATCAGCTTCTCTTGTGCGCTTTCATCCATCTCTAGAAGACTCCGCTTGACTGGATGTCTCCATTCCTGGAACCTCTACATGTGGTTGCTCCACATCAGTCTGAGGCTCCTCCTCCTTAGGAACCAACAATTCCTCCACAGCCTGTAGATGGAGCTCCCTATCAAGGGAAACTCGCATGGCCTTATGCTCATAAAAATTAAGATCTCTGCGAACCACTGTCATCTAACTGGTAGGCAAGTACACTCGATAGTTGTGAGGTGTATCAGTGCACCCTAAAAATATCCCCAACTTTGTTGTCAGCTCAAGCTTCTTTCATACATCCTTTGTCACATGGCAATATACCAATGAGCCAAAGATCCTGAAGTGACCAACATTTGGTCTCTTACCGTAGAAAGCTTCCTTTGGTGTCTTCATCCCAAGTTTGCGATGTGGGATTCTATTCTGTAAATAGACCACTATGTTGCATGCCTCAGGCCACAAGTGAAGTGGTAGGCCTTGGTCATGCAGCATTTCACGTGCTACCCTTACAATAGTTCTCTTCTTCCTCTCGGCCACCCCATTCTGCTGTGGGTTATGAGGTGCCGTCAACTCTCATTTAATTCCTTCCCTTGCACAAAAGTCCTTAAACTCTTTAGAGACATATTCTCCACCTTTTTTGCTTCTCAAGGCCTTGATATTCTTCCCTGAGTCTTTCTAGGCCAAAGCTTTGAACTCACAAAACTTTGTGAAGGTTTGGTCCTTCTTCTACATGAAATAAATCCAACATTTACGAGAAAGTCATCAATGAAAATCACATAATAACTTTTCTTTATTGTGGATGTCATCGAGAATGGTCCACACAAATCAGTATGAACTCACTCTAACATAGCATCTACTCGACTGTCTCGATCATGAAAGGAAGACTTGGTGTAATTTCCTAAGGTACAACCTTTGCATGTGTCAACTTGCTCAAGTTTACCTTTGGGAAGTCGTGTAGATATCTGTTGCATTATATTCAAAGCCTCATGATGCAAATGGCCTAACCGCCTGTTCCACAACTTGCCAATGTCTTGGCTTTGCACCAATTATGCTTTCATACTCAATGCTGCACAATCATCTACCTCTAGTTTATATAGATTCTTCACCCGAATCCCTATCCTCTTGGTATAACCTGTGTCTATGTGTCTTAGGAATACCTTTCCTTTACTGAAGACAAAATCGTAGCCTTTTCCCTCCAACATCGCGACTGATACCAAGTTCTTCTTCAGTCCAGGCACATACATCACATTTTTCAAGGTAAGAGGAGCTCCATTCTCCCTCTAAAAAGCAACCGTGCCCACTCCTGAAACACTATACCTTCCGTCGTTACACATCTCTATGCCCATCTTGAGGTCTCTCTCCTCCAAGGCACTGAATAAATTTTTATCACTGGTCATGTGGAATGAGCCTCCATTGTCAAGATACCAGACACAACCCATCATCGATGACACCATGCATGTAATGAGGTTAAAGTCCATTTCGAACTGAGAGGCTAATGCCTCACCTTCCGATCCTTCCGAGGATCCCTTCTTGGTTCTCTTCGATGGGAAATTAGTCGCATAATGTCCCATCTTGTGAAAATTAAAGAATCTTACTTTAGACATGTCACCCTTCTTCCCTCCATGAGAAGAATTCGATTTGATATGGGAAGCCTTCCCCTTCCCTTTCCTTGCCTTACTTGCTAAGGCTAGATTTTCTTCATCATCATTCTTGGATGAAGAACCATCTCGTGTGCTCCTCCTGATCTCCTCCTGCATAAGATCTAACCATAGTCGTTCCCAATCTGACAGTTTCTCCCTTCCATTCACAGAGTCTTGGTAGCTATTCCAACTCTTTGGAAGTCCAAGGAGAGCGAGGCTCACCATATCATCATCGGCAGTAGTTATTCCCACATTTCCAAGCTCATTTCTGCAGGTGGTGAGCTTTCTCAGATATGTGGAAATAGTATTGCCCTTCTCCATCTTGATTCTTTGAAGCTTATCCTTGAGCACTAATTTCCTCTGGTTGTTACTCTTGTGGTAGAGGTCCTTCAATGTCATTGAAAATGGAGTATCCTTCCCATGGAGACTCGAGACAATATGGTCTTTAACTCCCTCAAGGATGATCTGTCTCGCCTCTGCCACACACTTCTTCCACTTAGCCAACTCTTGTGCATTAGTTGAAGCTGGCTTTGGGATTTCTTGATCAATGAATTCCTTCAATCCATTTTCTTCTAATACGAACTCCATTTTATCTTTCCATGCTATGTAATTCGAGCTACCTTCCAAGGCATACTCGAGCCTCAAGCCATAGAACGCCATTGGCCAACCTTGAAGTATGATATGATTTCGATTTGCACCTGCAACCCTGAAATTCAAACTTCGAATTATCTTCTCAGTATACTATTCATAGCTCCGATACCATGTAGAAAATATGATGGTAGGTTAACCCGACAATGCAATATAAATCAAAGCAGAATACTATAACCTACTTCTATTATCAATTTGTGAAAGCTTAAAGATTGAGCTGAACAATATAACCAGAAGAAGAAGAATCAATGGCATAATACACATGAAAATACTTTGGGGAAAGCCTCAGCTAAAAACCCCATACTATTGTATTATCATACATGGTGGAAATATATAGGAATTATACAAAGCCTTAGCTCTCACAGCTAGCTAGCTCTCAGTACAATCCTCACAGATGCTCACAGGCAATCTTGGCTTCTCTCCAGCCTTCCTCTCTACCCTCCAAGCTCCTATTTCCTTGTGCTGTTACTTCAGGATGATCAATATTTCACCAAGTGCATGATCAATCCATCAAAACTGCACAATCCTCAAGGATAAATCCTTGACTACATGCATGAGTTTTCTCCATGAGAAAACACATGAAACTGATAGTACATTGTCCTTGACATTTATCTCAACCGGGTCTTTCTCAGAATAGACATGCATGAGTTTCTGATGAGGGAATCTTTAGTTAACTGGAGTAGCACTAGTTGCGTGCATTAATGCATCAACTGACTGTTAACTCACTATTTGTCCCTCAAACAATTTGAAACTAATTTAATTGGACTTGACTCAGTAAACTGAGTTAACTAATTACAACTCAAATATAACTCAATCTTATCTCCTTAAAATAAGGGATAACTCTTGCATGACTTCAGAAAGACTTCTACTTGGAATTTCTCCAACTAATTAATTTAAAATAAATTAATTAATTATTTCCAAGTCGCTGTTAAGACTAAATTTGATTTTAATTCACAATTAATTCAATGAAAAATCAAATTGGAATATTCTTGTTGCCATATTTCAACAAACTGTGACTTCTTCTAGCCATTACAAAGTGGATGTCATTAGGGGAATTTTGAGGTCTAAAATGGGCCTCCTAAGAAAAATGTACAACCAAAATAAACTTTATAAGAACCAATAGGATTCAAGATGATGATGTCAACCATGGGGGATGATTCACCATTTTTGAAGTAAATAAGTAAAAAGATTAAAAAATTATAAAATAATAAAACTATTTTTTCAACTTGTATTTTCAACTTATCTCGCTAAGGTTTTACTCAAATTTCGAGCAATATTACTCTTTGGATGCAAAATTTGATTCCTCATCCAAGGAGTACCCATATTGCATACTTTCAATGAACTCTGCTACAAGAAAAATAAGAAGCACATGAAAAAACGTGATTACAATCATGTTTTTCATGTATTTCTTGTTTTTCATGTAGTATGGTCCATCAAAATTATGAAACATTGGTACTCCTTGGATGAGGAATCAAATTTTGCATCCAAAAAGTGTTTCTACTCGAAATTTGAGTAAACACATAGATACATAAGTTGAAAATACGAGTTGAAAAAATAGTTTTTTTTCCTTTTTCCCTCTAAAATTTGATGACGTAATCTAATATTATTTTATTATTTCCACTATTGTTTTATAATTTCCTTAGGAGGCCCATTTTAAACCTCAAAAATTCCCTAATGCATCTAAATTCAACATCTTTCTGATATACTCCTGTTGGCTACTTGGGCCTGACCCAGGTTCAATAGTGAGTTTAGCCAAGCAAATATCAGTACTATCGGCCCTTTTCGCAATAGTCCGCGGAGTGCGGATTGAGGTCTCACCCGAGGTAGTATGGGAGGGTGCTGGAACCAGGTTTCCGCACCCTAGGGATGTCTTGATGTGGGAGATTGGTGCCTGATCCAGCCTTCGCACTCACTGGATTATGCGTACTCAACAGTTTCTGGTGTTTTGTGGAACCGTGCAGCCTCACCCACAGTGCGATCTAGGTTAATTACCCAGTTCTTCCTTAGTTAAGGTTTGTTCGTTAATTACTAAGATGATATTTAATCATAGACATACATATAAGTGCGCGCAGATAAAGAAACAAGTATCATCAACACATAACATTCAATTGCAGATCTATGAATCAGATGCACAATATAACAATCAACTGATCTTTATTATTAATATCTTCAAAGCTTGATCCAATACAGACTTGACTCCTTCTTGCGCACACAACTGCAGGGGTCCGCGCACTCAGCTACAGACTCTACTAGGCCTTTGCGCACTCAGCTGCAGAGCCTCTACCCTCTACTATAACCCAAGACTCAGACTTACAGACTCAGAGCTGTTTCATCATCTAAGAACTTCATAAGACTTCCCAAAAAACTACTCTTTACACTTATAGCCTCACTCTATTTATACAATCCCATGTTCCGCAGACCATGGGTAGGTCGACACACTCTATATCTTAAATTTACATTATCTTAAGGCGAACAACCCTAAGCTTCATGCTCTGCGCCTGCATTTTGCAGGGTCTTTACATTACATGGACCAAAACTCGGGCTTTAAGACCCAAAAATTTGTTATGGGGGCTTCACTGTCCAATAGGCCCCCAACACAATCAATGTGACTCGTCCCGAGTCACTCGGTTGGTGCGTTGATCTTTGTGCAGAGTCCATCCAGCAACTTCTGTGCTTCGCTTACGTTGGCAATGCACTCTTTCGCTGTCCGCTATATTAGTTGCACACGACTCTCTGATGAATCATTGTCAGGGGAACCTTCTTACCTTAGCGCAGATGCATTATGCATCTGTGCCAACTTTTCCTCGATTGTGGCAGTGACCAGGAAGGCTTCCTCGAGCCAAGGTTGAAAGCACAATTTAAGCATTGCTTCTTTCTAGTGTGCAACATCCACTTGTTCCTTAAAGCCTGGGCCTCCTTCATCCTGGCAAGGTGGTGAGTAAGGGCGACCGTCTGTGCAGTCCCTCTGATATTGTCGTATGCCTGCTGCAGCTGCCATGCTTCTGCCTCTAGTTGTTGTATGGTTGGATCTTCCTGTAATGAAGTGAGCATGAGGATGGATTGATCCAACGATCCTGTGCAGTCCTATACAACATGCTCTATCACTTCCAACCTTGATTAAATGGTGCAATGGCATTGCTCTCTGACTTTCGGGGGTGTAGAGGACTGCGCCTTCAGTCGCAGCTCAGTGATCTACAATTTCATCTCCAACTGAGCTTTTGTGGCCTCCTCTTGGGCCCTATGGAATCCTGCCACCATGTGGTGAATCTTTTCGGCTGCTGGGAGTTTTGCTGGCATAGCCAGTTCTAGTACGCTGCTACATGCCTCCTCCATGGCCTGTTCCAATCCTTGGGTGTGTACAACCAGGTCTTTGCACTGTAGACAGATCTGCTCAAGATTTCCCGTTTGCTCCATTATGACCTGGAGGGCACGACCTTCCCTGGCACAGAGCTCAGCGGTTACCCCATCCTGCAGCTGGTATAGGGTTTCCCTGGGAAGGATGACAAAATTCAACCCCCAGCCCTTCATCGTGGCCCCGTCGCCCTCGGTTGCTGCTAGAACTATGCCTTCTGGTAATCCAACTGTGTGTGCCATGTGGGCACGCACCAGCTAATCGATGTCGGATGGCCCTGCCACGCCATGTGGTGGAATCATTCTCGGGGTTCGCACTTGTAATGCCTGTAACTAATCTCTGAGTACCCCCAACATAGTTGTCTACTCCATTATTAATTCCTCCAAGGCATCCATTGTCTCTGATACATTTATCCTTTTTCACGACGCTGATTTCTCCTGGATGTGCGGCCTCTTGAGTTGAGTTGGGCCATGGTCCGTGCGTTCCTCTGGCTTATCCTCCCCCTATATGTCCAGTTCCATGGACATTTCCTAGCCTTCATCGAGCTCCCTGATCGGACGGTTGTGGTCTCTTTTGTCTGTGCTGCCGCTGCTACCTCGGTCGCCTTCAACTGTGTGGACTTATCCAGTTCCTAGCGCCTTTTTTAAGCCAGACGCACAATGCATAGCTTGGCATCCTTCTTCCGCTGTTGCTCGATAATCTTCTCCATTACGGCCAAGTCTGGGGTGCACCACTCTGGAGGCCATGACTCCATTACCACAAAGATTGCATCGTCCATTGCGATGAACGAGAGCTTTACCCATGTGTGAGCAGGATCCTTACGGGCACTGATATACAAGTTATGCATATCCGCCTTGAATTCTGCCACGCTTTACAAACTGTTATGTACTATCAGGGACAAGCGCAATCTACAGTCGATCCATGTTCATATACTCGCCTCTACAAACACCCAAAACACCTTTATTTCGTGACTTCTCGTCGCATATCTTGTTTCCCATAGCGAGGCATACCTCGTGGCTTTAGGTAGGTTGCCCTCGACCATGGGAACTTGGTTGTGCTCTGATAGCTCTCATGCAACCAACAGGATGGATAAGAGCAACCAAACATAGTGGAAGGTCTTACAGTGCTCCTGGGCCTCTCTACAATTTTTCAAAAATTCGTCGCAGAGGAACCGTTGTTACAGGGAAAAGTTTCTATTTAGAACTGCTCTATCCCACTAAGGTGTGACAGCTGCCTTAGAAACAAACAGAGAAAAACTACTTTTGTTTTTCCTTTATGAATTATAGATAGAGAGGAACAGAAAGACCAACCTCTGTCTTGCGCTAATCCTTCGATTCGATCCCTCTCTTCTTTGATAGTCCTCAGCTACCTGCTCCCTTGCACGCCCAGCTTCACGAAGTACATGTAAGATCACAGAAGCATAGCACTATACAAAGACATGGATCTATAATCATAAACAATCTAGGATCAGATGTAAATTGACCATACAAATGTAACAAGCATCAATGATACAAAAGCATGGAGGAAAACTCAAATAGCATTTATTGATAAACAAGAAAAGATCCAGGAGGAGTTACAACCAGTTGTTCCGACCCAGCATCAACCTCCCAGCAAAGAAGCCCCTCTTCACCTCAAACAAAGCTTAGATCATGCAACAATTTGATGTTTGTCTCTAGAAACCAACATCAATTCCTTACAATATGAAAAATTCCAGCCCCTGGATCTCTGGGATGAGGGATCCATATATAGATATTTGTAAGGGGGATGAGTCAGCTTGTGATTTGATTAGTGTCTTCTCTCTGTCAGTTCTTGCTTCCACTTGGAGACTGAGGGCCTCTTACTCATCCTTGGTCGAATTCAGTGAGGCAAGTGTCACAGGAGAAGATTCTGGAAGCTTCCATTGCCTCTCCACCTCGCGGAATGACACTGCCATTTGTCATTTCTCACCCATCGCACCCCACAGAAGGGACTTTTGAAATGCAACGCACCCTCACAGTGTATTTAGGTGAGATGCAACACACTTAGCCAGTGGAGCAGCTGCAATGATCTTGTTTTGGCCAATTCTGAGTAGTTTCTCATGGAGAACTTCTGGGAGAAGCTGTAATATGTTGACCTTGTTCCTTTAGGGGTTAGAACAACACTTTTAGGGACTTAGGAGCCCTTGGTTTATGGACATTTCATGCTTGGGGTTGTAGGGCACAAAAATGTCTATAACAGTTGCCCCCTAAAGTATGAGGCCGTTAACCTTTTGGTGTCGGGTGAAATGCTTTATTATGAGGATCCGAAGTTCTTTCAATGCTGGGAGGAGACCTGTAATAAGATACAATACAATACATTATTTTCATAATATTTTCATGATCTAGCTGAGGCGGGCATTCCCATGCTCAACTTTATAAATTCATTTTCATGTACATAGGACAAACAATCGTCTGAGTGTAGACTGATGATTCTGATAGAGCCATCATCCTTTTGAGTGGATGATTATCTGTGCGGCAATGATGTACATTTAATGTCTTTATTTCCCTGAATATATATCGCAGCCCGGATGGATGAAACTAGATCCGGGGTCTTCAATCTCGTCCGATCTTCACTCGAAGTACAAGTCGATCCATGTGAGAAATGTTCTGAAGTCGAACATGGAAAGACATCGCTTGATTACCAGTCAATGATGTAAACTGTTAACAAGCGCGAGAGGAATCACTGATAATGATAATGACCCTCAAGGTACTGCAGTACAATTCACGTGGTGTGAATAAAGGACTTGGCGTCGAACACCACGCAAAATATTTTGGTCGAAGGCCATTGATGTAAACCTGTCGCCGGAAGTGAGAAACTTGCCATTGAGGCATGCAAGCTTCAAAGTACTGAATGGGGTGTTCCTAGATCAACTTGGATAATGAGCTGATGTCGACAAGAAGTGATCCGTCACAGGAGGGCCTTAATGAATCCCACATCAATGACACGGAACGGAGCAAATGATTTTAATGGAGGTGAAAACGATCTGGTGATATAAGGTTCAGGGTGGCGGTCATGAAAGAATGGAGTATAATGTATGGTAGTGGGTGAGACACAGGTGAATTCACTGAATGACTTCTCTTGAACATATCGGCGACACTGATGTGATGGATTGGTAGCATTAACCCCAAATGTGGATGGTATGGCGTGACCATGGTGATGTGACTGGTGAATGAAACAACCCAACCCGACTCGGACACGGAGTGGAAGTGTCATGTTCAAGAGCGACTTGCTACCAAAAAAGTTTCTTCAAGTTTTCTTCCCAATTTTTTCCCCAGTCATTGCTGACCAGTACCTCTTTATTTTTGTCAAGCTTGAGGAGGATAACATATGCTTGTTCTATAATTTGCCCTTCGGGAAAACCCATCGCTATGTTTTAACAAGCCTAGCGATAATGAAACTCGTTCTCGTCTATAGACAAGTTTGTCGCTATTAATCTTCTTAACGAGTTTAACGACAAAGATAACTCGTTCCTTTTCAATTTTAGAGAGTCTGAAAAGGAACGTAAAGGTAACTCCAAAATTCATTTTTCGTCATCTAATCCCTTAAGTCCGAAAAAGTATAAAACAATACAGAAGGGATGAATTTTCGATACTTTTAACGAGCCGAAAAAACAAGCGCTCGATCTTTTTGTGTAATAATCCCTCAGGTCCAAAAAGATTAAAATCTAGAGGAGGGATAGCACTCCTTGTCCCTTTAACGAGCTGGAGAGGCCAATGGCTCGGCAATCTTTTCATATTTTACGAGTCAGTTGAAAAGAGCTTAAAGGAGACTCGTCTTTTGAGGAACAAGTGATAAAACGGGTAGCAGCTGATTCCAGGTAAGGTTTGGAATTTTCCAATCACGACAGTGTCACAAGGATGGCTAGTGAAATCACTCTTTGCAGCTGTTCCTCAAAATGGGTAAACAATCAAATGGAGGTGAATGATCGGCCAATGAAAAAGTGAAGGTGACAGTGCAAACACGACCAAGGCTTTAACGGCTGAAGTACTACATTCACGATGGTTATTTACCGGGGAATAGTTCATTTTTTAACGAGCTTAAACGCGGGGGGGGAAACATTTGCTCATGTCTTATGTTTATTTTTTAACGAGCTTGAACTATGTGCTAAAACTGCTCGATTAATCCAGTCGTGTGATAAGAATGTCTCATATGAAACGGCAATTTTTAGAGTTTTGCCCCACATCCTTTCTTTATGCAAGTTAGGGGACAACTAATCCTACGAGTTTAAAGGGTTAGAGGTCCTAAAAATTTAAAAAATAAATAGTCGCTCTTCGCTTGCACTCCAAAAGGTTTGCATGCCCCCAGGTATAAAACAAAGTTTCAAGGTTACCCCTTCTTTAGTCCGTTAAAACATTTGTTTTACCGAGAGAGGCCTACCTCTTACAGGTTACCCAAAGATTGTTCTATTCACAGCGCAAACAAAACACTTCTCCGGCGATGTCTACCGAGATAAAAAAAGGTGAGCGTCGGTGCTCGCCAACTCACATAACTTTGACAAGAGAATCTTGTTCCAGTCCAACTCCCCCTTCCAATCACGGACAGGAGTACGGAGGTCATATTCTCTCGCGGAAACCTACCCTATACCCGAAGTTTTCCTGCCGAAGTAGACCAGGGTGCATGCCCCCTGGGTTTCAGTCATGTCCCCCCGAATCACTCGCGCTCATCGGGAGGACGGACTGGAGATTGAGACATTTCTTACGTGAAAAGACCATTCAGGGATGGTATATGACTATTTGCTCTGTATGATCCGGGAAATGAAAGCTGGTCCACGAGCTTGACCACTCTTCCTTCGTGCAGAAAACACGTTACTCTAAAGAGTGAGGAGACAATTGCTCCCATGCAATAAATATAGTCTCGTCCAAGGAGTAGATTGTAATCTAGGGGTCCTTGAACTACCATTACGTTCATGTGAACAGTTTTCCCTCTCAATGTTATGGGCACATCGGGAAGGATCCCTAACGGTCGACTGGTTCCTTTATCAAAGCCTGTTAGATTTCTCATCTCAGGCAAAAGCGATGGCGAACCAAGCACTTTCCAAGCAGTTGAGGAAAGGATACTCACAGAAGCCCCCTCATCTATGATGGTACCAGCCATAACCATTCTATATATTTGAACAATGATTTGGAATGGTACACTAGCTGGTAAACAGGGTCTGCCTAGTTGATTCCAGTCGAAGGAGACAACTAGGTTGCTTGGAGGTGGGACCGAATAGACGGCCGTGTACGACCTGACGAACTTCCTTCCTGCGGTAAAGGAACGGGTAAATTGCCCCCATGTTCATTGGAGTCTGTGCTTATGAAAAGAATTTGGACGGTGTCATCCTTGTTCTCTTCAGTGACTTTATCATCTGAAGATGGAACCTCTGAAGGCAAGACCGGGTCAACTGCCGCCTCGACCTTTTGACTTTCGTCTGGTATGGGTTCAGATGGTTTATCTTCAATGATAGATGCTTCGGCCGACCACCTGAGCGGGCCAGCCAGATTTTCAACTAGTGACGGACTCGGCAAGAGTTTTTTATATCCAGGAGGAAGTCGTAACGGTGAAACCAGATGATCATCCAAAACTCTTTTAGCTTCATCTAAGAAGGGACAACGGTGGACGGCATGATCGCCTTCGCACAGTTTACAAGGAAATCTATATTTTCCTTTTTGTCCTGGGGCTTCACTTTCACTATTTGACGGTGTGTTTTCAACATGATCATCAGAGGTTGACGACACTGGTTGTGCAAATGAGGAGACCAGTCCCTTAAGATCCGAGGGATGCAAGGACAATCTCTGTGATAGTGGTCTCCTTTGCAAATGACACATGGCGATCTAGGCCTGGTTGGTGCAGTGTGTGGATTTTCGCTAGACGACACTCGTTTGCCCCCATTTGCTTTTGGCTCCTTCTTCTTCTTCTCTTTCTTCTTCTTTTCCTTCTTCTCCTTAGGTACTTGACTTTTGGCTTTACCAGCCCCATCAAGCGAAGAGGAAGGAGGAGAGGAAGAATTAGAGGAAGTAGAATGTTGGTGGGTAACTCTGGACTCATCTAATTGTTGATTCGATTGTTCAGGAATTGTGGTGTTCTGAATGACAGAGGTTGAGAAGAACCATACAGGTAAACCAATTGTCAGTCCTGGAAGCGACAATGTGGCCATATGGGGTGCACCAACATCTCCCCAAGAGGAGAAGGGACTAGGATTTCCTCCAAGGGGAATCCCTTGGTTGGTGGATTCCATTTTCTCAACCCAAGATCAACATAGGAAAGGGTAATGAATATTCCGTTTAAAATAAATTTTAGACGCTTTGACACAACTTGTTTTTCAATTTTTAAGAGTCGAGAAAAAACAAAAGATGACTCTAGTCTCCTTCGATTTTTAATGAGCTTGAAGTGACAAGTGCTCAGATGGACCTTTTCCGTTAAGGAGTCTCAAAAGGAACGAAAGGGACTGCTCTGGAAGTCTAGGTAGAGGGAGTACCAAACCAATTGCAAAACTGCAGAATACTTTTTACGGTACGACAGTCAATCTTCTTGAATGCTGTGTTCAGTGCATTGCGATCGATAGGGCGGTAGACATGGCTTCCTATGGATAAAGGATTAAGCCTATTGGGGTCTCCCAAAATATACTCGACGGTACATGGGAGCACAAGTCCGTACTGGCACTTATCGTCTCAAAGTGGAGGAATCACCCAACCATCAGTGAGAACAACAGTTACCAGGCTTTACGACGCCGGAATACGTCTCTAGCCTAGACTTCTAAATGTTGTGCGTTAAGTTCCAAAGCGTTGTTAGATTCATTGAATTTATTTTAAGTTGATCTTGTTTATGAAGTTTGCCTTTTGTGTTCACCACGACATGTAGATGTAATTCCTAAAATGCAATCTAAAGATGATAAACAAACTTTTTATCTCTTTTATGCAATGAAAATCCTAGCTACTAGGGAAAAGAAAGACATAATCTTTTCACAAAGAGCAAAGAGCACACTCTAAATGCACTTTCCTAAATCAAGCCAATCAGACTGTCTATATGCAAATGCACATGCATGTATTTTTTTTCGACTTTCTCAGTACATGGATGCTAAAAAGAAAGTTGATGCACAAATCTGAATTTCTTTTCAAGCGACAAATATCAACAAGCTTCTTTTCGAAATCAAAAAATGGAGACGATTACAACACCTTACGATTTTGAATTGAATACTTGTTCTTGGTAGTAGAAAATTACAAATTCAGACCAAAAGCAATAGTAACAGGATAATCGACCATCAACAACAATCAAACTTTTTCCTACGATCGAAATCGACACTTGTGACAGATTCAAATCAAAGGACGACAGTACGACTATTCTACTTTTGCAAAGGAGAACTGTAAATGACTCAACAAACACAAAAAAACATCTACAGTTCTTTTGTACAAAGGAGGCAGAATAACAGCAAGGAAAAGGGGTTTCAAACAGACATATACTGATCACAGGCAGCAAGATTCAGGAATAGAACTGGAAAGAATGAATCACAGAAGCCACAACTACACAGAGCTAGTCTGATCAGCGCACCTGTAACACAGAGAATCTGAAATGCAGCACAGGTTGTCCACTCGGGAAGTGCGCTGAAATTCAGAATCTCTGAACAGTACCTGCGCTGGGCCAGAAACGAGATTCTGTTTGGGTTTCGGGTCACAGTTTGCAGTTCAATTCTTGGGTTTTGGCTGAGTAAAAAGCAATTAGTAATGCAACAATCAGGGGTAGATCTAAGGAGGATCTAAGAGCTATCACAAGGGCAATCAGATAGTTTGTGAATCAGTTGTTTAAATCATAAACAGATCCAGTAGATGGATTGAAGTAGCAGTTGTCTACTTTGCATTTGTTATGGAAAATGCAGTTCGAATGCTACTTGTAAGTTTATGAAACAAACAACAAAGAATGATAAACAAACAAACTAATTAGTTCCCCCGCGGAGTCGCCATTTTTTTACAGGGAAAAGTGTCTATTTAGAACTGCTCTATCCCACTAAGGTGTGACAACTGCCTTAGAAACAAACAGAGAAAAACTACTTTTGTTTTTCCTTTACGAATTATAGATAGAGAGGAATAGAAAGACCAACCTCTGTCTTGCGCTAATCCTTCGATTTGATCCCTCTCTTCTTTGATAGTCCTCAACTACCTGCTCCCTTGCACGCCCAGCTTCACGAAGTACTTGTAAGATCACAGAAGCATAGCACTATACAAAGACATGGATCTATAATCATAAACAATCTAGGATCAGATGTAAATTGACCATACAAATGTAACAAGCATCAATGATACAAAAGCATGGAGGAAAACTCAAATAGCTTTTATTGATAAACAAGAAAAGATCCAGGAGGAGTTACAACCAGTTGTTCCGACCCAGCATCAACCTCCCAGCAAAGAAACCCCTCTTCACCTCAAACAAAGCTTAGATCACCCAACAATCTGATGTTTGTCTCTAGAAACCAACAACAATTCCTTACAATATGCAAAATTCCAGCCCCTGGATCTCTGGGATGAGGGATCCATATATAGATATTTGTAAGGGGGATGAGTCAGCTTGTGATTTGATTAGTGTCTTCTCTCTATCAGTTCTTGCTTCCACTTGGAGACTGAGGGCCTCTTACTCATCCTTGGTCAAATTCAGTGAGGCAAGTGTCACATGAGAAGATTCTGGAAGCTTCCATTGCCTCTCCACCTCGCGGAATGACACTGCCATTTGTCATTTCTCGCCCATTGCACCCCACAGAAGGGACTTTTGAAATGCAACGCACCTTCACAGTGTATTTAGGTGAGATGCAACACACTTAGCCAGTGGAGCAGCTGCAATGATCTTGTTTTGACCAATTCTGAGTAGTTTCTCATGGAGAACTTTTGGGAGAAGCTGTAATTTGTTGACCTTGTTCCTTTAGGGGTTAGAACAACACTTTTAGGGACTTAGGAGCCCTTGGTTTATGGACATTTCATGCTTGGGGTTGTAGGGCACAAAAATGTCTATAACAATCGTGCCAGTTGAACTGGACTCCCTCTGTGCACTGTTCTACCAACACAATTACAATTGCTGGTACTTCATCTGCACGACGTTTCCTCGTAAACTTACCAGCTAGTAGCTAGGTAGCTATGTGCACCCCCCGGTCCTTGATGCTTGCTATTGTGTACCCTCTCTTATTCTTCTGTAGCTTATATTTGGCTTTCATTGCTTCTGCGAGAGCCAAGTCGCTGCTCTTTCCTGTTATGGCGGCGGGGTCGTTCCCTTGGACTGGTAATTAGGAGATACTGTGAATTAAGTCAGAAGTTATGGGAATTGGATCCTCCAGCCAAAGATACCCATCATGGACCAAACATAGCAGCTACCATATGACAAAGATGTTGACGGGCACGCGGTGGTAGTTGGGTATCCATCGTAGATGGAGTAACCCAACCTTCTCTACTCCGCGTAGCCATTTTTGTTTCAGCAATTTCTCCGTGGCCAATTTAGGGAACTTCTCGCCATCTGCGAGGTCCCAGTCTTTGAACTTCATATTCGGTACCCATCCCAGTGGCAGTCTATCAAACCTTAGTTTATCAGGAAGGAGCAGGGTCTAGAGCACAGTCTTCATGGCCTTCAAGTCCTTAGGTATCTTGGCTTTCCCCTTCCACGGGGGAATGCAGGGGGTAAATTTATCGCCGATGGTACTTGGGAGACATTCTATGCCTCATTGTCCTGTGCTTCAATTTGGGCGATCAGGGCTTGCAAATATTCCTCCTCCTCCTCCTCTATTTCAAGAGCGATGACTTTTTACCTTCTTCGCCATTAACAATTTACTAAATCGCGGGTTCTGTGTTGATACCCAGACTGGCCCCATTGTTTGTTTGTCTTTATGTGGGCGTGGTGTGTGGGGTGACTTTGGAACCTTTGGTGCAGCTGTCGCCTCTCCCGACCCCTCCTAGACCATACGAGGCTCTGGGGTAACTTCCGCGAATCACACTCTAGTTCTTGTAGCTGTCATTGTATCTACACTGGATCCATTTGGTCGTGTACTCAAAGGTGGCAAGAGTGCTTGGTGCTCAATGCTCTGTACTGGTTCAAATATTAAACAACCAAGTGTTGCCTCGAGGCTAGCCCAAGGGATTTTATAGTGTCATTTGAATTTTAATTCGCCTATTCCCTCCACTTCTGAGTCATTAATACCTTCTTGGCAGCAGATCATCCTGAATCTAGCTTTTAATTCTAGCCTTAATTGGCTGACGCCTACTCCTTTCCGCCTTAAATTGGACCTCTTGTCATGAACAGTGACTTCAACGGTCACCTTCCAGTCTATCCGCGTAACAATGTAGCCCCTTATGTGTGACTGTGATCCTTGTGACATACTGTCCCTGCGCGTAACCTCCTTCCCACGTAGTTCTCCTACAGACTTGTTTATAGTCCCGCACTTTCTTTCAACTACTTGGAGTGCTGAGACTGTGCTTTCTATGGCTAGTCAAGTGGGGACACCACCTGCGCGAAGCTTCCCTGTGCCTACCAGCCTCATCTATGGGCACTCCTCAATTACCCTTACATCCAACAGCATGTCGTGTTCATCTTTATACGGTGCACTACCTTGGTTCCTTTGTATAGTGAGGTGCAGCCACAACCATGGTAGCGGAGCCACCAACTCTTTCAGTGTAGTAGCGTGGCTACCTACCTTTTGTTCTGTTGGTCTTAGTTTCTCTGCGCAGCCTGCCTGTGTGATTTTGGTTTCTAGTTTGTTGAGTTCTTCGTCCAATATCCTACTTTTCTTCCTTGGCTATATTTGATCTTCGTTGCTCTTGCGTGGCTGCATAATTCCTTCACCCTGGTCCCTACAAATCATTCCAATTATGTGAGGAGTCCTTCCTTGCAAACCTATGGCCTCGACTCTACCCATCGTCTTTAGGATAATCTCCATGCTTATATGCTGGTACTTAGCCCTAGAAGCCCACCGAACCGCTGGTATGTGCCGGTCCCAAGCAGTTCGGCTAGCCTGGTGAACCTTATTCAAGATCCCACATACCATTTTGAATGCTTCTATGCGACATTTTTGTGGTGCACGTCATTGTTTCTGCTGTTGCGATTGGATCCTTGTGTCAATCCTTAGTCTGGTCGTAGATGACATAGTCCACGTTTGCTGATACAGGGGAACTCGCAACCTTCTCTATCCTGGCCGCCCGACTTTTGTTTGGCACTGGGAGCTTCCCACCCGTAATCACATCTTCCTTTTACCTCGCGCCAACTTACCATGGTCTTTGGATGTGTACTCCTTCTGTGTACAGGTGTCACACACTGTATCTCTTTCAGTGTCGCGTACCAATGCTGTTTTGGTACTATGCTTTCAAATTTGCCCATGAATTCCTCTACCACTGTCACGTCCTCATGTGTTGGTCATTCCCTTGCTTCTGTTGTCACGCGATGAAGTGATCTAATCATCAGGTTTCCATTTAGTGTTGTCACCTTGTGTAACTAGTTCTGTTAGCGTTCTACTTCCTCGTCTGAATCTGAAGTGTAGGAGCTGTCCCGCTCCCACGAGATTCTTCCATCCGTGGTTGGATTCACCTGATACTGATCTTGCACAGTTATCTGGTAAATACAGTCCACCTCATTATCTCTTTCATCGTCGTGCACTGGTTCATTGTAGAGCGCCCCTTCGAATGGGTCTACTTCCTCATCAGAATCTGAAGTGCAGGAGCTGTCCCCCTCCCATGAGATTCTTCCATCCATGGTCGGATTCACCTGATCTTGATCTTGCGCAGTTATCTGGTAAATACAGTCCAGCTCATCGTCACTTTCATCACCGCGCACTGGTTCATTGTAGCGCGCCCCTTTGGATCGGTCTAACGGGACTATCACGTGTAGTGACTTTTTCTCAAATATCATCTTCCTCTTCTTCAAATTAATGACTCCATTAATATCCGTCACCCAGTTGATTCCTAACAGCACGAGATAAGGATTGTTGTCATCGACAATCTCTATTACTTCAAAGTTTGTCTTTGTGCTCGCACCTTCAATATCAACTGTTACTCCTTGCAATCATCCCATGGGCATGATCTTTTTCTGGTTCACCATTCATAATTGAATAGGGGACCACTGTAATGCGAGCCTGCCCATGCATTCCCAGGTTTGCTTAGGTAACACATTCACGTCCGACCCTAGGTCCAAGATAACCTGATCCATTTCATATTCACTAATTTGCGTCGTCAATCTCATCTCCCTCCCAGTGTGTAATGTATGCTTTCCAATTTTTGGACTACGTGCGGTTCTCCTGACCCCGCGCACCGAGTGATCAAATCTTGTAGTCCTTTAACTGCCTTATTGTCTCACAACAGCTTCATGCATGCCTCCAGAAAGGTAGTAAGCATGGAAGGATTCATCCCCAGCTCTGGTTGGTCTTCACTACTTGAAATGGAGGCTTCCGTGAAGCTCTTCTTAGCTTCCATAAACATCTCCTTTGCGTGTTCCAAGTCAAACTCAAGTTCCTTTGTAGGAGCCTTGCGAAACCATGTATCTTCCTCATGTTGCTTCCCCTTATCTTCCCCTATGGTCGTGCCACTTTTGATCATCATGTTTACATTGGGATCTTCATCTCGGGGTTCAAATTTCATCATTTGGATGTTCTTAATCGGAGGGGGCTGGAGTACCCCTTTTTCGTGCATTTGTGCAATTAACATAGGACAATCCAATGTTTCATGATCAAACTGATCACAGTACGAACAAGATATCCTCGTTGGATTGGTGCAATCGTGGGCGTAGTGACCTGGTCCTCCACAATTGTGAAAAATCAACTATCCGCGTCCCCTTCCTAGTCCCATTCCTCCTCGTCCTCAACCTCGGCCTTGAAATCCGGTGCGTGCCATCCCTATAGCTGGGTCGAGGCCTCGTATCTCTATTTGCATCCTATAGGCTGGATTCCGATCCATCATTAGCTCCTAGCTACGATAAGTATGCTCGTCGTGTCCAATTGAACTGCAGAACTTACAAAACAGTTGTTGCGGGGCCTATGTATACTTCTGGAACATATGACAATTGTTTGCTGTGTGTTTCCCTCCTATCTGACAGATTGCACACCATAATGCTGGTGTCGCACTTGGCCCTGCCTAGGCTTCTAGTCTCAATGGCATTGGCCCCCCTCCTGCCAAATAGTTCACGAATATGGGACAATGATCCTTGTTGTGGCCCTGGCCTTTACATTTTATGCACCATACCTCTTCATGTGATTCTGCCCGTGGTGCCTTGTCCTACTTCAAACTCTGCATCTTCAAGCATAGGTTCTATAGTTGCGTGTGGATTTGTTGAAATCCCAATCGAGGATCTTGTATTGGAGTCTCATGCAACCTCATCACCATTTCTAATGCTTCGGCCTGGGTTGAAAGCTTCTGTTGTGATAGCGTCGTCCTCAGGTGCGGTGTCAGGGATGCCACAAACCATGCGTGGTGTTGTGCATATGTGAGCATCATATTAGCTTCACAGATCATACTCTTTAGTCACTAATCTAGATCCTAGGGTGTCTCGCCTGGGAGCATCACGATCTCTTTGAACCCAATGATTGACTGTGTCTCAGATTTCAGCCGGCTAAATTCTCTGTTCAATGCATTCTAGATTTATACTATCCCTACGTTTGGTTGATCACTGGAGTGCTTGATATACCACGTCAAGGTGCGATCCTGCAGTACGCTTACCAATGTATCCTTCTTAATGTTATCATTCGTGACCCCTTGTGCTTCCCACTCTGCTCTTACCACGAACCATAACTAATCTGGGTCCTCATTTCCTACTCCTTTGAATATGGGTAGCTTGACCGTGCTCGCCATGCTGAACTGTGAGGTTAGCAGAGGTGGAGTGGGTGAAGGGGGAGGTGAAGGAGGTGAAGCAGGTGGTGGCGTGGGTGGAGGTGGTAACTATAGAATGCGCTACTTTATCAACTGATCCGCACTTCTCAGAGATAACCGAGCGAGCTCTTCCTCGCTTTCTCGTGACGGTGAAATCAAGGGACTGTTTTCTAATTCTTCACTACCTTTGTAGATCTTTCCGCTCTGCGTTGTACCAAACATTAATGTATTTGCATAACCCTCGTTTCACATAACATCATCTTAATCTAGGTATTCAACGATTTAATGTACTTACCTTGCGGTCCTTTGAGAAATCGTCACTCTACTTCATTGTAACTCATGGTTTTGTTAATCGCGAACTCAGTGATGAATCCTCCTATTATCTAGTCAAGCCAGTGGTCCATAGCTCTCACGATCTTGTCTTTTGACGATTCTAATCTGTGCACCAACTCTGGAGTCCACACTATTGGCTGGTCGAGCTTGTACCTTCCCTGACTATCGGCTAATCTCGCGATCCAATCATACAGTTCTATTGGAAAGGATGCAAAGAAAATCTCATGGATTTCCGTATACACGTAGCAATCCAGCCACTTTTTCTCAGATAGCTATGGAGTTCTGTTTTCCTGTGTCACAAACTCGTGAATATTTTGATCCAACCACTCTTCAATTTCCTTCTTTATGGGATTCCAGTGTTCCAACATCAGACGTCCATTAGGTAGATCCCGGTCCTGGTAATGGAACAATTTGTTGGCTACTTGGGCCTTGACCTAGGTTCAACAGTGAGTTTAGCCAAGAAAATCTAGGTATTATTGCCCCTTTCAACAACAGTCTGTGGAGTGTGGACTAAGGTCTCACCCGAGGTAGTATGGGAAGGTGTTGGAACCAGGTTTCCACACCCTAGGGATGTCTTGATGTGGGTAATCGGTGCCCGATCTAGCCTTCACACTCACTGGATTATGTGTACTCAAATTTTTTTGGTGTTCTATGGAACCGCACAGCCTCACCCGCAGTTTGATCTAGGTTAATTACCCAGTTCTTCCTTCGTTAAGGTTTGTTTGTTAATTACTAAGACAATCTTTAATCATAGACATACATATAAGTGCATGCAGATAAAGAAACAAGTATCATTAACACATAATATTCAATTGCAGATCTATGAATTAGATGCACAATATAACAATCAACCGATCTTTATTATTAATATCTTCAAAGCTTGATCCAATACAGACTCAACTCCTTCCTGCGCACACAACTGCAGGGGTCCATGCACTCCGTTGCAAACTCTACTAGGCCTTTGTGCACTCAGCTACAGAGCCTATACCCTCTACTATAACCCAAGACTTAGACTTACAAACTCAAAGCTATTTCATCATCTAAGAACTTCATAAGAATTCCCAAAAACTAAAACTACTCTTTACACTTAGGGCCTCACTCTATTTATACAATCCTATGGTCCGCGAACCATGGGTAGGCTAACACACTCTATATCTTAAATTTACATTATATTAGGGTAGACAACCCTAGACTTCTGCACTCTGCGCCCGCATATTGCAGGGTATTTACATTACATGGACCAAAATTCGGGATTTAAGCCCAAAAAATTTGTTATGGGGGCTCCACTGTCCAACAACTCCAGGGAAAAAAATCCTCATTGGGAGGTATTTGGGGAGTTTATAGGGTACCAATTCACAACCGTACACCCTGATTTCTGTGTAATTTTGGTATAAAGATCAATCCCCAATCTTTGCCTGATCTGTTAGGTGCATAATTCTCTTGATTTCCTCACTGATCCTGGGCTATACTGCACTGTTCAGAATGTTCATGGCTGGATGAACAAAGTCTTCAATAAATTTCTTATAAGTGAATTCTTTTTCTCTCATGACCAATGAGGCCCAAAAGATTACTGGCTGCTAGTTTCCTGCATCATCATGCTTCTGCAATGCAAAATTGATTTTTTCTGCCTGATAATATAGGAACATACAAACCAAAATTGAGGTGTAATTGAACACCTATTTTGTAGGAAATTTTATGAACTATTCATGGATACTATCAGCCAAGAATTGACTGAAATTGAACACCAAGGAGGGCTTTCTATCTGTGGAAAATATGAAGAGGAATCCTAAAATGGGCTCATCTACCCACTAATTAGTTTAAACACCTAAAATGTAGGAAATCATAGATATAATTTTCTTGGCCTGATTAGGGAAGATGGAAGAAGGATATGGAGGATTTGTTTTGGGTAATTGGACATTCCCTAGTAAAAAATCTTGAAGATTCTGGCTCTGGTGGAAAAATCCAGCTTTTGATAAAGTTGGGTGAGGGCTTCTAGGGAGAAAGGAGCATCATTTTCCACAGTGGGGGCCAATATCATTTGGTCAATGGATTAGGCTATAATTGTGAAGAGAATGTCACCTGTAGGGGCAATGATGGCTCTTTGGGCATGGAAATAGCAAGCTTGGCATATTTTGGTAAATTATGGGGCTTGGAATGTCAATGGGGAAAATATAATGGGGGAGGTTGGACTCCTAGAGCCTAATTTCATTTGGTTTTGTCTGTGTGTTTCTCTTCTAGCCAACAATATAACTCAAGGAAATCATAGTCACATTGGGCTTCATTTATCTTGTAACCCATATTAGCTAAAGGTATATGATATAAATCTACAGAAGGGGGAATTAATGGATTAATAGGCTTCTCTCGAGTCTTAGTCTTTGGAGGCATGACTGCAAAAATATGAGAACAAGATGAATTTGCAGAGGAGCTTACCGAGCACAGTAGAAAAACGGATTGTCAGGTGAAAATGAAAGGGAATCGTTAGTTTTATGTCGTGATCTAGCCACAAAATTGCTCTGAGAGGGATCATTGTGCAGAACTGGTGATAACAAACAAAATAGTAAAATGCAAGAGAGCGACAGAATGAGCAATAAAGAAAAGAAAAAGATGGGTTCAACAAGTTTTAAATGTTGCAGCGAATCACCCCATTGAAATGGCGTGGGACCGTTAGGCCTAAACGGTTACCCGGGAGAAATTGAATTTAATGCAGAACGATCGTTTTGGCCGGGAAAGAATTTAATAGGCCAACGGTTATGCCATGTGGTGGGTGAAGAGAGGCGGAGGAAATGTGGTGGGGTTCGGTAGAGCAGATGAGGGAAAGTGGTTTCTGGAGGGGGTAGCAGGCAATTTATGGTTTTGGTGAAGGGGGGTGCGAAATCACGAGGATGCGACACATAAGCAATGGGGCCTGGCAGGAGAAAATACTTTCTAGCCTCCCCCACCCTCGACTGTAAAGGTAGGATGGAGATGGGGGGCCGAAAGCAGATGAGGTCCATTGATCAAGAGTGGGAGAGGATCACGAGGCCTTCAATGTTGTTGTAATCTAACCATAAGTGATAAAAGAGCTTTATCTGCTTGTGCATTTTTATTCTTGCTATCCCAACTTAGGATAAAGGGAATATGAAACATATGTTAGACTTTAACCATAGCGCACATATTTTCCTTTTCACCATATCCTTAAAAGTTAGGATAAAAATTACATATACATATATTTGCACAAATGATAAAATCTGCCTACCCATGACTAAACTAGCATTTTTCTATTTTTGTCTCTAGGGTGCACTTAGACCAGCAAACCCATTTTATTTTCTTTTATACATAATGAAAAAACTACCTAACCTATCCCTTATTTCTCCTATTGATCCCGATTAAATAGTTGGATCAATGTCATTTTTTACCTAACTAATGATTTACCCAGATTAAACTATTGGGTAAGTCTTTATTCTCTATCTTAATTTACAGACTTTTAAAGGAGTTTAATCATGATTACATTGTATGATTAAACTAAAATCTAGTGATTGTGGAATCTTGAACAAGTTGCACACAACTTTTTAATTTTCAGTAATGAAACAACACTATCTAAGAGTAGTGGCATTTAGAATTGCAACACTTTCGGTATTATTTCTTTTTATTTTATTTTTTACTTCTATTCGTTTTGGTAGGGTTCAATCTTTTCTTCTTTCTCCAATATTTTTTTTTTGTTTTTGTTTTTCTCTTTTTCTTATTTATACCCTCTTTTCATTTTTTTAATTCTTTTTCTTTTATTTGGAAATCATTGGCAGATTGACATGTATTTACAAAATAAGATTCCTATGATATAATACTCAATTACCTTGAGATTTTATAAATTATAGGACCATAACAGTGGCTTTAGCTGGGGATGGTACTGTCCCTATGAGGTGCCAAGAACATGTGATTAGTAGCATTGAGTGTTCTATTTCAGCAATATCCATCTTTGATTTCTTCCTTGCATTAGTTATGGTAACACATTAATTGAAGCTTAGGCCTTCTCCGTGGGCTTCAACTTCTATTAATAGGTCACCCATTCCAAACAATAAAGACAATGGTATTTACAATGATAAATGCTAGGAAAACTTCTATTGCTCAGAGAAATAGTGTTTGAGCATCCTGCCATTTACAGGTCCACCAGGTAATTATGTCCCATCTAAATTTCTGATGAAGAATGCATTATTCCCTCTGAAAGCATAAATGACATAAGGTCCCATCCATATATTGTCAAATTTTCTATGTTTCCCTTTGTCTTCTCTTCTATAATCCCACTTTAAGACTTTATCACCCAAGGTGAAATCATCTCCTTTTGTCCCTTTGTCAAAACTTCATTGATATTATCATGGATGACCTAAGCCTTATTATAAAATTCTTCCCTGGATTGCTGCAACTAGATTGTCTGATCAATTCTCCTTTGAATGTCATTTGGCTCAGCCTGCAATTCTTGAATTAACTTCATGATTCAAACTCCCAAAAAGGACGTAAAAACAACATCCATTCCATAAACAAATTGGTATGATGACATGCCAATTGATTTCTTTGTGGTGAGCCTATCCGTACAAAGTGCATTTATCAGCTTGTTGTGCCATGATTTTTTGTTGTCTGCTAGCACCTTCTTGATAATATTTACTAGACTTTTATTTGCAGATTCAACCAACCCATTACCCTGTGGGTAATAAGCAATTGAATTCCCCAAAGTGATATGGTATTTGTTGCAGAAATCTATGAGAATGAAGGATATATACTCTATAATATTTTATTTCTTTTATCAATGAAAAAGTCTGTTTTTCCATTATGTTATACTTGAGTGCAGCATCCCTTAAAGCCTTGTTGAAGAAAGAAATGGGATGTTCATATCCATCATCATTTTTATGCAAAAGAATAGCTGCAACAGTATGTTCAGAAGCAAATTATAAAATCTTTAGTAAAATCTGGACTAATAAAGATTGGTGCCTTTGTTAATTCTTGTTTAACCTGGTTGAATGATTGCCTAGCTTCAATGTTCCACCTAATTTCAGAATCTCGTTTTAGCATGTTTGTGATGTTTATGAGAAGTTTTGCAAGGTTAGGGATAAGTCTTCTGAGGAAGTTTATTCTACCAATAAATTATTGAAGTTCATTAATGTTTCTTGGATGATTGATTTTTAGAATATCTTCAATCCTTT
This sequence comes from Pinus tabuliformis, assembly GCA_031772625.1. Lineage (NCBI taxonomy): Eukaryota > Viridiplantae > Streptophyta > Pinopsida > Pinales > Pinaceae > Pinus > Pinus tabuliformis. Next base: position 167,845,423 of record CM062816.1, on the reverse strand, counting down.
TGGGGTCAATTTTAAGACCTTCCTTAGATATGATATGAACAAGAAGTTTTCCCTCTTCAAGGCCAAACATTGTTTTCTTAGGATTTAATGAAATCCCAAACCTTCTACATTTTTCAAATACCCTTCTCAGGTGCATCAAATGTTCCTCATCAGTTTTAGAATATACAGTTATGTCATCTAGATAGATCACAACAAATCTTCCAATTTCATTAGCAAAAGCAATATTCATTGCTCTTTGAAATGTGGCTCCAACACTCATTAATCTAAAAGGAATCTTCACATACATGAAGGTACCCCATGGAGTAGTAAAGGTTGTTTTATCCCTATCCTCTCAATGAACTAAGACTTGATTATAACATGAGAAACCATCTAATAAAGAAATCCTAGAAGATTTAACTACCTTTTGCAAAGTATGATCCATTTTAGGTAAGGAATAGTTGTCTTTTAGGGAAACTTTGTTTAGGTTTCTGAAATCTATGCACAATCTGATTTCACTTGTTTTCTTCCTAGTTGGCACAATATTGGAAACCCATATAGAGTACCTACGAGGAAAAATACTTTTAGAATCATACATTCTTTTGATTTCCTTCTCAATTAAAGGCATCAGAACCAGATTTATTATACGAAGTTTTTGTTTAAAGGGTTTTTGACCTTCTTTAATTGGAATTTTGTGTTGTATGATTTCTATGTCATATGTTTTAAGATTTTCATAGCTGCAAAAACATCACTAATTTCCTTGAATAAAGCAATATATTTTTGCTTTTTGGTTGTTGGGATTGATTTAGACAGTTTTATGATTTTGGGGTCTTTTTCAGTACCTAAATTACAATCTTCAACTATTGTTCCTAAGGGCTCAATCTTAGGCTTTTTAGCCACATCATTGAAATCAAATAATTCTTCTAATGGAACTAGACCTCTAGGAAAAAAATTATCTTTAAACTAGAGTGTTTCAAACTCTTCTTTTTAAAGGTTTATCTCAAGCAATTCTAGTTTATTTACAACTTTATCTACTGGTGTATTTACATCTAAATTATCTAATTGCCTTTCTAGATTAGAGTGTACAAAAATTTGAGTATCTACTTCAGATTCCAAATCAATACTATCATCTTGAAATTCATATTTGGATTGCAGAAAAATTTCAATCTGTTTTTCATTTCCAAACACCTTCAAATACCTCATGTTATCAGGTACAGTTGGCCGATGTTTCACCTCCAACACATATTCTTGATTAGGATAGGGAATTTGACAAGAGCTGGCTGAAAAATCCAGATTGTTTGGAATGATGTTTTGTTTTCTAGGAATTGCAGAAAGGTCATATTCAAGAAAACTCTCTAGAAAGTCAAGCACAACACTTCGATGTGATCTCATCCTAGGATGTTTGGATGAATATTCTCCTTTAATTTGTTTGATAATTAATTCAACATCCCTTTGAATGGAGATTATTTTGGCACCTAACTTTTTTAACAACTGAAATCCTAAAATAAGGGCTTCATACTCTGATTTTTTATTGGTACATTGAAAATTAAGCCTGTATGAGTGACCCTTAGCATTATTATTTCTTGTGTTCACTATCCAAATTCCTGCTTCAAAACCATATTTGCTACATGAGCTATCAAAAATCATGTTCCAAAGAGGTTCAGGAGGAGTATTAATTTCTATTATTTGTGATTGGGTTGGGTATGTTTTAGAAATTTCAGTTTCATCATTGATCACTTGAGCGTTGATATCCCCGTCATTGCAAAGAATGAAAAAATCCAAATCTGAGTGAACAAAATAAAGTGGATAGTTGTGAGGTTTGTCTTGATTACTCACCATGAATTTCATCAAGGCTTCCCTATACAATCTTCTTTGCTGCCCAAAAATTGGTATGGTGGAAAAGGTCATATCCATTTGTAGGGTTCCTTGTAATTTTTCTCCCCATGAGCGTGAAAACATCATGCCATACTTAGGGGGAATATCTACAACCATTATATCCATTACAATACTTTTGGTTGGGATTTGTCCTAAAGTAACACATAGGTCTTTGATGAGACCTAGACATCTTACTTTACTAGAATCAAAGGAGTATAAGTCTTTATAAGGTCTAGTAATGTCAAAGTCCTAGTTTCTCCATAACAACTTTAAGGATTAAGTTGTGGGAGGCTCCTGAATCTAAGATAGCATTATGGAGAATTTTATCAAGAATATTCAGGCTAACATAGAATGGAGGAACACCCCTTGCCTGTGGTTTTCCTTCAACTTCCGGTCCAAATAAGAGTTTACGCTGGTCATCATTCATATTTACAAAGTCAATGTTTTCCCCTATATTTAAAGCTTTCATTACTTGGGGTTTGGACATGTTTTTTCTCATTAACTCTGTGAGAGGAATAGGGATTTTCAATATCACTAGTTCATTCACAACGTTGAATGATGTTTGAATCTTAATCAAGTTGGGAAGTTCAGATTGATCTGTGATTTATTTTGTTATAGGCTCTTTTTGGTGACTGGTGGTTGGGATATATGTTTGAGTAGTTATAGAAACATTGCCAACTATCTTCTTGACAAGGATTTCTACCTTTTTCTTACCATAATTATACACAGTTTTCTTAGGAAGAAAATCAGTGGTTTTCCTAGTTTCCATTTCAGATGATTTTTTAGCAGGATTATCTAAGTTTTTGCTGTTGAGTATGTCTGGATTATTTTTGCTCCTAAGGTTATACTGTCTATGGACTTCCATTATGGAATTTTCAAACCCTTGTTTATATTCATTTGATTCTTCAGAATCTAGTTCAGTTTGGGCTAGGAGAAAAAGTTCTTGCTCCTCTTAAGTGAGGAAAATTGTTTCATCATCGTTTATCCCCATCATATTTATTTGATTATCATCCAAATATTCAACAATATTCCCCTCATCATCTATGTAAGTTTCCTAAAAAGGAGGCCAAACCTGCTAGTCTGGGCCCTTTTGTTCTCTTTATTTAATTTGGGGAACATTCCTTCTAAATTTTTTGTTTCTATTTTGAGAAGCATTTTGGTTTTCTCTTGAGTTTGGTCATTTAGGTTTACTCTTTTCATCATCTGATTTACTACTCTCACTAGGTTATCAATTTTATGATAAACAACAAAAGTAGAAGGTTCTTTTATGGTAACTCAACGTTCAAATTTTAGTTTGGCCTTCTTGGCTAGGATGTTAGCTTCATATTTAATAACATTAGCTTACATTTCTTCCAAAGTTTCCAAGTCTCTTTCTCTAAGTTGATATTCCATGTCTACATCAAAACCATCAAGAAAATCAATAAAAGCTAGGCCAGGGGAGGGCTTGATGTCTTGTGGAATGGCATTGTAATAGTATTAAACCGTTCACAGTATTCTTCCACACTTTCATTTGGTTTTATTTTCAATATTTTATATTCATTTAGGACTTGAAGTGGATTTTTATTGATCTCCCATGTAGCTAAAAATTTTTGATGGAAAGCATCAAGGTTGGTTATACTTCCTGCAGGTAAACTCATAAACCATTTTTGACATCACCTCCTAAACTTTGAGCAAACAATCTCATTTTAACATTGGCTTCATCTACTTCTTGAAGGTCAAACACATCATTCATCCTATCCACATGCTATTGAGCACTATAAGCACCAGTGTTATCAAAGGTCACAATATTAGAGTGGTAATATCGAAGCATAGCATTTAGCTAGCCTGGTAACACCAAAGGTGCATACCTGCTTGCCATAACTGGTCTAGAAGATTGACTAGAAGATGGACGTGATGTAGGTGTAGGTGTGATAACTATAGGGATAGTAGGAATAACAATTTGAGATATCATAGGTGAGGAAGTTGAGACTATGGAATGAGTAGGACTGGGAGGTTATATATGAACAGACTAGAAAGATTTACTACAAAGAGGCTATTGCAACTGTTAAAGCAGGAAGTTCAACAGATTGTTGAATATAAGCTTATTCAAAAGCTTGGTCCAAAACTGAAACTAGACCTTGTAATTTGTCAAATTGTTGTAGAGATTCAAGATTAGGATATGTTTAAGGAAGCTTGGTTTGGGGTATGTATGGTTGCAGTAGGGCTTTATCAATGACAGTTTGATCTACAAAAACCTCATATTTTGATCTAAACAAACTATGCTAGAAAGTCAAATCAAACTCTATATCTTGAATAGTTTCAATTTTCTCTAGAAGAAAATTGGACCTAGACAAAGGACTATTCTCAAGAAGAGAATTAAATCTATTCAAAGGACTATTACTACCTTGACTCTGAGTAAACCTTCTCTTTCTCGCTAATTTTTCTGGATTATCTATGAATTCAACAGGGTTGGGATAAGGGTGAGCTCTAGTGAAAATTCTTTTGGGAGCCAGGTCTATTAAAAATCATCACACAAAAAAAAATCAACTTAATGACACACTGGAATATTTACAAAATAACAACCTTAGATCATGTATTTCATAATGATATTTAATTTTAATTTATAGAAATACCAACTAGAAACCATCGAATAATGATTTTTCAATCTAAAGAGTTTTCTTCCCGAGTATGGTTGCCACTATGTTTTCATTCTGTATATTTGAGGTTGAGGGAGTAAACACATAGGACAACATAAAAACCACTTTGGAAGGTGGGATCTAGCCCTGCCAGCTTCAGAGAGAGATCTCTCTATTTAATTTAGCTTTGTTTTTATTTGAATTTAGGCTAATTATGCTTGTGCTTGTTTGTTTTGTTTGAAAGGTTTGGTTGATTTCAGTGTTATAATTCCATTGGGCTATGGAGTCTATAAGCTAAATTGGAGTTTTTAATAAATTTTTAAAGGAGTTCTCATGGGGCAAGCTAGGTTGCACTAACTCGATCCTTTCAGAAATTCAATGAATTGTGGAACAACAGAAATGTAAGATTTAATGGAAACCAAGGATCAATTAAGAATTCCTTGATATGAATTCAGTGGAAAACACTAAAATTATCAATAGCCAAAATAGGGTGCTCTTAGTAACAAATCCTATTTATCACAGTTTCTCTTGATTAATTCAAAAATTTAGAATAACAGAGAAAGGAAAAACAATGTTTAAACAAATAGATAGAAGAGACACATCACCATTAGTACACCACATGAATCCTGTGAAAGGTCCTTGTATTATTGATGCTCTAGTACTTTGAAAATACAATATGCATAAGGAAATTACATTTGGAAATCAACCCTTAATACTTCAAACAATGAAGTATCTATAATGAAAATTACAAAAATCCTTTACAAAAATTGTTGTCAAACTGATAATGTAATATTAGCCTAATTACAAACAAGATGATCTAATTCTGGCAGAAAAATAGGCCACATAGGCAACTCAAAGGAAAGGTGGCCCTGTTTTGATGGTTTCTGTTAGAGTCGGTCTGGTCAGTCCTTCATCAGAGATCAAAACTCTTTATGCATTTCATTTTTAGGTGTCCCGCTCCATTCACTCAGCTGCATTCCACTAGGGGCATGCCATGATCTGACGGAGAAGGTCATGCTAGTCATTTCCCCTCATATCTGGCTCCTGCTGGCTTAGGTCTTTTGTCAATAATCACAAACGTCCATAACAGTCAAGGTCTGGGCCGTTAACAGACAAAAGTCATTTTTGGTCATTAGGTCTAGGGATTAATCAATTTGGTCTTTAAATAGGTCCAGTAAAGCCATGCAGGCTGGAGTGATGCCCTTGCAAAGTAATGATTCACAGAGTTTCATCGTCATATTGATAAACTTCGACTGTTCTTCAAAACTTTGTTTTGAAGAAAAGTCAAACAGTGTTATTGGTGACAAAATTTTCAAAAAGGTCTTCAGTTGATTTCTTCAAGTGCAGTCATGGTTTCCGTGGCCAAATGTCCTGTCAAGCAATCCCTGCAAAGAGTGCCGAAAATTTCATCACTTGAGCCAAAATTCAGAGGAAAAGTGAAAATCAGGGTTGTTTTAAAGTCAGTGAAAAAGTGTCAAACATAAACATTAGAAAATGGGTTTTTTGAAAAAGCAAAAATGTAACCCATCACTTCCAAATCTTTATATACAAACTCCCACCTAAATCCAAGTCATTGTGCAATCAAAGGCAGAAGGAAAGCATTGCAAAGTCGTGGGTGTGCAAGCGCGTAATTTGGAGTAGTTTGGAGGAAGTTTCAGGGGCGCGGCGCACACAGGCAGGGGCGCGACGCACACAGGCAGGGGCGCGGCGCACACACAGGGTGTGGCGCACACAGAGCCCACCCGCAGTGCAAAGTTATAACTAGCGCGGCGCACACCCAGAGCGCGACACTGGGTTTTGTGGACGACGCACAGAAACAAAGTGCCCAGAATTTGCCAAACTCCCTCAAGTTTCTTTTATGAAGCACATAAATTGAAAGATATCAAAAATAACACCTAGCTTCACCATCATCAAAGGGGTAGCCTAAATAAAGTTTATAAATAGCAGTCATGGCATCTGAGGGTTCATCAGAGTATGAGGTGGAGACCCATAGTGATACAGCTTCAGGAGAACAGGCTCCCCGGAGAGATCATAGGAGTGGCAAACATGTTAGGGATGAGCCAAACACCCTCACTGAGTTGCAGGCATGCCCTCTTGCTATGTCATGTTTCCAACACCTAGCATGTTTTGAATTTTGTCAAAGGGTGGCAAATGTCAGAATTCATCATGAGTTGGGCCATCTGTTTGTGCTTCACCTTCATGGAGGTTAGTCTATCTTGGCCGGGGTCACCTTCACATTGACACCCGAAACTATCTCAGTGGAAACAGGCATACCAAATGTTGGAGAACAACGGCATAAGAGAAAGAAGGTGGATAGGCATCATTATGAGCCTTACATTAAGGCCAATTGTTTGAGGCATCTCACAAGAGTCTTCCCATTCAGATTTTTGAAAGATGAGTATGCTCCGCTCATGAAATTGATCATGAAGTACTTCAGTTGTGAGGGGAGGTTTTCTCGCCTATATGCCTATCACATCAGGTTGCTCATGCACTTTACCAGGGTGTGGATGATGAACCTCCCATTTTTCATTTGCGGGAACATAGAGAGGATGAAAAATTTCATGCAGCATAAGACCCCTCAGCAGCAGCTCAATAGTGTTTATCACTTTGCTCTTATCCAGATTTTGGTGGATCATCAGTTGGGATTGCAGGGCATTTATTGGGAGGATTTAATCTCCTGTGATTTCTTCAGCGCTCTAAAGGCAGTATCAGAGGCAGATCATGAGATAGGTGGTCCTTCACATCAGTATGAGCGCCATGAGACTGCTACTATGCCAGTATTCATCACCTATCAGAGAGGCAGTAGACATTTATTTGCAGCGGCATAGCAAGTGTTATATCCACCGGGGTGGAAGGGGCCTCATTTCCGACATCAACATCACAGGAGCAGGGCAGAGGTAAGGAGCTAGTGCATGAGGAAGGGCCATCAGGTGAACGAGAGACCGAATTCGTTCTCCTCCATGATGATGAGATAGATACAGAACCAACAAATGCAGAGCTTAGAGAGAGCATCCAGGAGCAGCAATCAGAGATTGAGGCCTTATCCCTTGACTTGGAGAGGGCCAAGTGGAACATGAAGTACCTGGAGTAGAGAAACAAATAGCTAGAGGATCAGAAGGTGATTATGGAGCTACAAAACATTCGTGAGCATCGCCAAGCTGCGCAAAGGAGAAGAGTTGATCTCACATCATTGGAGCAAGAAATCAATGAGGATTGGGAGGTCAATCTCGAGAGAGAGAACATGCACTTGGAGAGGCTACTGGACAAGGCCAACAAGGACCTTGCCTTACTGAGACACATGGCTTTCCGTTACAGAGTACGAAACATGAGTGCAAAGGCTCGGATAAGGAGCTTGAAGGCAAAATTGAGCAAAGCAACAAAAAAGGAAAAAGAGGCAAATGAGCAAGATCGACTTCGAATCATGACTGAAGCTTCCTTGGCACAGCATAGCACCCCATAGAGAACCTCCAACCCAAATTTCAAGGAATTTGGGGAAATTTTGGTCACATGACAAATTTTTGGGCAAAACACAAGTTTTTTCTCCCAGTGGCGCGACGCTAAAAATTGGGAGCTCCAAATGAAGAATGGTTTGCATTTTTGGATTCAGCATGAAAAATCACGACCACTGGTGCTTGGACAAGAAATTTTGGCAAGATTTGAGTCTCCAGGAGGTCAAAAACACCCAAAAAATGACCTCTCTGCCCCTATTTTGACACACAGGAAGCAGTCTTGGGAGAATGAAGATTTGGAGGGGCAAATGAGCACCAAATTCAGAAATTCCACTTGGGTTGGAAAGTAGACAGGACAGGCTTTCTAACAAGCACACTTGGGCAGATTTTATACTCCTGAAAGTGCCTCAAATCAGGCTCCAAAGTAGCGTGGCGCACAGAGAAAATGGTGCGGTGCACATAGGAAAAATTGACAAATTTGCTTCCATTTCGCGAAATTTCGATTCACGACTTCTCCAAGTGGGCCCGCTCATCTACATTTCGGTTTTTTGGCACCTGAGGCAGAATTTAAAGTATTTTCTCTCCATATTGGCTTCTTTCCAAGTGGCGAAGGAAGGCAAATGGTCACCTAAGCCATTTGTCATGTTTGTAACGCTGCACATGTAGCTGATGGTTGGCTCTTCACATCCATTTTGTAATGATTCGAGTAACTCCCCAACCCTTGGGCGTTCTATCCCTTCATGGCACATTCTATATATTGTATGCAAGCTATTTGCAAAGGGTTGGTTGGCTTGTAACTTCTGGGAGACTGTGGGAAAGAAATTCTGCTTCTTCACTGTATATTTTTGACAGAGAATTAATGAAAGGCAGTGGCTCTGTTTCATGAGATTCATGTGGTTGTGAGTGTAGAAAATGTGTCTCTTATGTTTTCATATGTATTTCTTTATGTTTCATAATTCAATTCATGTTCATTTCCAGTGAAATTTTCTGAGTTAGATAAGGTAGAATTCAATTTTATTGCTCTACCCGTGGGAAAATTTCATGTTCAGTGTTCTTCTTCTATTGAAAAGGATTCATGTTCCTATGCCCTTTTCACTCTCCTAAGCAATCTCCCCATTCTGCTTTATTTCGAACTAAATTGCTACACTTTCCACCTGTCTTGCCTCACAAAGTAATCTGTGCCTTTGTATTAAATTCTCTGTTCTTTGCTGACCGTTGTTCCCATACCATCCCAGAAGCTCGGTCATTCATAAAAATTGTTTCTTGTATCCATGTTCACTTACTAGCCTAAGATCAATATTCCACTGTAAGTCATCTCAGACCATTTTTGCTTATCTATTCACTGAGCGTGACTTGGAGAGAGCCCTCTCCTGCTCTGGTAGGGCTAGCTACCAGACTGAGCATGGTTTGTGGTTACCCTGAATTTTGCCTTCCTTCAGCCTAGGTCAGATTTAGGTGCTAACATAGTGGCGACTCCACTGGGGAGACCAATTGAAATCAAATCCCCTTATTTCTTAATAATTCTAAGCTTCCGGATGATGAGTTTAGGATTGGATAGGCTGAGTAAGTTGGTTGTGTCCTGTGATTTTTCTCAATAGCACACTAGCTTCGAGATGATATACCAGAGCCAATCCAGACCCAGATCCTCCTCATATTTATGAAAACCCAAATTTGATTCCGAGACTCCTTCGTCAAGAGAGCACCATAACTCCTGTGTTCAAATCCCATTCATGTCCTGACATTTTTAAGTATCTTGAAGAGCTTGAGTTTGACGAGCGGTTTGAAATATCATTGTTTGAGTCTAAATCCGAAAGGGCTATTGACTATACTTTCCCCAATCCACAATTTCTTGTAGACTTAGAAACTGAAAGAGCTAATCGGTTAATTGATAATTATATTGCGACATAGCCTCAAACTCCAATTGCTAGACCCTTACAAACTGTGCAAACTCCTCCAACACCTCCAAGGCCAAATCCACCAAGAGTGATGGCTGCCCATTTTGCACCCCTGGTTCTGCCTCAAGTTCTAGATGACATGCCCACAGATTATCAAAGCAAAATCCCATTTTTTGATGGCACTCCTAACAACATTACTGCCCAGCAACATGTGGACAAAATGGCAGACTTCTATGAACTTCATGAGATCGATGCGGAGAATGTGGCAATGAGACTCTTTCTATAGACATTTGCAGGTGAAGTGAGGAAGTGGTTCAAAGGCTTGCCGGCAGCACATATCGCTACCTTGGCTGAACTACAAAGACAATTTTTAAATCAATGGGAAGTGAAAAAAAATCCTCTTCAAATTCTGGCTGAATATGAGCAAATTAAACGAAACACTGGTGAGTCGGTCCAAGATTATTGTGTTAGATTCAATACAGTTTATAACGAAATTCCAGATCATCTAAAGCCACCTGTGGGGCTGGCTATGATGAAATTTCTGGATGGTTTTGACGTTGATATCGCCTACCAATTAAGAGAGAGAGAGAACCGGCCACAATGGAAGACATGCAGAAAATCACGGTCAGCGTTGAAGCTAATCTGCTATCCAAGAGAGCTAGAGCGAAAGCAGAAAAGAAAGTCACGGTTAAGGAAGAGTCTTATTCAATGGATCAATTAATGAAAAAGGTAGAGCAGATGCTTGAAAGGGTAAAGCTCGACAAACCTGAGCCACAAGTTAGAAATCCTAACTTCCATGGCCAGCAGCAGCAGCCACAATATAGAATAAAATAGAGAGATCAACGCACCCAAGAGCAGACAACAAAACAGCCAGTACAGACACCTTTGCAGCAAAATTTTGTGCATGGACTGGAGTCAGATGAGGACAGAAATGTAATAGGTGAAGAAAACCACCTCTTCACTCCAGATGAGCTGCCTACAAAGATGCAGATTTCATTCTAGCAAGTGAAACTGTTTTACAAGAAGAATCAAAGGAGTATCAAAGGGGATATATGAATGCTCTGTCCGCACAGCAGCAATGATATTCACTTAGAAACAGAGATGTGCCGACCAAACCAATTCAGAAAAGGAAGTATGTTGAAGCATCAAAGAATGATTCATCAGTTTCACAAAGGAAAGGAAAAGAGGCGGTTGGTCCGAAGAGTAGCAAATCACCATCAGTATAACAATCACATCAGCAAGCTGCATCAAAAGAAAAAGAAAAGAAGGAAATCCCAGTCAAAGAGGTAGAAAAGATTCCCGCTTTTAACTTAGAGAATGAGATTTCTAAGTTAAAGGTATCCATCCCCTTGACTGAAATAATGAAGAACAACAGTTATAGAGGACAAATATCTAAAATGTTGAATTTGGACCCAATGTCCGACATGGTAAATGTTGAAGACGATCAACCTGAAATGATTTTTGGGCCAGCATCGAATGGTGAGTCTCCGGATGGTGATGTGCCACCCTTTTACATCAGTTTAAGATTGCATGATTTTGTGTTACATAATGCCATGTTCGATTCCAGAGCTTCTCACAATCTCATGCCCAAGGCTATCATGGATAAGCTCGGTCTGGACATCACCCGGCAATACCATGATCTCTATTCATTTGATTCCAGCAGAGTGAGATGTATAGGACTCATCAAAGACTTGGTTGTGAGTTTGGATCAGCTTCCCATGAAAAATGTTTTGATGGATGTTGTGGTAGCAGATATTCCTCCAAGGTTTGGCATGCTTCTTTCCAGGTCTTGGGTAGCAAAATTGAAACAGACACTACAGCTAGATTTCTCCTATGCAACTATTCCGGTGTTTGGACAAATGAGGAAATTGTATCGGGAACAAAAAATGAAATATATGATCACAAGCAAGGAGAAACCAATAAATCATCCAATTAACTATGTACATACAGATTTAGAGTCTTTTGTTTTGTATTCAGATAGTTTAAATGATATAGATAGTCAGGTAGTAGAAGCATATGATATTCCAGAAATAACAAAAAATTTCAGAGAAATTTTAAAGAAAGAAGGACAAGAACAACAGAACAATGTTGGGCAATTAGCTGAAAGTAATGGACAACAAGCAGACAAGGCACAACAAACAGATTTCCAGCACTTACAAGAGGAGGAAGAAGGTTTGTGGACCATGGATTTTGATGGAGCAGTGGGAAATGATGGCGCTGGAATTGGAATTTGGGTACGCAGTCCTTTCTCCACCCCAAACAAAGTGCCTAGTAGCGTGAGGGTTTGCTCTTACAAGTTGGCTTTTGAGTGTTCAAACAATGAAGCTGAATATGAAGCTCTGATTGTTGGCCTGAAGATTCTAAGAAAGTTGAATGCTAAGAGGATTTCGGTATATGGCGACTCCGAATTGGTAATAAAGCAGGTCAGAGGCGAGTATCAAGCAAAGCATCCTAGGATGTGGGCCTACCGTAATGTAGTTCTAGACATTCTAAAATTATTTTCAGAATACACCTTGACATGTGTGCCTCGTATACAAAATAGTATTGCTGATGCTCTTGCCAAGGCAACAAGTAGTTTGAAGATCCCAATGAATTCTAGCAATAAATTTGAAATCCATGTCAAGTATCATCCAACCATTCCAGACAATCAGAGATATTGGCAAGTGTTCCAAGATGATGAGGAGATTAAGGATTTTCTACAAAACAAAGGCAAGTTCAAATAAATCTCAATAGATGTAGAAAATGAGGATGGTAAAGGGAATGGCGCAGATGAAGTGCAGATCAATGAAATGGACGTGTTGCAGCTGAAGAATAGCTTTATTCCTAAAGGCTTGATACCTTTAGAAGAACTTTTTGATCAAGATGATGTAGCCCACAAGCAAACATTGCAGCCAATTGAGAAGGGTGTAGAAGAGGTCAACATCAGAACAGCTGCCAATCCTAAGTTGGTAAAATTGTCCAAAGCATTGTCGCCAAAGATCAAGGACAATACATCGGTTTGCTAGCTTCATTTGCAGATGTGTTTGCTTGGGATTATTTTGACTTAAAGACATATGATACCAATATAATTCAGCACACTATACCCATCAAGCCCAATCAAAAACCATTTAGACAGAAGTTGAGAAGGATAAATCCAAAGTTGCTGCCATCTATTGAAAAGGAGGTAAACAGGTTGTAAAAATCAGGGATCATTTTGCCCATCAGATTTTCAGATTGGATATCTAACTTGGTACCCATACGAAAGAAGACAAGTGAGATCCACTTATGCATTGATTTCAGAAATCTCAATAAAGTTTCATTGAAGGACAACTATCCACTGCCTAAAATGGACCATATACTTCAGCGAGTAGTGGGGGCATCTCGTATGTCACTACTTGATGGTTATTCCAGATATAACCAAATTTCTATCCATGAAGATGACCAGGACAAAAAAACATTCACCACTCCATGGGGAACCTTTCATTACGCCAAAATGCCTTTCTGTTTAAAGAATTCAGGTGCCACATTTTAGCATGCAATGGACTTGGCTTTTGCGAATGAGAAGGATGTGTTTTTGGTGGTGTACTTGGATGATTTGACGGTGTTTTCCAAATCTGATGAAGAGCACATGCATCATCTAAAAAATGTCTTTCAAAAGTGTAGAAAATATGGTTTATCGTTGAATCCGAAGAAGAGCTTGTTCGCCATGGAGGAAGGAAAATTACTTGGGCACATTATCTCAAAGGATGGCATTCATATTGACCCAGCACGTGTGCAAGCAATTCAGCAAATTGACCTGCCCCGGAATAAAAAAGAGATACAATCGTTCAATGGTAAGATGAATTTTCTACGTCGCTTTGTACCTAATCTTGCTGAACACTTAAGAGAAATGACAAACATGCTTAAGAAGGACAGCCAAGTGAAGTGGACGGAGGAGGCTATAAAATCTTTCAATTTGGTCAAATTGGCTCTTTCTTCAGATCCAGTTCTAGTCAGCCTGGACTACACTCAGGTTTTCATATTGTTTTCATTTTCTTCGGAGCACACTATGGCAGCAGTATTATTGCAGAAAAGAGATGATCATGAAAGACCCATTGCATTCTTCAGAAGAGCTATAAGAGATGCAGCCTTAAAGTAAAACATCATTGAGAAGCAAGCCCTGGCACTTGTGAAGGCAACTAATTTGCCAAAAATCCTAGGATCACATAAAGAGATCCTATTTATGGAATGGCAGTCCCAGTTAATGAAAGCAGAGAGAGCAGTTTCCAGATGCAAGTTAACCACAAGTAATTTGGTTGAATTGATTAATGATACTCTCTACTTATCTAACATGATCTCTCAATGTACCCCAGGTAAATTGCTATCGGCTAAAAAATTGGAGCAGTCATGTTATCAAGAGCTGGAGAAAAATGGGAGATTGATCACAGGAATTAACAGTTTGACTTGGGACACCTATTGGTTGTTCCTAGTCAAACCATACAGCCAGAGAGCCGCCCTCAAGTGCCTGACAGATGCAATCGGGTGTATCATTCCCGATATACAAGATGCCACCTATGCTGCCCAACTCAATTCTCGTCTCAACCGACCACCAGAAGTGGAACCAATGCTTGCAATATGCCAACTCAGGTCTAAAGGCAAACAACCTAAGTGATGAATCATGCTGCCGACTGCCAGATTGCCGTGAGGAAGATATTCCGAATCAAGTTGTACCAATTAAGTAGGATTTTAATTTCATAGTTAGTTAGTTTTAGTCAAGTATTTATAGACCCTTTCAATGCATTGGAAAGGGTCGTAAGTTTTTGTATATGACTTAAACCTGAAGTTGCACTACTGTACTTCAGGCATATTCTTTTATAAAGACTGGGCCAATTATTCCAATTTTGATAAAAAAGCTTTTATGTGAATGTGCACTACTGCCTTTGTTTAAAAGTATCTCTGCGTCGGAAGAAGGAATTCAAATAGCGATTTATATTGGGAGTGATTTGCAGCTCATATGGTACTACTATCTATGTCTGAGTTCATTCTGTTTATGTGAATTGTTGTTTGATCACTCTTGCTATTATCAGATAGACGCGTGTGTTTTTTAACAACATTCTTTACAATTTCCACTATTGGATGTTTACAGCATGCTTTTCTTTTATCATACATGTATCGGTAATATAAAAGGATAAGTGTAAAAATGTTGTGTTAATCACTTTGTTCAACTACTTGAACAAAGTAATCATTAAGTAAATAAATGTCTATGTTTATTGTGTAGAGTCATCTATATGCCTATCAATGAACAGAGATCATCAAGAGTTGCACTTAAGAGAATAGAAGACTCTCGGGATAGAATAGTCATTTATATTTTTGCTGTTAGATTAAGTCATCTATTCATTATCATTTTTTAGAAACCAATCACTCATCCATCCCCTCCTATTCATTACTGGGAAACTGGTCCCATTATATCCAGTCGGAGCCACCATCCAAAACGAAAAAGGAGCTGTATTAAGGTCCGGACGGGTGGTCATCCCCCAATATTGATACAACGATTTTCGGGGCATCAACATTTTTGGCGCTAGAAGGAGGGCCCTAACTATGAATGGCGAGCAAATCCAAATCTACAAACCATTCTAAGGTAAATCTCCCTCCACATCACCTCGTACTTCCCAATTGCATGCTGGTTCTCCAGTATCCAAGCAAGAAGAAGAGGGATCAACTACCACTGCTCAAATCCATAATACTCCAAAACGATTAAGTCCCGAATCCCCTGAAGTTCAGTTACTCATCCATAAGCTTCAAGGCTTCTCGATAACACCACAGAAATTTGAAGTATCTCAAAGCAGTGAGACTTCACAATTCAATCTACCTCATCCCCTCACTAGACTTCAGAGCGAAAAGCTCGGTATTGAACCCACTGAGCTGCCCGTACCTAAAAGGAAAAGGGCAAATAAGAACACTGAAGGATCTGACAGTGAGGTGCTTTCATCCACATCCTCCATCTCATCTTCCCTTGTGCAAAGTCAACCATCCACTCCCTCATTACATATTGTTGTTCATCAGGGATTAGGAACTTCAACATCCCAACTTGCTCAATCCTCGATATCAAGTCCTTCCCAAACATCTGAAGTTTCATCAGACATCTCATCCCCTACTAGTGTTTCAATGGCGAATCCATGGAATAGACCTGGTGCGGTCAATATGCCTGCACCATTACATGCATTACCTGATGCTCCTGAAAAATGGCTACCCAAGTTTAACCCAGATGATGGAATATAGGCTGAGGAACATATTAATAACTTCATGTTATCAGTTAACTTGAAAGGAGTGATGGAGGAAGACGTTGTCGTTAGACTTTTCCCTTACACTTTGCAAGGATCAGCAGTATCCTGGTATTTTTCCTTGCCTTCTGGATCCATTACCAGTTGGACCATTTGCCAAGAGCAGTTTCTCACTAAGTATGGTGATGATAGATCTTTAGCCACATTAATAAATGATCTCTCCAATCTTAGAATAGAGCATAGGGATTCGATTAAAGAATTCAATGTGCGATTCAATAAACTCTTGAATAAAATCCCAACAGCCTCCAAACCAAGTGAGCAAATCAGAAGCGAGTGGTATATAACTGCCCTACCTGCAAATATAGCTATTTTTATAGACAGGGCCGGAAAACCAACTTTAGCTGAAAACATGAAAGAAGCACTTGTTGTTGAGAAACGTATTAATGCTCTAGAGAAGAAAGCTGCTCTTGAAGATAGAAAAGCCAAAAAAGTTTCTTTTAAAGATGATTCAAAGAAGAAAACCCCTAAAGATCCCTATGATATGGAAGGTCTGCAAAAGGTCCTTAAGACTTTATCAAATGAAATGGTTGAAATCAAAAAACAAGTAGCAGAAACCTCAACTAAAAGGCCCTTTAAAAATTTCAAGAAAACCGAATCAAAACCACCAAATGTTATATCTAATGCAGATTTAGATCCTGAGGAAGAAGAAGAAGAGGAAACAATTTCACCAACTGATGAAGAAGAGGAAGTTGTTGAATGCCATGGAATGTGGTATTTTATACTGCCTAACTCCGATACAGAAAATGAACAAGAAGCCTTTCTTGTCACCACTAGGAGTAAAGGTGCCCCTGAACCCGTCCAGGCAACTTCAAAGAAAAGAAGTGCAGGTGCTACAACAACAAAGGAAAAGGTATCCACAAGGAATCCAGCCGCAACAGTTCCTCAAAATCAACCTTCAACCTCAAATATACCTTCAACATCTAAAACGTTGGTAGTATCTGATTCAATGGATTACAATATTGTTGATGATATGAAGAAAACTAAGGCAAACATTACTATGTTTGAACTTAGTAAACTAAAACATCAGCAAAAATTGCTTCTCAAAGAATTGAATGTTGTTCCTTCTTCACCTCTCTGCAAATGATTCAGGACAACCACCTTCTAGCAGGATTGAAGATACTGATATGATTATGATTGGAGACAGATCCAATTCCCATACTCCTCCTTTCCTATTAACCTATGAGATTTATAATCGTAATCTGCACAATTGTTTGATTGACTCAGGGGCATCCTCAAATATAATGCCAGCTTCGGTTTGTTCCAAACTGAACATTGAGCCCCAGAAATCTGCAATTCACATTGTGCAGTTAGATAGAACCAAGGTACAGGTTGTAGGAGAAATTAACTCTGTAACTATCAGGTTATCGGCCGATCCACGAGTAGTTCAAAGAATTGATATCTTAATCACCGATATACCTGAATTTTATGGTTTAATCTTGAGTAGGGATTGGTCTGAGAAGCTCCATGGGTATATTTCTACCGATTGGTCCCACATGTGGCTACCCTACAAGGGAAAGCCAAATCAAATAAAAATCAATCGGGAAAAGCACATGACCCACACTGTCACAGAGTTTGAACAGGAAAATCAACCAATAGCATTTAATAACAATATCTTGGGGAATTATTCGTCGGAATCATTCTTTGGCAACTTCACAGCCCAACCATCTCCTTTCTCAGTAAACAATTTTACATCTCAGATCGAAAATTATTCACAAACAGATAGGTCAAGATGTTTTAATGATACTGAGAAAACTGTAAATAAAATTGTTGATAATTCTTTATTTTGGTCTTTATATTTTGATGGCTCTAAGTCTAACGAAGGCTCGGGAGCAGGATGTATCTTGGTTAGCCCGCAGGGAGAAAAAACAATGTTGTCCTGTAGGTTGGAGTTTGAATGCACAAACAACACAGCTGAGTATGAAGCCTTAGTCCAAGGACTATACAAAGCGATTGGCCTTAAGGTTCAATATTTGAAAGTGTTCGACGATTCAGAAATTATTATCAAACAGGTGAGAAATACGATTCATTGTCTTTCAAACCATCTCAAACATTATCAGTCGCTGGTGCAAGAAATCACCTCGCACTTTTCAGCATTCAATATTTCTTCCATCCCTAGGTCTCAAAATTCAACAACTGACTTGCTAGCCAATGTCGCTTCCAAACTCCTACCTTCTGAAGATTATAGCCCAGATAGATTTTCAGTAGAATTGCTTTTCAGGCCGTCAATTCCTGACAATGTCACTAATTGGAGAGTATTCAATCAAGATGAAGACATTTTACAATTTTTGACTTCCGAAAAGTCCTATGATGATCAGATCATAGAGGAAAGCGATCATGATCTTCAGATGAGAGAAAAGCATGAGGAAAACTCAATACCGAAGCCTGTGGTGAAGCTTGAGGATCTTTATGATATTAAAGACAGGTTTAAACCTGTGACCAATACAAAGCTCCAAAGTTCCACCTTGAGGTTTGAATTGATAAATCTTGGCACTGAACAAAATCCTCAAAACATTAATCTAGGATTAGGACTTTCTATGGAAGAAAAAACGACATTCATTAGACTATTAAGGAAAAATAAATATGTCTTCGCCTGGAAGTATGATGATTTAAAGACATATGATACATCTATCATCCAACATACCATTCCAATGCTTGCAGAACAAAAACTAGTTCAACAAAAGCTCAGGAAAATACATCCGAACTTAGAGAGTCAAATTAAATAAGAACTAAATAAAATCTTGAAGGCTAATATTATTTTCCCCGTTCGGCACTCAAACTGGGTCTCCAATATGGTGCCTGTTAGGAAGAAAAATGGCAATATCAGGATTTGTATAGATTTCAGAAATCTGAATAAAGCAAGCCTAAAAGATAATTTCCCATTGCCTACTATGGAGCAGATACCCCATTCAGTAGCAGGCTCTAAATTGATGTCCTTTTTAGATGGTTTCTCAGGATATAACCAAGTTTTGGTCCATCCTGATGACAGACTCAAAACTACATTCAGAACAAAATGGGGAACTTATGCTTATCAGAAAATGCCTTTCGGACTTATTAATGCAGGAGCCACGTTCCAAAGAGCGATGGATATAGCTTTCAAAGGATTGATCAACAAAACAGTAGTTGTCTACTTAGACGATATTACTGTATTTTCTAAAAAGAGATCCAATCATTTGCATGATTTAAACCAAATCTTTGAACGCTGCAGAAGGTACGGTATTTCACTCAATCCCAAAAAATCCTTCTTCGCTCTTAATCAAGGAAAGCTCTTGGGCTTTATTGTTTCCAAAGATGGCATTTATATTGATCCGGATAGGATTAAAGAGATCTCTGAAATCCCTTTTCCTCATAATAAAAAATCCATGCAGTCATTTTTAGGCCAAATCAATTTTGTCAAAAGATTTGTTCCAAACTTTTCTCACATCATTTTGCCACTACAAACTATGATTAAGAAAAATTCAGTGTTTAGATGGGGATCAATAGAAAAGGAAGCGTTTGATTTAATCAAACAATCAATAATCAATGCCCGTGCTTTAAATACTCCTAATTTTTCTAATCATTTCACATTGTATACTATCGCATCCGATTCATCTTATGCAGCAGTACTCACTCAAATTAATGATCACAACTTGGAAGCACCCATTTCATTTTATAGTTCAAACCTGCAGGGTGCTGAACTGAATTACTCCGAAGTAGAAAAACAAGCCTTTGCTGTATATAAAGCTGTCAAACATTACAGACCCTTCCTTTTAAAAGCCCATACAAAAGTCATGGTTCCTTTTCCTGTAGTAAAGCAACTATTAATCCAAAGGGAATTAGGTGAAAAAAGGGCAAATTGGGTTACAACACTTCAGGAATATGACTTAGAAATCAAGCCAGCAAAGATTGTTAGAGGCCAAGGTTTTTGGAGGTTATTGGCAGGAGCATCCAACATTCAACAACCATGTGATACAGAACATATCGAAGAAATCAACCAGATAAGTATTACTGATTCTGAATCACAATATGCATACTTGATCTTTTATTTGAAAAATAGATATGCACCTCCTAACTTGTCTTATAAAAACAAAAGGGCCATTAGATTGAAAGCAAGAAACTTCACAATCATTGATGATGTACTTTTTAGGCAAAATTATGATTCAATTTTATTAAGATGCCTAGAAAAACCTGAAGCACAAAAGGTTTTGCAGGAATTACATGATGGACCAGCAGGAGGGCATTTTGGAGCTGACACAACAGCCCACAAAATCATTCATGCTGGATACTATTGGCCCACCCTGTTTAGAGATGCTCATGAATATGTAAGGAAATGCCGAAGTTGTCAAACTTCTAGTGGAAGACAAAGAAAGCCAGCTTTCCCTTTGCAACCAGTCAACATTGAACAACCATTTGAGCAATGGGGATTGGACATCATTGGAGAAATCACTCCAGATTCTTCCAAACAGCATAAGTATATCCTTACTGCCACTAATTATTTTACTAAGTGGGTTGAAGCGATTCCTTTAAAGACAACAAATTCTGAGGCAATTATAGAATTCATAGATCAATTCATCATTACCAGGTTTGGTGTCCCAAATGCTCTTGTTTTTGATAATGCATCTTACTTCTCTGGCAATGCTATGTTTGATTTCGCTATTAAAAGAGGATTTAAATTGAAATATTCTGCTAATTACTATCCTCAGGGTAACAGTTTAGCAGAATCTACCAATAAAAATCTAATTAAGATTATTAAGCGAACTATCGAACAGAATCATAAAAATTGGCACAAATATTTAATATTCGCACTATGGACTGATAGGATAACACAGAAAGCTTCCATAGGTTCTTCTCCATTCAATCTTGTATATGGGAAAGAAGCAGTGCTACCAACAAATCTTGTCCTTCCTTCTCTAGCCCTAGTTCAGTTTATTGAAGAAAGCCCTTCTTCTTCTATTCAACTTAGACATGATCAAATCTTAAAATTAGAAGAAGAAAGAGAAAAAGCCAAAGTTACTCATGCAAAACATCAGCAAATTATCAAGTCATCCTTTGATTCAAATTCATCCAGTTCAAAACAATTTCAAGTCGGTGATTTAGTTCTGAAATGGGACAAAGCCCATGAGAATAAAGGAAAACACACCAAGTTCCAAAAAATGTGGCTTGGGCCATTTCAGATCTGCGAGAAGATAGGCCATTCGACATTCATATTACAAGATTTATCAGGTTTGAGAGATTCTCTCCCTGTTAATGGCCTCATCTTAAAGAAATTCTTCAATTGAGAAGGTAACCCATTCTCCTTTTTAGTTTAGTGGAATTTGTAGTTTGTAGGACTATTAGGAAATAAAGTTGTAAGGTATCTTCCATTGACCTTTGCTGTATTTAAAAGTTGCTCAAAGAAGTAGTGTTGATATTTTCTTTTAAAATAATAGAAGCCTTAAACAAAAGGGACAATTTTTAGGAAACTAGGTATAATTGCATTCTGAAACCACATTTCAATTTTTGTGAACTCTTCTCAAGGTTTAGAAGTATTGTAAATCATTTTATGTTTTCAAATTGGTCACAAAAAAGGTTATCAATATCAAAACAGAAACTAATCCAATTTCAGCATCTTCAACTCTTACCCTGTCATCCATCCTCTCTTAAGGAGAAAATTGTCCATCCCATTCATCGAAGTTTGTGATTACTCAGAGTGTAATTCTAAAATATTTGATATAAAAGATAAGAGGTATTATTACAAGCCTACTTACCATGATCATCAGGAAATAGTTTAACCGACATTACCAACACTGCATACCAAAACAGGGTAATGGCTTAGAATCATAAGACAAGGGTCTCATCACGAGCCAACTTGTTCGGTTAAATTACTACCAGTGAATGGCATTGTCACTCAGCTGGCCACCAAACCAGGACAATGGCTTTTTATCTTACAAAATAATAGAAAAGTAAAAAGAGATACAAAATATGAAAGCATGTTTTGAATTCATTCTGTTAATCATACTCTGAAATGGATGGGATAATGGACAATAACGTGGTTAAAAGGTATCCCTCTCGAAACTATGAACATTTTCTGGCAATAGAGGCTCTACCTATGACAAAGAGTCAATTTAAAAAGCTGATTTGGAAAGGTTTTCTGTTTTATCACTATCAACACATAGAGGCCAATTTAAAACTTAGACTGTATCTAATTTTAACAAGAGAGGAAATTAGCAAAGATAGTTTTTATTTTATTTGGAATGCATATATACCTAGTTATATTAGAATTTTCCTCTTTGATGAGATTCCTATTTAAAGAAAGTTTAAGTATTTCAGTACTTTTCAGAGATAATTGTTTCTCCCAGCGAATCGCCAATTGTTGTGCTCTACAACAACCCCCCATTTCATACAAATTTTATTTTCAAAACTATAATATGAAATGGGTCCCTTTTCATTTAAATTGGTATCAACTTATCATTATTCAAAAAGGTCTGAAATGAAATAAAACATTATAAAACCTTTTTGATAAACCAATTAATCGGTCTTATAATAAAGAATGAGTAATCTTTTATTATTTCGATAAATTTATCGCAAGATCGCATATCGCAATGACAAAGTATGCATGACTTAAAAGACCCATTGATTTTCCCCGACGCGACAATACACAAAAGGCTATCGGGTATCAGGAAGGTAAGCAATCATAGCAAAAAGCCCCTTTTCGCTCCGATGCGATATCGCTATCGGCGAGCGGGGATGTACCATGCATGCATCTAAGGCCCTCGCTCAAAAATCCCGATGCGAATTGGCGATATCGCTATCGGCAATCGGGGATTCCGAAAGGAATCAATATAACAACTTAAGCTTTCCCCCGATCGCGATTGCGATAAAGCTAAAGTGCAGATTTCAAAAAAGATTGGTAAAGCCGAGATATTTTATGGTTATTCAGTATTAAAGGCCTTTCTCTTCCCGATAGAGGTTCACTTGCGCTCAACCACCAAAACATCAAAGCCACGCTTAAATGAATCATTCGGCCAATAAACGATATGATGAGCATTTAAAGGATTGACAGGTTTAAACGGCCATTTAATGAAACAGTAAGTCTAAAATCTCTTCAGAGATTGCATCCATGGCCACCTTAAGTTAAATCCTCCATTATTCATTGATTAATATATCTCGTTCTTCTTTGGTTTGCGCTATCAATTCTCCGCATTACGTTCATTTTCACTCTTGTGCAGAGCTCTTCCGAAGCAGCAAATTCAAGCCAAATGGGGAAGAAATCTAAGAAAACTGCAACAGCTTCCGCTTCGGCAGCTACAGGGAAACACATTGCCAATCCAGAAGCAAGAAAAAAGGGACTGATATCCGACACTACATGTCTAGGACTCGGCAAAACTACTTGGCTAAGCACCTACAATATGATTGAGGCCGAAGAGCCTGAGGTAACAACAGTGCAAGCCACAGCAGA
This sequence comes from Pinus tabuliformis, assembly GCA_031772625.1. Lineage (NCBI taxonomy): Eukaryota > Viridiplantae > Streptophyta > Pinopsida > Pinales > Pinaceae > Pinus > Pinus tabuliformis. The sequence goes on along the minus strand of CM062816.1, from coordinate 167,821,900 downwards.
CACGACTCGGAAGTCTGATGCTACTCTAAAGGATTTAGCTGACTCTTTCCTTCATCGGATAACAGCCCGAGAACAAATTCTCCCATATACAGATGTGGTGAGATGGGCAATTGAAGAAATCCCAATCACAAACAGGACATTTTGCACCATGGACGTGAGAGTCTTCGACTCATTTCAACCTGATGATTTGAGGCAAATGTACCATTTGCCTGCACCGGAGAAGAAGTACAACAAGGCATTCTTGGAGAAATTCAGAAATGAGAACGATATTGAATCAGAACCCATTCGAGATTGGAGGCAAAACCTAGCAAAACACAAGCATGAGTCTTCGGGTAAGTACTATGTCGATTCTTTGTGTTCTCCTTATTGTTATGCCGGGGTAATGATGTGTAGATTGTGGGGGTTACATGATTCCGCAAAATTCACTATAGAGATGGTTCCTTTGATGGAGGTGGCATGTAATAATGAAATAATGGATTGGGGAAATATACTGTCTAATAAGCTAGCAACCGCAGTCCTTGAATTTAGAAACAAATCCCGCATTACTGAAAGATTCATTCCCCCATTCTACTATAGTGCCTACATCTTGGACACCCTGTGTTTTAATTCTGAATTTCCTGTGCTTGGGTGGAGATGGACTCCACAAGACCCCATGCCCATTCATATATACCACCAAAAGTTATGGAAATCCCACTATAAACACCATTTATATCAAGTTTGCAATGGTTTTATGTTACCCATTCACTATGCCATTTTTGATAAACCTGCTCCTAAGATTTCCTACCAAGCGGAGATTGACTTGACATCCGTAGGGAGATGGTTTGGAGAAGAAAAATTCACCTATGTAAGAGTTTTCGGCAGCCAGGCCAAGCCTCATGTCCTCCCTTTGTATATACCCGATAAACTGTTAGCCCGAGAGGTAGCCTATCAGATTACATCCGAAGGAGTTACACAGACTCTAAGGAAAAAAAAGAAGCAGGTTTGGTCTCCTTTTCCTCTAAGATGCGGTGTCTATGCTCTGCATGACTTTAAACATGCAGAGAAAGAAGCAGATAAGATTAAGGCACTGAATCTCGCTACTCTTCCTAATAGGAGATTTGATCCAAACAAAGTCGCCTAAAATGCACTTGAACAGGCAAAGCTAACTAAATTTGATCATAAAGATGATATGTTTGATGACCTGTTCTCCTTAGCCGAGTCGCTATTTCAGGTTAAATCACTAGCCAGAATGAAATATCAGGATGAAGGGTTAGTTGAATTTAACAGACTTAGAGAACAGAGGTTGCAAACTCTGCCTCTAGATCTGTTAGCAACAACCCCGATGACAGAATCAAGCAAGCCTGAGTAGCGACTCACTAAAGAACCTCCTGCTACATCAAAAATTGCTGGAGAAATCCAAACAAAAGAGCAGGAGGAAGTGCAGAAAAGAGAGCAGGAAGAAGTGCAGAAAAGAGAGCAAGAGGAGACACAGAGGAAAGAGCAGGAGCAGAGCAGCACAGAGGTGAATGTAGATGCCTAGATTGACCCGAAATTTCTCCAGGAATGGCAGCAATTCGACTCAATCATAAGCAATCTTGAGAGCTCAAAGGAAGCCAAAACATCAAAAGCGGCTAACACACAGGAGACAACATCTAAACAGGTTCCAAGTGGAACCAGCAGCCTACCCAGTTCTAAAGGAATAGAAATAATTCCTAAGGATCCTTCCGATCAGATTGTTTTGCAAGTGGAGGAGATACCTCCATTGGATGTCTTTTACAGCCCAAAGCACATGGCTATAATAAAACGACAGCAGAAAAGGAGAAGGAATTATGAACCTTCCCTATTCCTGGAACAAACAGTGACAGCCAATGTGGTCTGGAAAGAGGAATTTGATCCTTTTGATGACCTTACTAAATTGTCCCAATATGCTGGAGCCTATTCGGCAGCCACCATGGAAAAGGCATCAAAAGTGACTAATCTGTTAAGAGAAAAAGACCAATCAATCACCTCGCTACAATTACAGTTATCGGAGGCACAACAGAAGGCAGAGCAACTTGAGCAGCAATTGTACACACAACAACAAATAAACAATCAACTGAATAAGCAATTGCAGGAAGAAAAACAAAGAATTGATTCAAGCGCCATTCAATAGCAGAAGGAGCTATCGGAAGCGAGGGCAAAATTAAAAGCAATGCATGAACATATGGGGAAATCTAAAGATGAGCAAATTGCTCAATTATCAGCCCAAATAGAGAAGACCAAGAATCTTCCATAGCCATCTGAGTTCAAAGCCGAAGCATTACAGATTAACAAAGCATTGGTAACACAAATAAGGCTGTTATGTCAACAAATCGCCCAAGCAGAACCTTTATGTGACTTAACAGCATCAATAAGTGATAAATCGGTTGATGCTAGAGCAAACTTGGAGCAGGTCGATGAGATCTTGACCAATTTTCTTGAGTGGCAAGACACTGATGAGGGATAGGCAGCTAATTTGCCAAAAATCCTAGGATCACATAAAGATATCCTATTTATGGAATGGCAGTCCCAGTTAATGAAAGCAGAGAGAGAAATTTCCAGATGCAAGTTAACCACAAGTAATTTGGTTGAATTAATTAATGATACTCTCTACTTATCTAACATGATCTCTCAATGTACCCCAGGTAAATTGCTATCAGCTAAAACATTGGAGCAGTCATGTTATCAAGAGCTGGAGAAAAATGGGAGATTGATAGCAGGAATTAACAGTTTGACTTGGGACACCTATTGGTTGTTCCTAGTCAAACCATACAGCCAGAGAGCCGCCCTCAAGTGCCTGACAGATGCAATCGGGCGTATCATTCCCGATATACAAGATGCCACCTATGCTGCCCAACTCAATTCTCGTCTCAACCAACCACCAGAAGTGGAACCAATGCTTGCAATATGCCAACTCAGGTCTAAAGGCAAACAACCTAAGTGATGAATCATGCTGCCGACTGCCAGATTGTCGTGAGGAAGATATTCCGATTCAATTTGTACCAATTAAGTAGGATTTTAATTTCATACTTAATTAGTTTTAGTCAAGTATTTATAGACCCTTTCAATGCATTGGAAAGGGTCGTAAGCTTTTGTATATGAATTAAACCTGAAGTTGCACTACTGTACTTCAGGCATATTCTTTTATAAAGACTGGGCCAACTATTCCAATTTTGATAACGAAGCTTTTATGTGAATTTGCACTACTGCCTTTGTTTAAAAGTATCTCTGCGTCGGAAGAAGGAATTCAAATAGCGATTTATATTGGGAGTGATTTGCAGCTCATATGGCACTACTATCTATGTTTGAGTTCATTCTATTTATGTGAATTGTTGTTTGATCGCTCTTGCTATTATCAGATATATGCGTGTGTTTTTTAACAACATTCTTTACAATTTCCACTATTGGATGTTTACAGCATGCTTTTCTTTTATCATACATGTATCGGTAATATAAAAGGATAAGTGTAACAATGTTGTGTTAATCACTTTGTTCAACTACTTGAACAAAGTAATCATTAAGTAAATGAATGTCTATGTTTATTGTGTAGAGTCATCTATATGCCTATCAATGAACAGAGATCATCAAGAGTTGCACTTAAGAGAATAGAAGCCTCCCGGGATAGAATAGTCATTTATATTTTTGCTGTTAGATTAAGTCATCTATTCGTTATCATTTATTAGAAACCAATCACTCATCCATCCCCTCCTATTCATTACTGGGAAACTGGTCCCATTATATCCAGTCAGAGCCACCATCCCAAACGGAAAAGGAGCTGTATTAAGGTCCGGATCTGGTGGTCATCCCCCAATGTTGATACAACTATTTTCGGGGCATCAACAGGTTCCAATATGTTTCCAAGCACCAACTTGGACTTTTGTGAGGCTCCAACCTCCAGAGCACCAACTCTGTTTTGTCAAGGCACCAACCTTGGACTTAGGAGCACCAACTCCCAAGGCACCAATCCTTCTAGTTCTGAGGCACCAACCTCAAGGGCTCCAACCCTCTGCCAATTTACAACTTCATTATAGTCTTCATGCTATAACATCAATGACAACCAGTCTTCACATGAAGGAGTCTTTACAACTCTTCATACTATCCACACAGAGTCTGCAAAAAGTTATCTCATGATGATATCAAATAGCCATCATGATCTCCAATAATGTCTCCACACAACTTCAGTGTGTCTACAATTAACTGCACTAAGCTCTGCACAAGAATCAACTCTCAGTTTCAGGCCTCTGTTCTCACTGTCACTATAAATGCTTCAGGTGTGATTGCTTCTCACTATTCTAGCTATCTCTTACTTCCCAGAAAACAAATTCACATACGCTTCAATGCTGGTGCTGGTTACTGTTCCCTTCAAGCTATGTTAGATGAAACTTTATTTATCCCTTCATAGAATTTTTCTTCAGGTTGCGTTATGTACTTGATTAACCCAACACTGGTCTGAGCTTTTCAAAGGTGAATCCAATCAACAGAGTTGCTCGTCCTTCGAATTCCTCCTGTCCTGCTAGACCTTCAACTTCCTCCTATCCTGTTGGACCTTCAGCTTCCTCCTGTCCTACTGGACCTACCACTTCTTCCTTTCTTCCAGTTCGCCAACTTTAACCACTTTTTTTTCTCTGTTATATAAGCTTGATATGCTAACCTTTAGCTTCCTCCTTGGTCACTTGAGCTTCGACTTCCTCAACGCTCGCTCGACCTTTTGGCTTCCCTCCTCTGGTCACTTTAGCTTCCACTGAGCTCGCTCGTCCATCTACACTCGCTTGATTTTTCAACTTTCCGGTCCATGGCTTTCGTTGTCTATTCGAGTGTTCCAATACTCATAGGACATGTAAATTTAGAAGAGAGGCTGACTTACAAAGAAATGTTGCATATTTAAAAATATCAGAGAGGCCCTTTTTTCTTTAATATTTATACAATATACTTAATCATTATTTATGGAGGATTTCATTGGAGAGGCTGTACCAACAAAGAGGTCCCACATGCCACGTCACTATCCAATCGCAATCACAAATTTCTGGAGGTCTTTTATAAGTCGTGCCTATACCATCGCCGATGGATGAAATATTATATACAACTCTATCGCAATCAGAGGTTTGCACATAACATGGCCAGTTCCCCTTTTGCTGACAGAGCGAATGCGATTATGTTATTAACTAGTTGTTAATAACTCCGTCGGGTCCATCGCCTTATCGCAATTGGTAGTTTATATCTTTACACTCCTTCAAGAATTTTGATTGAATTGGATGCAATATTACATTAAATAGAAGTTAATACACCTGTCGGGTTCGTGTATCTATATATATATATATATAAATATCGTAGGTTTGCATCCCTTTGAGACTTGCAATATATTAATCGAAGCTTTAATATGACAAGGCCTTAAACACTTGCGATACATAACTCCCGACGTGGCAGACACAATATAACATTAGGGCATATTACAATGGTGCGGTTGGGTCCATTCTCCACTATATATTTCAACTGTACTAGATCCGACAATCAAAACTCGGTCCAACCAACACAATCCATCGGAAGCTTGTTGCGCCTTAGATCTCTTCTCTCCAGATCTAACGATCCCGACTTAACCTGATAAACCCAAAATTGTCCATTGATTCTTCGTCGTCAATCAACCCGTGCTAGATCCAATGACCTACATCGATTTCGGGTGAGCCACTTACACGAGAGTTACCCACCCAAAATGAGCGGTTTTTCTCTCTCCTCTAGTTGCTACGTGTCAATTGATTAATGGAATCGGGTGACTCCCTCCTATTACCACTTACTGCTTATTCTCAACCCAATAAACCATTTCCGCTTATGAACCCGCCTTTCTCTTTAACTAACGCCTGAGATATTTAGCACCCAATGACCGTAGATCTTCTACCATTGATGGCTGCAATGGCTCCTCCGATTTCCTCATCCGCTAATACTTAACTTAATCTTCGTCATTCATTTCTTTGACTTTACGCTGTGCAACTTAATCCTGGCCGCTTGTTACAAACAATCTTGTCCATTGATCTCCAAGATCCAATGGTTCTTGTGCGTTCAATCTTCATCTGTCTCCTCACTTTGACTTTGATTCATTTCTTCAGTGTTTTTCTAGTGGTTTCAGGTTTTCTTCAAGGTTTCGACCTTTCAATTTTCCACTGCTCAACTCTCTCTGAGCCTGCCTTCTGCAAATTCATACATCGTTGATTCTCTCTGAGCTTTACTCTGATTCTTCAACTGGATCTACTTTACTCTGATTCATCGACCGAATTCAAAGACCCATTATGATTCCTCTGTCTCTTCTTCTCCTCTCTGTGTTTTGCCGAATTCTGCCAGCTAATGACCTCTTTGTTTCCAATGACCTCTTCCTCTTATGCTTCGGCTTCATGATGGCTTCTAATAACCTATTTCCAATGAACTCTTCCGATATGCTTCTATTGATAGCTCATGTGACTTCCGATATTCTCTACTCTGATATTTTGTAATGATCCTCTGATGTGTTCCTCTTTTGATGGCTTCCCTGATGGCTTCTCCTCATGGCTTTGCTCCTTGGCTTCTTGCTCCTATTTCTTCACGGATCTGCTCTGCCTCTCCTTGGATTCATATCATCATTTAGTATCCTAGAATATTTCCATATTGACATCAATAACAACCTATATTAACAAGCTAACTCATGTTGGCATTGATGTCAACCACTGGTAGACTAGTTGATGTATGGATGTATTCATTGTAGCATGGTTGTAGCTAGTTGTGTTGGCATTGGGATGTTTGTGTTGGCATTGATGTCAACCTTATGAGTTCATGTTCTTATGTCAACCTCATGATGATGTAGATTGATGGAGTAGTTGATGTGTGCCAATATATGTTGGCATTGATGATCGATCCTATGATGATGGCACACTCGGATGTTGGCATTGGTTTGGTTGGTCATGCAGATCTACATATGATGGTGATGGTTGATGGCACACTAGTTGAGTTGTTAATTAGGTTTTCATGTCTATGCATATGAGGATGACTTGTTGTAGTGATGTGATGGCTTGATGATGGTGCTACAAAGTATTGCAGGTCTACCATAGGTGTTACATCTTATGGAGATGATTGATGGAGAGTGGGGGACTTGTTGGCACTCTTGCTAACCTATTTGTTGGCCTTTTAAGTCTACTTAGAAAATGACACTTGGGAGCCATGTTTAATCCACTTGAAGATGTGTCAGAAGTGATGTCAGAGTTCTAGGAGCTTGTACATGTGCATAGAGAAGAAAAGGACCAATTTAAGGAAGTTTGGAGCTCAAAAGAGTGGAAAACCTATTTTTTTTTGGGTATATGATAGTTTCCTTCATAGGAACAACGTACATACATTGGTTTGTTTCACAAGAGTAGCATATACATTCTAGGAATGATTTTTCTTGACATTCCTTACACTGTTTGGGTAAAAATTGACTTGATAATTCCCAGAAGCTTCGAAATTAATTGGAGAAAGTCGTAAAAGGTTTTAAATGGTCCTCCAATGATGTGAACACCTTAAGTGCACAAGTAGTGATGTTAGTGGATTGATTTGTTCCAATTTGTGCACCCTTGATCCTAGACCCAAGCTCAATTTCATCCAACGGGTTTTATATTCTTGTCTTCGGAGCTTAGTGGTTGTTGATGGTGTTAGATGTTGAGTGTATGAGTGGAGAGAATGCTGATAGAGTGATTATATTGCTTCATACTTTGAGTAGAGCATATATTTTTTAGTGAATGAATGTTAATGACTGAATAGTGAGAAGATCTTAAGCATGCTGCTGAATAGATCAGAATTGAAGTTGTTGGAGTAGATATTGTTTGGAGAATTTTTTTATGTTGTTGGAGCATATGTTGGTGATCCTCTTACACTTATTTTTGCAGGAGCTGCTGATGCATTTGGCACATAGACATAGTGTCTTATGATGTTATTTGTATTATGCAACATTCTATTGTTGTGAGGCTATGATTTTTTTCAAATTTTATGTGGTCACGGTTTTGATTTGGAGAGCATATGTTTTGTGGAGTTTTTATTTGATTTGATGATGAGATATTGCTTCTCAGAGCATGTATGCAAAGCCGAATTCTTGTTGAGTGCAGAGTCTTAGATCTAATTTGAAAATTGATGAAAGGAAGTTTGCATAGTGGTAGAGGAGCAATGACTTCATGAGAGAGGAGTAGTGATATCGAAGCTTCAACAAAAGGAAAAATTTCTCATCCAATGATAGTTGGATAGTCTAATTGGGGTTGGACAAGGATCAATCGATCATGGTGGATTTTAGTGGATGGTAGTACATAGATCTGTAGAGAACAATATCTTCCAAGCTAATCAGTAGTATTGATTCTCATTGTCGATTGGCATTGGCATTTGTATATGAGGTCGAGTTTCCATATTAATGGGAGTCAACAAGCTATGTAAAAGACCAATTGCTTGACATAATAGAAATTCATAGCAGAGAAACAACAACAAGGGTGGTTTTTCTCTCGGAAGGGTTTCCACTAGAAATATTGTGTCTTATATGTGATGATGTGATTGTGTGCATTGTTTATTATTTAAATTGTTGTTTATGTTTTTAAGTTATGCTTATGTGATGCACATGTTTAACGAGTTGTTACTAGCATACGTGTGATTCAGTAAGTGAATTAATAAAATGTAAAATTTGTATATAGATCACACTATTGATTCCCCCCCTCCCCCTCAGTAGTGCTCAAAGGTTTCCAACAATTGGTGTCAGAGAGGGGCTCTCGGTTGCATCTTGATCATTGGAGAGTTGATTTAGAGTTTGTTGGCAGAAAATTTGTTTGTTTGTTTTTTTTTTTGCAGAATGGTTGTCCTCACTACTACAAATTACAAGGTATAGAGTAAAAATGTAAAATCTCAATTATTATCTTGTGGATCTAAATTTTGGACAGTAGTATGTGAAGGTTGTGGCAAAGATCCAATTGTAGATAAAGTTTTGTAGCTAGATGCACAAGCAAGATGTATAATCTACATGAATCTTCATGAGAATGATATGAAGAGACTAGTTGGTTTGAAATGTGCCAAAGAAACGTGGGACAAGCTAGAATCCATATTTGGGGATGGTACCAACAACAATTCGGAAAATGAGAAGAAGAGAAAAAAGAAGAAGAAGAAGAAGAAGAATAACAAGAAGGGCGTTCAAAACAAGAATCTCAGCCACAAGAGTCTCATTCTTCTAGTGCACATGATTCAACAAATGATGAGAAGAAGTTAGAAAATATTGAACCCAATGGTATAAATATTAATGATTTTCTGTTGAGTTATACTTTTGATGATTCGGATTTTGATCATGTTGAATTGGATAGTGAAGATGAGAATGTTATTAAGAGTCCTAGAGCTGAGATTTCTAGACTAATAACTACATGCAAGGATCAGAAAAAACTATTGCAAATTTTTGATGATAAGGAGGCCATGCTCAAGGAAGAGATTTTCAGCTTAAAGATTAAGTTGATTGAATCAGGAAAAGAAAAAATAAATAAATAAATAAATAGAATAATAATAATAATGATAAAATTAAATAAATAAATAAAATAAAATAAAATAAAATAAATAAAATAAATAAAATAAAAATAATAAAATAAATAATAATAATAATAATAATAATAATAATAATAATAATAATAATAATAATAATAATAGTAAATGAGGAAGGTATGAGGGAGAAATATCAAGTGAAGGTAGAAGAGTTTGAGAGATTATAAGTTGGAGTGGTTTCCTTGAGAAATCAGTGAAAAATGGAGACGAGCACAGTAGTCTTGGATAATTTTCTTGATCCAAAGATGACCATTGGAGAAATCTAGTCTTGGATTTGAAAAGGGTGAGTCTAGTTTGCATGCAGTATAAACACGAAAGAAGAACCCAAGAACCATGTAGAACAATACCAACAACAAAAGTGAGATCCAACAACAAAAGGACCAACAACAAAAAAACAAGCAGAACCAACTACAAAACTAGTAGCAAATAAGAAAATCTTAAGGAGCACCTACACTCATAAGATCTTTTGCTCTTAGAGATGATCGTGACAGATTTGTAAAGTTTCAAAGGAATCAAAGTCCTTTTGTTCTTTTTGTGCATAATGTAGAATGTCGCAACTATCATAAGTTTGGGCATATTGCAGCAAATTGTTGGAGTGGAACGTATAGTCCAAATCAACATAGATTTCAGCAATATCAACAGCCAAGGAGAATAGGTAACATGTATACTTGTGATTTTTATGGTTATTGCTAGTCATGTCACCTGTTTGGCTGTAAGGCAATAGATTGCAGGTCTAACCATTGGAGGAGAGACACATTTCATTAAAGGTTTAGATCTAGCTTGAGCAAAAGACGAGTTGATCCTCTTGGCCATGTGGAGTGTTATATATGCGATATATTTGGCCATATGGCAAGAGAATGTTTGCCTCCACGTTACTCAAGCCAAAACCATCAAAAGCAGCAAAAACAAAGAGGATCTAACAAAAAACTAGTGAAGGGAGAAAAGAAGCAGCCAAAGACTATTTGGAGAAAGAAGGAGCAACAACTCTTCAACTAGTGAAGGGAATTTCCTCTTGCAGTCCATGATTATTCATACATATTTATATAGGATTTCAGAATTCATGAGAGGTGCATAACCTCAGGGGGAGCATATGATGAGTTGTTGCAGTAGCATATGATGAGTTAATTCGAGCCTTATGCACATTCAAGCCCACAAGATGAACCTATCTATTGGATGTAAATTGAGCTCAGGAGGAGCTATTCATGGTATGGATTTACAAGTGATATTTAATATTTTCTTCATTGCTTTTCAATCAGTAGTTTGTGGCAGATTTATATGTGTTTTCATGAGTGAAAAAAAGCACATTTTTCAACTATGTATATGATTTTGGTTTCATTGGCAAGTTGGTTGAAAAGATGGTACAATCATGCATAGAAGGAGATCATTAGTACAAGATGCCTAGAGATGACATGAGACATGGAATAACCATGTATGAGTTATCATATGATGATTATTATAGCCATGTATTTTTTATTGATTCGTCATTTTATGTTGGTTGAGAGTCATGTCCTTAGTGAGTTGAGTCATCATGGTGATAAGAAATTTTATGGAGTCATTTTGCATCCACTTATATGGGCTAATGATGATGTCACAATAATGATATGTCATGCATTTGAGGAATTGTTCCATAGGAGATGATTATAACAACTATGTATTTCATTGATACACCCATGTAAAATGCTCATGAAGCCATGTACTTTATTGTATGTATCTTTGAGTCATTTAGTCATGAGTCATGAAGTCATGTTATGGTTATATGAGAGCATGTATGAGGTCTTATGTTGCTGCTACAACCATGTATTATCATGTATATGTCACTTGAGTTATGGTCATGTGGAGTCTTAGTCCATATGGTGCTTCTATTTGTCAAGGGAAGCTTTGTTTGTAGTGGAAGTGGTCATTTCAACCCAACAACTGGTCTCTACAACTTGGAGATGGCATGTGTTCAGGGGGAGCACTATTTTCTCTTATTACTTCAGCCATACATTGTTGGCATTATGATCCGCTTGGAGGTGTTCATGTAGTGCCTCATGCTATGTTGTGATAGTTGGGGTCTTGGCCTCATGTGATGAGATATTTTTTTGTTGTTGCTACTATGTAGTTATGGGGGGGATTGTGTGTGGTTACATCATGTGGATATTGTTGCACATTATGATGATGTTGCATATGTTGATGATGGTTTCCTTATGTTGCCATATTGTTGCTTGCTGCTAGAGGATGTTGGTTGGTATTCTGCTTTGGATGATGATTGGTATATTTTTTGCTTGTTGCTTCTGATATGTGGAGAGATACAAGATATTTCTTGTTTCTTGTATGGAGGCATGGATGATCTTTGATATGCATTATTTTTAATCCATGTACAATATTTTTCTTCAGTTGTTGTTGCCTTATCATATGGAGTTGGCCCTTTTCCATTGATGTCAAAGGGGGAGATTAGAGGATGATGGTTTGGAGTTTGTGTATGGTTTCCATCAATGCCAAAGGGGGAGATTGTTGGCATGATGGTGTGCATGGATCCAGCTAGTTGATGTTGGCATGAGTTCATGATGACAACTAGCTCATGTTGGCATTAATATTAACCATTGGTAGATTGGCTGATGTATGGATGTATTCGTTGCAGCATGGTTGCAGCTAGTTGTGTTGGCATTGATGTCAACCTTACGAGGCCATGTTCTTACCTCATGATGATGTAGTTTGATGGAGAAGTTGGTGTGTGTCAGTATGTGTTGGCATTGATGATTGATCCTATGATGATGGCACACTCAGATGTTGGCATTGGCTTGGTTGGTCATGCAGATCTAGATGTGATGGTGATGGTTGATGGCATTAGTTGAGTTGTCAACTAGGTATTCATTACGTATTCATGTCTATGCTTATGAGGATGACTTGTTGTAGTGATGAGATGGCTTGATGATGGTGCTACAGAGTATTGTAGGTTTGTCAAAGGTGTTTCATCTTGTAGAGATGATTGATGGAGAGTGGAGGACTTGTTGGTGCTCTTACAAGCCTATTTGTTGGTCTTTTAGGTCCACTTGGAAGATGACACTTGGGAGCCATGTTTGGTCCACTTATAGATGTGTCAGAATCTATGTCAGAGTTTTCAAGGCTTGTACATGTGCTTAGAGAATAAGAGGATCAGTTTCAGGAAGTTTGGAGCTCAGAAGAGTGGAAAATGTGAAGTTTTCTAGGTATATGCTAGTTTCCTTCATAGGAAAAACGTACATATGCTAGTTTTCTTCATAGAAGTAGCATATACATTATGGGAATGAGTTTTCCCCTCATTCCTTGCTCCGTTCGGGTAAAAATTGACTTGGTAATTCCCAGAAGCTTCGAAATTAATTGGATAAGGTCGGAAAAGGTTTGAAAAGGTCATCCAATGATGTGAACACCTTAAGTGCACAAGTAGTGATGTTAGTGGATTGATTTGGTCCAATTTGTGCACCCTTGATCCTAGCCCCAAGCTCAATTTCTCCCTACAGGTTTTATATTCTTGTCTTTGGAGCTCAGTGGTTGTTGATGGTGTTAGATGTTGAGTGTATGAGTGGAGAGAAGGCTGATAGAGTGATTATGCTTTAGAATTTGAGTAGAGCATACATTATTTAGTGAATGAATGTTAATGATTGAATAGTGAGAAGATGTGAAGCATGTTGCAAAATATATTAGAATTGAAGGTGTTGGAGTAGAGATTTTTTGGAGAAGTTTTTGTATGTTGTTGTTATGCTCTTAACCTGCAAGACGATACCGGAATACAGAATATGCAAAGAAATATACCCAGAATATAGAATAGTGAGAAACAACAACAAGTATTTTATTATTCAGAAAGCAATGTTCACTTGCCTCTTCAAGGGGGCAACCTCCAATAAAGCAGAGCTCGATCACAAAATAAGACACGATGCTCCTCGCAGGGAGTCTCTATCCTTTATATATGACTCATACATGCAATACCATGGATCAATACCATGGTTCTTATTAATACCATCTATCTAATACCATGACCCATTTGCAACTAACTGTCATCCCGTCATTAATTGTGGGTTAACCACTTACAATTATTAATATGGGCTTTATTAACTCCTTACTTAACTATAACTATGACTCAATCCTACTACATGAATAAGGGGGTTAGGTTGGGACCCTAACATGCCCTCCCCCTTAACAATAGCCTTGTCCTCAAGGCTGAAGCTGCGGAAATGGCTGAAGAATAGTGGCTGGTTCCGAGGTTTCATCTTCCGGAGAGGTGTCTTTCCACTTGACGAGGACTTCCTTGATCATGCGGCCACGCAGGTGCCATTCTCGTGTGTCTAGGACCTGTTTAGGTTGGAGCCAGATTGACCCTTCTTCATCCAATTCAGGTAGCCTGGTTTGAATTCTCCAATTGTTCCCAATCACTTTCTTGAGGCATGAGACATGGAAAATTGGATGGATTTTTGCAATGGGTGGAAAAGCTAGCTTTTAGGCCACTTCTCCAATGCACTGAAGTACTTGATATGGCCCGTGGAATTTTGGAGATAGTTTATGACAACCCTTGTCTTTGAGTGAAGTTTGCTTATATGGTTGCAACCTCAAAAATACCTAATCCCCTTCTTGAAATTGGCGCTCTGAGCGATGCTGATCTACGTGTTGCTTCATGCGGTTTTGAGCTTGATGAAGATTCTCTCTAAGATGGGCGAGCATGGTTGTGCAGTTTTGTAGGAGTTGATCCATTGCTTGTACCTTGGAGCACCCATTGATATAAGAAGTAGGGGAAGGAGGGAGCTGACCATAAACTGCTTCATAGGGAGTCACTTTGGTGGTGGCATGATGGTTGGTGTTATACCACCATTCAGCTAGAGGCAACCACTGTACCCATAGATGTTTCTTTTCTAAAGTGAAACACCTAAGGTAGGTTTCCAGACATTTTTTGACGGCCTCAGTTTAACCATCCATTTGTGGATGATAGGAAGTACTGAGTTTTAGTTGGGTGCCTTGTAGCCTGAAGAGTTCCTGCCAAACTTTATTGGTGAAGATCGGGTCACGATCAGACATAATAGAAGTGGGCATGCCATGCAATTTGAAGATCTGAGCCATGAAAGATTGAGCAACCAAAGTCGGTGTAAACAGGTGGGGTAGGGCGCAGAAATGAGCATACTTAGAAAGTCGATCCACAACCACCATGATGATTGCCTTGTTTCCCGACTTTGGAAGACCTGTAATGAAATCCATAGAAACCTCCATCCATATAGATGCCGGGATGGGCAACGGTTGTAATGTGCCTGGTGCTTTGACTGTCTCCCCTTTGTGGCATTGACAGACATCACATTCTGCTACAAAAGTAAGGATGTCCTTTTTCATGCCTGTCCAAAAAAATGATCTTCTAGTGCGAGCGTATGTCTTCTGAAAGCCTGAATGTCCTGCAGTGGGGGATGAGTGCAATTATGCCAAAATGCGGCTTTTGAGGGTGGATGTTGGTGATATTACGACTATGTCCTTGTAGCGAAGAATCTCATCCTGCCACGAGTAGCCCTTGGTGGACTTTGGATCTGCCTGCAATTAAGTAATGAGTTGGGAGAGCCCGGGATGTGAAAAGCATTCCTTACGAGCCTCTTCAATCCATTCTGGAATGGGAAGGGAAATTGCGAGCAGGGTACTTTCCTCCTCAAATTGGCGAGATAATGCATCTGGTACACTATTTTCACGCCCTTTCTTGTAAATGATCTCATAATCATATCCCAACATTTTGGCAAGCCATTTATTTTGTTGTGGGGAGGATAGGCGTTGCTCCAAAAAATATTTAAGACTGTGATGGTATGTGCAGATTTGGAAACGTCGCCCCAGTAAGTAAGGTCGCCAGGTATTTATTGCATTTAAGATGGCCATCATTTCCTTCTCATAGGTAGATTGTCCTAGATTCCTCCCACTTAGTTGTTGGCTTGTGAAGGCCAAGGGTCGACCTTCCTGCATTAATACTGCTTCAATACCTGTACCCGAAGCATCACATTCAATGACAAAAGATTTGGTGAAATCAGGTAGTGCTAAGACTGGAGTGGAACACATGGCATTTTTGAGAGCTGTAAATGCATGTTGTGCATCATCATTCCAGAAGAATGAATTTTTCTTGAGGAGTTGAGTGAGGGGCTTTGCAATGCGGCCATAATCGTGGAAAAATTTGTGATAGTAGCCTGTGAGACCCAAAAATCCTCTCAAGCTCTTCAAGGTCTTAGGCTGAGGCCAATCCTACATTGCCTGGATCTTTTTGGGGTCCACCTTGACACCTTCTCGCCCCACAATGTGGCCCAAATACTCAACTTCTTCCATGCCAAAAGAACATTTGGACATCTTAACAAATAATTTATGCTTGCGGAGTAGTTGCAAGAGCAAATCTACATGCTGAAGATGTGCAGCCCAAGTGCAACTATAGATGAGGATGTCATCGAAGAAGACAAGGACAAATTTCCTGAGATATGGTTTGAGAAGGTGGTTCATAAGGCTCTGAAAAGTAGATGGGGCATTACAAAGACCGAATGGCATGACCAGGAACTCATAATGGCCTTCATGAGTTCTGAAAGTAGTCTTTGGAATGTCAACTTCCTTCATGCGAATTTGGTGGTAGCCTGAGCAAAGATCCAACTTAGTGAAGAATTGAGCCCCATTGAGTTCATCCAACAAATCATCAACAACCGGGATGGAAAATTTATCTTTGACTGTCAACTTATTGAGGGCCCTGAAGTCTGGACACATCCGCCATTCCCCATCTTTCTTGAGCACCATGACCACCGGTGACGAATAAGGACTAATGCTAGGACGAATGACACCTGCTTCCAAAATTTCCTTGATTATTTTTCTATTTCATTCTTTTGGGTGAATGGATATCTGTATGGGTGCACATTTGGTGGTTAGGCCCCTGGAACCAAGGTGATGCTATGATCATGTTCCCCTCGCGAGGGTGGAAGCTCATGAGGCTTGTCAAAGACTGGAAAATGGTTATTTAAAATCTGTTGCATCTCAGGATGAATCGGCAGAGAATTGGGTTCGACGGCCTGGACAACATTAAATTGAGCGATAACTCCATGATGGCCCTTTTTTAGCAATTTTTCCATCCTATGTGAGCTGATGATAGAGGGAGCTCCCGCCTGGAGTCCACGAAGGGTATATGTGGAGTTGTTCTGCTTAAAGCTCATATATAACTCCTGAAAATCCATTGTGATTGGCCCAAGAGTGCGAAGCCATTCAACACCAAGGAAAAAGTCACACCCACCCATGTGTATGGCAAACATGTGGGTCTTCAACTGATAATCCCCCATTTGAAGTTTGACATTTTCACAGCGGCCTTCACATTTCATTGTTCCCCCATCCGCAATTTGGACTTGGAAGTTAGAAACTGCTTGTACAAAACAATGCACTGCTTTCGCGACTTTTTGATGGATGAAATTATGTGTACTTCCACTATCAATCAAGACTACTACTGAGTGATGTTTAATAAAACCTCTGATTTTGAGAGTTTGAGGTGAAGAAATCCCTACCAAAGCATGCAGTGAAATAACTGGTTCGTCAGGTACATTGTCCTTCTAGTTGTCTTCTTCTACCTCCTCTGGTTCCTCAAGTGGTGGGGCTTCCTCTAATGAGCTATAATCAGTGGCATCAATTTGAAAAAATTTAGGCTCCTTGCATTTATGACCTGGGGAGTATTTTTCATCACAGTAGTAACATAATCCCTATTTTCTTCTTTCGACCATTTCTGCATGTGACACCTTTTGAACCTTAAGTGTTTGAGTCGTGTTGTGAGCCTGTGGGGGGCGACCCTTGGACGTGAAATTTGGGCAAATGGACTGGGCTGCTAACGCATGTTCCACGTTACGAGCTACCTTGCAAGCCTCCGACCATGTGGGAGGGTGGTGTAGTCGGACGTTGACTTGTATGGCCTCTTTAAGACTGCTGATAAAACATTCAGTGTAGAATGCATCTGAGAGATCCCTAGTGCGGAAATCTAAGGCCTCAAAGGCTGTAATATATTCATCCATTGTGCCAGTCTGTCGGAGCTTAGTGAGACGACCCAAAAAAGAAGATTTCTGGTCAAAGCGCTCTGTCAGAGATTTTTTGAAGGTGGCCCAAGTCAGAAAACTTCCATTGTAACGTTGATGCCATTCCCACCATTTCCATCTTGCATTGTCCAAGTACATGCTTCCCACCATAAGCTGAGTCTCAATATCTAGGATGTTATTCAGATTGAAATACTGCTCCATTTGTGCTATCCATGCGGCCGGGTGAGTACCATCAAATTTATGCATATCCAGCTTGGGAGGTCGTGGGTGGGATTGTTGGTGGGTGCCCCAGAGGTGAAGAGAGTGGCTAGACTCACCCTCACTATGTCCATTGCCAATATACGCCTCCTCGTGGGCTTCCTCCTTACCTTTAAAGAGTGTGTCAAGTTGAGATTGGATGGATTGCAAGGATTGTTCAAGTTTGTCGATCTTCTCATTGGCCATAGTTTGAGCTCTAGTTTCTACCATGCACCGATCCTATGTACTTGAAATTTGGGACCGCCCAAATTTTTTTTCACTGACAATTGAATGGTACCACCTTGCTCAGCTCGTCGTCCTGATTCTTATGGGCTAGATCACCAATAAGCGCCCCGGGGGGTCTCAGATTTTTTTTTGTTTTTTTTTTTTCCTCAAAACTCCTAACGGAGTTTTACTCCTTTCTTAGGAATACTATAGTAGCTGAATCCCCAAAATGTCAATGCTGCCAAAAGTCCTGCGAAAATCACGCCCCGGTATAGGAACCCCACACAACTACTCAGATCTGGTGGATCTGAGAGATCTGAATGGCTGATCAGATAGCTCTGAGCGGCGGCACCGACTGCTGCTGCGGATCTGATGGATCAGAAAGGCTGGTCTGCTAACTCGGAACTGCGGGACTGATGTCTGCTGCTGCTGCAACCCCACTTGCGAGATCTGATATAGCAGAGATTAAGTGTGATCCCAAGATAGAAAAGGGAACTATGGTCTCGAGGAATGTCAGGTGCTACAGATCACAATATACATAAGGGTCTGACTATAGTACTCGACCCAATGTTTCAGGGCTCTAACTAAGGAGGATCAACCATACCCTTAGCCGTACAACCCGACTACCCTATCGTACGGGCGAGTAATCTCTCCGAGTGCTGTTCTCGGTGTACTGTAGCAGAAAGATAGCCGACAGTTTATCTATGGCGAGGTTTCAAAGGAGCTAGGGGGCTTCTGATATACCAAGAGGGTACTTGGAAGATAGTCTGTGCGCGATTCTGTCTAATGCACTAATACTCAAAGGGGTACCCACAGGGGTTACAAGGGAGTCCAACAAGCGTGACCACCTCTTGTATTTCCTGCGTACATGCCTCCCCAAATCCGCAGGTTTATGCGCTCAATGACAGATCCCGTGGTTTAAAGACACTGGAACATGTCTCTAGCAAAAAAAAAATAAAAAAATTGCTAAGAAATGGAGATCCCACCGGCCCTGGAAAGAGCTCTGATACCACTTGTTATGCTCTTAACCTGCAAGATGATACCGGAATACAGAATATACGAAGAAATATACCAAGAACATAGAATAGTGAGAAACAACAACAAGTATTTTATTATTTAGAAAGCAATGTTCACTTGCCTCTTCGAGGGGGCAACCTCCAATAGAGCAGAGCTCGATTACAAAATAAGACACGATGCTCCTCGCAGGGAGTCTCTATCCTTTATATATGACTCATACATGCAATACCATGGATCAATACCATGGTTCTTATTAATACCATCTATCTAATACCATGGCCCATTTGCAACTAACTGTGGTCCTGTCATTAATTGCGGGTTAACCACTTACAATTATTAATATGGGATTTATTGACCCCTTACTTAACTATAACTATGACTTGATCCTACTACATGAATAAGGGGGTTAGGGTGGGACCCTAACAGTTGTTGGAGTATATGTTGGTGATCCTCTCACACGTTTTTTTGCAGGAGTTGTTGACGCATTTGGCACATAGCCATAGTGTCTTATGATTTTATTTGTATTATGCAACATTCTATTTTTGTAAGGGTCTGATTGTTTTCAGATTTGATGTGGTCATAGTTTTTATTTGGAGAGAATATATTTTGTGGAGTTTTTACTTGATTTAATGATAAGATATTGTTGTTGAGAGCATGTATGCAGAGTTGAACTCTAGTTGAATAGATAATCTTGGATCTAGTTTGAAAATTGATGAAGGGAGGTCCACATAATGGTAGAGGAGCATTGACTTCATGAGAGAGGAGCAGTGATATCGAAGCTTCAATGAAAGAAATAGTTTCTCATCCAATGATAGTTGGATAGTCCAATCGGAGTTGGGTGAGGATTGATTGATCATGGTGTCTTTCAACAGATGGTAGTCCGTGGATCTGTAGAGAATAGAGTCTTCTAAGTTGATTAGTAGTATTGAACCTCTTAGTCAATCGATGTTGGCATTTTTATATGAGGTTGAGTCTCCATGTTGACGGGAGTCAACAGGCTATGTAAAAGACTAATTGCTTGAAATAATAGAAATTCAGAGCAGAGCAACAACAACAAGGGTGTTTTTTTCTCTGGGAAGGGTTTCCAGTAGAAATCTTGTGCTTTATGTGTGATGATGTGATTGTGTGGATTTTTTATTGTTTATATCGTTGCTTATGATTTTAAGTTATGCTTATGTGATGCACATGTTTAATGAGTTGTTGCTAACATATGTGTGATTCAGTAAGTGAAGTAATAAAAGGTAAAAATCATATATAGATCACACTACTTATTCACCCCCCCCCCCTGTAGTGCTCAAAGATTTCCAACATTGTAATGGCTAGAAGCCATTATAACAATATACACTGAAGATGAACTCGACATGTCACTTATACAAATTATACCTAGGTTGGAAGAATTACTTAAAATGGATATTAAAATATTTCTTGTTTTATTATTATTGTATTAAAATACCATGTATTCTCTCCATGTTAAGTATAGAAGAAATTACACATATCCTCATAAGAAGATGTACAAAAAATATAAAGTGGAATATGAAGTTTTTTAATATATATATATATATATATATATATATATAAACCAACCACATGCCTCCCACACATATAATGTAATTGTAATAATATTTTACTTAGAAGGATGTTGGCATCGATGTCATGTCACATACCAACTAGGGTGACAAACTATGCATATATTCCTTATATCAATTTATACGCTTTTTCTTTGGAAATTTTTTTTTTATATTAATAAAGTTACTTAAGAAAGAAAATGAAATATTTATTTAAGACCAATATTGATTTCTTTTTTTAATTAATATTTTGAAATTTGATATGTCAAATCTATGTCGAACATGGAAGTAATTAAACATCTTCCCCTATTAGGACATAGAAAGTGCATCTTGAGGCAAATAAGTCCCTCACTTTTAATGAGTTTAAGTCTGACCTCTAAGAAGAAGATAAGCTTAAATCAATTAAAAACATATGTTTTATCTTAAAATAATCCATATTCAAAATTGAGTGAATTTTAAGTGATTTTCATTAATATTTAAAGTAATACTAAAAAAGCTTCTCAATTTCCTATTGATTAGTTGATTTTCCTCTTTGCATCTTGAATGATGTTTACCAGTGTTTAAATTAATGTTAAACAGAGTATTGATCTACATATTGATTAGTTTGTGTTTGTATAACAAGTCCCTTATCCAAGCTTCATGTTGATTAGTTTGTGCTAGTATATGAAGTCTATTACGCTTAAATGGTGGAATTCAAGCCTCGAAGTAGAGGATAGGATATATCACTTAAGAACATGTGCTTTCTCTTAAAAGATTAGAAATTCAAATTCAAAGGAGGATAGAGTACGTACACCACTATAAAGTTAAACAATGAAATCATTGTGTGGAGAGGATCCCCTATTTCGCAAACATGGGGTCTTATACATCTGAATTTTTTCTCTAATTAAGCCATGACCTTAAAATTAGATTGTCATTATTTTTATTTTATATTTTTAATTATAAAAATATTCTTGATTTCTTAGATTTCTCTCATAATTTTTCCAAAAAATGTCAAAACCCCAAATATTCACATCATATAAGCTCACCAATAGTTGGTGTATCAAAGAGAACTTTACATCTTTACTAGAAACAATAGTATACTTTTTTACAGTGGCTCTCAAGATTAAACAGGCTTTCAAACCTCCATTAATTCTTATTTCCACACTATAGGATTAATTGAGGTTGCGATAAACGTCAATTCCAAGATATTTGTCTAAAAAAAATCTCCAAGATATTATTGTTATACACTAAAATTAAGATAAGTGATTTGTTTAAATTTGATTATCATTACTTTTGTCTTATTAGTATTTATTAACATTTCAAATATGACACAAAAATGTTTGAAAATTTTAATAAATTACTTCTCAAAATTAAGAAATTTCCTTTTCAAAAATAATATTAACATTGCACTCACAATTAACAATTAACAATTAAACTAAACTCAACAATATTATCACAAATACAATAGAAATGGAATGAAAAATATGGTCTCTCTTACTCTCACCTATGGATGGACCATTTAAACTCCTTATGAATATGTTCCTGATAAGGAAATTGCTTAATCTATATATAATGTGAAAATGGCTATAAAGATCTCTTGAACTATGCCAAATGGAGTGAATCTAATATTATAGAAAAAAGATTAGTATCAAACAACTTTTAATGGACAAACATATAACCACCAAAAATTACTCTTTATATTACCCTACATTTGCAAAATCGTACCTTTCACAAAGAGATCAAGCATTTTCAAGTGCATATAATCATAAACACAAAAAAAATAAAAAATCTCTCTCTATATTGCATCACAATGGCAAGATCACACCTTCCACAAACAAGCTTTCCTTATGTCTCGCAATCCCAAAGTATTGCAATATACTTAGATATCTAATAAATCTAAAAAGTTGCTTCATTATCTTGCATATTATTGACCAAATAGACGCACATGTAATTGAATATGTTAGTGAAAAGGATTATGGTGAAATGTGTGGATGGAAACGCAGATGTGTTTGAGAGAATCGAATTTGTTTAAGTTGTTTCCCTGACTAGTTAAATATTGTATTTTTGTAAGCTAGGCAATACCCGAGGCAAAATAGCCTTATGCCTTAGGTGATCAGGTGATCAGATACGGTCAATTTCTAATGATTCAAGAATATAATTTTAGTTTTTCCCTTTTTTCAGCCTGGTACAATATGTATAAGAAAAAACCTTTTGACTTGTTGGCTTTTATATCAAATAACATAAATTATTGTTCAAATATGTTTAATAGAAATTATTGCTTAAATAAATTGGCATATTTATTTATAACAATTTATTAAAGTTATTAAATAATTTCTTTTATAGAAACTACAGAATTACACTAATACTTATTGGATTTATGAAAAAAATCATCTATTACTTATAATAATTAATTTCTCTGGACTTGAGTATGTTTAATGATTAAGAACAAGTGTTTATTTATGAGAGGTTAAAAGTTTAAATCTAGATTAGGGTAGAATATGTATACCTCCATAAATTTTAACAATCAAATTGATGTGTGGGGATAAGTTCCTTGTTTGACAAACAAGGGGGTCTTATACCTCAATTTTGTGTGTGGCTTGGTCGTAACCCTAAAATTAGATTGTTATTATTAATAATATCAAAATAATTTGATTAAAAACTTAGAGTAGTTTTGTTAAAAAAAAAAATCCTTATTTTCATTAAGATACAAAGTTGATCATTAAATCATCATAATTCGAATCACATAATAAAATATATAAAAAAGAAGGTAATAATGATAGAATTGTGTCATTCATTTCATTTGAGAGATAAAATTAATATTCCAACCTCTTTAAGGGCACAACCTCCTAATACATTTACAAAAGAATGAAATACAAAATAATAGGTATATGGCAATCACATGAGGAGGTTTACATCTTTATTTGTAGTTATCCTAACCTTACAGCCACTTACTAAAGTCATATGTACATATATTGTTTTCATAAATCCATGTTTCGTATTCATTAGAAGGAGAATGGGAATCCACATATGTAACTCTAATGGTATTTGTACTAACTATAGTCTTCATAGGCCCATAGGTATCTATTAGCAATGATGGTGATTGTGTTTATCGTCTCTGAGACCAAAAATATCTACTAAACAATGAAGAGAATTAAACTAATTATTTTACATAATTTCATTTTTTATAATTTGATATAATGGAAATAAAATATTAAAGGAATTATAAATTTTGAAAACTAAGAGGGATTGAATGGAATCCTAGGAACATATGTAAGAACATATAACCAAGATCTATCCTATCTAAACTCCTATGGAAAGCATTAAAAAATCAAAATTATTTCTAACCAAATATAAGGGACGTGACAAGAAAGCATTAAAAAATATAAATTATTTCTAAACAAGTAAAAGAGACATGACAATAAATTTATGTGGTAAAACCCAAGGCCGTGGAAACATCCATAAAAATGGGCTTCTATTATTCAAACTTTTCCAAGTACATCCACTGTAGAAAACTCACAAAGGAGTTCATATGGGATCCATACAACTCTCGAGAATATCATAAGAATCGTTTACAATTAACTATTCTTCACCTATATTATATATATTAAAGAGATATGAAATCAAATCTCATGAAAAATGTCTGATAAAATCACTTTATAAATTAGTAAGTTAATGAAGAAAAATACACCCAATAATATAATAATACCTCATTTTATATACAAAATGCCTTACCTTAATGATACACAAGACAACAATAAATGTGGCTATTGGACAAACATCAAACAAATTCTTATATTCTCCATTAGCATTAACTATATGTCTAAAATATGTTTGGAGGATGATGTCATTACGATTAGTGTTTCACCTTGAAGAAAACCCACATCCACAATAAGTTGTGAAGATGAAGAAACTCTGTTGTCATTGGCTTAGTGAAGATATCATCATCTTATTGTTTAGAGGAGAAATACTCCAAAATAATAAAATTGTTTACATGGAAAGTATCAATTGAAAATAGTATGAAGGTAGATATGTTTGGTATTGGAGTGATACACTTGATTATATGCATGTTGAATAAAATTATGTTTTCATATCTCAATGCAGTAGGTGCACTCTAAACAAGTCCAACCTTAACAAAGCCATGTTAGATCCACACTACTTCTTTAGTTGATTCCTTATTTGTCATATACTCTACTTTGCAAGAAGAAAAAATAAAAGTGTTCTCAGTTTCTTGTTAAATCGAGAAATTGGACGAGAAACAAGCCAAAATACATATCTTCTAATAGAGTTCCTATCAATGACATCTCTTACCCAATAAGAATTAGTATAGCTAAGAAGTGAAACAAAATCCTTATGAGTACACACCACAATTGAGAGTTCCTTGGAGATAACTGAGAATCCTTTTAGCTACTTTCCATTGACTTTCATGAGGATTTTGCATGAACCTTAAAATTATGTAACAAGAAAAGTTATATTAGGTTTACTACGAGTCAATTATGTCAAACTCCCAACAAGTGGATGATATAATGTTGCATCAATAAGAGGTGATTCACAATCAACTATTAATTTGACTCCTAAAATGGTGTTGGTGAAGCCTTATAATAATTCATGTGAAACCATGAAAGCAAATGTAAAGCATACTTAGACTAAGAAAAGAAGATTTGGTTAGGCATATACCAAACCCGAAGACATAAAGAGTAATGTAAAAGGCCTAAGTTTTCCATCTCAAATATTTTCTTTAGCTCATTCTTAATTATCTAAGTTAATAAAATATTGATGCTTATAAGAATTAAATAATACACATAAAGAAGAACTATGACAACATCATCTTGAAAGAAATTATCATACAAATTGGGTAAAATTGACATCACTAGGAACCACTCTTCAAGAAATGAGTATCAAATTTCTCATAATCCCTAAATGTATGTTTAAGACTATGCAAGGACTTGTGCAGCTTGCATACCAAACTTGAAGTGCCAAAAATGATGAAACTAGATGGTTGTTACATATAAATTTCTTCACATTGATCACCATTTAAGAAAATAAATCTTGATATTCATTTAGGGAATTTCCTAATGAAAATATACAACAAGCAAGTTTTTATGGTGTTCATTTTATCAACTAGAGCAAACTTTTTGGTGGAATCAATACCTTCTTTTGTAGAAATTCATTGGCTACTAATTGATCCATATTGTTTTCAATCTATCCATGTATAGTAAATTTTGTCTTATAGATCCATTTACATCCAACAAGATTCTCCTTAAGAGGAATAAGAACTAAACCCAAAGTATGATTCTTAATCAAATAATCATATTCAACAACCATTTCGCTCTCCCATTTTGGCTTACCTTTAGTCTCAACATAAGTGTAAGGAACATTTGTGTCTAACACTTTTTCCATAAGAGAAAATTCCAATCTATTCGTGTGAGTGTTTAGTGGAATAAAAACAACAAAACCTGTAGGTTGAAGTTTTTTCCATGCCCAAATAGGAAGAGAGTACTAATATGTGATGAGGCTCATCAATAGGTACATTATAAGGTTCATGATGCGATCCTCCAACTTTAGAACTATCTCTTTCTCATATTTATTTAAATTTTTTCTTATATTATTCTTAGTGAGAAGGAAAAAATATTTTTGTCAAGTCATGTGGCCTAATATGGTTTAATTGCAGGAAATGGAGCAATTTTTGAGATGATTTCTATGCAAGGGCTCAGAGTAGACAACAAGGAGAGAATCTAGGGGTTGTCCACCTTTTTAACTCCCTCAATCAACACAAGATCACAACACACACACTCTCTCTCTCTCTCTCTCATCAGCTCAAGGTCATTGGCAGCCAAGAAAGTGAAAGTAATGGGGAACAAGATCCACCATTCTTAAGTTGTGGGAGACAAATATTCCTATTTTGTAGGGAGTTGCTAGTATCTACCCTCTTATATAAATAAGCATGTATAAGAGCTCCTTAGGATTCGAGTTTTTTTTTCAACTAGGTAGTTATTGAGCTCAAGAACTTGGCACTGTTATTTTGATTATTATTTGATGTATTAGACATTGATTCAATGATAATGAAAAGTTGCTTGTTGATTCATCACTAAGTTAGTTCCAGAGGGATAAGGCTCTTGGGTTTGGGCCTAACCTAGTGGCTTAAGTCCCTCTTGTGTATTTGTACCTCTTTTAATTTTAGAGTATTTCTTAGTTTCTTGTATTTTAGTAGAGAATAATCCATCAAAACATGTGATTGCAACCTCTACCTCATATTTTTCATGGGAGCATGAATAGAAGGATTTACAAACACAGCCAAAAGATATTATGTTTATGATTTCTTGGAAGAATATTTGTGTTAGTCATCTTATTTTTCATGTGCTTTCTATAGCTTAGGATTTGGTTTATTTATTAGATCAGAGTTTTAGCATAGATTAGATAACATTTAAATTCAACTCATATTTTCCACTACTAGTTGTTTCATCTTGTCAATAACAAATGGATGTATGCATGTAATGATTGTAGGGTTGTTTGAATCTATGGAAAAGGGCACCTTCACCACCTCCATCTTGGACTCCCTCACCTTCTCTTGTGAACCTCAACTTTTGTCCCAAAAATTGGGTTTCATAAGATCATTTTTGTAGGGTCACTGAGAGCATCCCTCCTAGTACAAAAAAAGCCTTCAAAAGGATTTGACCTTCGCTATGGGCTTTGGCCACCTTTCACTCATTTACCTCAACCTCCATCCACCTTTCCATACCCTTAAACCATAATTTTCACCTCTTAGACCTTCTCGGTAGCCCTCCTGTAGCAATACAGGGCTCTTGTAGCAGCCACCTATAGCATACCTGTAGGACCTCTTTCTGCTGCCAGTTTTGATCCTTACTACAACTTGGACTCATTTTTGAAGGATGTTGACCCCCAACTGTGATTTCATGAACAAGGTAACCTCCTAGGCCACTCCAAACCCTCCTTTTCCCTCACTGCAAAAACATAACAATGTTAGTTTTCTTATCACAGATTTGGCACAAATAGAATATTGATTTACATGCAAGTGTGAGCTAGTTAGATGGTACATAGAATCTTGAATTATAGTTTGGTAGGTTGTGCAAGAGATATTAGCTTCCTTTCTGCAAGTAGATCTGAATTCTTGATTAATGTTGCGAGATAATGTGGTTTCCTTTTTGAAAGTAGTTTAGCTCTTGTCTTTTCAAGAATGGTTTCAATAACATTTACAAGTTGAAGTCAATATCATCTTCTTTTCATAGTTAGGGGTAGCTTCTGAATTGCACCTTCATTAGCCAACTTTCATTCTAATTCAGTAGGAGGAATTGTCTTGGAGAACTATTGATCAGATGTCCTAGTTGGGGGTGGCACAAGTAGAATCACATCTACTGTGCATATAGCACTATCACCTCAAAGTTTGTACAAACCCTAGGTTGATAAATAGATTTGAGGATCCCTTGGGAATTACAACACTCTTGGTGCAATACCAGGGCTCACCAATATGATGAACAACACTAGCATCTTTGGAAGGTTCAAGTGGATCACTAGAATCAATTGTAGAAATAGGATCTAGTACTAAAACATCACTTGAAAAATTACTTATAAACATACATTTACTAGGGAAAATGTCCCAAAAACAATCAAGGGGTTCTCTTCAATATGAGGTCCCAATTATAACTCACACCATTTGGGATAAGAGACCCATCAAGATTCTAACCCAATAATTGTTCTTGGTTTTTCAAGAATTATGTGAGATATGAGCAATTTTCAAAATAGAGTGAGATTTTAATTCTAATCTAGAACTAACTAATGCACTAATATGAAAATGGTCTATAGTATTCTAGAAATAGTGAAAAGATAAGGAAGAAATACGAAACAATGAGCTAGTAAACACAGAACTGCATAGGAAAGAAAGCAATTACCAATACTCCAAGACACCAACATGTGTTCAACTTATTTTAAAAAATGAAGAATCATCAACATTTATATCTAACAAGTACTCATACATGAAACAATATAAATTGAAATAAGTATGTGAGATAAACCATTTAAATAGTTTGTAATCTTGCATTATACATCCCACGAAACACACACATGAAAAACGTGATTAATGTATAGTCATAAACATGGATAGGAAGTATTAAATCACAGAGTTCCAACAATGAAATTTCCAAGATTCTCTATATTATTGGCCAAAATAAAAAGTTACCAACTTCTAGTTTATGGTCTTTAGTGATTTCAAAAGAGGATCAAAATTCCTAAAATGGGAACCCCAAAAGAGTGTTCACAAGTTCTTCTTACATAGAGCTTTACATTATTTATAAACTTGAATTAATAATTGCCTCTTTTATGACTACTCAACTTCTCAAGGGAAATTAAAACTCTTCAAATTCTCATAATTTACGAATATAATAAAACATGATATTCAAAATTCTCTAATTGGCTTGCTAATTATCCCCTTTGGTTGGGATCTTAATGGGAGTTTCTCAATGTGCTGAATATGTGTCACATGGTCTTGATGGTATGATGTAATCATCATGACTTTTCTAAATAGTAGGCTCTTGATGATGATATGGAATTTTGATGTGGCTTGGGAGGTGACTAATATCTTCTTCCATCGTACAACTAGGTATGAATTTCAGCTCTATTTGTTGCTCGGATATGTATGCAAGATGATGCTACATTTGTATGCAATGAATTTGGTAGTGGGGGAATTAAAATACCACTATTCCATATGCAAAAAAACCTCTATTCTTTGACTCTTTTTATTGGTCTAGCATTTCTTTTTGCTTTTTAGCTTATTCAGATTGTTCATTACAAATCATGCAAGAGGCTCAACCATCTAAATATTTCTTAGTAGATTTGATTTATTATCAATCTTATTTATTTAAAAGCTTGCTTCATTTGGGGTAGATCATATTTTTGAAAAAATTGAGATGTTATTGATTATGTGTGTTTAATAGCCCTTGGTTAACTCAGTTATCGGGATTCACTTTCCCTGGGGAGTTAGCTATTGACGTTGAGCATGTTTGCCTCTTGGATATATGTGTGATTTTTTTGTCTATCAAGTAGCTAGCTCTCTTGGACCATGTGATACTCTATTTTGTCATAAGAGAGAACTGATAAATACTTCTTTAGTGAAAATAGGAATGAGTCCAAGGTCATCAATTGGGTTTATCATGGGTGGTTGGGAGGAATGATTGGGATCCTCCCCACCCAGGTTCAATTCCTACAACTAACATGATGAACTTTGATGTAATGGATGGAATATGTATGCTCCTCATATAATATATATAAATATTTATCATTAAAAAGGAATGAGTCTAAGGATATTTGATGCTTGGTGGAATCTATATGTTGTCTCTAGTAGGTTCACTAGTGAAGTTATTGAAAACAACTCCCCATGCTTTTAGTAGCTCTACATTAGGTTGACTAAATTCCATAACTCTAATAACACACACACATGTGTGTGTGTCTGTGTTTGTAATGACTAGAACAACATAATATAATGTATGAAAAATCATAAAATATAAATAATGAGTATACCATAAAATAAGGTTTGAAACTTATCTAACGAAATCCGCTAACTGGTTGTAGACCTCAGACATTCCACCCAACCATAGACCATGCTACCCATAATCTCTCAACAATGGGTCACCCCTTATCTGGGGCATTGACTCCACAATGACAACAACTACCCAAGTCAGGTACATGTCCAATACAAAATATGAGTAAGGCCAAGGTACCATGCTCTAGTACCCTCCAGCCATAGACTCACATCCCCCATCAACTCACACAACCCAAAATAGTGCACCCTCATCTTTTCACTCGTAGTCAATTAGACCATTCCACTCGCTACCTTTCCAAGATTTCCAACTTAGGCTAGTCAGGTATGTCTCAAATCCTTGTGGCTCATGGGAGTTCCAACTACCCTCAATGGTTTCCAAGTAGTCTCTAATCCAATAAAAGGACACCCATCCCTACACTTCTCCCTCTAGGGCTCCAACCTTAAACAAGGTATCACAGTGAGAAGTGCACTCATATATTGACCTACCTATGGTCGTTGATGTACAATAACTAGGTAAAATTTACCTCACCTTTTCCTTTTGTGTGGATTCCTATACCTCCATACTCTTTTCATCCTAAGTTTGTAGTCATGGTTGTTGGGTGTGTGTTATATTCTTTCCACGACTACCCCTCGTGCGGGGGGGGGGGGGGGGTGGGTGGTAGCTCCTTTGCACGGGGTCTGGGGTAGTGCCCCGAGATTTTTTTTTTTTGAACCCTATATTAGGTGGGCGGACCTACCTATGGTTTTGTGCATGGATTTTGCACATGGTTTTGGGCATGATGGTTTTCTGTCCATGGTATTTTGTAGACCTAGTCAAGGGAACTACGGTTATGTTCTAATCCAAGGTTAATGGATTGGGGTTTATGGATGCTTCAGCATGTGTATATATGTATTGTAACATTGAAAGGAATGTAATGAAAACTCAATATGGTAGTCCCGGTTTTGGGATCCAGAGGAAAATCTTTGTGTATATCTATTTTATGTTTTATGCTCTTGCTATTTTTTATTTTCTGTTTTTAGAATTCGTATGCAAGTAACTTATGTACAGGGTTAAAACCTACAATGGTATTATATTAGTAATTTATTATATACATATGATATTTGTTAGGCTCATTGACATTTTAACATAATACAATAACTATGGTTTGATCACACAAGCACCATAACCTTATAACACACATGTACATTGAACGATTGGCCTAACAAATTTATATGCACAAACACATATGCCTCAATAGAACTTAGCTAACTAACCTAATTAGCATGTACCAACTTAGTATTTTGAATATCATGTATACAAATACATTACAACCTAGGGTTCCATTCAAGTTATACACCAATCACAACTCTCGATAGTGTGGTTGTTAATGTGTAGCACCTAAAGGCTTAAGCCCCCTAAAACATTTCCATGTCAAAGTTTTGTTGGAAATACTGAGGGGGGGTAAATCAGTATTCCTTTTCAATTGTTACTTATACCAGTTAAATAAATTATATTTAGAACACAAAATAAGCAATAGGAATAAATTCTTTTATTAATATAATATTTATAATGAATCAAGTACACTATACATATGGCTCCAACCCTTGATTAAGGCATCGATCTTCAATTCCTAGGTTCGAACCTGTTGCCAAGCACCAACTTGGTCTTTTGTGAGGTTCCAACCTCTAGGGCTCCGACCCTATCTTTGTCATGGCATCAACCTTGGATTTAGGATCACCAACTCCAAGGACACCAATCCTTCCAATTCTGAGGCATCAACCCCAAGGGCTCCAACCTTATCTTGTCAAGGCACCAACCTTGGATTTAGGAGCAACAACTCCAAGGACACTAATCCTTCCAATTCGGAGGCACCAACCACAAGGGCTCTGACCCTATAGTTTTTCTTTGTCAAGAAATGTTTTGATTCCCTTACACTGCTCTCAAAATATTCTTCATTGTGTTCTGTCAATCTACATATTTACTACTACATCAATGACAACCTGTCTTCATATGAAGGAGTCTTAACAATTATTCATATTGCCTAAACAGAGTCTACTAAGTTACCTCATGATGATTTCAAATAGGCATCATGATCTCCAATAATGTCTCCAAGATTTGTTGAAGCTTTCCAACAAGATATATATGCTAAGCCTCAATGTATGCACAAAAACAATTCTTTGTTTTCAGGCCTCTGTTCTTATTGTCATGGTAACTGCTTCAGGAGTGATTGTTGTGGTATCTTAATTCCAAGGAACAAAATCACAAATATTTCAATGCTGGTGTTGTCTATTGTTCCCTTCAAACAATGACTAATGAAATTTGAATTTACTGGTTCGAGGTCATACAGATCTTCACAAAAACTATTCTTCAGGTTGCGATCTATACTTCTTCTAATTAATAACAAGTCCAAGCCTTTCAAAGATTAACCCAATCAACAAAATTTCTTGACCTTTGGCTTCCTTCTTACCTATTGGACCTTCGACTTCCTTCTTACCTGCTGGAACTTCAGCTTCCTTCCTTCCTGTTTGACCTTTGATTTCCTCTATTTCTTTAAGTTCACGAATTGTGAATTGTTACTTCTTCTCTATATTCAATCACCCGAAATCCATCCTTAAGGTGAAATGTTTATCCTGTATTTATATATGTTCCAACAAAAAGACACATATATTGGAGGGAGGCCGACTTGTGCATGAGGCGGCACACTAAAAATATATCAGAGGCCATTTTGTTAATATTCAATTAATTATAACATAAACTTGTTATATATGGAAATTTCATCATAAGAGAGGTTATACCCATATTGGAGGTCCCACATGCCATGTCATTCCTTTAATCCCGCAATCACAACTTTCATGATAATAAGAGGTTTTACAAGTGTGCACATGCTCTGTCTTCCGATATCAAAATCACTGATATTCACATATCACCCCATAGAAGATGCGATATTTAATAAACTGTTTTAATAACTTCGTTGGGTCCACCACCTTATTGCAATCGTAATTTCATAAGACTCCTATAATCACAACTTTATGAAAATCCACATTAATAGAGGTCCCCACACACCATGTCATAGTTTTAATTGCAATCGCAACTTTCGGAGGTTTACACATAACATAGATGATTCCCCGACGGAGCAAATGCGATATAATATTAAACAGTTGTTAATAAATTCGTTGGGTCCACAACATCTATCGCAATCGGCGGTTTGGCCATGTCAACCCTTAAGACTTGCGATATGACTCCCGATGAGGCGGACGCAATATAACATAACTTTGTATTCTAATGGAGTGGTTGGGTTTGCATATATATTGTAATCTATGGATTTGAACAGAGCATCCCTTTATGGCTTGTGATTATGTGACAGATGTGATAGTTTATAGGTTGTTACCATAACTTGTTTTGGGTCTACAGTGATATCGCAATCACAGATTTTGGTGTGACATACCTTTAAGACTTTGTGATACCTTCCGATGTGGAGGATGCGATGTTGTATTACAGCATATTGGAATGGACCCAACGAGTCCACAACACTCCTTTGATATCACTATTATATTAATGTGGATGTGATATTACATTAAACCTATGTTGATATCCCTATCGGGTCCGTAATGTTCATATGGAAATCCGTGATATCAATGTGACATGTAGTAAAGTCACCGATAAAGCGTTGATATAATATACCACTGATATGTTAACTCTAATGCGCTGTGGACTTTTGTTAAAAGGTTTCCACGGGTTGTTTCTTAGATTGGGTTCTTAGCTCCTCTGATAACATTGTTTATGCTCCTTCACCGATGTGTTCCTCTTTGCTTCTTGATGGATTCCAAATACCTCTTCCTCTTACTCTTTGGCTTCATGATGGCTTCCGATAAACTACTTTCGATGAACTCTTCTGATAGCTCTTCTTTGACTACTCATGTTCTTAACTTCCAATGGCTTCCAATTGCTTCCCTGATGGCTTTCCTTCTTGGGTCTACTGATTTTATTCTTTATGTATATATGTATTTAATCCACTTGAGTCCTCCATCTCATCATATCAACATATATCAAAATTTCATCACTATGATCATTATGATCAATGGGCATCAATAGGCAACATCATGTATCAAAGAATTTTCCATCACAAACATTGTTATATTGACATCAAGATTAACAAGTTTTAATAAAAAGGTTGATTTTAGTTTAGTTAATACCTCTATTCCTAGGTGTTGCTAATTTATATGACCCATGCAATAGAGATATTGCCATGAAGCAATGTCCATTACACTGGAATCTTGGCATATCGAATATTTATGTAATAGTGCATTTTTAGTACCCTTAGTGTTCTGATATTCCAATATATGTCAAGTGATAGGCCCCATAGATATAACTTTAGTTGAAAACTAATAGAAGGATTTTCCATCTCAGAGCTTAGAAAATTTTCTCTATGTAAGTATTTTTACAGTTAAGCCTTTTGGGGTGCTTTTCGACATACTGTTATGAAAAGGAAACTTTGATGTTTGTGACACCAACTCCCTGGTCATGATAATAGAAAAAAATGTTGTCATCAAATGTAAGTCTTGTTAGTGTCAGTCTTTCCAGCCTTCCTCCAGTGATCAAATATGCTCTTACAAAGTGGTCTCAGAGTGTCAAGGTCAAATTTTGTCATTTCAGTGAGTCTTCAAGCAAAATTCGGTTACTAGGCATTAGGTCTAGGGTTTGATTTCACTCCTTTCAAAATTGCCCAAATGTCAGTCTATGTCACTATTCAGCTGAGTATATCATCATTCATAGGGTTTTGATCATCATTTCAGGTTCCATTGGGTCATTTTACACCTTGTTCATGCTTCAGTTGCGCCTAGGCAAGGTTCATTTCCCTCTCCTAGGGTTTTGAAGGCAATTTCTCTTGAATGGTCAAATCGTTAGCAAAAATTGTATCCAGATGTTCATACACCTTCCCGTATCCTTCATGTACCTTCTTAAACACTTCCCATCACTTATATCCCCCAAATTCCTCATTTTCGCACAAACCCTAGTTTCTTGCTACAACCTGGCAATTTTCTAGGTTGGGCCTATGTTTTTCCCTTTTGGACCCCTTCGCCTCACTCAATCTCTGATATTCCACTTTCCCCTGCTTCCTAACATCCCTCCCTACTTCCCAAAATTTCCTCAAGAATTTAGAAGCTCCCTATCCCCTTCATTTCGCTTCATTTCGACAAATCTCTTGTTCTGCACATCGGGGTAGGTTTTACTCAAATGATGTTTTTGAGCAATAAAATATGAATTTGGGAAAAATGAGAGAGTTTGTTTTCCACAACCGGTCAAGGAAAAAACACCTCCTTCACTTTTTATACAGGTGTCATGGTTTTAGAGAAATGTCAAAAATACCGTTTCCTCAGGAGAATTGAATGCACCTCTCAAGTGACCTTGGGAAAATCAAGTTTTCTCCTAGCTTGGTTGGCAAAATGACTTTATTTATGAGTCAAATGATAACTAGACACAAATATCTTTCCAATGCGCTATCATGAGCTCAATTTGGAGTTGAGAAAGGCATTCAAAAGTTGACTGTAATAGCACTTTGCCTTTGGGCAGCCTCATTTGGCACATTTTGATCAGACTTGGGAGATTTGATTTTTGACAGGGAAAATGAACTCCAAATTGAAAAATCCCACTTGATTTGGAAAGTAGACTCAAATACCTTTCCAACGAGCTATCCTGCGCCTGATTTTGACACCAGGAAGGCTTCCAAAAGCCAAACATTATAAAAGTGGGTTATGGTTTAATGAGATATTTTATAACCCACTATATAGCATGGAAAACAAATCATTTTCATAAATTTCTCAAAGCAAGACCAAAATAGAGTGTTGAAGACGAAGTGGAAACGTTTCAAGGTTGTGGAGGTGAAGGAGAAGTGCGCGCTACGCACAGAGAAGGCGCGGTACGCATTGGGCGCGTGCTACGCACTGGGCATCACCGGCCTGTGCAAAATTACATGCGCGCTACGCATTGGGAGTGCGCTACGCATTGGGTAAGCGCGCTACGCATACAAATTCAGAGCCAAAAGAAATTTGCTCCTTCGTCCGGATCCACGCCAAATTGCCTCCAACTGTTTGCAAACAGTCTGATTTCAGCACAATGTCAGAGACGGATTCAGTTTATGAACAGGAGTATGACAGTGATTCCACAGCAGAAATTAATGTGCCACAGAGGTCTCATAAAAGTGGCAAAAGTGGTAAGCAACTCAGGGAGGAACCTACTTCTTTGGCTCAATTGCATGCTTGCCCGCTTGCAATGGATTGTTTTCGCTATCAGTCATGCTACCACTATTGTGAGTTGATTTCACAAATTCAGCATCATCATGAGCTAGCTCGTCTATTTGTTCTACACTTACATGATGGCCATGTAAATCTTGCCGGAGTAGATTTCATTCTGTCACCAGAAACCATTGCTCAGGCCACCGGAATACCAAATGTAGGAGAGGAATGGAACAAGAGACAACAGCTAGATAAATTCTACTATGAGCCATACATCAAACCTGGGTTTATAAGGTAGCTAAGCAAGGTATTTCCATTCAGATTTCTAAAGGATGAGTTTGCACCCTTGATGAAGCTTATCATTTGATATTTCAGTTGTGAGGACAGATTCTCGCGCCTCTATACGTACCATATTCATTTGTTGATGCATTTTACGAGGGTACGTATGATGAGCATTCCATACTTCATGTATCGCAATATAGAGAGGATGACATATCTTGTACAGAGGAAGACCCCAGCACAACAACATAGAAGTATATATCATTACGCGCTGATCAAAATCATTGTGGTACAGCAGCTCACACAGTAGGGAATTACTTGGGAGGATTTCATCTCCCGTGACTTCTTCACAGCGCTACAACCGCCTCCCGAGGTAGTTCATGATGAGGGAGAGCTTTCACATCAGTTTGACATTCCTGAGACCGAGCATATTAGTGCTCCAGTGTATGTGACATACCAGCGAGGCCACAGGGCATTATTTGCAGCTACACGATGAGTACTATCTCCACATGGCATGGAAGGGGTCTCGCCTTCTTCTTCAGCACAGGTACAGGTTCAAGACAGAGGCAAGAGGCCGATGCATGAGGAGAGCCCATTAGGAGGCCATGATATTGATGTTACACTCAGTGATGTGGATGGGAGCTATCCTGGCTTGGAACTGAAAGAGGTCATCCAAAAGCAGAAGGCTGGGATTGATAGCTTGAATGAGAAGTTGCTGAAGGCAGAATATCTAATCAAATATTTGGAGCAGCGCAATAAGCAGCTAGAGGACCAGCACACACTTATAGAGCTGCGACAAATCCGTGAAGACCGAAAGTTGGCCCGGAAAAGACCTGGTGATTTGACATCTTTTGAGCGGCAATTTTCGCTTGAGAAAATCAATCGAAATTTGGAGGAGTTGTTGGCGAAGGCCAATAGAGACAAAGACATGCTCCGTCATATGAAACATCACTATTGGGCTCGCATGCACGTCGGCAAAGCAAAAATAAAGATTTTGAAAAGGAGGTTGAGCAAAGCACTAAAACGGCGAAAGAGGCCTAATCCACTTCGGATTTTGGCTGAGGCTTTGGTGGCTGAGCATGATACATGATGGAGGGTCTTCACTCTGAATTTGAGCAAATTCGGAGAAATTTTTGTCATTTTGAAATTTTTGGCTTGCAAAACAGGTTTTTCAGCCCAACGCGTAGCGCGTCGACGCGCTCGCTTATGATTGGGACACTTGATGGAGGAAAAATTTATAGTTTTGGATTTTTCATGGTAAGTTATGCATGCTCTAGTATGGCCGAGGCATTTCATCAAGTTCTGGATGATCAAAAGGGTCAAAAACACCATGAAAATCACCTTTCTGCCACCTTTTGCATCAGCAGGAAGTACTTGTGGGAGAATGAAATTTTGAAGGGGAAAATGAGCTCCAAATTGGGAAATTCCACTTGGGATGGATAGCAGACATCCAGGGCTTTCCAACCAGCTATTGTGAGCTTGATTTCGATGTCAGGAAGTGCCCCAAAAACAGGCTGAAAGGCGCGCTACGCATAGAGGTTTTTGGTCAAATTTTCATCCTCCAGCTCAGGAATTCGGCCAGTTTTCACCAGTTTCACCTTTTGATGTAATATGTGACTTATTTTGATATAATTTGATGTACATGATGTAAACTTGGCACTTATTTACCATATTCTAGATGATTCATTCACAAAATAGCGAAAATTTAATGTAATGAATCAGTTTCCTTCTTTTTAGAGGCAAGTTGTTTTGGTCACCTAGATTCTTGCTCCATGTTTAGAATTGGTTTAAACTGCTCCTAGAAAGAGGAGCTCAACCCCTAGAGATTAGGGAAAGGGTTGGCTTGGTCTATATTATGTAAATTTTTAGTCAGTAGCAAGGGTTGGACCTTTGGGAAAGTTTTGGCACACTATTGTACATATCTTCTGCATTTTGGCTAAGGAAAGATCAGAGGTTTTGCAGCACCTGTTGAGATTCATGTGGTTTTCAGTTTTGATGGTGTGTTCTCTCAGTTATTTGTAAGTTCTTTAATGTTTTAATGTATGCCATTCCCTTCTTTTGCTTTCGAAACTAAATGAATTAGTAAGTGAGGTTGAATCCATTGATTTCAGTGCTCTACCTTTAAATTTGTTTAGTTTTATATGTTTTCATCAGTCTGGAGAGGATTCTTGTTTCCCCTTGCCCTTTTTAGCTCCTTTTCATTCTGATCCATCCATACATATGATCAAAAAGCATTAAAGCTACTACCTACCTTGCCCCAACTCGAAATCTGCAAAGATTTGGTCTCATCCCTGAGCCCAAATTTGTTTTTTCCTTTTTCTCCAACAAAACCCCAATTTTTTTTTAAATCAAACCTACCTATCCATTTACTAGCCTAAAATCAATATCCATTACAAGTCATCTCAGCTCCTTTGAAGACTTTTTGCCGAGATAGACCAGGAGAGAGCCCTCTCCTGTCCTCGTAGGGCTAGCTACGAGGCTGAGCTTGGTTTGATGTGGCCTTGAGTCTTGCCTTCCCTCAGCCTAAGGCAGATTCCAGCGCTAACAAGTCTATCCCTTAGGCCAATCCATATCGATAGATTTAGAAGTGTAGCTCTCATCCAATCATCCAATATCTAATATTTTGATAGATTTTGATGTCAACTAATGGAGAGTTTATCGATAGATAATAGAAATAACACTCATCGAGATGTCCAAAAGAATTTTTTTTTTTGTAGAATTTTAATTTATTAATGTTCTTGGGCCATTTCCCAATAACCGAGTATTTTGGTAAGAACAAGGATATAAACATTAGGTTACATGTGGAGTTGTATTTTTCATTGATAGCACATTCTTCAGCTAAAAGCACCATGTTTTGAAGTTTGGTTTGAAGAAGTGCAATTCATGAAGGTGCTACAATGGTGAAGCATAATGATCGTAGTTTGGGCTAAAGTAAGAACCAATTATGAAGGTGCTATGTCGGTCAAGCATAGTGTTCCCAATTTGGGCTGAAGGAAGTGAATCATCAAAGTGTTGCAGTAGTAAACTTTAAAGCATATTCTCGAGTATGTGGGATGAAGGAAGCACTTGGTAAAATAGTATAAAGTGAATGAAAAAAGATAGAAAACATATAAGAATTCAGAGTAATAGTGTAGAGAAATGGAAAACAAATTATAGAGTAGATAGCATAAGGGATTAGTGTCTTCCATAGGTTGGTGCCTACAACGCAACAAAGGGGATTAGTATTTCTTGTAGGTTGGTTCCTAAAAGTCAACTAAGGGGATTGGATCCTTTTGTGGGTTGGTGCATAGAAATCTAGTAGCATAGTGGATTGGTGTCTCCTGTAGGTTCATGCCTACGAAGATTTGTTATAAAGAAATTTCATGTGTGTCTATATATATAGATGTCGTGTTCCATATGTGAGATGGTTTTATTATGATTTTGTGGCTTGTTCCACCCCCTCTCAATATGAGTGTGAATCCAACAATTAGTATCAAAGCAGGTTCCTTAGGAAGTATCCTAAATCTATAAGAATGATCTCATAGGGACCATGGCTAGTCACAATGGTTCTTTCACAAGAAAATCCCATTTTTTGATGAAACAAATTATGCTTCCTAGAAGGAAAGAATGAGGTCCTATCTAATGACACTTGGAACTATGTAGTAAATTGTTATGAAGCTCTATAGACTCTACTAATATATCAAGCTAGAAAGAATGCCTAGCATTATAATGTAAATGCAATGAATGTAATCTTGTGTGTTCTATCATAATAAAAATTTGATAAAGTGATGCATTGTGAAACAACAAAAGAAATGTGGGATAAGTTGTAAAACATCTATGACAGAGATGACATTGAAAAAAAGAAATATATAGAAAACCTTGTGATGAATGAACTACATGGAATTCATACTACATATGCAATGACGACAAAAAAGGAAACACAAAAGAAAGCAACTTACAAACTTCAAAGAAGGCAAAAGAAATCAAATCCATTGATGTAGAGGTTGGTAATAAAGAAGATGAAAACAATTAAAAGGAGAAATATCATGGTTCTTATGAAGCAACAATCATCATCTTGAAGAAACAATTGGAAGAGGCAAATAATATAGAAGAAGTAGTGAGAAGCTAGTTGAAAGAAAAGAAAGAAGATTGTGAAAATATAGAAGAAAAAATTGTTTCCATGAGAAAGGAACTAGAAAAAGCAAATGCTCAATTGAAGTTTGGAAAAAATATTGAAACCTTATATGACATTCTTATCTCCCATGGGTCTCCTTTTATCAAAATACGTCTTGGATTCAAGGATGATTATAATACCTCCAAGGGAGAACTAATCACAAATAAATCATAAAAGGATTGTATAGAAAAAACCAAAATCTATGTAGATGTTCCAAATGTTTTATTAATGTAAGCATCAATAGAGAATGAGTTGAAAACCAGAAAATACCTAAGTTTTCTAAAAAATACAACAAGAATGGGCTTAGAAGAACCATTTCTTCAAGAAGGCCTTTCACACCTAGGCATCAATTTTTTTCTTTGGCTATTGGTTTGCTTGTAATAACTTTGGTAAAAGAGAAATGAATTTTAGAGATTATGAAAGAAATGTCTATGTGAGAAATAGAAGTAAAGGATATTGTAACACCTTAATTAATGGCTATGTAAGAAACAAATATAGAAGCCTTTATAAAGGTGGTATTGAAATAAAAACTCATTTACTCCCCTATTCAATCATATTAAACGTTTTATGTACAATAACTATGGCCACAAAGAATGTGATTGTAGAAGCATCTCAATATGGTTTCATAAGCAAGGCAAGGAAGAAAATATTACGAAGCATAGAGAAAAATGCACAAGGGTATGGATAATGAAACAAGAAAATTAGGAAGAATGTGGTGTAGATTTATATGTTCAAAACAAAGGAGGTCAATAGCATATTGATAGTGGGTATTTAGGACATAAGAGCAAATTTCTCTCTCTAAAGGAAGTCAAAGTAGGTAGTGTCACTCTTTTAGATAATGCATCAAGAAGGATAATTGGAAAGGGAATAGTTAGTCTTAATAATGGAAATACTAAAACTCAAAATGTTCTATATGTTGACGGCTTAAAATATAATCAACCATATTATTGTAGATAAAACAACACAAGTTTATGTGGTGCAATGTATAGAAATTTCACATTAAACAATTAGATGGTAAGAAGAAAACCTTTGATTATGTAATAACTACAATTTTCTAGGTTACTGATGTTTCCTTTAGTAGTGAGAAACATCTAGAACTGTCGAAATAGATACTATGGCCACTTCAAAATATATACTTCATTTAGGCCTGAAATCCTTCAAAGTAGTTCTCTTCAATGGTTGTTCATACAAATTAGGGACGAATTAATGCAACCTTGATAGAATTTTTATCGAGCATGCTAATAAATCTACCGTGATTGAAACAATGATATTTAAGTTGGGTAAAAACACTTAGGTCCTTCCCAATCAATGTGAGTAGGTCTTCTATTCACAAGTGCCAAATAAAGCAGGTTGGTCATATGTTGCTAAGTATGAACCAAGAGTAATGTCTCGACAATATATTGTATCAAAAGAAGAAAATATTGAAGAAGATAAAATAAATGATGCAAAGGGGAAAGAAGATGTATCAGATGAAGAAGTTGAAGATAATAAATGTGTTAGATGAAAAAGTTGAAGAAGATAATGATGATGTTGATATGGCCAATCCTTTTAGTGATTCAAATCTTGATGGTTCAAATATTGATTTGGATGAAGAACAAGAAGATTAATGAATACATTACATTGTTGAAACAGGGAAGATTATTTTAAATTA
Source organism: Pinus tabuliformis (assembly GCA_031772625.1). Classification (NCBI taxonomy): domain Eukaryota; kingdom Viridiplantae; phylum Streptophyta; class Pinopsida; order Pinales; family Pinaceae; genus Pinus; species Pinus tabuliformis. The sequence goes on along the minus strand of CM062816.1, from coordinate 167,779,464 downwards.
ATATGTTTTATTTTTTTATTGTTTTTTACTATGATTTTTTATTTTCTACCTTTTATGTGTTTTCTATGTTGTATAATATTATTTTAATTTCAATTCTGTTAGAAAAATTATATATTACAGAGCAATGGAACACATAAAATATATTGCAGAAATATAAACACAGAAAACACATAAAACAAGATAGACACAAATATATGTGGTTCACCCATTTGGGCTACGTCCATAGAGAAACAGTCAGTCCTTCCTTTTATATTATCCAACAAAATGAAGAGATACAACCTACAACAGATCTGTTGTAATTCCCTTTTCATTCTCACACAATCTCCTCTCTCTTTCTCGCTCAGAATACAGATCTACATAGACGCAATACAATTCACTCATATATAGCGAGGGGTTGCCTTCTAGGGAAAAAAACCCTAAATTAAACATAACTTCTATCGTCAGATCTCTGCCTAAAGAACGGCCCAGATTGACTATGAAATTACAACATTTTACAAGGCAATTTTACATCTACTTTTAGCTTCAGGGGTGCTACCCTCGATCCCCCACCAGGGGGGGGGGCTCCCAAGGATCACAGCCGCCCCTCCTGGACCCCCTTTGCAGCGTATATTTTATGGGCGTCGTTTCCACTGCGTTACAAACTAGGGTCCAATGTGGCAATACCTCTAAATAAAGAAGAAAATCAAGGTCCACACCCATTAATCTCCCACTTGGAGACTAATTATAGCAACTCCACCACTGCTTCTTTTGTTAGACAATGACTCCACTTTGGACCTAGCTGTTTCTCATCTTCTTCATCATACTTGAAGACCAATTGAAACTAAGAAAGATCTCAGTTTCTCCCTGGTTACAACTTTTGTTAACATATCTGCAGGATTCTGGCTAGTTGTTATCGGGAAAACTAGTGTCTATGTAGAGCTGCTAGTCCCACTAAGGCTGGTAGCTACCTTAGAAACAAACAAACTAAAATTACTTTCGTTTTCCTTTATGAGAAATAGATAAGAGGGGAATAAGGAGACCAACCTCTGTCTTGTGCTTGGTTCCTCGCTCAATTCCTCTCCCTTCTGATAGATCTTTGCCACTCTCTTCCTCGTTTACCCAGCTTCAAAGAGCACCTGTAGAATCAAAGCAGCATAACACTATCTAAGAACATAGATCTATTATCATAAACAATATAGGACCATATATATATTGACCACACAAATTCATATAACATCAATCATACAAGAATGTGGAGGAAAACTTGAATAGCTTTATTGATAATCAAGAAAAAGCAAAGAGGATTACAACCAATTGTTCTGACCCAGCATCATCCTCTCAGCAAGAAAGCCCTTCTTCACCTCATGAAAAGCTTAGATCACCCAACACTATGATATTGCACCAAGAAACCAGAGCACTTCCTTACAAGATACAAAATTCCAGCCTCTGGATCTCTGGGATGAGGGATCCATATATAGATGTTTGCAGGGGGTGAGTCAGCTTTTGAGATTTGATTAGTGTCCTCTCTCTGATAGTTCTTGATTCCACTTGGAGATTGATGATCTCTTACTCATCCCTGGGCGAATGCAGAGAGGCAAGTGTCACATGAGAAGTTTCTAGAAGATTCCATGATGCTCCACCTTGCAGATTGACCCTGCCATTTGTCCACTCTCGCCCATCGCACCCCATAGAAGGGATTTTCAAGATGCATCGCACCTCCTATGTGTATTTAGGTGGGATGCAGTGCACTTTGACCATGGAGCAGGTGAGATGGTCCAGTTTTGACCAGTTCTGAGAAGTTTTTCAGGGAGAACTTCTGGGAGAAGATGTAATCAGTTGACCTTGTTCTTTTAGAGGTTGGAACAACACTTTTAGGGACTTAAGAGCCCTTGGTTTATGGACATTTATGATTGGGGTTGCAGTGCCCAAAAATGTCTATAACACTAGTGTGTATCTTTTCGAGCTTCAACTGTCCATCTTCCAACGCTGACCGTATGAAATAGTACTTGAGATGTATATGTTTAGTCTTGGAATGAAAAGCAGAGTTATTTGCAAGATGTATGGCACTCTGGCAGTCACTATATAACCTACCCAACTCTTGCTTCTTACCCAATTCATCCAGAAACCTTTGTAACCAAATCATTTCTTTACTAGCCTCTGTAGAAGAAACATACTCTGCTTCAATTGTTGAGAGTGCAACAACACTTTGCATTTTTGAGACCCAACTGATAGCTATTCCACCTACAGTAAACACATACCCTGTGGTGCTCCTCTTGTTATCTCTATCACCCACTATATCTGCATCAACATATCCCTATAGAGCAATGTTTGAACCACCAAATCATAATTCTTGATTTGTGGTACCTCTCAAATACCTGAGAATCTACTTCATTGTCATCCAATGTTCTTTTCCTAGATTGTTCATGTACCTGCTTACAACTCCCACTGCAAGTGAAATATCAGGCCTGGTGTAAACCATTGCATAAATTAAGCTTCCAACCGCTGATGCATATGGAGCTTTAGACATATAATCCATTTCTTCCTGAGTCTTGGGACACATTTCCTTATTTTGAAATGACTAGCCAAAGGTATACTAACTGGTTTTGCATTCTGCATATTAAACCTTTTCAACACCTTTTGTATGTACTCACTTTGAGACAATGTTAATTTGTGATTCTTCTTGTCTCTAGTTATTCTCATACCAAGGATTTGTTTTGTAGCACCCAAATCCTTCATTGCAAATGAGTTTGCCAATTTTGTTTTGAGCACATTTATTTCCTGCATGTTAGAACTTGCAACAAGCATGTCATCTACATACAATAACAATATAATATAGCTTCCATCATTTTTCCTTTTGAGATAAACACAATGATCAGAGTGACATCTAGTATAACCTTGTTCAGACATAAACCTGTCAAATTTTAGATACCACTGCCTTGGAGCTTGTTTTAAGCCATACAAGCTCTTCTTCAACCTACACACTAGTTTCGCCTTCCCTTTTATCTCATATCCTTGTCGTTGCTGCATATATATCTCTTCTTCCAAATCCCCATGGAGAAAGGCTATCTTTACATCTAACTACTCAAGATGCAAATATTCAGCTACTACTAGGCTTAAAATAGTTCTAATTGAAGTCATTTTAACAACAGGAGAAAATATCTCATGAAAATCTATACCCTTTTTCTGTGCAAACCCCTTCACGACAAGTCTAGATTTATACTTTTTTCTACCTCCATCTTCTTCCTTCAACCTATAAACCCATTTATTCTGCAATGTTCTTTTACTTGTAGGCAACCTGACTAAGTCCCAAGTATGGTTATGTGCTAAGGAGTCCATCTCTTCTTTCGTGGCTTGCTCCCACTTCTTCCTGGTTTCTACCTGCACTACTTCTTCATAACATTCTGGTTCACCAAAATCAGTCAACACTACATAATATAATGAAGGAGAGTATTGTTTATGGGGTCTACTTATCCTCGTAGATCTTCTAACACCACTTTTAGGTGTTTGAGGTTCTTGTTGTTGTTTTGGTTGTTGTTGTTGTTCTGGTTGTTGATCATTATGATTTTTAGGCACCATCACTTTTTCTGTGATCTCATCAAGCACTGTGTATTCTCCATTTTCTTTTTCCTATTTCTTTTCCTATAGCTGATCCTTATACATATGACATCTCTGCTTCTAATGATTTTGTGTATTTCATAATCATAAAGGCGATAACCAAAATCATTAACACCTGTTACACAACATTTTGTCACTCTCCCTGTACTCCCTGTCTACGATCCTAGAGGACCTATACAATGTATCTGATATGATTTCCCATCATGAAGAAACTCCCAGTATGTCCCTCTTCATGAGCAGAATAATTCCCGTTTGCATTATTTCCCAAGAATCTTCCTTTTATCCCAGTTTACAAGACCAATGCTACTGACCAGTTTCCTCCTCGCGCCAATTTGCATGGATTAAAACTAGCCCTCACGCCGATTTGTAGGGATTAAAACTAGCCCTCACATCGTACGGAGCGACTGAGCCCTTTTCCAGTCACATCGATCCTCTTTTAGAAGGTTTTTTAAATAAGGAGCCGAAGCTTCCATGTCTAGGAGCTTCGTAATAGAAGTCTGGTAGATGGTTGGGCCGGATAGAGCTGAGGAAGTTAGTTTGGGATCCTTTCCACTATTAGGATGGAGCAACCTCAAGAGATAAGACCTTATCCCATGATGAGAGGAACCATCTCCCATCCATCCAAGATATATAAACTTCTCTTTTTATCAAGCAAAAGCTAGTTGGAGTTTTGGAGAAAGTTTGAATAATTAGCAAGTCATCTATAGCTTGTAGCTTTCTAGTGTATGTTTGAGTGAGAATAGTGTGATTTTGGTTTGTTTTGAGACTAGAGGGAAAGAGGACTTAAAAATTTCATTGTTGAGGCTATCCATGAAGTTCTAGCAGAAGTGTGGGAACCCGAATACATTGGAGGAGACAAACAACGTCAAGGCACCGGTTGTAATCTCTTTCTGATCTATATAAATGCAACTATTGATTGATTTCCTACATGAAGTGTCATTTTAAGTATTTATGGCTTAATGTTCCTTGATCTATTAAGTAGGTTGAATACATATTTTATGCTATCGTTTTTGTTGTTGTTGTTGTTTGCTTGTTTCAGGTATTCGAAGGAAGGAAACGGGAGATAACTGGAGTGAGGAAGAAGGATCATCACCAAGCGGAATAGAGTTCTAGGAGGTAGGCCCTCTTAATTGGTTCTAGCTTAAGGAGATTTTCTATAGATTGTTTGTTTGTGGCTAAACCCGCTCTCTCAGGCTAGAGGAATTGTTTGTGTCTGCATTGAGAATTTACCTACACCACAAATTGGCGACCATACCGGGGAGCCAATACTTCTGTTTGATTGATTATCATTTTATGGTTTTGTGTGAACTTTTATATTATCACCATTTCCATTTAGTGTTCTCTTCTTTGCCCAGTTTACCGCTCTGAGCCTGAAATTTACAGTGGCAAGTATGGTCTTAGCCTTTGAATTTTTATTTTTTTCCTTGAATCCTCAGTCAGTGCATTTATTTTTCTGACAGTCGCGCCGATCAGCTCAAGTTTCTCAAAAACAGTTGCGTCGACCCCCTTTTGGCACATGTTGTCAGTTAGGCAGTCGTGTCGATTCCTGTAGGTGAAGATCAGGGTTTACCCTAGATCATAGCCAATGTGTCTTGCCCTTCTGAGTTATGTCTCATAGCTTGTTTTGATTGTGTTCTCCCTGGTTGGAAAGCTCTTTTATCTTGGTTTGTATGATTGGTTGATTTGCATTTTCTTCAGTTGGTTACTTGAGTTCTTGGATGATGTATAACCCTAGGGCATCTAGGTCATCACCCATTCACTTGTTTACGTGCTCAGTAAGTCAAGTAGATAGTCAAATTTTCTCCTTGCATTTCGTTTGAGTAATTTTTTTGTTGCTTTGATTTCCATTTAACAAGTTTGAAAAGTTTTGTTTGGTGTTTGAGGGTCTCTTTTCAGGCATAGATCACATTGCCCATATTGTTTTTGGTTCATTCTTTTCTTCATTAGTTTGAAAGGAATTCTCTATTGTGCTTTGTGATTGCTTGTATTGGAAATATTTCATTGAAGTGTTTGTGAAAGATTTGTTCTGTCATTTCATTGAAAAATACATAATTCTAGTTTGTTGAATCGATATGTTACGTAGTTAGCGTCATTGAATTTTAGAGTTGCATCGTCACTTGCATTGGCAAAGAAATGAATTCTCTTTACTAGTGAAAGGGCTACTTGAAGTGAATTTGATAGGAAAGTTAGGAATTCGAAAGAGTTTTTTCATAATTTTGTTTTCAAAAAGCGAAATAGTGAAAAATTCATTTTGCTTTCAATTGCTTGTTTTGTTGCATTTGAGTGTGTTTTCTACTCTCATTAGTGTAGACAATTCATCGAATTGAAAGGGTATTGTCTCATTTATCTACATATAGGTATTTTTCGAGTCACATCGATAAGGCCTGGAAACCGAGACATACTTTCAAGATAAACTATAAAATGTACTCAAATAACCTAAGGCGCATTTGAAATCTAATGATCACATCTTAGAAGGTCTAGGCTAGAGACGTGTTTCGACATCTTAAAACCTAGCAGCTATCGTTCTCTTCGGCACTAGACAACGCTAGTACGAACTTGTGCTCCCCGTACCGTCGAGTATATAAAGGGAGACCCCACTAGGTTGTGATCCTTTATCCATAGGAAGTTGAGTTTTCCACCTTGTAAATGTGATACACCAAACACAACATTCAGGGAGATTTCCTACCCATACTTCTCGGTTCGTCGGGAGGTATTCTGCAGTTCACGGTTACCTGGTAATCCTTTTTACCTAGATCATCCTGAGTAGTCAATATTATCTTTTTGACTCCATAAATATAAAAGATCACTCGAGAACTTGTCCTTTCGAGATCGTTTCAAACCGAAAGTGATAGAGTCACCTTTGCTTCTTTCTCAACTCTTAAAACATGAAAGAGCACCAATTTGTTTTTGCGTCTTAAAAAATTGTTGCCCACAATCTCATAACATTCCTGTAAGTCTTCTTAGACCACATCGTGAGTAAACCTTTAAATACATTTTAAAGCCCTTGAAATCAATCTCTATTTTGGTTATTTGAGACAAAATCATCGTGGCTAAACCAACTAGTTTTCCTACTTCCTCTTCCTCTCCTCTGTCTAAAACATTGTCTAACAAGCCTTTTCCTCAATTTCCACAGTCGCTTGAGGACCACGGTGTTGAGCTTGGAATTGTTCTGAGTATTCAACCTTTGTCATCTCGTCCTCCCCCTTTAGATACTGGGTCACTTTCTAACATTGGCCCAAAATATTTGGGTAATCCTATCCAGACTGCCGAGAGTCCGACAACTTCTGAAGGTCAACTTGGACTAGTTGTTTATCCTTCGACTCCTTTGTTCTATCCTATTGTGATATCACCGCAGTGTCCATACAGTCCATACGATCAGTCGGGTATTTCTTTAGAATTATCCCTTCGAACATCTTCGGTAGTACGTTGTCACCTATTTTCACCCATGGAATCAGAAGGCGAAATCCAAGTCTGCTCTTCAGGTCACTCGGAGGTTTCCACTCCATGCATAGTCGAGAAGCAAGAATATCCTTTTCCTCCTGAATATTTCCCTTACAAGGGAAGCATTCCAACCAATGCTCATCCTGAGTTACCGCGTAATTATGTGAGTTTAGCTCAGTTGGTTTCAGGCATGCCTACAACCTCATCATTGTATCACAACCCTATTTGGGCATCTGGCGCTATGCCTACCATAGTTCTGTTCATTCAGAACTCGACCTCCCAACAAACGGTGATTTCTGCAATTACTTCAGTCCCAGTGCAACCCACCATTCCAAATCCTCTTGTTTCGTCGGCTGAAGTAACCCGTCTAGTTCAACTGACGATCTCGAGTCATGTCGCTGTCGTTTATTCGATCCCTCCAGTAAGTAGGCAGGTTATCCCACCACCTGGGGGGCATAGTACGAATGTTTCTATGATGTCTAACACAACCAGTGTAAGTGGCTCATAACTTCACATGGTTGGGATGAACCAACCCTCTTTGGGTGCCATTTCAAATCCTACTGGTCCTACTGGATCAAGTAATGTTTAGTACCAACAACTCAATGTTGGTCCGTCTAGGTCAAGTCATGTCCAATACCAACAGCCTAATGTTGGTATGTTAATTTTAGGTATGTTCTATGCTAGAGCAATTTATTTCAATTTTCATAGTTAGCTTAATATCTTTTCCAGATTAGCAATCACATCAGCATTAAATTAAATTGTAGATAGAACATAAATATAAATCGCAAAAGACAAGCCAAGACAAGAGGAAAAAAGATGTGGCGCTAGCCAGGGACAAACCCTAATGTGGGGAAACCCTTGATCAATTCTTGTTTTATGTTCTTCAAATTTCAACAAAGAAAGTGAGAGAGATAGTACATTTACAATGGAAGTCAATATTTTGACTTTTGATATCGCATGAGATCAATTGAAGACATATTGCTTCAACTGATTCTCTAAGGTGATTCCTTCACCTATCATAGTGCTGCCTTTCATCCATTTGCTGCACATAACCGTGTGATACCATGCTGTATTGTCACAATGTTTAACCTTGATGACTGAGTTGCTCTCATCTGCTCTTGTCATCATGTAGCTCATTGTTTATCATGCCCACTGTGTTGCATCTAACATCATCATGTTGTTTCATTCATCATCATTCATCACTCCTTTGATGAGAGGATTATACACCATGACTATTCCTAGAGGCTGAGATGATCTTTGTACTTTGAGATCATAACTGCACCTTACTGTACTGTAAGATTATGACCTTGTCTCTTACCTTTGATGAGACTGACACTTTTTGCAGAGGTGATGACTATTTCTTTTATCACTGCATATCTAATACTCAAGTCACTGTTGTACAAGAATTATGTCACCGAGATCTATATACTGAGATCTTCTTCATCCAACCAAAACCGAGATCATTGATCTACAAAATCAATGTTTATAGCTGTTGTGATCATAGCACATCAAGACTACTGCAAGTATGTTGAGGGTTCATCATATCATGTAGACTTACTGAATTAGCATAGATCTACATTACTGTAATGATGCTACCAACGTGATCTTTATTGACTTAACAAGTTGAGGATGATTCATTCACTGTGTCCTTATCCGAAGTTATTTATGCCTCATCTATTCGACATAGATGTGCCAAGATCTGCTTTCTTCATTTGAGGATACTTCCATTAGAACATAGGTATGCTGAGTCTACGACTCCTTCATGTATGATCTGTGGCTACCTCACTTGACAACAATTATTATTGTGGCTTCTTCCATGCTTGACTACGGTTTTGACTGCAATACATAGCTGCATGAGGGGAATAGTCCCCTTGTAAGATTTTCCTTTGGTACACCTCAGACATGTATTTTCATGCTTCTTTTGAATTCAGGCATCCCTATCATCATCTGATTCATAGACCTTCGGTGCTATGTATCAACAGACATGGTCCTGAGTGGACTTCCTGCAACTTGATATAATCCTGAACTCAAAAATGTATTTAAAAATTCTATTTTCAAACACGTACCTTTCCATCGATGAGTGCCACCCTGTAACCTTTGACTTCCATTGTTGAAATGGACACTAGGTTCTTCGTGCGATCAGGTACATAAAAGAGATTTTGTAAATGAATCGAGTTACCCTCATTCAGTTGAGGGATAATATTCCCTACATCCTTTCTGGAATAGGTGGCATCGGCTCCAAGTATAATCCCATGATTGTTTTTATCTCTACCAAATTAGAGAGTGCACCCATCTATCCGATGAAGTGCCTTGAGGCACTGGGGTTCCTTGCTTTCTTTGAAGAGTCGACCATTTTCTTGATGACCTGCATTACCTATCATTCCTTTGATCATTTAAGATGTCCCTGGAATGATTGTTATCTTCATCAAGAGATGTGTCTCTGCCATTCAGACACTCCTTCACATAATGGCCAAACTTATTGCAACCAAGGCATCCACCTTTCCTTCCACCCTTAGATCCGAATTTTCCAATGAAGTGATCTTTAGGTAGGCCATTAGAAACTTCTACTACGCCATTATGATAATATTCTCTGCTTCGACTTCACCCTTGGTGAACTTAGAAGAGAGATGTGGAACCCATTGATCATTTTGTCTTGTCCCAACTGTCTTTGGTGATTGCTCTTTCACTCTTTCTTGGGCATTGTCTTCACCTCAACTCTGATACCATGTTAATTTTAGGTATGTTCTATGTTAGAGAAATTTATTTCAATTTTCACAGTTAGCTCAATATCTTTTCCAGATTAGCAATCACATCAGCATTAAAATAAACTGTAGATAGAACATAAATATAAATCACAGAAGACAAGCCAAGACAAGAGGACACAAGATGTGGCACTAGCCAGGGACAAACCCCAATGTGGGGAAATCCTTGATCAATTCTTCTTTTATGTTCTTCAAAGTTCAGCAGAGAAAGTGAGAGAGATAGTACATTTATAATAGAAGTCACTATTTTGACTTTTGATATCACATGAGACCAGTTGAAGACATATTGCTTCAACTGATTCTCTAAGGTGACTCCTTCACCTATCATAGTGCTGCCTTTCATCCACTTGTTGCACATAACCGTGTGACACCATGCTGTATTGTCATAGTGTTGAACCTTGATCACTTAACTGCTCTCATCTGCTTTTGTCATCATGCAGCTCATTATTTATCATGCCCACTGTTCTGCATCTAACATCATCATGTTGTTTCATTCATCATCATTCATCATTGCTTTGATGAGATGATTATACACCATGATTGTTCCTAGAGGCTGAGATAATATTTGTACTTTGAGATCATAACTGCACCTTACTGTACTGTAAGATTATGATCCTTGTGTCTTACCTTTGATGAGACTGAAATTTTTTGCAGAGGTGATCACTATGAGTTTAAGTCTGACCTCTGAGAAGAAGATAAGCTTAAATCAATTAAAAACATATGTTTTATCTTAAAATATTCCATATTCAAAATTGAGTGAATTTTAAGTGATTTTCATTAATATTTAAAGTAATACTAAAAAATCTTCTCAATTTCCTATTGATTAGTTGATTTTCCTCTTTGCATCTTGAATGATGTTTACCAGTGTTTAAATTAAGGGTAAACAAATTATTGATCTACATATTGATTAGTTTGTGTTTGTATAACAAGTCCCTTATCCAAGCTTCATGTTGATTAGTTTGTGCTAGTATATGAAGTCTATTATGCTTAAATGGTGGAATTCAAGCCTCGAAGTAGAGGATAGGATATATCACTTAAGAACATGTGCTTTCTCTTTAAATATTAGAAATTCAAATTGAAAGAAGGATAGAGTATGCACACCACTATAAAGTTAAACGATGAAATCATTGTGTGGAGAGGATCCCCTATTCCGCAAACATGGGGTCTTATACATCTAAATTTTTTCTCTAATTAAGCCATGACCTTAAAATTAGATTGTCATTATTTTTATTTTATATTTTTAATGATAAAAATCTTCTTGATTTCTTAGATTTCTCTCATAAGTTTTCCAAAAAATGTCAGAACCCCAAATATTCACAACATATAAGCTCACCAATAGTTGGTGTATCAAAGAGAACTTTACATTTTTACTAGAAACAACAGTATACTTTTTTATAGTGGCTCTCAAGATTAAACAGGCTTTCCAACCTCCATTAGTTCTTATTTCCACACTATAGGATTTATTGAGTTTGCGATAAACGTCAATTCCAAGATATTTGTCTGAAAAAAATCTCCAAGATATTATTGTTATACACTAAAATTAAGATAAGTGATTTGTTTAAATTTGATTATCATTACTTTTGTCTTATTAGTATTTATTAACATTTCAAATATGACACAAAAATGTTTGAAAATTTTAATAAATTACTTCTCAAAATTAAGAAATTTCCTTTTCAAAAATAATATTAACATTGCACTCACAATTAACAATTAACAATTAAACTAAACTCAACAATATTATCACAAATACAATAGAAATGGAATGAAAAATATGGTCTCTCTTACTCTCACCTATGGATGGACCATTTAAACTCCTTATGAATATGTTCCTGATAAGGAAATTGCTTAATCTATATATAATGTGAAAATGGCTATAAAGATCTCTTGAACTATGCCAAATGGAGTGAATCTAATATTATAGAAAAAAGGTTAGTATCAAACAATCTTTAATGGACAAACATATAACCACCAAAAATTACTCTTTATATTACCCTACATTTGCAAGATCGTACCTTTCACAAAGAGATCCAGCATTTTCAAGTGCATATAATCATAACCAAAAAAAAAAAAGTCACTCTCTATATTGCATCACAATGGCAAGATCACACCTTCCACAAATAAATTAAGCATTTTCAAACAATTTAACACAACAAACAAGCTTTCCTTATGTCTCGCAATCCCAAAGTATTGCAATATACTTAGATATCTAATAAATCTAAAAAGTTGCTTCATTATCTTGCATATTATTGAGCAAATAGACGCACATGTAATTGAATATGTTAGTGAAAAGGATTATGGTGAAATGTGTGGATGGAAACGCAGATGTGTTTGAGAGAATCGAATTTGTTTAAGCTAGGCAATACCCGAGGCAAAATAGCCTTATGCCTTAGGTGATCACGTGATCAGATACGGTCAATTTCTAATGATTCAAGAATATAATTTTAGTTTTTCCCTTTTTTCAGCCTGGTACAATATGTATAAGAAAAAACCTTTTGACTTGTTGGCTTTTATATCAAATAACATAAATTATTGTTCAAATATGTTTAATAGAAATTATTGCTTAAATAAATTGGCATATTTATTTATAACAATTTGTTAAAGTTATTAAATAATTTCTTTTATGGAAACTACAGAATTACACTAATACTTATTGGATTTATGAAAAAAATCATCTATTACTTATAATAATTAATTTCTGTGGACTTGAGTATGTTTAATGATTAAGAACAAGTGTTTATTTATGAGAGGTTAAAAGTTTAAATCTAGATTAGGGTAGAATATGTATACCTCCATAAATTTTAACAATCAAATTGATGTGTGGGGATAAGTTCCTTGTTTGACAAACAAGGGGGTCTTATACCTCAATTTTGTGTGTGGCTTGGTCGTAACCCTAAAATTAGATTGTTATTATTAATAATATCAAAATAATTTGATTAAAAACTTAGAGTAGTTTTGTTAAAAAAAAAAATCCTTATTTTCATTAAGATACGAAGTTGATCATTAAATCATCATAATTAGAATCACATAATAAAATATATAAAAAAAAGGTAATAATGATAGAATTGTGTCATTCATTTCATTTGAGAGATAAAATTAATATTCCAACCTCTTTAAGGGCACAACCTCCTAATACATTTACAAAAGAATGAAATACAAAATAATAGGTATATGGCAATCACATGAGGAGGTTTACATCTTTATTTGTAGTTATCCTAACCTTACAGCCACTTACTAAAGTCATATGTACATATATTGTTTTCATAAATCCATGTTTCGTAGTCATTAGAAGGAGAATGGGAATCCACATATGTAACTCTAATGATATTTGTACTAACTATAGTCTTCATAGGCCCATAGGTATCTATTAGCAATGATGGTGATTGTGTTTATCGTCTCTGAGACCAAAAATATCTACTAAACAATAAAGAGAATTAAACTAATTATTTTACATAGTTTCATTTTTTATAATTTGATATAATGGAAATAAAATATTAAAGGAATTATAAATTTTGAAAACTAAGAGGGATTGAATGGAATCCTAGGAACATATGTAAAAACATATAACCAAGATCTATCCTATCTAAACTCCTATGGAAAGCATTAAAAAATCAAAATTATTTCTAACCAAATATAAGGGACGTGACAAGAAAGCATTAAAAAATATAAATTATTTCTAAACAAGTAAAAGAGACATGAGAATAAATTTATGTGGTAAAACCCAAGGCCGGGGAAACATCCATAAAAATGGGCTTCTGTTATTCAAACTTTTCCAAGTACATCCACTGTAGAAAACTCATAAAGGAGTTCATATGGGATCCATACAACTCTCGAGAATATCATAAGAATCGTTTACAATTAACTATTCTTCACCTATATTATATATGTTAAAGAGATATGAAATCATATCTCATGAAAAATGTCTGATAAAATCACTTTATAAATTAGTAAGTTAATGAAGAAAAATACACCCAATAATATAATAATACCTCATTTTATATACAAAATGCTTTACCTTAATGATACAAAAGACAACAATAAATGTGGCTATTGGACAAACATCAAACAAATTCTTATATTCTCCATTAGCATTAACTATATGTCTAAAATATGTTTGGAGGATGATGTCATTATGATTAGTGTTTCGCCTTGAAGAAAACCCACATCCACAATAAGTTGTGAAGATGAAGAAACTCTGTTGTCATTGGCTTAGTGAAGATACCATCATCTTGTTGTTTAGAGGAGAAATACTCCAAAATAATAAAATTGTTTACATGGAAAGTATCAATTGAAAATAGTATGAAGGTAGATATGTTTGGTATTGGAGTGATACACTTGATTATATGCATGTTGAATAAAATTATGTTTTCATATCTCAATGTAGTAGGTGCACTCTAAACAAGTCCAACCTCAACAAAGCCATGTTAGATCCACACTACTTCTTTAGTTGATTCCTTATTTGTCATATATTGTACTTTGCAAGAAAAAAAATAAAAGTGTTCTCAATTTCTTGTTAAACCAAGAAATTGGACGAGAAACAAGCCAAAATACATATCTTATAATAGAGTTCCTATCAATGACATCTCTTACCCAATAAGAATCAGTATAGCTAAGAAGTGAAACAAAATCCTTATGAGTACACACGACAATTGAGAGTTCCTTGGAGATAGCTGAGAATCCTTTTAGCTACTTTCCATTGACTTTCATGAGGATTTTGCATGAACCTTAAAATTATGTAACAAGAAAAGTTATATTAGGTTTACTACGAGTCAATTATGTCAAACTCCCAACAAGTGGATGATATAATGTGGCATCAATAAGAGGTGATTCACAATCAACTATTAATTTGACTCCTAAAATGGTGTTGGTGAAGCCTTATAATAATTAAAGTGAAACCATGAAAGCAAATGTAAAGCATACTTAGACTAAGAAAAGAAGATTTGGTTAGGCATATACCAAACCCGAAGACATAAAGAGTAATGTAAAAGGCCTAAGTTTTCCATCTCAAATATTTTCTTTAGCTCATTCTTAATTATCTAAGTTAATAAAATATTGATGCTTATAAGAATTAAATAATACACATAAAGAAGAACTATGACAACATCATCTTGAAAGAAATTATCATACAAATTGGGTAAAATTGACATCACTAGGAACCACTCTTCAAGAAATGAGTATCAAATTTCTCATAATCCCTAAATGCATGTTTAAGACTATGCAAGGACTTGTGCAGCTTGCATACCAATCTTGAAGTGCCAGAAATGATGAAACTAGATGGTTGTTACATATAAATTTCTTCACATTAATCACCATTTAAGAAAATAAATCTTGATATTCATTTAGGGAATTTCCTAATGAAAATATACAACAAGCAAGTTTTTATGGTGTTCATTTTATCAACTAGAACAAACTTTTTGGTGGAATCAATACCTTCTTTTTGTAGAAATCCGTTGGCTACTAATTGATCCATATTGTTTTCAATCTATCCATGTATAGTAAATTTTGTCTTACAGATCCATTTACATCCAACAAGATTCTCCTTAAGAGGAATAAGAACTAAACCCGAAGTATGATTCTTAATCAAATAATCATATTCAACAACCATTTCGCTCTCCCATTTTGGCTTACCTTTAGTCTCAACATAAGTGGAAGGAACATTTGTGTCTAACACTTTTTCCATAAGAGAAAATTCCAATCTATTCTTGTGAGTGTTTAGTGGAATAAAAACAACAAAACCTGTAGGTTGAAGTTTTTTCCATGCCCAAATAGGAAGAGAGTACTAATATGTGATGAGGCTCATCAATAGGTACATTATAAGGGTCATGATGCCATCCTCCAACTTTAGAACTATCTCTTTCTCATATTTATTTAAATTTTTTCTTATATTATGCTTAGTGAGAAGGAAAAAATATGTTTGTCAAGTCATGTGGCCTAATATGGTTTAATTGCAGGAAATGGAGCAATTTTTGAGATGATTTCTATGCAAGGGCTCGGAGTAGACAACAAGGAGAGAATCTAGGGGGTTGTCCACCTTTTTAACTCCCTCAATCAGCACAAGATCACAACACACACACTCTCTCTCTCATCAGCTCGAGGTCATTGGCAGCCAAGAAAGTGAAAGTAATGGGGAACAAGATCCACCATTCTTAAGTTGTGGGAGACAAATATTCCTATTTTGTAGGGAGTTGCTAGTATCTACCCTCTTATATAAATAAGCATGTATAAGAGCTCCTTAGGATTCGAGTTTTTTTTTCAACTAGGTAGTTATTGAGCTCAAGAACTTGGCACTGTTATTTTGATTGCTATTTGATGTATTAGACATTGATTCAATGATAATGAAAAGTTGCTTGTTGATTCATCACTAAGTTAGTTCCAGAGGGATAAGGCTCTTGGGTTTTGGCCTAACCCAATGGCTTAAGTCCCTCTTGTGTATCTGTACCTCTTTTAATTTTAGATTATTTCTTATTTTCTTGTATTTTAGTAGAGAATAATCCATCAAAACATGTGATTGCAACCTCTACCTCATCTTTTTCATGGGAGCATGAATAGAAGGATTTACAACCACAGCCAAAAGATATTATGTTTATGATTTCTTGGAAGAATATTTGTGTTAGTCATCTTATTTTTCATGTGCTTTCTATAGCTTAGGATTTGGTTTATTGATTAGATCAGAGTTTTAGCATAGATTAGATAACATTTAAATTCAACTCATATTTTCCACTACTAGTTGTTTCATCTTGTCAATAAAAAATGGATGTATGCATGTAATGATTGCAGGGTTGTTTGAATCTACGGAAAAGGGCACCTTCACCACCTCCATCTTGGACTCCCTCACCTTCTCTTGTGAACCTCAACTTTTGTCCCAAAAATTGGGTTTCATAAGATCATTTTTGTAGGGTCACTGAGAGCATCCCTCCTAGTACAAAACAAGCCTTCAAAAGGATTTGACCTTCGCTATGGGCTTTGGCCACCTTTCACTCATTTACCTAAACCTCCATCCACCTTTCCATACCCTTAAACCATAATTTTCACCTCTTAGACCTTCTCGGTAGCCCTCCTGTAGCAATACAGGGCTCTTGTAGCAGCCACCTATAGCATACATGTAGGACCTCTTTCTGCTGCCAATTTTGATCCTTACTACAACTTGGACTCATTTTTGAAGGATGTTGACCCCCAACTGTGATTTCATGAACAAGATAACCTCCTAGGCCACTCCAAACCCTCCTTTTCCCTCACTGCAAAAACATAACAATGTTAGTTTTCTTATCACAGATTTGGCACAAATAGAATATTGATTTACATGCAAGTGTGAGCTAGTTAGATGGTACATAGAATCTTGAATTATAGTTTGGTAGGTTGTGCAAGAGATATTAGCTTCCTTTCTGCAAGTAGATCTGAATTCTTGATGAATGATGCGAGATAATGTGGTTTCCTTTTTGAAAGTAGTTTAGCTCTTGTCTTTTCAAGAATGGTTTCAATAACATTTACAAGTTGAAGTCAATATCATTTTCTTTTCATAGTTAGGGGTAGCTTCTGAATTGCACCTTCATTAGCCAACTTTCATTCTAATTCAGTAGGAGGAATTGTCTTGGAGAACTATTGATCAGATGTCCTAGTTGGGGGTGGCACAAGTAGAATCCCATCTACTATGCATATAGCACTATCACCTCAAAGTTTGTACAAACCCTAGGTTGATAAATAGATTTGAGGATCCCTTGGGAATTACAACACTCTTGGTGCAATACCAGGGCTCACCAATATGATGAACAACACTAGCATCTTTGGAAGGTTCAAGTGGATCACTAGAATCAATTGTAGAAATAGGATCTAGTACTAAAACATCACTTGAAAAATTACTTATAAACATACATTTACTAGGGAAAATGTCCCAAAAACAATCAAGGGGTTCTCTTCGATATGAGGTCCCAATTATAACTCACACCATTTGGGATAAGAGACCCATCAAGATTCTAACCCAATAATTGTTCTTGGTTTTTCAAGAATTATGTGAGATATGAGCAATTTTCAAAATAGAGTGAGATTTTAATTCTAATATAGAACTAACTAATGCACTAATATGAAAATGGTATACAGTATTCTAGAAATAGTGAAAAGATAAGGAAGAAATATGAAACAATGAGCTAGTAAACACAGAACTGCATGGGAAAGGAAGCAATTACCAATACTCCAAGACACCAACATGTGTTCAACTTATTATAAAAAATGAAGAATCATCAACATTTATATCTAACAAGTACTCATACATGAAACAATATAAATTGAAATAAGTATGTGAGATAAACCATTTAAATAGTTTGTAATCTTGCATTATACATCCCACAAAACACACACATGAAAAAGAAATTAATGAATAGTCATAAACATGGATAGGAAGTATTAAATCACAGAGTTCCAACAATGAAATTTCCAAGATTCTCTATATTATTGGCCAAAATAAAAAGTTACCAACTTCTAGTTTATGGTCTTTAGTGATTTCAAAAGAGGATCAAAATTCCTAAAATGGGAACCCCAAAAGAGTGTTCACAAGTTCTTCTTACATAGAGCTTTACATTATTTATAAACTTGAATTAATAATTGCCTCTTTTATGACTACTCAACTTCTCAAGGGAAATTAAAACTCTTCAAATTCTCATAATTTACGAATATAATAAAACATGATATTCAAAATTCTCTAATTGGCTTGCTAATTATCCCCTTTGGTTGGGATCTTAATGGGAGTTTCTCAATGTGTTGAATATGTGTCACATGGTCTTGATGGTATGATGTAATCATCATGAATTTTCTAAATAGTAGGCTCTTGATGATGATATGGAATTTTGATGTGGCTTGGGAGGTGACTAATATCTTCTTCCATTGTAAAACTAGGTATGAATTTCAACTCTATTTGTTGCTCGGATATGTATGCAAGATGATGCTACATTTGTATGCAATGAATTTGGTAGTGGGGGAATTAAAATACCACTGTTCCATATGCAAAAAAACCTCTATTCTTTGACTCCTTTTATTGGTCTAGCATTTCTTTTTGCTTTTTAGCTTATTCAGATTGTTCATTAGAAATCATGCAAGAGGCTCAACCATCTAAATATTTCTTAGTAGATTTGTATTTATTATCAATCTTATTTATTTAAAAGCTTGCTTCATTTGGGGTAGATCATATTTTTGAAAAAATTGAGATGTTATTGATTATGTGTGTTTAATAGCCCTTGGTTAACTCAGTTATCGGGATTCACTTCCCCTGGGGAGTTAGCTATTGACGTTGAGCATGTTTGCCTCTTGGATATATGTGTGATTTTTTTGTCTATCAAGTAGCTAGCTCTCTTGGACCATGTGATACTCTATTTTGTCCTAAGAGAGAACTAATAAATACTTCTTTAGTGAAAATAGGAATGAGTCCAAGGTCATCAATTGGGTTTATCGTGGGTGGTTGGGAGGAATGATTGGGATCCTCCCCACCCAGGTTCAATTCCTATAACTAACATGATGAACTTTGATGTATTGGATGGAATATGTATGCTCCTCATATAAAATATATAAATATTTATCATTAAAAAAGGAATGAGTCTAAGGATATTTGATGCTTGGTGGAATCTATAGGTTGTCTCTAGTAGGTTCACTAGCGAAGTTATTGAAAACAACTCCCCATGCTTTTAGTAGCTCTATATTAGGTTGACTAAATTCCATAACTCTAATAACACACACACATGTGTGTGTCTGTGTTTGTAATGACTAGAAAAACATAATATAATGTAT
This sequence comes from Pinus tabuliformis, assembly GCA_031772625.1. Lineage (NCBI taxonomy): Eukaryota > Viridiplantae > Streptophyta > Pinopsida > Pinales > Pinaceae > Pinus > Pinus tabuliformis. The sequence goes on along the minus strand of CM062816.1, from coordinate 167,759,899 downwards.
GAAAAATCATAAGATATAAATAATGAATATACCATAAAATAAGGTTTGAAACTTATCTAACAAAATCCGCTAACTGGTTGTAGACCTCAGACATTCCACCCAACCATAGACCATGCTACCCATAATCTCTCAACAATGGGTCACCCCTTATCTGGGGCACTGACTCCACAATGACAACAACTACCCAAGTCAGGTACATGTCCAATACAAAATATGAGTAAGGCCAAGGTACCATGCTCTAGTACCCTCCAGCTGTAGGCTCACATCCCCCATCAACTCACACAGCCCAAAATAGTGCACCCTCATCTTTTCACACGTAGTCAATCAGACCATGCCACTTGCTACCTTTCCAAGCTTTGCAACTTAGGCTAGTCAGGTATGTCTCAAATCCTTGTGGCTCATGGGAGTTCCAACTACCCTCAATGGTTTCCAAGTAGTCTCTAATCCAATAAAAGGACACCCATCCCTAGACTTCTCCCTCTAGGGCTCCAACCTTAAACAAGGTATCACAGTGAGAAGTGCACTCATATATTGACCTACCTATGGTCGTTGATGTACAATAACTAGGTAAAATTTACCTCACCTTTCCTTTTGTGTGGATTCCTATACCTCCATACTCTTTTCATCTTAAGTTTGTAGTCATGGTTGTTGGGTGTGTGTTATATTCTTTCCATGACTACCCCTCGTGTGGAGGGGGGGGTGGGTGGTAGCTCCTTTGCACGGGGTCTCAGGTAGTGCCCCGAGAATTTTTTTTTTTGAACCCTATATTAGGTGGGTGGACCTACCTATGGTTTTGTGCATGGATTTTGCACATGGTTTTGGGCATGATGGTTTTCTGTCCATGGTATTTTGTAGACCTAGTCAAGGGAACTATGGTTATGTTCTAATCCAGGGTTAATGGATTGGGGTTTATGGATGCTTCAGCATGTGTATATATGTATTGTAACATTGAAAGGAATGTAATGAAAACTCAATCTGGTAGTCTCGGTTTTGGGATCCAGAGGAAGATCTTTGTGTATATCTATTTTATGTTTTATGCTCTTGCCATTTTTTATTTTCTGTTTTTAGAATTCGTATGCAGGTAATTTATGTACGGGGTTAAAACCTACAATGGTGTTATATTAGTAATTTATTATATACATATGATATTTGTTAGGCTCATTGACCTTTTAACATAATACAATAACTATGGTTTGATCACACAAGCACCATAACCTTATAACACACTTGTACATTGAACCATTGGCCTAACAAATTTATACGCACAAACACATATGCCTCAATAGAACTTAGCTAACTAACCTAATTAGCATGTACCAACTTAGTATTTTGAATATCATGTATACAAATACATTACAACCTAGGGTTCCATTCAAGTTATACACCAATCACAACTCTCAATAGTGTGGTTGTTAATGTGTAGCACCTAAAGGCTTAAGCCCCCTAAAACATTTCCATATCAAAGTTTTGTTGGAAATACTGGGGGGGGGGGGGGGGGGGGGGTAAATCAGTATTCCTTTTCAATTGTTACTTATACCAGTTAAATAAATTATATTTAGAACAAAAAATAAGCAATAGGAATAAATTCTTTTATTAATATAATATTTATAATGAATCAAGTACAATATATATATGGCTCCAACCCTTGATTAAGGCATCGATCTTCAATTCCTAGGTTCGAACTTGTTTCCAAGCACCAACTTGGTCTTTTGTGAGGTTCCAACCTCTAGGGCTCCGAACCTATCTTTGTCAAGGCATCAACCTTGGATTTAGGATCACCAACTCCAAGGACACCAATCCTTCCAATTCTGAGGCATCAACCCCAAGGGCTCCAACCCTATCTTGTCAAGGCACCAACCTTGGATTTAGGAGCACCAACTCCAAGGACACCAATCCTTCCAATTCTGAGGCACCACCCACAAGGGCTCTGACCCTATAGTTTTTCTTTGTCAAGAAATGTTTTGATTCTCTTACACTGCTCTCAAAATATTCTTCACTGTGTTCTGTCAATCTACATCTTTACTACTACATCAATGACAACCTGTCTTCATATGAAGGAGTCTTCACAATTCTTCATATTGCCTAAACAGAGTCTACAAAGTTACCTCATGATGATTTCAAATAGGCATCATGATCTCCAATAATGTCTCCAAGATTTGTTGAAGCTTTCCAACAAGATATCTATTCTAAGCCTCAATGTATGCACAAAAACAATTCTTTGTTTTCAGGCCTCTGTTCTTATTGTCATGGTAACTGCTTCAGGAGTGACTGTTGTGGTATCTTAATTCCAAGGAACAAACTCACAAATATTTCAATGCTGGTGTTGTCTATTGTTCCCTTCAAACAATGACTATTGAAATTTTACTTTACTGGTTCGAGGTCATACAGATCTTCACAAAAACTGTTCTTCAGGTTGCGGTCTATACGTCTTCTAATTCATAACAAGTCCAAGCCTTTCAAAGATTAACCCAATCAACATAATTTCTTGACCTTTGGCTTCCTTCTTACCTATTGGACCTTCGACTTCCTTCTTACCTGCTGGAACTTCGGCTTCCTTCCTTCCTGTTTGACCTTCGATTTCCTCTATTTCTTTAAGTTCACGAGTTGTGAATTGTTACTTATTCTCTATATTCAATCACCCGAAATCCATCCTTAAGGTGAAACGTTTATCCTGTATTTATATATGTTCCAACAAAAAGACACATATATTGGAGGGAGGCCGACTTGTGCATGAGGCGACACACTAAAAATATATCATAGGCCCTTTTGTTAATATTCAATTAATTATAACATAAACTTGTTATATATGGAAATTTCATCATAAGAGAGGTTATACCCATATTGGAGGTCCCACATGCCATGTCATTCCTTTAATCCCGCAATCACAACTTTCATGATAATAAGAGGTTTTATAAGTGTGCACATGCTCTGTCTTCCGATATCAAAATCACTAATATTCACATATCACCCCATAGCAGATGCTATATTTAATAAACTGTTTTAATAACTTCGTTGGGTCCACCACCTTATTGCAATCATAATTTCATAAGACTCCTGCAATCACAACTTTATGAAAATCCACATTAATAGAGGTCCCCACACGCCATGTCATAGTTTTAATCACAAGCGCAACTTTCGGAGGTTTACACATAACATAGCTGATTCCCCGACGGAGCAAATGCGATATAATATTAAACAGTTGTTAATAAATTCGTTGGGTCCACAACATCTATCACAATCGGTGGTTTGGCCATGTCAACCCTTAAGACTTGCGATATGACTCCCGACGAGGCGGACACAATATAACATAACTTTGTATTCTAATGGAGTGGTCGGGTTTGCATATATATCGCAATCTATGGATTTGAACAGAACATCCCTTTATGGCTTGTGATTATGTGACAGATGTGATAGTTTATAGGTTGTTACCATAACCTGTTTCGGGTCTACAGTGATATCACAATCACAGATTTTGGTGTGACATACCTTTAAGACTTTGCGATACCTTCCGATGTGGAGGATGCGATGTTGTATTACAGCATATTGGAATGGAACCAACGAGTCCGCAACACTCCTTTGATATCACTATTATATTAATGTGGATGTGATATTACATTAAACCTATGTTGATAGCCCTATCGGGTCCGTAATGTTCATATCGCAATCAGTGATATCAATGTGACATGTATTAAAGTCACCGATAAAGCGTTGATATAATATACTACTGATATGTTAACTCTAATGCGCTGTGGACTTTTGTTAAAAGGTTTCCACAGGTTGTTTCTTAGATTGGGTTCTTAGCTCCTTCGATAACATTGTTTATGCTCCTCCACCGATGTGTTCCTCTTTGCTTCTTGATGGATTCCAAAGACCTCTTCCTCTTACTCTTTGGCTTCATGATGGCTTCCGATAAACTACTTTCGATGAACTCTTCTGATAACTCTTCTTTGACTACTCATGTTCTTAACTTCCAATGGCTTCCAATTGCTTCCCTGATGGCTTTCCTTCTTGGGTCTACTGATTTTATTCTGTCTGTATATATGTATTTAATCCACTTGAGTCCTCCATCTCATCATATCAACATATATCAAAATTTCATCACTATGATCATTATGATCAATGGGCATCAATAGGCAACATCATGTATCAAATAATTTTCCATCACAAACATTGTTATATTGACATCAATATTAACAAGTTTTAATAAAAAGGTTGATTTTAGTTTAGATAATACCTCTATTCCTAGGTGTTGCTAATTTATAGGACCCATACAATAGAGATATTGCCATGAAGCAATGTCCATTACACTGGAATCTTGGCATATTGAATATTTATGTAATAGTGCATTTTTAGTACCCTTAGTGTTCTGATATTCCAATATATGTCAGGTGATAGGCCCCATAGATATAACATTAGTTGAAAACTAATAGAAGGATTTGCCATCTCAGAGCTTAGAAAATTTTCTCTATGTAAGTATTTTTACAGTTAAGCTTTTTGGGGTGCTTTTCGACATACTGTTATGAAAAGGAAACTTTGATGTTTGTGACACCAACTCCCTGGTCATGATAATAGAAAAAAATGTTGTCATCAAATGTAAGTCTATCCCTTAGGCCAATCCATATCGAGAGATTTAGAAGTGTAGCTCTCATCCAATCATCCAATATCTAATATTTTGATAGATTTTGATGTCAACTAATGGAGAGTTTATCGATAGGTAATAGAAATAACACTCATCGAGATGTCCAAAAGAAATGTTGTTTTGTAGAATTTTAATTTGTTAATGTTCTTGGGCCATTTCCCAATAACCGAGTATTTTGGTAAGAACAAGGATATAAACATTAGGTTACATGTGGAGTTGTATTTTTCATTGATAGCACATTCTTCAGCTAAAATCACCATGTTTTGAAGTTTGGTTTGAAGAAGTGCAATTCATGAAGGTGCTACAATGGTGAAGCATAATGATCGTAGTTTGGGCTAAAGGAAGAACCAATTATGAAGGTGTTATGTCGGTCAAGCATAGTGTTTCCAATTTGGGTTGAAGGAAGTGAATCATCAAAGTGTTGCAATAGTAAACTTTAAAGCATATTCGCGAGTATGTGGGATGAAGGAAGCACTTCGTAAAATAGTATAAAGTGAATGAAAAAAGATAGAAAACATATAAGAATTCAGAGTAATAGAGTAGAGAAATGGAAAACAAATTATAGAGTAGATAGCATAAGGGATTAGTGTCTTCCATAGGTTGGTGCCTACAAAGCAACAAAGGGGATTAGTATTTCTTGTAGGTTGGTTCCTAAAAATCAACTAAGGGGATTGGATCCTTTTTTAGGTTGGTGCATAGAAATCTAGTAGCATAGTGGATTGGTGTCTCCTGTAGGTTCATGCCTACAAAGATTTGTTATAAAGAAATTTCATGTGTGTCTATATATATAGATGTCGTGTTCCATATGTGAGATGGCTTTATTATGATTTTGTGGCTTGTTCCACCCCCCTCTCAATATGAGTGTGAATCCAACAATTAGTATCAAAGCAGGTTCCTTAGGAAGTATCCTAAATCTATAAGTATGATCTCATAGGGACCATGGCTAGTCACAATGGTTCTTTCACAAGAAAATCCCATTGTTTGATGGAACAAATTATGCTTCCTAGAAGGAAAGAATGAGGTCCTATCTAATGACACTTGGAAGTATGTAGTAAATTGTTATGAAGCTCTATAGACTCTACCAATATATCAAGCTAGAAAGAACGCCTAGCATTATAATGTAAATGCAATGAATGTAATCTTGTGTGTTCTATCATAATAAAAATTTGATAAAGTGATGCATTGTGAAACAACAAAAGAAATGTGGGATAAGTTGTAAAACATCTATGACAGAGATGACATTGAAAAAAAGAAATATATAGAAAACCTTGTGATGAATGAACTACATGGAATTCATACTACATATGCAATGACGACAAAAAAGGAAACACAAAAGAAAGCAACTTAAAAACTTCAAAGAAGGCAAAAGAAATCAAATCCATTGATGTAGAGGTTGGTAATAAAGAAGATGAAAACAATTAAAAGGAGAAATATCATGGTTCTTATGAAGCAACAATCATCATCTTGAAGAAACAATTGGAAGAGGCAAATAATATAGAAGAAGTGAGAAGCTAGTTGAAAGAAAAGAAAGAAGATTGTGAAAAAATAGAAGAAAAAATTGTTTCCATGAGAAAGGAACTAGAAAAAGCAAATGCTCAATTGAAGTTTGGAAAAAATATTGAAACCTTAGATGACATTCTTATCTCCCACGGGTCTCCTTTTATCAAAATACGTCTTGGATTCAAGGATGATTATAATACCTCCAAGGGAGAACTAATCACAAATAAATCATAAAAGGATTGTATAGAAAAAACCAAAATCTATGTAGATGTTCAAAATGTTCTATTAATGTAAGCATCAATAGAAAATGAGTTTAAAACCAGCAAATACCTAAGTTTTCTAAAAAATACAACAAGAATGGGCTTAGAAGAACCATTTCTTCAAGAACGCCTTTCACACCTAGGCATCAATTTTTTCTTTGGCTATTGGTTTGCTTGTAATAACTTTGGTAAAAGAGAAATGAATTTTAGAGATTATGAAAGAAATGTCTATGTGAGAAATAGAAGTAAAGGATATTGTAACACCTTAATTAATGGCTATGTAAGAAACAAATATAGAAGCCTTTATAAAGGTGGTATTCAAATAAAAACTCATTTACTCCCATATTCAATCATATTAAACATTTTATGTACAATAACTATGGCCACAAAGAATGTGATTGTAGAAGCATCTCAATATGGTTTCATAAGTAAGGCAAGGAAGAAAATATTACCAAGCATAGAGAAAAATGCACAAGGGTATGGATAATGAAACAAGAAAATTAGGAGGAATGTGGTGTAGATTTATATGTTCAAAACAAAGGAGGTCAATAGCATATTGATAGTGGGTATTTAGGACATAAGAGCAAATTTCTCTCTCTAAAGGAAGTCAAAGTAGGTAGTGTCACTCTTTTAGATAATGCATCAAGAAGGATAATTGGAAAGGGAATAGTTAGTCTTAATAGTGGAAATACTAAAACTCAAAATGTTCTATATGTTGATGGCTTAAAATATAATCAACCATATTATTGTAGGTAAAACAACACAAGTTTATGTGGTGCAATGTATAGAAATTTCACATTAAACAATTAGATGGTAAGAAGAAAACCTTTGATTTTGTAATAACTACAATTTTCTAGGTTACTGATGTTTCCTTTAGTAGTGAGAAACATCTAGAACTGTCGAAATAGATACTATGTCCACTTCAAAATATATACTTCATTTAGGCCTGAAATCCTTCAAAGTAGTTCTCTTCAATGTTTGTTCATACAAATTAGGGAGGAATTAATGCAACCTTGATAGAATTTTTATCGAGCATGCTAATAAATCTACCGTGATTGAAACAATGATATTTAAGTTGGGTAAAAACACTTAGGTCCTTCCCAATCAATGTGAGTAGGTCTTCTATTCACAAGTGCCAAATAAAGCAGGTTGGTCATATGTTGCTAAGTATGAACCAAGAGTAATGTCTCGACAATATATTGTACCAAAAGAAGACAATATTGAAGAAGATAAAATAAATGATGCAAAGGGGAAAGAAGATGTATCAGATGAAGAAGTTGAAGATAATACATGTGTTAGATGAAAAAGTTGAAGAAGATAATGATGATGATGATATGGCCAATCCTTTTAGTGATTCAAATCTTGATGGTTCAAATATTGATTTGGATGAAGAACAAGAAGATTAATGAATACATTACATTGTTGAAACAGGGAAGATTATTTTAAATTAATATGTTTTATTTTTTTATTGTTTTTTACTATGATTTTTTATTTTCTACTTTTTATGTGTTTTCTATGTTGTATAATATTATTTTAATTTCATTACTGTTAGAAAAATTATATATTACAGAGCAATGGAACACATAAAATATATTGCAGAAATATAAACACAGAAAACACATAAAACAAGATAGACACAAATATACGTGGTTCACCCATTTGGGCTACGTCCATAGAGAAACAGTCAGTCCTTCCTTTTATATTATCCAGCAAAATGAAGAGATACAACCTACAACAGATCCGCTGTAATTCCCTCTTCATTCTCACACAATCTCCTCTCTCTTTCTCGCTCAGAATACAGATCTACATAGACGCAATACAATTCACTCATATATAGCGAGGGGTTGCCTTCTAGGGAAAAAACCCTAAATTAAATATAACTTCTACCATTATATCTCCGCCTAATGAACTGCCCAGATTAACTACAAAATTACAACATTTTACAAGGAAATTTTACATCTATTTTTAGCTTCGGTGGCGCTGTCGCCGATCCCCCGCTAGGGGGGGCTCCTAAGGATTGCAGCCACCTGATCTGAAATGATCATATATTAAAACTGATGTAGAATTGATTATGCCATTAATGAATAGAATGTTAACTAAAAGTGATTAAATCGTGAGAACTACTTGAGAAGAAGAATTTACGAGAGAGGATAAAACACATGTAAGATGCTCCTCTTGTTATCTCTATCACCCGCCATATCTGCATCAACATATCCCTATAGAGAAATGTTTGAACCACCAAATCATAATTCTTGATTTGTGGTACCTCTCAAATACCTGAGAATCTACTTCACTGTCATCCAATGTTCTTTTCCTAGATTGTTCATGTACCTGCTTACAACTCCCACTGCAAGTGCAATATCAGGCCTGGTGTAGACCATTGCATAAATTAAGCTTCCAACCGCTGATGCATATGGAGCTTTAGACATATAACCCATTTCTTCTTGAGTCTTGGGACACATTTCTTTACTTATTTTGAAATGACTAGCTAACGTTATACTAACTGATTTTGCATTCTACATATTAAACCTTTTAAACACCTTTTGTATGTACTCACTCTGAGACAATGTTAATTTGTGATTCTTCTTGTCTCTAGTTATTCTCATACCAAGGATTTGTTTTGTAGCACCCAAATCCTTCATTGCAAATCAGTTTGCCAATTTTTTTTTGAGCACATTTATTTCCTGAATGTTAGAACCTGCAACAAGAATGTCATCTACATACAATAACAATATAATATAGCTTCCATCATTTTGCCTTTTGAGATAAACACAATGATCAGAGTGACATCTAGTATAACCTTGTTCAGACATAAACCTGTCAAATTTTAGATACCACTGCCTTGGAGCTTGTTTTAAGCCATACAAGCTCTTCTTCAACCTGCACACTAGTTTCGCCTTCCCTTTTACCTCATATCCTTGTCGTTGCTGCATATATATCTCTTCCTCCAAATCCCCATGGAGAAAGGCTATCTTTACATCTAACTACTCAAGATGCAAATATTCAGCTACTACTAGACTTAAAATAGTTCTAATTGAAGTCATTTTAACAACAGGAGAAAATATCTCATGAAAATCTATACCCTTTTTCTGTGCAAACCCCTTCACGACAACTCTAGCTTTATACTTTTTTCTACCTCCATCTTCTTCCTTCAACCTGTAAACCCATTTATTCTGCAATGTTCTTTTACCTGTAGGAAACCTGACTAAGTCCCAAGTCTGGTTATGTGCTAAGGAGTCCATCTCTTCTTTCATGGCTTGCTCCCACTTCTTCTTGGTTTCTACCTGCACTGCTTCTTCATAACATTCTAGTTCACCAAAATCAGTCAACACTACATAATATAATGAAGGAGAGTATTGTTCAGGGGGTCTACTTATCCTCGTAGATCTTCTAACACCACTTTTAGGTGTTTGAGGTGCTTGTTGTTGTTTTGGTTGTTGTTGTTGTTCTGGTTGTTGATCATTATGATTTTTAGGCACCATCACTTTTTCTGTGATCTCATCAAGCACTGTGTATTCTCCGTTTTATTTTTCCTATTTATTTTCCTATAGCTGATCCTTATACATATGACATCTCTGCTTCTAATGATTTTCTGTTTTTCATAATCATAAAGGCGATAACCAAAATCATTAACACCTGTTACACAACATTTTGTCACTGTCTCTGTACTCCCTGTCTACGATCCTAGAGGACCTATACAATGTATCCGATATGATTTCCCATCATGAAGAAACTCCCAGTATGTCCCTCTTCATGAGCAGAATAATTCCCCTTTGCATTATTTCCCAAGAATCTTCCTTTTATCCCAGTTTACAAGACCAATGCTACTGACCAGTTTCCTCCTCGCGCCAATTTGCATGGATTAAAACTAGCCCTCACGCCGATTTGTAGGGATTAAAACTAGCCCTCACATCGTACAGAGCGACTGAGCCCTTTTCCAGTCACATCGATCCTCTTTTAGAAGGTTTTTTAAATAAGGAGCCGAAGATTCCATGTCTAGGAGCTTCGTAACAGAAGTCTGGTAGATGGTTGGGCCGGATAGAGCTGAGGAAGTTAGTTTGGGATCCTTTCCACTATTAGGATGGAACAACCTCAAGAGATAATACCTTATCCCATGATGAGAGGAACCATCTCCCATCCATCCAAGATATATAAACTTCTCTTTTTCTCAAGCAAAAGCTAGTTGGAGTTTTGGAGAAAGTTTGAATAATTAGCAAGTCATCTATAGCTTGTAGCTTTCTAGTGTATGTTTGAGTGAGAATAGTGTGATTTTGGTTTGTTTTGAGACTAGAGGGAAAGAGGCCTTAAAAATTTCATTGTTGAGGTTATCCATGAAGTTCTAGTAGAAGTGTGGGAACCCGAATACATTGGAGGAGACCAACAACGTCAAGGCACCGGTTGTAATCTCTTTCTGATCTATATAAATGCAACTATTGATTGATTTCCTACATGAAGTGTAATTTTAAGTCTTTATGGCTTAATGTTCCTTGACCTATTAAGTAGGTTGAATACAATATTGTATGCTATCGTTTTTGTTGTTGTTGTTGTTGTTTGCTTGTTTCAGGTATTCGAAGGAAGGAAACAGGAGATAACTGGAGTGAGGAAGAAGGATCATCACCAAGCGGAATAGAGTTCTAAGAGGTAGGCCCTCTTAATTGATTCTAGCTTAAGGAGATTTTCCATAGATTGTTTGTTTGTGGCTAGACCCGCTCTCTCAGGCTAGAGGAATTGTTTGTGTCTACACTGAGAATTTACCTACACCACAATTGGCGACCATACTGGGGAGCCAATACTTCTGTTTGATTGATTATCATTTTATGGTTTTGTGTGAATTTTTCTATTATGACCATTTCCATTTAGTGTTCTCTTCTTTGCCTAGTTTACCGCTCTGAGCCTGAAATTTACAGTGGCAAGTATGGTCTTAGCCTTTGAATTTTTATTTTTTTCCTTGAATCCTCAGTCAGTGCATTTATTTTTCTGATAGTCGCGCCGATCAGCGCGAGTTTCTCAAAAATAGTTGCGTCGACCCCCTTTTGGCACGTGTTGCCAGTTAGGCAGTCGTGTCGATTCCTGTAGGTGAAGATCAGGGTTTACCCTAGATCATAGCCAATGTGTCTTGCCCTTCTGATTTATGTCTCTTAGCTTGTTTTGATTGTGTTCTCCCTGGTTGGAAAGCTCTTTTAGCTTGGTTTGTATGATTGGTTGATTTGCATTTTCTTCACTTGGTTTCTTGAGTTCTTGGATGATGTATAACCCTAGGGCATCTAGGTCATCACCCATTCACTTGTTTACATGCTCAGCAAGTCAAGTAGATAGTCAAATTTTCTCCTTGCATTTCGTTTGAGTAGTCCTTTTGTTGCTTTGATTTCCATTTATCAAGTTTGAAAAGTTTCGTTTGGTGTTTGAGGGTCTCTTTTCAGGCATAGATCACATTGCCCATATTGTTTTTGGTTCAGTATTTTCTTCATTAGTTTGAAAGGAATTCTCTATTGTGCTTTGTGATTGCTTGTATTGGAAATATTTCATTGAAGTGTTTGTGAAAGATTTGTTCCGTCATTTCATTGAAAAATACATAATTCTAGTTTGTTGAATCGATATGTTACGTTAGTTAGCGTCATTGAAGTTTAGAGTTGCATCGTCACTTGCATTGGAAAAGAAATGAATTCTCTTTACTAGTGAAAGGGCTACTTGAAGTGAATTTGATAGGAAAGTTAGGAATTGGAAAGAGTTTTTTCATAATTTTGTTTTCAAAAAGCGAAATAGTGAAAAATTCATTTTTCTTTCAATTGCTTGTTTTGTTGCATTTGAGTGTGTTTTCTACTCTCATTAGTGTAGACAATTCATCGAATTGAAAGGGTATTGTCTCATTTATCTGCATATAGGTATTTTTCGAGTCACATCGATAAGGCCTGGAAACCGAGACATACTTTCAAGATAAACTCTAAAATGTACTCAAATAACCTAAGGCACATTTGAAATCTAATGATCACATCTTAGAAGGTCTAGGCTAGAGACGTGTTTTGACATCTTAAAACCTAGCAGCTACCGTTCTGTTCGACACTAGACAACGCTTGTACGAACTTGTGCTCCCCATACCATTGAGTATATAAAGGGAGACCCCACTAGGTTGTGATCCTTTATCCATAGGAAGCTGATTTTTCCACCTTGTAAATGTGATACACCAAACACAACATTCGGGGAGATTTCCTACCCATACTTCTCGGTTCGTCGGGAGGTATTCTGCAGTTCATGGTTACCTGGTAATCCTTTTTACCTAGATCATCCTAAGTAGTCAATTTTATCTTTTTGACTCCATAAATATAAAAGATCACTCGAGCACTTGTACTTTCGAGCTCGTTTCAAACCGAAAGTGATAGAGTCACCTTTTCTTCTTTCTCAACTCTTAAAACATGAAAGAGCACCAATTTGTTTTTGCATCTTAAAAAATTGTTGCCCACAATCTCATAACATTCCTGTAAGTCTTCTTAGACCACATCGTGAGTAAACATTTAAATACATTTTAAAGCCCTTGAAATCAATCTCTATTTTGGTTATTTGAGGCAAAATCATCGTGGCTGAACCAACTAGTTTGCCTAGTTCCTCTTCCTCTCCTCTGTCTAAAACATTGTCTGACAAGCCTTTTCCTTAATTGCCACAGTCGCTTGAGGACCACGGTGTTGAGCTTGGAATTGTTCTGAGTATTCAACCTTTGTCATCTCGTCCTCCCCCTTTAGATACTGGGTCACTTTCTAACATTGGCCCAAAATATTCGGGTAATCCTATCCAGACTGCCGCGAGTCTGACAACTTCTGAAGGTCAACTTGGACTAGTTGTTTATCCTTCGACTCCTTTGTTCTATCCTATTTTGATATCACCGCAGTGTCCATATAGTCCATACGATCAGTCGGGTATTTCTTTGGAATTATCCCTTCGAACATCTTCGGTAGTACGTCGTCACCTATTTTCACCCATGGAATCAGAAGGCAAAATCCAAGTCTCCTCTTCAGGTCACTCGGAGGTTTCCACTCCATGCATAGTCGAGAAGCAAGAATATCCTTTTCCTCCTGAAGATTTCCCTTACAAGGGAAGCATTCCAACCAGTGTTCATCCTGAGTTACCGCGTAACTATGTGACTTTAGCTCAGTTGGTTTCAGGCATGCCTACAACCTCATCATTGTATCACAACCCTATTTGGGCATCTGGCGCTATGCCTACCATAGTTCTGTTCATTCAGAACCCGACCTCCCAACAAACGGTGATTTCTGCAATTACTTCAGTCCCAGTGCAACCCACCATTCCAAATCCTCTTGTTTCATCGGTTGAAGTAACCCGTCCAGTTCAACTGGCGATCTCAATTCATGTCGCTGTCGTTTATTCGATCCCTCCAGTAAGTAGGCAGGCTATCCCACCACCTGGGGGGCATAGTACGAATGTTTCTATGATGTCTAGCACAACCAATGTAAGTGGCTCACAACTTCACATGGTTGGGATGAACCAACCCTCTTTGGGTGCCATTTCAAATCCTACTGGTCCTACTGGATCAAGTAATGTTTAGTACCAACAACTCAATGTTGGTCCGTCTAGTTCAAGTCATGTCCAGTACCAACAGCCCAATGTTGGTCTGTTAATTTTAGGTATGTTCTATGCTAGATCAATTTATTTCAATTTTCACAGTTAGCTTAATATCTTTTCCAGATTACCAATCACATCAGCATTAAAGTAAACTGTAGATAGAACATAAATATAAATCGTAAAAGACAAGCCAAGACAAGAGGACAAAAGATGTGGCGCTAGCCAGGGACAAACCCTAATGTGGGAAAACCCTTGATCAATTCTTGTTTTATGTTCTTCAAATTTAAACAAAGAAAGTGAGAGAGATAGTACATTTACAATGGAAGTCAATATTTTGACTTTTGATATCGCATGAGATCAATTGAAGACATATTGCTTCAACTGATTCTCTAAGGTGACTCCTTCACCTATCATAGTGCTGCCTTTCGTCCATTTGCTGCACATAACCGTGTGATACCATGTTGTATTGTCACAGTGTTTAACCTTGATGACTGAGTTTCTCTCATCTGATCTTGTCATCATGTAGCTCATTGTTTATCATGCCCACTGTGATGCATCTAACATCATCATGTTGTTTCATTCATCATCATTCATCACTGCTTTGATGAGAGGATTATACACCATGACTGTTCCTAGAGGCTGAGATGATCTTTGTACTTTGAGATCATAACTGCACCTTACTGTACTGTAAGATTATGATCCTTGTCTCTTACCTTTGATGAGACTGACACTTTTTGCAGAGGTGATCACTATTTCTTTCATCACTGCATATCTAATACTTCAAGTCACTGTTGTACAAGATGTATGTCACCGAGATCTATATACTGAGATCTTCTTCATCCAACCGAAACCGAGATCATTGATCTACAAAATCAACGTTTATAGCTGTTGTGATCATAGCACATCAAGACTGCTGCAAGTATGCCGAGGGTTTATCATATCATGTAGACTTACTGAATTAGCATAGATCTACATTACTGTAATGATGCTACCAACGTGATCTTTATTGACTTAACAAGTCGAGGATGATTCATTCACTGTGTCCTTATCCGAAGTTATTTATGCCTCATCTATCCGAGATAGATGTGCCCAGATCTGCTTTCTTCATATGAGGATACTTCCATTAGAACATAGGTATTCTGAGTCTACGGCTCCTTCATGTATGATCTGTGGCTACCTCACTTGAAAACAATTATGACTGTGGCTTCTTCCATGCTTGACTACGATTATGACTGCAGCTGTTCCATATGACAACGGATTAGGGTAGCAGATTAGGGCATCACATTGACTGTGTATGAATGTATTCATGAACAGCGTGTAAGGAGTCTCTCTACCCTACGTATAAATGTCTTCAAGAACAGCGTATAAGAACAGTGTATAAGGTCTCCATGTATAATGTATAAGGTATCCATGTACAACATATAAGGTCTCACCATGAACATCGTATAAGTATCTTCAAGAACTACGTATAAGTGTCTTCAATAACTGCGTTGGATCATCTAGGGCATCATCTGCGGTTAGGGCTTCATGCTAGACCAACGTATGCTCTTTTGTGTCTCTCCTTCACCAAAAACCCAAAGACGTGGAGAGGAGAAGATCACATGAAGAGGATGTGTGTTTCCAAATGACTTCAAGTCCTATCCTATTTATACTAAAACGTAGATGATGAATAGACATGACTATTGGGCTTCTGAGCTTACTCAAGTTGCTGGCTGACTTGACAATTTGTTTTATAATTATAACATAAATAAATTCATAACTTCATAAATACTTATCGGAATCGGATGATCTTTAGATCAATCCTACACCTCTCGATGAGAGGGATCCAATAAAAATATCAGCTACCATAAATAAGATGACCCACATGGAATTTGTCCCTAGTTGCCCATTTTAACACTCCCTATCAACTAGGGAGAACTCCATCCGCTGATCCATATATCCGATTGTACTATCTTTGCCATCAGTGCCCTGCACTGCTCTTCTCTGCTCAGCTATGTTCTTCTCAACTCTACTCAGCTCAGCGCTACTCAGCTCAGCTCTTCTTTGCTCAACTTTTCTCTTCTCAGCTCAGCTCTACTCAGCTCAGCTCTGCTCAACTCTGCTCAGCTCGACTCTGCTCAACACTGCTATGCTCAGCTCTGCTCTGCTAAACCATGAAGAAGAAGAATTGGTCTAGAAAGTCTCATTACATTCTCCACTGACCCAAAGTCAGTCTCAGAGTGTGTACCACTAGTCCCAGACCAATCCTCTACTGACCCAAAGTCAGTGCCATAGTATGTACCACTCTCACTGGTCCCAGACCAGTATCATTGATCCCAGATCAATGAAGGTCATCCTAGTGTAGGGAGCACAGTAGATACAACGATGCTTCCATCGATACTTCTATGGTCCCTATCCTCATTTCCCAGCTCATTGATCAGATGAGAGGTACTTACCATGATTCCTAGACTACATGGGTAGGATGCCTCGATAGGAGAACTAATCATCCTATCCATAGGAGAGTGAATCATCCTGTCCCACAAGAGAGAGAATCATCTTGTCCACAGGAGAGCAAATCATCTTGTCCATAGGAGAGCGAATCATCCTGTCCACAGGAGAGCGAATCATCCTGTCCCATAAGAGAGTGAATCATCTTGTCCACAAGAGAATGAATCATCCTGTCCACAGGAGAGTGAATCATCCTTTCCACAGGAGAGTGAATCATCTTGTCCAAAGGAGAGCGAATCATCCTGTCCCACAAGAGAGCGAATCATCTTGTCCACAGGAGAGCGAATCATCTTGTCCACAGGAGAGTGAATCATCCTATCCACAAGAGAGCGAATCATCCTGTCCCACAAGAGAGCGAATCATCTTGTCCCACAAGAGAGCGAACCATCTTGTCCACAGGAGAGTGAATCATCCTGTCCACAATCGCTATTGAGAACAAATAATCCAGGCCCATAGGAGAACTAATCATCCTGTTCCATAGTCGCCACTGAGAACGAATCATCCTGGCCCATAGGATAACTAATCATGCTATTCATAGAGCACCACCAAGGGAGGGTGAGTCGCCCTGTCGTCATATGTTACTCCAGTAAGTACCCCAAGGCCCCCAGAGCTCCCAGAGCCCAATGTACGCAACATGTAGGACCCTTATAAGAAGGTCTCTCAACAACTCCAAGTTGTTCAGGAAAGTCATGGATTTGACCTTTTCCCGGGGCTTTGACAAAATGTTTGCGACCTGTACATCATCTCAGTGTGATGGAGCCTCCTTGCTCATTGACTTACCATATCCCAGATAAGGCATTATCTGATGTCTGTCTGCTGGAGCAACTATCAAATACGAGATTCCTCAATAATTGAATCCCACCTCTGGTTATCATAGAGAATCACAGTGGTATTCACCATGTGTACAAGCAGCTCACTTAAGAGCTTCTGTAATCATGCAGCTATGTATTCGGTCTCGGTGGTGCTTATAGCAACCGACTTCTACTTCCTGCTCATCCATGATATCGAAGAAGAATCCAAAGATAACCAACAATGAGAAGTGCTCTAGTGTTCCTCCACTCTTCCTGCCCAGTCAGCATTCGAATAATCATCCAGTTTCATATTTCCAGCAGTGTATCTCAATCCATGAGAGATTGTGCCCCGAAGACATCTCAGAAGATTCTTGGCACCAATCCAGTGAGGCTCAACCAAATATGAGCTCACCATGCTAACTGCAAAACATATGTTCGGACGAAAGTTCACCAAGAACATCAACATGAATAAGTTTATGAGACTCAGAGTCATTTCCCAAATCTAGTCCGACATCATCACCATATAACTTCTGAAAGTTAAGATCCTCGAGGTAGTCATGGGCTTGCAGTTTATCATTCCATATTTAGAATCCAACTCCTCTTACTTCTGCAAATGAGAGGGTCTGCCCCTATTAGAAATAGGTCGTCCTCATAAGGTGCTGGTATGCGAGATCTATCATCCACAACCTTCGGGTAATGGTTTGGATCAGTTTCACTCCTAGTGAATCTCAGCTTCATCAGACAACTATCAATCCTCTCATACTACGCCCGAGGTGTTTTTCTTCAAGCCATAGAGGGCTTTCTCCCACATGTATACATGAGATTCCCGATCATGAATCTCAAACTCCTCGGGTTGTTCCAAACTTGTGGACCTGCTGCATGAGGGGAATAGTCCCCTTGTAAGATTTTCCTTTGGTACACCTCAGGCATGTACTTTCATGCTCCTTTTGAATTCAGGCATCCCTATCATCATCTGATTCACAGACCTTCGGTGCTATGTATCAATAGACATGGTCCCCAGTGGACTTCCTGCAACTTGATACAATCCTGAACTCAAAAACATATTTGAAAATTCTATTTTCAAACATGTACCTTTCCATCGATGAGTGCCACCCTGTAACCTTTGACTTCCATTATTGAAATGGACACCAGGTTCTTCGTGTGATCAGGTACATAAAAGAGATTTTGTAAATGAATCGAGTTACCCTCATTCAATTGAGGGATAATATTCCCTACACCCTTTCTGGAATAGGTGGCTTCGGCTCCAAGTACGATCCCATGATTGTTTTTATCTCTACCAAATTAGAGAGTGCACCCATATATCCGATGAAGTGCCTTGAGGCACTGGGGTTCCTTGCTTTCTTCGAAGAGTCGACCATTTTCTTGATGACCTGCATTACCTATCATTCCTTTGATCATTGAAGATGTCCCTGGAATGATTGTTATCTTCATCAAGAGATGTGTCTCTACCATTCAGACACTCCTTCGCATAATGGCCAAACTTATTGCAACCAAGGCATCCACCTTTCCTTCCACCCTTAGATCTGAATTTTCCAATGAAGTGATCTTTAGGTAGGCCATTAGAAACTTCTGCTACGCCATTATGATAATATTCTCTACTTCAACTTCACCCTTGGTGAACTTAGAAGAGAGATGTTAAACCCATTGATCCTTTTGTCTTGTCCCAATTGTCTTTGGTGATTGCTCTTTCACTCTTGCTTGGGCATTGTCTTCACCTCAGCTCTGATACCATGTTAATTTTGTTGGCATTATGATTCTGATATGGCTCTATGTTACATATGTTGTACTTGATGGCAACACCCTCAAGTGGCAATGCTCTGATCAGGCTCTCAAAATGTTGAAAATTAAGAAGTATGCAGGAGAACAGTTCAGAAGATGCGTACACGCAGGTACACCATGAAGGGACCGCACCCAGACACGCAGGTCACCCGTTTAGAAGGTGCGTACCCCCAGTTTCACTTACTTCAAGGCAGAGAAGCGCATTCACATGGGGTTTCCTATGTTTGGCCCGTGGTATTTAGCCCGCCGCTCTTGATTCTATGGTTTTGGCCCGTGGTATTGTTATTATTATTGAGCCCCATGTTTTTGGGCCCTTTGTATTGGTTATCTATGGTATTGATCCATGGTTTTAGGAGGATCTTGCCTATATAAAGCAAAGGAGATCACTTGGCTAAGTATCTTTTTGCAATTGAATATCTTAAGATCTGAAATATTGGGTTATTGTCTTAAAAGCTTGATCTATATGTAAGTAAAGTTGAAAGCGAATCTGTGAAGGGTGATCTCCCGAGCGCATGATCAGATCTGGGCATCTGACTAACTGTGCCACACTGGTGGACTGCCAATTCGGCCTTAATCAAAAGTACGTAGGTGATTAACGGTACAGGTGCGTGGGTACGCGGAGCAGAAACAGGAGAGCTGCGTGGGTACGCAGAGCAGAAGAAGGGGTACTGCGTGGGTACGCAGAGCAGAAGAAGGAGAACTACGTGGGTACGCAGTGCGACAAAGGTTCAAGTGTGTACGCACAGCAAAAGTACGCGGCGCGATAGTATCTTTGAGTGCGTGGCTTCAGTAATAGTACGCGGCGCGATAGTATCTCTGGGTGCGTACCTACAGTAACAGTACGCGGCGCGATAGTGTCTCTGGGTGCGTACCTACAGTAACAGTACGCAACGCGATTCAAGAAGCAGTGCGTGGGTACGCGGTGCAGCAGAAGGCTCTCTGCGGGTATACGCAGGGAAGCAGAAGGTGAAGTGCGTAGCAACGCAGGCTAGAGAAAGAAAAATTGTGTATCTGTCTTAAGATCTTCTGTTTATTGAATTTTTCTATTGATAAGGTGTTCTGGGTTAGTTCTGTTACTGTTGATCTGGTTACTGCAGTTGACTGTGTAATTTACATGTACTTGATGATCATTTGATGCTTATGGATCCAGTTTGAAAATTTATGAAAAGTGGTCCTTGTAAGAAAAGAAGTAGGGGGTTGTAGCTCCCTTCCAGGAAAGACTGGAAAACGAGAGAGAGTTGTAGCTCTCTGCAGGTTGCAGCCTGTGTACTGGTAAAGGACTACACCAATACAAAATCATTGTAAAAGGAGTTTCTAATTTGAAAGAAGATAGAGACATATTGCAGCAGGTGGTTTTCACCCACATTGGGTTTCCACCTTACATCTGGTGTTCTTTGGTGTGACTATCTATTTTTCTTGTTCATGCTCATTATTTTATGGTACTGATATGCAAAAATAATTCAAAGTATAAATAAGGAAGATTTGTTAAAAGAACTTGATAATACTGATTGACCCCCCCTCTCAGTATTATTTCCAACAATTGGTATCAGAGCAGGTCCTTCGGAGAAGCTTGATCGCTTGAAGGAAGATCATTCATCATGAGCAACTACGAGAGGGAAGCATCAATCAGGCCACCAATTTTTGATGGGACAAACTTCAATTATTGGAAGGTAAGAGTTACTGCCTATCTTCAATCTCTTGGTACAGAAGTTTGGGATATCATAGATACAGGCTACACTTTTCCTTCAGCTACTCCTACAGATGCGGCCGAAAAGAAGAAATATGAAACAAATGCTAAAGTAGTCAATACTTTGCTGGGATGCTTATCTCAAACAGAATTCGTAAAGGTTATGCAATATAAATCCGCAAAAGAAATATGGGACAAGATTGCCTTGAGCTACGAAGGAGATGAACAGGTAAAGCGTGCTAAACTTCAAACTCTCAGGATTCAGTATGAGAATATCAGGATGTATAATGATGAAAGTGTGGCTAACTATTTTCTTCGGGTAGATGAGATTGTTAATTGCATGAAAATTTTGGGTGAAGAAATAATAGAGGCTATTGTGGTTGAAAAAGTTCTAAGATCATTGTCCCCCAAGTTTGAATCTAAAGTGTCTGCAATAGAAGAAAAGGAAAATCTACGAATTCTTACTATGTCTCAGCTTCACGGAATTCTAACTGCTTATGAAATGAGAAAGGGAGGTCCTTCAGACAGAAGAGAAGCTGCTTTCAAGGCTTCAAGCAAAGGAGATTATTATGAAGCAAGTCACGTGCCAGAAGAAGAAGAAGAAGAATCGAATTTTGTCAGAAATCTTCAAAGGGGTTCTGGAAGGTTCAGAGGTAAGTTACCTTTTAAATGCTTTGCTTGTGGAAGAGTAGGTCATTATGCTGCAAAATGTCCTTATAAGGATAAAGGAAAGGAACCTGCTAGATGGAACAAGAAACAGAGTGCAAATAAGAAAAGCTACTACACTCATGAAGATAGTGATGGTCTATCAAATAGTGATGAAGATGAATGAGGTAATGACTATAAATTGTTAATGGCATTTGAAGATGATGATTATATGGATGCTATAGATGTGGATAGCCTTTATGAAGAAATTACTAGACTCAAGAGATGTATAGAAGAAAATAATATGATCATTGATACTCTACAATTTCAAATTGATGAAAAAGAAAAACATCTTGAAAAATTAGAAGGTGAAATTGTTGGTCTTAGAAAAGAGATTGAGAAAACAAAAGCTATTAATCTTAAGTTTGTCAAAGGATCTGAAACTTTGGATGAGATTATCAATGTACAACGTTCTCCACTAAACAAGACAGGTCTGGGCTATAATGGAGAAACTTCTCAAGCATCCACCTCAAAAAGTTATCTTGATGCAGCAAGAAGAAATGAGCAAAAGCACAATGGAGACCATCAGGTAAAGCAGGGACGAATTGCAAACAGAGACTATCAGGGGCAATCCTCTTAAGGGTAAACAAAAGCTACAACCAGCCACAGGTAAAATCTTCTCAATTTGGTTCAAGAATGGATGACAATAGAAATTACAATCATTTGGCCGGTAGATTTGATAACCGCAGAAGTTTTTTCAATGGAAAATGCTTTTCTTGCCATAACTTTGGTCACAAAGCAGCTCAATGTGTTGCATATAAAACGATCATGACTAGAGAAGCTCAAAAACAAAGAAGTATGACCGGGATTACAAAAAGGACCTATAACAACTTTTCGGTTCTTGAAAATGAAGTTGAATGTTCTATTTGCAATAAATTTGGTCATGAAGATTCTGAATGTAGGAGCAGGTTTCAGCAGACAAAGGAACAAGCCTCAAGCACCAAAACATGGAGAATAAAGGAACCACAACCAGAAAGATGTGGGATAGCATTTTATGCAGAGGGACAGGAAAATCTATGGTACATTGACAGTGGATGTTCGAAGCATATGACAGGTGATAAAGAAAAACTTGAATCATATTCTGCTCTAGAGAAAGGAAAGAAAGTTTCTTTTGGAAATGATACTCCTGCAACTATAAAAGGAAAAGGCACTGCTCAGTTAAAAGAAAAGGTCAAAGCTGGAAATGTCTTGTATGTGGATGGATTGAAACATAATCTTCTAAGTGTCAGCTAGATGTGTGATCAAAGAACCGAGGTAATATTCAGATCAAATGGATGTCTTGTTCGTGATCTTGATACAGGTAAAACAGTTATCAAAGGTAAAGGAACCCCAAATAATCTATACATATTTGAAAAAGGACAACAACAATGCTATCTGAGCAAGGATGATGAACACTGGTTATGGCATCGGAGGTTGGGGCATCTAAGCTTTTCACAAATAAGGAAAGCATGAAAATATCAGGCAGTTTGCGATCTTCCAGATATCAAAATTCCAGACAACACCATATGCAAATCATGTCAGTTTGGAAAGCAAACCAGAACTAACTTTCTAGAGAAGGAAGGATCAGCTAGCATGCCTCTTGAGCTAGTACATACAGATACATGTGGTCCATTCAGGAAAAGGACACCTCGAGGAGAAGAATACTTGATATTATTCATTGACGACTTCTCCAGGTTTGTCTGGTTAGGACTTATGAAGCACAAAGATGAAGCATTCGAAAAATTCAAATCCTTCAAAGCCTTGGTTGAAAATGAATCAGGACACAAAATTAAGTGTCTCAGATCCGACAGAGGTGGGGAGTTTACCTCAAATGAATTTTTCGATTTCTGTGAAGAACATGGGATAAGAAGAGAATTCTCTACAGCTAGAACTCCTCAGCAAAATGGAGTTGTGGAAAGAATGAACAGAACAGTCCAAAAAATGGCTCGTGCTATGCTTGATGAGTCGGGAACTCCCGCAACTTTCTGGGGAGAAGCTGCACATGCTGCGGTTGTTATTCTCAACAAAACAAATGTCCGGGTGAACAGCACTCAAAACCCTCATGAGCTCTGATGTGGTGAGACTCCTTCGGTAAAGCACTTCAAAATCTTTGGGAGCAAATGTTATATTAAGAATATTGATGAGAAACTTGGAAAACTTGAACCTAGAGCAGATGAAGGCATTCTTCTTGGTTATTCTCCTCATAGCAAAGCATACAAGTGCTACAATAAGAGACTTGGCAGAATTGTTGACAACATTGATGTAGTGGTTGATGAGAAGGGATACATTCCTAAACAAGTACATCATGAAGACATCGAAGAAGATGAAGGCTACCCTCAAAGACAGAATGATGAAGAAGAAGAACCTCAAGAAGAATCAGAGGAGCAGACAAGAATAGAAGAGAAGACTCCATCCAGATATGTTCAGAAGAATCATCCAGAATCTCAGATTGTGGGGCAGAAAGGAGCAGGTGTACAAACAAGAAGAACAATTGCAGAAGCCTCAAGCTATTTGGCATTACTCTCTTCCACTGAACCACAAAATGTGAAAGAGGCATGCAAAGATGAATGTTGGGTGAAAACAATGGATGAAGAAGTTGAGCAGATCGAAAAGAACAACACTTGGGAGCTGGTCCCTAGACCAAAGGATAAGAATGTTATCGGAACAAAATGGGTCTTCAAAAATAAATTGAATGAAAATGGAGAAGTAATTAGAAACAAGGCCAGACTTGTTTGTAAAGGGTATGCGCAGCAAGAAGGAATAGACTTTGAAGAAACCTTTGCTCCTGTTGCAAGACTTGAGGCCATCCGAATGTTCCTTGCTCTCTCAAGTTTTCAAAACTTCAAAGTATTTCAAATGGACATGAAATCAGCCTTTCTGAATGGAGACTTGGAAGAAGAAGTATACATTGAGCAGCCAGATGGGTTCATTCTTGGAAATGATCCAAATCTTGTATGCATATTGAAAAAGGCTCTCTATGGTCTCAAACAAGCTCCAAGGGCTTGGTACTATCGTTTGGACAAATATCTTCATCAACAAGGTTTTTCAAAAGGATCAGCAGATATCAATCGTTATATAAAAGTTGAAAATGACAAATTGCTAATACTTGTTGTGTATGTAGATGACATTATCTTTGGCAGCAATGAAGAAGCTATGAGTCAAAGCTTTGCCTTGGTCATGCAGAAAGAATTTGAAATGTCCTTGCTGGGAGAACTGACTTATTTCCTTGGTTTGCAAATCCAACAAAAAGAAGGAGGGATCTTTTTGTCTCAAACCAAGTATCTCAAACAGATTTTGAAGAAATATGGCATGGAAGATGCAAAACCAGTATGTACACCCATGGTCATAGGATGTAGCCTCAGTGCAAATGATGAATCTACAGCAGTGCATCAACCAACCTACAGATCTATGATTGGAAGTTTACTTTATCTGACAGGTACCCGACCGGACATCATGCATGCAGTTGGAATAGTTGGAAGATTTCAGGAAAATCCGAAGGAGACTCATCTTCAGGCAGTGAAGAGAATTTTCAAATATCTTCAAGGGACTCAAAATTATGGCTTATGGTATCCTAGAGATACAGATCTCACACTTCATGCTTATACAGATGCAGATTGGGTCGGAAGCGTGGATGACAGGAAAAGCACAAGTGGTGGTGCATTCTTTATGGGTTCCAGACTAGTATCCTGGTTCAACAAGAAACAGAGTTCGATTGCCTTGTCTACAGCCGAAGCGGAATATGTTGCTGCTGCATCTTGCTGCACTCAACTCCTTTGGATGATGCAGACTTTGCAGGACTTTCAAATCACTTGTACACCACCTATCCCCATCTTATGTGATAACACAAGTGCAATCAACATCTCAAAGAATCCTGTCATGCATTCAAAAACCAAGCACATACCAATCAAGTATCATTTTCTCCGGGAACAAGTGCTTGAACAGAAGGTCAAGTTGGAGTATGTTCCTTCTAAGGAACAAGTTGCTGATATTCTCACCAAACCATTGCCCAGGGAGACTTTTGAATACCTCAGGCAAAAGCTGGGGGTTGTTGATGCATCATCTTATTGTTGAAACTCTTCTGATTGATGGTTGTACGCATGGTTCATCTGGGGTATATGCGTACATGTGCTGGGTTGCGGCACAGGTTCAGGGGGAGCATATAATGCATTGTTGGCATTATGGAGGATGTACAGAAGGAGATCATGGAAGCTGGTCTGAATATAGCTGCAATATGTCTCTATCTCTTTCATGGTCATTTATGGTGTCTGGTGGATTATGGTTCTTCTTTGCAGATCTGGTTCATATTCAGGGGGAGCATGTTCTTAGGGGGAGCATAACCCTTTGCCCTTGATGTCAAAGGGGGAGAATGAAGCTGAAGATTTTGAGGTTGCCATCAAGTCCAAAGGGGGAGATTGTTGGCATTATGATTCTGATATGGCTCTATGTTACAGATGTTGTACTTGATGGCAACACCCTCAAGTGGCAATGCTCTGATCAGGCTCTCAAAATGTTGAAAATTAAGAAGTACGCAGGAGAACAGTTCAGAAGATGCGTACACGCAGGTACACCGTGAAGGGACCGCGCCCAGACACGCAGGTCACCCGTTTAGAAGGTGCGTACCCCCAGTTTCACTTACTTCAAGGCAGAGAAGCGCATTCACGTGGGGTTTCCTATGTTTGGCCCGTGGTATTTAGCCCGCCGCTCTTGATTCTATGGTTTTGGCCCGTGGTATTGTTATTATTATTGAGCCCCATGTTTTTGGGCCCCTTGTATTGGTTATCTATGGTATTGATCCATGATTTTAGGAGGAGCTTGCCTATATAAAGCAAAGGAGATCACTTGGCTAAGTATCTTTTGCAATTGAATATCTTAAGATCTGAAATATTGGGTTATTGTCTTAAAAGCTTGATCTATATGTAAGTAAAGTTGAAAGTGAATCTGTGAAGGGTGATCTCTCGAGTGCATGATTAGATCTAGGCATCTGACTAACTGTGCCACACTGGTGGACTGCCAATTCGGCCCTAATCAGAAGTACGCAGGTGATTAACGGTACAGGTGTGTGGGTACGCAGAGCAGAAACAGGAGAGCTG
Source organism: Pinus tabuliformis (assembly GCA_031772625.1). NCBI lineage: Eukaryota > Viridiplantae > Streptophyta > Pinopsida > Pinales > Pinaceae > Pinus > Pinus tabuliformis. The sequence continues at coordinate 167,733,389 of CM062816.1, read as the reverse complement.
CGTGGGTACGTAGAGCAGAAGAAGGGGTACTACGTGGGTACGCAGAGCAGAAGAAGGAGAATTGCGTGGGTACACAGTGCGACAAAGGTTCAGGTGCATACACACAGCAAAAGTACGCGGCGCGATAGTATCTTTGAGTGCGTGGCTTCAGTAACAGTACGTGGCGCGATAGTATCTCTGGGTGCGTACCTACAGTAACAATACGCGGCGCGATAGTGTCTCTGGGTGCGTACCTACAGTAACAGTACACAGCACGATTCAAGAAGCAGTGCGTGGGTACGCGCTGCAGCAGAAGGCTCTCTGCGGGTATATGCAGGGAAGTAGAAGGTGAAGTGCGTAGCAACGCAGGCCAGAGAAAGAAAAATTGCGTATCTGTCTTAAGATCTTCTGTTTACTGAATTTTTCTGTTGATAAGGTGTTCTGGGTTAGTTCTGTTACTGTTGATCTGGTTACTGCAGTTGACTGTGTAATTTACATGTACTTGATGATCATTTGATGCTTATGGATCCAGTTTGAAAATTTATGAAAAGTGGTCCTTGTAAGAAAAGAAGTACGGGGTTGTAGCTCCCTTCCAGGAAAGACTGGAAAACGAGAGAGAGTTGTAGCTCTCTGCAGGTTGCAGCCTTTGTACTGGTAAAGGACTGCACCAGTACAAAATCATTGTAAAAGGAGTTTCTAATTTGAAAGAAGATAGAGACATATTGCAGCAGGTGGTTTTCACCCACATTGGGTTTCCACCTTACATTTGGTGTTCTTTGGTGTGACTATCTATTTTTCTTGTTCATGCTCATTATTTTATGGTACTGATATGCAAAAATAATTCAAAGTATAAATAAGGAAGATTTGTTAAAAGAACTTGATAATACTGATTCACCCCCCTTCTCAGTATTATTTCCAACAAATTTTAGGTATGTTCTATGTTAGAGCAATTTATTTCAATTTTCACAGTTAGCTCAATATCTTTTCCAGATTAGCAATCACATCAGCATTAAAATAAACTGTAGATAGAACATAAATATAAATCACAGAAGACAAGCCAAGATAAGAGGACACAAGATGTGGCACTAGCCAGGGACAAACCCCAATGTGGGGAAATCCTTGATCAATTCTTCTTTTATGTTCTTCAAAGTTCAACAGAGAAAGTGAGAGAGATAGTACATTTATAATAGAAGTCAATATTTTGACTTTTGGTATCGCATGAGACGAGTTGAAGACATATTGCTTCAACTGATTCTCTAAGGTGACTCCTTCACCTATCATAGTGCTGCCTTTCGTCCACTTGTTGCACATAACTGTGTGACACCATGCTGTATTGTCACAGTGTTGAACCTTGATCACTGAACTGCTCTCATCTGCTCTTGTCATCATGCAGCTCATTATTTATCATGCCCACTGTGCTGCATCTAACATCATCATGTTGTTTCATTCATCATCATTCATCATTGCTTTGATGAGAGGATTATACACCATGATTGTTCCTAGAGGCTGAGATGATATTTTTACTTTGAGATCATAACTGCACCTTACTGTACTGTAAGATTATGATCCTTGTGTCTTACCTTTGATGAGACTGACAATTTTTGCAGAGGTGATCACTATTTCTTTCATCACTGCATATCTAATACTTCAAGTCACTGTTGTACAAGATGTATGTCACCGAGATCTATATACCGAGATCATTGATCTACAAAATCAAAGTTTATAACTGTTGTGATCATAGCACATCAAGACTGTTGTAAGTATGCCGAGGGTTCATCATATCATGTAGACTTACTGAATTAGCATAGATCTACATTATTGTAATGATGCTACCAACGTGATATTTATTGACTTAACAAGCTGAGGATGATTCAATCACCGTGTCCTTATCCAAAGTTATTTATGACTCATCTATCCAAGATAGATGTGCCCAGATCTGCTTTCTTCATTCGAGGATACTTCCATTATAACAGTGGTATGTTGAGTCTGCAGCTCCTTCATGTATGATCTGCGACTACCTCACTTGACAACAATTATGACTATAGCTTCTTCAATGCTTGACTGCGGTTATGACTGAGGCTGTTCCATATGACAACGGATTAGGGTAGCAGATTAGGGAATCACGTTGACTGTGTATGAATGTCTTCATGAACTGCATGTAAGGAATCTCTCTACCCTACATATAAATGTCTTCAAGAACAACGTATAAGAACAGCGTATAAGGTCTCCATGTATAGCATATAAGGTCTCCATGTACAGCGTATAAGGTCTCACCATGAACATCGTATAAGTATCTTCAAGAACTGTGTATAAGTGTCTTCAAGAACTGTGTTGTATTAGCTAGGGCATCATCTGCGGTTAGGGCTTCATGCTAGACCAACGTATGCTCTTTTGTGTCTCTCCTTCACCAAAAACCCAAAGACGTGGAGAGGAGGAGATCACATGAAGAGGATGTGTGTGTCCAAATGACTTCAAGTCCTCTCCTATTTATACTAAAATGTAGATGATGAATAGACATGACTATTGGGCTTCTAAGCCTACTCAAGTTGCTGGCCGACTTGACAATTTGTTTTATAATTATAACATAAATAAATTCATAACTTCATAAATACTTATCGGAATCGGATGATCTTTAGATCAATCCTACACCTCTCGATGAGAGGGATCCAATAAAAATATCAGCTTCCATAAATAAGATGACCCACATGGAGTTTGGCCCTAGTTGCCAATTTTAACATGGTCCGTCTGGGTCAAGTCAGGTGCAGTACCAACGGCCCAATGTTGGTCCGTCTGGGTCAAGTCATGTCCAGTACCAGTAGCCCAATATGGCTCAAGGTCAGTACCAACCTCCTTATGTTCCATATGGTTCATAAGCGATGGCTAATCCGCCATACATCCCTCAGTCTGGACCCTATGTCCAACCTAGTCCATTCGTCGCGCCCAGTGGGTATGGCTAGATACAGTTCGGGAACTTTCAAGCTGTCATTCCGAGAACTGTTCCAGTACCTTTGCAGTAGCAAGGACAACTCCTGCAACAGCAAGGCAAACCTTTGTTGTAGCAAGGTCCATCCATGCAACAGCAAGGCCAACCTTTGTTGCAGCTGTAACGAATAAAATATATAAATAATATAAATATAATGTAAAAGATAATAATCATAAATAATAGTTAATTAAGCTAGTAATTAGGTTGAAGAGGCATGTCTAATAGGACATGACTCTTCATGAAGAGACACTACTTGGTATATAAGCAAGCCTCTCGTTCTCATTTGTAAATCATCATTCATTATCATTCTTATTCATTTATTTAATATATAATATTTGTATCCTTATGGATATATTTATATTCCAAGTCTTTTGGAGTAATTAATTTGTAGAAGGAACTTTGTTCGCTTCATTTGGTATCAGAGCAGTTCGGTCCTCTAGGTTGTTTGACCTGTGCACAAAGCTCGTTCTCCGATCCAAGTCTTTGACTATCGAAATTCGTCAACCTTGTTGCCGTAATAATTGAAGCATTTTGCTCAATATTTGGGAGTTTCTCCTTTTCTCCGTTTTTCTAGGCCTTTGGCTATATAAAAAAAAATTAACCAATAAAGAGAAAAATATATATAAGTAAATAAAATAAAAAAGAAGAAGAAGAAAAAAAGGTAAAAGAAAAAACAAAACAGATACAAAATCTCATACCAAGTATATTTAAAACTTTTTACGTGGAGACGCCGGTGGTTTTAAAAACAACCCATGGTATTTTAAAAAGTTAAAAGAAAAACAAAAAACAAAAGGAATACGTTTTACTTTTTACGTGGAGAAGATTTTAACGAAGGTTTTGAAAACAACCCATGGTATTTTAAAAGTTAAAGAAGAAACAAGGATACAAAAGCTCTTACATGAAAGGTAAATATTACTTTTTACAGGAAGTTTTAAAAACAACCCATGGTAATAGCCCATGGTATTTTAAAAGTAAAAGATATTTTGATAACATTGGAGAAAAGCGGTGTGATCTAAATAATTTTAATCGTTCAAATCTAAAGATTGTGACCGTACCAAGAGTCACGTCTCATCCAAATTTTCTGAGAAAAAGAAGAAGACGAAGAAGAGAATATTTGAAATAGATATATATATATTAGATTTTTAAAAGAGAGAAGTAAATTTAAAAGAAAAAAGGAAAAAAATATGGAATCCCTGAGTTGGGAACAAAAACAATCAATCACAAGAGATATAGAACAATTAATTACAAGAATGGAGCGACGGGCTGAGGAGAGAAAGAGAATGAATTCCTTCATTGATTCTCTATATCCATCATCACTTCCACAGAATGATGTTATCCAGTGTACCGCGAAAGTGCAACTAAAAGATCAAGAGAATGAAAAAATCGAAAAAATTCAACAAAGCAAGGAAGTGTTAGATTGCGAACATAAAAATCTTGTGGATATGCATTACAAAGGAATAATGGAAAAGGATGAAGAAATTTCTCATCTCAAGGACCATGTCGAAAAATTACTGGCACAAGTAAAGAAGACTAAAGTCTCAAAGAAAGAACTCAAGCAACATTTATTAGAACAAGAAGAGGAAAATTTGTGTTTAAAGAACCTTAGTAAAAATTTATTAGAACGTGTTAACACCCAGGTTGTTCCCTTTGACTCCTGAGGGAATACGACTGGGGTAACCACTAACCAGACTTTGGATTGCAGGTTCTAGCCTACCTGTAATCAGAGAGGGCTCTCTCTTTTAGTTTTAACTTTATTTTTGAGGATTTTAGGCTAGTTATGAGGTGAGAGTTTTGTTTAAAGTTTTGGTTGAATGATGTTTTCCAGTAGCTGAGATGAGATCTTCAGAAGGTTCAGTCCATTGGGCAATGGAGTCTGTGATTATGGGTTGTTTGAGATATTGAGTAAGATTGCTAAAACTGCAGGGCCATATAGATATATCATGAAACAAACTTAAAATTGTGAAGATGAAATATGTCTAGCCAGTGAGAGGCAACTAAGATTCTTTCACTAAGCTGGTGATGTGGGAAAAGGATATATCACTCAGGAGCAGATTTGAATTCCTGAATAATACTCACTGTGAAAGTTTTAGTATGAAGGTGAAGCAACTAAGAATTACACTTTCATAACTAATACTGGAGAAAACATTCATAACAGCATAGATTGAGTTCAAGGTGTTTAATGAACAAATCCTGAACTATTCTTTTTCTGTGTTATTAAACTGTGAAATATAGAGCATGAGCGGATTATGATAGAATGAAATACATAACAAGAAGGTTCAGGAAACTTATTGTGCCATGAAATATGCAGGAATCCTGTAGCAGTAAGCAATCACACCACAACACATCAAAACAACTCAGAACTTCAGAAATTCCATCAGCTCCCTGTATTAAAATTCTGAAATTTACAGCATAAGTTCTCCAGAAGAAAAAATCAACCACCTCAGCAAGCTTATGCGAGGGGATATATATACAATCGGTTTTACAAAATATCTGAACGCCGAGTCATTTGCTGAATAACTGCGTTCACCAACTTTCAGAATAGCAGATAAAAAAGTTATTGCTATTTTAAATATACAATGAATACCCTTAAGTTTTGTCAGAAACTTTTTTTGACTTTTGGAGGCCACTGAGTCGGTTGGGCACTTTGCATTAATTTTTAATGATATGCTCTTTATTGCTTGGTCGAGGTGTGGCTATCTCAGCCCTGTCATCTGCATCTGTCGGTGTTGCTTTAGTGTCCAAATTTTTTTGTTGAGTTGGCTCTGTCCACTCCTCTCCAGTCATAATGAATGTATCAATTTTCTGAACATGATGACTTATGATTGATGTACAAAACTTTGATGAAAAATCTGTTTGTTCACAGCAATGTCTGTATCATGCTTGTCCACCATTCGTGAGTAGGCAACTGATGTCTCAAAATTGTGCCTAAGGTTTCATCTGCCTCAGTATATTTGTAGTAATTTGGAGGCACTTCAAACAGATGTCTAATCTCATTCATGATAAAAAACAAATTCTCTATTCTGTCATAGAGACTTTGCCCCGATGCAGGCCCTATTTCCTCTGGGGTACTTGATGCTGCAGTGATCTGATTGGTGGAAAATGTATTTACCCTCTTGGCATAGTTTTCATGGGATAGTAGCTTTCCTGCACTGTTTAGTAAGCTGGGAAGGCCTCTGTTATGCAATGCTGTAAATTTCTCCATGAACTTGTTCACCTCTGTCTGCATTTCCTGGCATCTTCTATCCAATGTTTGCACAATATTTCTCAAAGTGAGCACCCTTTTTACTAGTAAGATGGTGTCAGTTCTGTTAGAGATGCCCATTGCTGCCAGCTGAGGGCCTGTGCGGTTGTTAAGGACATTGATCATCCTATTGGGTATCTCAGGCATATTGCCTAGAGATGCCCTTGCTCTTTGGCTTTCTTTTTGGGCCCTGCCTATGAGATCTATGTGCTCATGGATGGTTTCAATATATTGCCATTGATCTGTTATAGACTGACCAATGTTGGCCCACAGGACTTTCTTGATTTCAGCCACCACTTTGTCAAGAGAGAGCTCTTTCTCCAGTTCTTTTATCTTCTTCTCAAGAGCCTTCACCTCTATTGTTTTTCAGCTACAATTTTATTTGATTTATCATACTTTTCATTAAGTGTAGCTAATTTTCCCTTGGCCTCATTTAGTTCTGCCATCTGGGCCTCTAGAGCTTGAAGTTCTTTCATCATATTCTGCATATCAAGGCTGGGTGCCTGTCCTGATGTTGTTGTTGGTGCTGCTGCTGTACTTGGTGCTGATGTTGAAGGGCCTGTCCCAGCTGTTTGTCCTGTGGCAGGATTGATAATTTGAGGAGGTTCCTCAAGGTTAATCACTGGCTGTGGGGGCTGAAATGTCTGCCCTCCTTCTTTCTATTTCGGGGCTGCCTGTAGTGCACCCTTTGTTGCTATCAATCGGCCTTCTGTTTCTACCAATTGTTTGTGTAGTGTCAGCAACATGGCTGCTACATCTTGGTCCTTTCTCTACTGAGCAACATCTTCTGTTTGAGGGTGAAGGGTTGCTGGAATTTTGACCATCTTCCTCAAAGCTGCTATATCTGCCTCTTTTTCCTTTAGTAATGCCTGCACAGCTTTGGGATCACTTGGGTCATGCCCAAGCTCTATAATGATATCTTCCAAAGACCTAATCTTGTTTTCTTTGGCTTGAGAAGATGCTTTCTCCAATTCTAATTGGGCAGTAGTATTATGGAGACTATTTTGCAGTTTGTGTGCTAGAAAGGTTTTGTCTGCAAGAGAGGAGTAGACCATCTCACCCGTTTGCTTATGTAGCTCAATTTGGTCCATTGGGTGGATGTCCTTTGCAAATACCTCAAGGTTGGTTCTTATGTAATCTGCAGCTGACTGTGGCTGCAACATAGTAGGCATGAAATGACTCATAGTCATCTTCCCCTCTGTTATGTCATATGCTGACATAAGCCTCTGTTGGTTTGTGGGAGCCATTTTGAGCAAGTGATTGTAAAGCTGAAGTCTAACTGGCTCATTCCTCTTCTTAATATCAATGAATTGTTGCTTTATGCTGGATTCTGCCCTTCTTTGCTGGCTAGAGGAGCTGACCTCTCCTCCAAGTGGTCTTTCTTGTTCCTGTTGGAAGGAACTGGCTGATGCTTCCATGCTAGGGGGGCCCATACCTATGGATGGCCCAATAGGCATCTCTTCTTCAGAAAAAGGATTCAATCTTTGCCTTTTCTCCCCTTGTTGACTTGCTGATGTAGTGAGGGGAGTTTCTTGCTGTCTATCCCTCTTCCTGGTTCTCTCTTCATTCAACGGGGTTTGGAGCACCGAGGTATCCACTACTGTTTCCTGCCTTGGAGGCACACTCTCTTGAGCCTGTTGCTCTGTAGATGCAGGGACCTCAACCATTTCTTCTTGCTGTTTGGTCTGCTCTTTCTGTTGTTCTGCTGTTGGGAGCGGCTGATCCTGCTCCATTTCTTTCCCTTTATCTGTGCTGGCTGCCTGAGGAGTAGTTTGAGCTGCTTGCTGAGGAGCTGTAGAAGATGAGGCAGCTGCTCCAAGTTGAGTATGAGAAAGAGAAAAAACCTGCCCACAATATTCCAGGTCAGCTTCCTTCTCAAGTTTCTTGGCTTATTTTAATGCTATTTCTTCTTTAGTACTTGCCTCTTCTAGAGTGCCCTCTTTCCATCTTAACAGATTTGCATATTTTTCAATATGAGGCAACCTGACATGATCATAGCTAGCCAACTTATATTTGACCCTTCTAAGACTAATGAAATGATTGGGATCATAAGGTATCCAGAGGAAACTGGTTTTCAACTCGAGGCACTTTAGGATCTTGTCTGCTTCTTGCCATGCCTCTTCTCTTTTATTATAAATAAATGGGCCTAGCTGGTTCCTGACTTTGAGTTGTACCTTCTTATTTTTGCTGTGGAAATGGACCATGTCTGCATTTCCAAATTGTCTGAAATACTCTAAAGCAAAAAGTCTCATAGGGACATATCTTGGTAGCCTATATGGAGCCAACTCACAGCCATATATTCTGATTACTGTATGGTGTTGGTAAAAGTACCAATCCCCAATGCTGTAGGCCTTTGAGAGCTGGAGGATTCTCTGCATCTCATCTGTCAATCTTGGAGGAGGGGCACTCAATAGCAAGGACATGGCTGGATGTATAAAAAGGTCTATGAATTCACAGTAGCTGTATGGTGAATAAGATGTGTGATGAAAGATTGAAGACAAAAATACCACAGATCTTGGGTTTCCCTGAGCATCAAACTTTTTGAGAGTAATAGGGAAGCTATCAGGCTGGTAAAACAGGAACAAGTGATAGATGTAGGAAGTGTATCTAAATATCCTTTCCCTCTCTAAATTCATCAATTGCTCATGAATTTTATTGGCAATGTATGCAGCATAATCATAGTGAACAGAAGGAGGCTTTCCAGGGGAGAAGATGGACAACATTGCCAGAATGGTTTCATCAACATCCTCAGTTGACCTGTAACCCAGGACATAACTGATCATATCCACAAGCATCCTGCCCAACTCATTGAAATATACATTTCCTATAGGAGGGGTCCTCACAGTTTGAGAGCCTGATTCAATGAATAACTGATTAATATTTATGATTTGGGCACTGGACAGCTTGCCTCCTTGGTCTATTAAGTGCATCATGGACAGAGGAGTCAATGGCTTTGTAGTGTGAAAGTGCAGCATTTGATTTATAGCCTCAGGGGTGACATGGAACAAAACTGAACCTGAGGGACTGAGGACCACTCTTTGACATGGATCATAGTTGGCACTGCATCTATGAATCAAATCTGGGAGGACATTGACTTGAGGAAGATTGAAAATGGGCAAATTGGAGTCCCAAATCCCTAGAATATCAGCTCCACTGAGATGTTTGGCTTTCACCTCATTGAGTACATGAATATGATACTTGCTGTACATTGGGATTACTTTTTCCATCTGGTAGTCTCTGTCAGCCAGGGCCTGCCATTCTAGCTCTCTTTGTGGGGCATTTAAAGGTGCAATGTTCAATGCCACTGGAGTTTCCATGGTTTTTGTGTGTTTTAAGCAGAATTTTAGCGAATTGCGGGCAAATGCAACGCTTGCGCAGTAGGTTGATATAAACTTGGAGGATTTGCAGTGACAACAGGGTAACTGAGGTACAACTGGGCACAATTGGCTGATATGAGGGCAATTGACTTAGTTGCAGGGCAATGCAGCTTAAATTCTCGGTGAAATTGGCAGTTTTACGGTGTTTTAACAGTGCAGAACGGAATAGACCAGGCGCAGGAAGAATGTAGTAAATACCTGGTCGCAGCGCAATGGCGGAGGCTTGGTTCGAGTTGACTTGTAGGCGGCCACGGCTCTGGAGTGAGTTTCAGCAGGTTGGCGGCGAAATGGTCGTGAAAATGCATGCAGGGAGCACAGTGGTCTTTTGTCAAAAAGTGCGAAAAAAACATGATTTTTGGCCAAATATGGATATTTTAGGCTTTGGCGCGTTTTTTGGATGACGTCAGCATGACGTCATCAGGTGGGGTCGGGTATGGAAAGGTGACGTGGCGGTCCGTGAGTGGTCCATGTGGATGGGGGACGTGGCGGACAGCTCAGGGCGATGGCGAATGGAGCGGTGATGCGACGCTGAGGTGGCAGTGACGTAGGCGTGACATGGTGGGCGGTAAACAAAGGCGGTAAGCGGTAATATCGGACCGCTTGTTGTACGGGAACGGTTTTGGCAGGCGGCCTCCTGATACAATTTGGGAATGACGCGTGGCCGAGCCCTGACGTCATGCTCTGACAGTTTTCGAGAGCTATCGTCCGGGCATCGGAGGCGGTCCGAAATCAATGTGAGCCGTCGGATGGGAGGGCCCAGATCCGACGGACGACGGGATGGCAAATTGCCAACACGATACGGCGGGACCCGGCGCATTATTTTAATAATTTCCTTTTGTTTTTTGTGAAATGCACATTGTAACAAGAACTTTGAATAAGCGGCAAAAGTGGGTTTAGCGATGGTTTATAAGCCAAATGGAGTTAGGGCTGTAAATCAAGCGGATCTTAATTTAATCCCGAGGCATAATGTAGGAGCTATTCTGCCTTTAGCGCTTTGATTTCTTTGCACTTCAATCCTTTAGGACTATAAGGCTATATTGCCTAGGGGAAGGGGGAATATATACTTTGGGGCTTTTTATATACAATAGTAATATGATGATAGGGAAAAGGGGAATTAGGGAGTTAAGTATAGATAGAGTTAGTAGTTAGTATTGGATGGGAGATATGGAAGGGAGGATGCAAAGACTAAGTTTTTTAGGAAACAAACTTAGTTTAGGGGAGTAGATCAAAATGAAAAGATTTTCACACAAGGAATGTGGCTCTTTATGAAACAAGAATCAACAAAAGAGTTTGACTTCTGCAATGAACAAAGGTGGTATTGGGATGTTAGCAAGGAGTTTGATGGGGGATGATTGGGAAGTTAGACATGCTTCACTTTGTTGCTACAAAACTGCTGAATAGGAAGATCTGCACTGGCCACCATGTGTTTCCTTTGCTTAGGCTAGTGATATGAAAGAAATCATGCTTCTGCAACCCCATCTACCTACCCATTCTATTGCCTAGCATTTTTTGTTACTTCAAGGAGGGTGCACTTAGACTTGCAAACCCTCATGTGCCCTTTTCTTTTCCTTTGGCATTTTCTTTTGATTTTCTATCTAAGGCTAGCCTTATTACTTCCAAGGCCCCAGATTAAGCAGTTGGGAACCTTCATTCTCTACCTAACTACTTATCTGCCAAGATTGAACAGTTTGGACAAATTTCTTTCTCTAGTCTACAACAAAAATTGAAATATGGCATGACCCAGCTTAGACTGTTGGATCACCCATTCAGAAGTAGGACAGCATCAAACAACTGTAGATAGGTGTTTTCCACACAAATATGAGATCTTTGCACCATCAAAGTAGAACATATTGGCACTTCCCCTGTCAATCATGAAAAATGAAACCTATTGGTATAGGTAGCTAACAGTGGCTCCACTTGGGGATGGTTTTTCTACTTTGAAAGACCAAGAACAGCAGGTCAGAATGCCTTGGCCCTTGACTTCTTATCAAAACTTGAGACCTTTCTCTTTGGACTTCAAAACTGGAATCTGTCACCATTGTGGAACTCCCGAAATAAAAGCCTTTTCCTGCTTACAACACTTCTGAAACTGAACTATCTATATGCTAAAAGAAAATACTATATACAACTGATAATGTACAGAGCAGAGCCATGCTATATACATGGAAAGTAATCAAAATAGTGCTTTAACATCCGGCCATTTACAGGGCCCTCTTCAGCTTCAGTGCCATCCAAATTCTTCAAGAAATAAGTGTTATTTCCTTGCACTGCTTGAATTACAAAGGGTCCCCTCCAAAGGGAGTCAAATTTGCCATGCTTTCCCTTGTCTTCTCTTCTTGAATCCCATTTAAGCACTTTATCCCCAATAAAGAAATCTTCAGCCTTGGTTCTTCTATCAAAGGCTTTCTTCAGCTTCTCTTGTAGGATTTGAACTCTGCTATACACTTGATCTCTGGTTTGCTGTAAACATATTATCTGGTTTATTCTTCTTTGCATGTCATTTGGTTCAGCCTGACTTTCTTGAAGTAGCTTCATGACAGGGACCCCTAATGATGAAGGGAATTTGGCTTCCATTCCATAAACCAACTCATATGGGCTGACCCCAATAGATATTTTGGTTGTTAGCCTGTCTGCCCACAAGGCATTTACAAGCTTCTTATGCCAATTTTTCTTATTCTCTTCCAGTATCTTCTTAATGATGTTGATAAGACTTTTGTTAGATGATTCAGCTAAACCATTGCCCTGAGGGTAGTATGCAGTAGAATGGCCCAAAGTGATATGGAATTTGTGACAAAAGTTCACCATCTTCTTGGATCTGAAAGCAGCAGCATTGTCTGTTATAATCTTGTCAGGAAAACCAAATCTGGAAAGAATATTAGTTTCAAGGAACTGAATGATAGTAGAATCATTAGCTTGTCTGCATGGAACAACCTCAACCCATTTAGTAAAGTAATCTGTGGCTGTTAGAATCCATTTATGTTGGCCTGAAGATGAAGGATGAATTTCCCCAATGAAATCCAAGCCCCATTGCTGAAAAGGCCTTTCTGTTGCAATAGGTTTTAAGGGAAGTGGGAGTAACTTTCTTTTTCCCTCAAACACTTGACACTTGTGACATGTAGTGGTGAAATTTTTAACATCAGAGAACAGAGTGGGCCAATAGTAACCTGCCCTTAATATCTTATCCACAGTGGACTTCCAGTACAAATGTCCACCACAATCACCTGCATGAAATTCTTTCATAACATTGTTAGTCTCATCCATATTCAAGCAATTCAGCAGTATACCTTCATGATTTTTCCATAGTAAATTACCATCTATAACACAAAATCTTGAAGCTTTCATTTTTAGAAATCTAGATTTGGTTCTGGACAATCCTGGGGGAGCACACAGGTTTTGCAATATATAACAGATATCAGAATACCACAGGGATTGTTCAAAGGCTACATTGATCTTTGGAGTCGCCAGCTCCGATTCATTGTCCAGTTGGTTAATATCCAAGGCTTGGAAGTTTGCTTCTGACATCAATTTAGCCAAACCTTGCCCTTTTATCAGTTTTGTAGGTCTTATCTCAATGTCAAATTCCAATATGTTAGCAATCCATTTTCCTCTTCTGCCCTCTAAGTTTTCTTGAGTCAGTATGTCTTTCACAATGGGATTTGGTACATAAGCAATAACATGGGAGTATAGGATGTAGATCCTAAAGTCTTTGATGGCTTTGACCAAAGCATAAGCTTGCTTTTCCATGATCTGATATTTCAGAGGTGCATCTCTAAGAGCTCTACTAAAGAAAGCAATAGGTTTTTCATTCCCTTGATCATCTTTCTGCAATAAGACAGCAGCAATGGTATGCTGGGAGGCAAAAGAGAAAATGATAAATTCTCTGTCAAATTGAGGATTTGTTAAGGTTGGGGTTTGGGTGAGGGCCAATTTAATACCTTCAAAAGCTTGGTTGGCTTCTATTGTCCACTTTACTTTTGAATCCTTTTTTAGCATGTTTTTTAGTAATCTGATCAATTCTACTAAGTTTGGGATAAATCTCCTTAAAAAGTTGATCTTTCCCAAGAAGGCTTGTAATTCTTTAATATTTCTTGTATGGGGCATTTGCAAGATGGCCTGTATTCTGTCTGGGTCAATTCTAATGCCCTCCTTTGAAATGATATGACTCAATAGCTTACCTTCTTCCAAACCAAATAGAGACTTCTTAGGATTTAAGGAAATCCCATATTTCCTACATGTGATGAATATTTGTCTCAAGTGTTTCAGATGTTCTTGGTCAGACTTTGAAAAAGGTGTGAGGTCATCTAAGTAAATAACAAGGAAGTCACGAATCTCTTTAGCAAAAGCAATATCCATTGCTCTTTGAAATGTAGCTCCTGCATTTTTCAACCCAAAAGGCATTTTGACATACTTGAAAGTTCCCCATGGGGTTGTGAACTCTGTTTTATCCTGATCATCAGGGTGGACTAGGATCTGATTAAAGCCTGAAAATCCATCAAGTAATGAGATTCTTGAAGCCCCTACCACTCTTTGGAGAATGTGATCCATTTTAGGTAAGGGATAATTGTCTTTGAGGGATACCTGATTCAAATTCCTTAGATCAACACAAAGCCTAATCTCACCAGTCTTCTTTCTTGTGGGGACCAAATTTGAAATCCAGTCTGAAAACCTGATTGGTGCTATGATACCAGCTTTAAACATTTTTTGTACCTCTTTCTCAATTGAAGGGAGAAGCATAGGATTGATTCTTCTCAATTTTTGCTTGAATGGCTTTTGATTAGGCTTGAGAGGGATGGTGTGTTGAATAACAGAGGTGTCATAGGATTTCAAATCCTCATAACTCCATGCAAACACATCTTGGAACTCTTTAAAGAGGTCAATGTATTTAGGCTTCTGGTCAGGAGGTAAAGAGGCAGACAATTTTATTATCTTGGGTTTTTCAGTAGTTCCAATGTTGAATTCTTCAATGGCAGCATTAAGGGGTTGCATTTTTGGTTTTCGAGGAACATCATTTGAGTCAAAAATGTCCTCCAATGGAGTCAGGCCTGTTGGTAGAAAATTGTCTTTTAGCTGTATAATTTCTGCCTCTGCACCAGTTATTTCATCAAAATGCAATTGTTTAAGTTCTTGTATTTTTTCCTTGTCAAAGGTTGTTGGACAAAGTATTTGATTTGCTGTTTTGGGTGATATAGCTGTTTGGTCCTTTTTAGTTAGTGGCTGTGTGTCTTTCACAGAATCAACATCAATGTTCAAACCTGAAAATTCATGCTGCAAGGTCAAGAAACTATTTATCTGTGTGTCATCCTCAAATACTTGCCAATCTTTAATATTGTTTGGGATAGAAGGTCTGTGTTTTATCTCAGCTGTAAAACAATGGTTGGGTTCAAAAGGAAATTTGCATGTACTGGCAAATGTAGCTAAACTGTGTGCATGAAGGTTGTGGGTCCTAGGTATTTTGGTCATCTGAAATTCAGTGAAAGCCTTAAGTATTTCAATAGCAGCAGATCTGTATGATCTTAGTCTTTTGTCATTGGTGACAAAATTGCCTTTCACTTGTTGAATAATGAGGTCTGAATCTCCCATGATTGAAACTTTTGTGGCCTGTAAGGATCTTACCAATTTGAGGCCTAGCAGAAGAGCTTCATACTCTGCCATATTGTTAGTACATCTGAAATTAAGCCTATAAGCTCGACCCTCTGCATGATCGCTTTGTTTGTTATGAATCCACACTCCAGCTCCTGCCCCTAATTTGTTGACTGATCCATCAAACTCAAGGAACCAAAGGATCTCTTGATTTAGGGGAGATTTGACAGCCTCTCTATGACTTGGAATTATGAGCTGGAGATCTTGTTTTTCATCTGGTTTGTCTTCTAGAATTGTCTCATCAATTGATTTCTCAATCTTGATTTCTTGGGAGCTTGATTGCTCACTCATATGCAGATCTTGTTCAAGTAAGACAGATTTGTCATCACATATTGGACCTATATTGTCATTGAACAAAATGAAGGAATCCATGTCTGAATGGACTGCATAAATAGGGAAATTTTGAGGTTTTTCTTCACTGCTCACCATGTATTTCATGAGTGACTCTCTGTATAGCCTCTTTGGCTGCCCAAAAACAGAGATGGTGGCATATGACATGTCTAATTGCAAGGAACCTTGGAGTTTGGCTCCCCATGATCTTGATAACAACATTCCATATTTGGGTGGGATATCAGCAACTACAACATCCATTAAATTTTTTTTATTTGGGTACTGGACAAGGGACACACATAGATCTTTTATCAGGCCTAAACACTTAACTTGACTGGAGTCAAATGAAAATAGGTCCTTATATGGTCTTGTGATGTCTAGATTCAATCTCTCCATTACTGACTTAGGCATAAGGTTATGAGAAGCGCCTGAATCAAACATTGCATTGTGTAATATCTTATCATGAATATGCAAGCTGACATAAAAAGGTAAGATTCCAGTACCTCCATTCTTTCCATCGACTTCTGGACCGAAAAGAAATTCTGGGGTATCATCCAACACATTGACATCATCTTTGTTGTGGGTCAGTTGAAGGGACTTCTTGATTTGTTGTTTGTAAATGTTATGCTTGGCTAGCTCTGGAAGAGGAATGGCTATCTTTAATTTGCCAATTTCAGCTTCTAAGTCAAAAGGTTTTTCAGATTGGATCTTGGTTTTCTGGTTGACCACTTTTTCTTTCTCAATTGAGTTTTTAGAGGCTTCTTCTTGACTTTGAATCTGATCTTGAGGTTTGTCCTTTTTACTCAACTTTTGGAAAGTGTTGCTTGGATTGTGCTGTAAAGGTGGTGCAACCACTGGTTGTTGATTTGAGGGAAATGCTTCGGTTACCTCTTCAACTGTTATTTCATTAGTAATTGAATCAGTTTTGTTAATAGGCCCTGTGACAGTAGCTTTCTTAGGCTGCAGGCTATCCTCTGTTTTCTCAGGCTGTGGCACATTTATAGTTCTGCTTCTCAATTTGTATTGCTTATGAACTTCAAAAACAACTGTGTCATAGCCTTGTTTGAAATCAAATGATTCATCTGATTTGGTTTGGAACTGTTTGATGTCTTCATCCTCATGATCTTCTCGACTCAGAAAAACTTGTTGATCATCGTTCAGGCCCATCAAATTGATGTCGGTATCATCTATCTGCTCACTAGAAGTGGATGCTTCAGCATAGTTTTCTTGGAACGGAGGCCTAATCTCTGGTTCAGGGCTGGCCTTGCCAGTATTAGGATTTTGATTTCTCCTAAAATTGGGATTCCTGATAGGATTGTTCTGTGGTGCTTCCCATGATGACTTCCTCTCAACTGATTCTACTATGTCACCTAATCTATGCATACCAGTAATTATTGCATCCAATTTCTGATCCCAGCCTGAAGGCTCTTCTTTGAAGGTAGTTTTCCTTTCAGTTCTGGTCCTATTTCTCTTAGCTATCAGGTTGGCTTCTACACTAACTGCTATGTCTTGCATCTCAGCTAAAGTTCGGGGAGCCCTTTCTCTTAATTGGTATGCCATATCTGAATCAAACCCATCAGGAAAGGTATATAGAGCTAGATCAGGTGGGGGTCTGAGATTTTGGGGAATAGCATTGTAGACATTGTTGAACCGAGCACAATAGTCCAAGACAGTTTCTTGGGGACCTCTTTTGATAGTATTGTATTCAGATAAAATATGAAGTGGATCCTTTTTCTTCTCCCATCTGTTGATAAAGGTTTGATACAGGGCTTCAGGGTCAGCTATGGAGTTTGCTGTGAGTGACCTAAACCATGATCTTACATCTCCAGTTAGACTTTGCACAAAAATTTTCATTCTAACCCCATCATCATCTATCTCATAATTTTCAAAATAGTCCTACATTTTCTTAGTATGTTGAAGGGCTGGATAAGAGCCAGTACCATCAAAATATGAAATCTTGCTTTGATAATCTTGAGGCATAGGCCCTGGATTGGTAGGTAACTGCAGTGGAGCATATCTATTAGCCATGTTTGGTGGGACAATAGGGATAACAGGAATTAATGGGACAAGTGGAGGAAAGGGGATGAGAAGGGTATGTGTAGTTGATGGAGGGGTTGAAAGGACACCTTGTGAAGTGGATGAAGAACTAGGAGAGTGTGTAACAGTGGTATGAGGATGTAGAGAAACCTTAGCAGGGGTTGGAATATTAGTTTGTAATCCTGCTTCAGAACTTGAATCTGATAAAGTCCCTTCTGATTTTTGTTTCTTAAGGATTCTTGGAATCAAGTTTGGGTTTTGGAACTCAGGTGATGGATCTGGATCTGGGTTAGATCTTGTATAGCGAGTTTTCTTCTTAGGAGCCAGTTTTTGTGATTTTCTTTAGGAGAATTTTCTAAGAAGCATTGGTATTTGACAAGGACTCATCAAGTATAACACAATTGTATGGAACTTAAGACTGAATAAAGATTTACTGAGGCAGCTTTTATGTACTCCTGCCAATGCAAAGCAGAGGCAATTTCTAAGGCTGTCTGGCTGTCACTCAGGCTTTATCTACAGTATTAAGAGTCAGACAGGGGTTTATGAATTTCATTCAGGTCCCCAGCGGAGTCGCCATTTATGTTAACACCCAGGTTGTTCCCTTTGACTCCTGAGGGAATACGGCCGGGGTAACCACTAACCAGGCTTTGGATTGCAGGTTCTAGCCTACCTGTAATCAGAGAGGGCTCTCTCTTTTAGTTTTAACTTTGTTTTTGAAGATTTTAGGCTAGTTATGAGGTGAGAGTTTTGTTTAAAGTTTTGGTTGAATGATGTTTTCCAGTAGCTGAGATGAGATCTTCAGAAGGTTCAGTCCATTGGGCAATGGAGTCTGTGATTATGGGTTGTTTGAGATATTAAGTAAGATTGCTAAAACTGCAGGGCCATATAGATATATCATGAAACAAACTTAAAATTGTGAAGATGAAATATGTCTAGCCAGTGAGAGGCAACTAAGATTCTTTCACTAAGCTGGTGATGTGGGAAAAGGATATATCACTCAGGAGCAGATTTGAATTCCTGAATAATACTCACTATGAAAGTTTTAGTATGAAGGTGAAGCAACTAAGAATTACACTTTCATAGCTAATACTAGAGAAAACATTCATAACAACATAGATTGAGTTCAGGGTGTTTAATGAACAAATCCTGAACTATTCTTTTTCTGTGCTATTAAACTGTGAAATATAGAGCATGAGCGGATTATGATAGAATGAAATACATAACAAGAAGGTTCAGGAAACTTATTGTGCCATGAAATATGCAGGAATCCTGTAGCAGTAAGCAATCACACCACAACACATCAAAACAACTCAGAACTTCAGAAATTCCATCAGCTCCCTGTATTAAAAGTCTGAAATTTACAACATAAGTTCTCCAGAAGAAAAAATCAACCACCTCAGCAAGCTTATGCGAGGGGATATATATACAATCGGTTTTACAAAATATCTAAACGCCGAGTAATTTGCTCAATAACTGCGTTCACCAACTTTCAGAATAGCAGATAAAAAAGTTATTGCTATTTTAAATATACAATGAATACCATTCAGTTTTGTCAGAAACTTTTTTTGACTTTTGAAGGCCACTGAGTCGGTTGGGCACTTTGTATTAATTTTTAATGATATGCTCTTTATTTCTTGGTCGAGGTGCGGCTATCTCAGCCCTGTCATCTGCATCTGTCGGTGTTGCTTTAGTGTTCAAATTTGTTTGCTGAGTTGGCTCTGTCCACTCCTCTCCAGTCATAATGAATGTATCAATTTTCTGAACATGATGACTTATGATTGATGTACAAAAATTTGATGAAAAATCTGTTTGTTCACAACAATGTCTGTATCATGCTTGTCCACCATTCCTGAGTAGGCAACTGATGTCTCAAAATTGTGCCTAAGGTTTCATCTGCCTCAATATATTTGTAGTAATTTGGAGGCACTTCAAACAGATGTCTAATCTCATTCATGATAAAAAACAAATTCTCTATTCTGTCATAGAGACTTTGCCCAGATGCAGGCCCTGTTTCCTCTGGGGTACTTGATGCTGCAGTGATCTGATTGGTGGCAAATGTATTTACCCTCTTGGCATAGTTTTCATGGGATAGTAGCCTTCCTGCACTGTTTAGTAAGCTGGGAAGGCCTCTGTTATGCAATGCTGTAAATTTCTCCATGAACTTGTTCACCTCTGTCTGCATTTCCTGGCATCTTCTATCCAATGTTTGCATAAGATTTCTCAAAGTGAGCACCCTTTTTACTAGTAAGATGGTGTCAATTCTGTTAGAGATGCCCATTTCTGCCAACTAAGGGCCTATGCGGTTGTTAAGGACATTGATCATCCTATTGGCTATCTCAGGCATATTGCCTAGAGATTCCCTTGCTCTTTGGCTTTCTTTTTGGGCCCTGCCTATGAGATCTATGTGCTCATGGATGGTTTCAATATATTGCCATTGATCTGTTATAGACTGACCAATGTTGGCCCACAGGACTTTCTTGATTTCAGCCACCACTTTGTCAAGAGAGAGCTCTTTCTCCAGTTCTTTTATCTTCTTCTCAAGAGCCTTCACCTCTCTTGTTTTTTCAGCTACAGTTTGCTTTGATTTATCATACTTTTCATTAAGTGTAGCTAATTTTCCCTTGGCCTCATTTAGTTCTGCCATCTGGGCCTCTAGAGCTTGAAGTTCTTTCATCATATTCTGCATATCAAGGCTGGGTGCCTGTCCTGATGTTGTTGCTGGTGCTGCTGCTGTACTTGGTGCTGATGTTGAAGGGCCTGTCCCAGCTGTTTGTCCTGTGGGAGGACTGATAATTTGAGGAGGTTCCTCAAGGTTAATCACTGGCTGTGGGGGTTGAAATGTCTACCCTCCTTCTTTCTGTTTCAGGGCTGCCTGTAGTGCACCCTCTGTTGCTATCAATCGGCCTTCTGTTTCTACCAATTGTTTGTGTAGTGTCAGCAGCATGGCTGCTACATCTTGGTCCTTTCTCTGCTGAGCAACATCTTTTGTTTGAGGGTGAAGGGTTGCTGGAATTTTGACCGTCTTCCTCAAAGCTGCTATATCTGCCTCTTTTTCCTTTAGTAATGCCTGCACAGCTTTGGGATCACTTGGGTCATGCCCAAGCTCTATAATGATATCTTCCAAAAACCTAATCCTGTTTTCTTTGGCTTGAGAAGATGCTTTCTCCAATTCTAATTGGGCAATAGTATTATGGAGACTATTTTGCAGTTTGTGTGCTAGAAAGGTTTTGTCTGCAAGAGAGGAGTAGACCAACTCACCCGTTTGCTTATGTAGCTCAATTTGGTCCATTGGGTGGATGTCCTTTGCAAATACCTCAAGGTCGGTTCTTATGTAATCTGCAGCTGACTGTGGCTGCAACATAGTAGGCATGAAATGACTCATAGTCATCTTCCCCTCTGTTATGTCATATGCTGACATAAGCCTCTGTTGGTTTGTGGGAGCCATTTTGAGCAAGTGATTGTAAAGCTGAAGTCTAACTGGCTCATTCCTCTTCTTAATATCAATGAATTGTTGCTTTATGCTGGATTCTGCCCTTCTTTGCTGGCTAGAGGAGCTGACCTCTCCTCCAAGTGGTCTTTCTTGTTCCTGTTGGAAGGAACTGGCTGATGCTTCCATGCTAGGGGGGCCCATACCTATGTATGTCCCAATAGGCATCACTTCTTCAGAAAAAGGATTCAATCGTCAGCTTCTCTCGACCTTTCTCATTTCGTGTCAAAGATCGTGGAAGACCCTACAATGACATCCATTTGCAAAATCAATATACATTTCTATGGGGTGAAGAAAGAAAGGTGTAAGAACACGAATTTTGAAAGAATGCAAGTAGTTTTAAGTGTTGTTCTTTTGGGGTTTTTTTAGCAAATTTTTGGTTGGCTAAATCTTGATTTGTGTTATTTAGTTTAGTTTAGCTTTTTTTATTGTATATATATTTAGCATTCTCAAAATATTTTGGGACCCCTGAATTGTAAAAAATTATAGAATCTAAAAATTTTATCTATAAAACTTGTGATTTTAATGAATTCCTATCTACATAAATTAAATTAAAAAATAAATTTCAAAATTCTTTAAAAATTCACACTAAAACTGAAAAAACCATACTAATATCATATTCTATAGAGTACCAAGTGGACAAGGTTCAAATTCTTCAATGATGATGTCATCTTCTTGACCTCTCAAAAATTCATGGAGAAAATTAAAGATTCCCCATAGTGAAGTCGAGTTTAAAGCTTTTCAAGTTGTTGAACATGTTCTTAAAGCAACAGTGGATCGTCAAATTTTTGTTATTTTTGTCCTTTTTAAAGAACATATGGATAGAATTTCAGAAGAGGATGATGGACAATGTTCAAATTTGAACACATCATAGCCCTTCCAAAGCCCTCTAGCATGTAAGAGAAGTGCTCAACAAAATTTACCAGTCAAAAGAAATTTAAATATTGATTTTTACAAGTTAAAAAAAAAAAAAAATTATAAAATGTCGTATGAAGGGACGCCTGTCCGTAGGACATTTCAAAAAATTACAGTTTTCTAACTCATGTAATACTCTAAAGTCTAGAGGAGGTTCTGCTAACACTCCAGAAAGTGCAATGGGACGTAATGGAGGTTGTTCATCCATTCCCAGGTCATTAGTCATAATGGCAGCATTAATAGAGTTAGCAGTCGTGATATGAGGTTTATGTTTGCATTAGTTGATAACAAAGGTTTCTTTTCGCATTCATTGATAGCAAAGGAGGAGTAATTATGTATTGGTATCCATGAATAGGGCATATTTTGAAGGTATTTGATATTTAGAAGAAACAAATGACAAAAGACAGAATTAAAAATGACTGAGGTAGATTATTTTGAGCCTGTGAATCTTGTCTGCATTGATTTTTCCAATCCAAACCTTACGGCCAGTGTAGCACAAGTTCGAAAGGTATTTTTAACTCTCTGTTTTAATTTTCAACTTTCATTTGCCTAGCCTTTCATTCAGTTCATTTGCCTGGCCTTTCATTCAATTCATTGATTTAGGCAGAACTGATTAAAATTATTATATATGGAATGGTTGATTGATCTTTATATAGTCATGTGTAGACTCTGGATTTTTTTTTATATCATCCATCATGACATCAATGAAGATTTTTTGGACTAAGTCTTTGAGCAAAGTCAAAGGCTTTTTGCCCTTGCGTATCAAGCAGAATCTCTTGATATTTCCTTTCAACCCGAAGGTTTGATGTGGATTTGTGTCTCCTTATATTTGCTTCTGCTTGTAATTACATCTTGCTCTCCTCAACTTTGAAAAATCAATCCATTGAAGTATTTCACTTCATATTTTTTCATATATTCGTTTTTCCAGGGGATTGGAAGGGGAGTTATGAAGCTTTTGAAGCGTCGATAAAGGCAAGTGATTTCACGGTCCTAACCAATGGCCTTAAACAGGTATGCAGTTCAACATTTGAAACGATATTTTTCATATTTATCCAGCGCTTAAAAATAGATTAAAGTGACAATATTGACATTTTTACATCATAACCACATACTACATTTTCTGTGATATCTCCATTTTCCTTAATTTGCAAAATTTTATTCTTTCTTGTCAACCCACTATTAACACAAGATTGTTCAATTATGAGATTACCCCATTAGATGGTGATAACTATGCTTACTGATTCACAAACCTTTTTTTTTCATCTTGTAAATAACTACTACCATCTACTACATCTTCGAAAATGCCCGCTATGAAAACATCTTCCATCCTACCTCTATGAGGACATATTCATGAAATTACTTTGATGTTCCACATAGATATCTTGACATAGTATAATAAGGCCGATAGGGTTCCTTAAATTTTCCATGAAGACATCATTACTTTAAAACTCGGATGTTTGACATGGAAATCTTGAGATAACATAATAAGACCGATAGGGTTCTTTATTTAGGGTTTCTTTTTAGAAAACATCAGTATATGGAGAGAGTAATCTCTTGAATTAGTGATCGGAGAATCCACAGTTTGAACATCTTTATACCAACGTTTCAAATCCCAAGTGGGATCCATCATCAGGGTTGAAGAATGATGATACAAGAAGAGCAAAAAGGTAGAATAAATACTAAGGAGGAAGAAGCTAAATGAAAAACACAGAGTCGGCTAGAAATATTAATATATTTTTATATCATTTTATTTTATTTATATTTATTTAAATTTTTAACTATTTAATATTTATAATAAAATAATTATTATAAATAATTAATAATTATTTATAATAATTATTTTTCTCTTTATTAATTTGAATTCTTATTTTATAGTACTAAATTAATACATTCTCATTTTATAGTAATAAATAAATATTTTTTCGTTTTATAGTAATAAATGAAATAAATTAGTTAAAGATGTAATTTTATCGTGTTTAAAAATAGATTAAAGTGATAATATTGACGATTTTACATCATAACCACATTTTCTGTTGTATCTTCATTTTGTTTCCTAATTTGCAAAATTTTCTTTCTTGTCAACCAATCAGGCAAGATTGTTCAATTATGAAATTACCCATTAGATGGTGGCAACTACGCTTAGTGATTGTAACATTTTTTATATTCTTGTAAATAACTACTACCATCTCTTTTCTATTTTTAGATTATTTTGTTACTGACAACCATAATGCTTACAAAATCCTAGCATTGTTGCCATTTGAACTTACTATAATCAAGCTTACTATTAAGCCTAGCATTTGTAAAATCAAACTTTATTTAAAACCCCATATTTCTTCTCTTATCTCAAAAGCTTTTTTCTTTATTAACTCTCTAGTTTTTGAAAGCATAGAAATTAATGCTATAAAAAAAATTGAGAAATAATAAGTGTGCTTCCCATAAAAATATGTATAGTTTTGAACCAAGGAGAAGTGTTAAAATGAAAATCCGGGCCTCTATTAATAACCACACAATTGAAGATTGGTCTGCCCACAGGGCTAGAACTTAATTTTCTTTTTCTGGTTGGTCTTCCCAAATGATATAGAATTCCAATAGTTATCCATACAACTAGTATTGTGTCTCCCGCTTCATTCTCTCCATTTGGCATCTAGGAAATAAGTTGTGCGTGTGGGTGTCCATGTAGCTACTGCTATGAAGATTTTTTAAGGAGATGTTGAAATCATAGAAAAATTAAATGACATTGTTAATGAAAAGAAACCATATTATTAGAAAGAAGCATCAACGAAAAGAAACCGCATTATTAGAAAAAAATATCAACCAAACTTGAATTCATTGTAAAGACCAAATTTGAAAACCATTTTTAACAAAAAAAAAATGACCAACCAAGCCATACAACAATGACACTGCATATGTGTATTACATATTACAATATTTCCCTATTAGATATGGAAAAATTTCCTTTTAATTACATAAATTTTTGTATCTATAAAGGTTGAAGTTTTTAATGGAGATGAAAGTCTATTGATAGTGTTCTTTGATTGAGCAATGTTCAGAGAAGGTATATATATAATTTTTGGTTTGCTTTAAATTGTTTCAAGCTGAACAAAACATATAGTATAAATTAGAAACAAATGAAAGCTAAAAAAACTTTTTCCATTGTGCAAATAGATTTATATTTTCAATAATGTAAATTCAAATATTTTTGAAGATTATCTAATGAATAAAAGAAATATATGTTTACCTTATTTTAATAGAATTTGAGAAAAATGTTTGCCTATTTACTAAATTCTATTGAGATTTTATAGTCTTTTAATGTAGCCACGTTTTAAATTTTAAAGATTTAGAAGGACACCATTTCAATTTGGCATTTTTTTTTATAAAGAGTTTATTTAATGTACACTTGTTAATAGAAGTACAATTTTTTTTTGTAACTTTTCATCTTTGAAGGGTTAGATAAATATATGCGTTTCCAAATAAAATTAAGATCAGCCCTTCAAATTTGATCACTGATGATGGGTCTGTGGGTTTCGGTATTGTGTGAGTTTATTTGAAAAAGTTCTAATATCCTTGAAAACTTCCAATCCTATCTCATGTACTATGATTAGATAAATATACATGAAATTAAATTTTATGGATAGAATTGTTTTGAAAGGATGACTTATACCTATGGTTTATAAGTTTATTTGGAAATATTTTACTAAAAGTTACATAGTTTTAATTTAATAGTTGAATTGATCCTCAAAATATAAATATTGAGAAAATATCTTAATGTAATAAATGTTATGAGTATGTACAAAGTAAATATCTTATTTCAATAAATGTTATGAGTATGTACACTTTGTAAAGGAATATTCTAAAACTACCAAAGGATTAAATTAAAGGAGGAAGTTAATCTACACAAGATGATTAATGAGAAATTTATAACAAGAAGGTACCTCAATCTTCCTTCCAACATTAAATTTAAAAAATTTTAAAGTTAAAAGGTTTGAACTAAGTAAAGAACAAGGAAGCATTGAAAATGTTAATGAATAAATTGATTCATATGGATCATTATATAATTTGCTTTCAAGGTGGATAAGGTGTGTAATTGGCTTGTAATGGCCATTTTAGGGGCAAGTCCTAGTTTGGTGATTCGAAGTCCAAAACTTTTTCGAACTAGTTTGAGGTGTTAAATAACATTTTTTGGGATCAATAATTTGTAATCATAGTTGGAAACCCTCAACACTATTCTACACTTCAAAAGCTTACAAATAGTGTGAAAAGCACCCCAATCAAAGTTTGTATGTAGAAGTTATGCCTCTCACAAGTTGATTTACCCTACTGACCACCATGGTATTAAGTGGATACCATGTCAACCCCCATTACTCACACATGTAGGGCTAGTCATATGTGGAATTTTAAGAAGATCTAGAGGGTTCAAAAACACTAACACAAATAAAGGTTTCAGGCATGCAAAAACCATAACCTTACCCATAAATAACAATTAGGCTATGCTAAATATTTGGTTGGTAGGAAGAGAAGAGGTTCCATTTTTTTGTTATAGTTATTGTCCCATACATAAGAAAAATCTCTAGGAGTGGGATATTACAGTGTAATCGATGAGGTAGAAGATTATCTACTAGCCATTCAATTCACAATGTCCATGGCAATGTTCTAATGAATTCCCCCTTCTTTGTACTTGCATTTCCTAATAATAAAAAGTGAGCAAAGCATAGGCTTCACCTTCTAGCTGCATTTCTCCTATATTAGGTTTATGAGGCCACATCCTAGGTTCATCTATGTGGATGGTGTGTTCATTTGCTTGTTCTTTCATTTTGGTTTCAATTATTTCCATAAATTTGAGCTCTAAGTTAATAATTATGAATATGTGATCGAAGGAACTACATTTCAAAATATTATAAGATCTACTGCAATGAGATGTGCCAATGGATTTTCCATGACAATTTACATATCATATTCATAATAGAGAAGTTTATTTGGGGTTTTTGTGCAAGTTGCAAGTTTCAAGAATTTTTTTAAGAAGGAAGTCACATAACTACACATGGTGGATGACTATAGTCATAACAACCCTTAGGATGAGGTGGAGGAGAGATTTTTTAAGATGGAAGAACAAGTCATTGATATTCCTTGCAACATGACCCTCCTCATGGTGGCCCTAGTGAACAAGTTTGGATCTTTTGGGAGGTTGGTGGCTCTAACTTAGAAGTTGGATCGAACAAAAAATTGAGAGATAATAAAGACTTAGAAAATGAACCAAAAGAAGAGCTAGAGAAAAAGAAAGTTCTAGTATCATAACTCCTTCACAAAATTTGTTTAAACTAGAAGCAAAAGAGGACATCAAACCCCACTAAGGTGAGATTGATTTTGTTAAGTTTGAATTATTCGTTGCAATCATGAGAAGTTTATGTCAATGTCCATATCATAGAAAAGGAGAAAAATATTTCATTTGGTTGACTAAAATTCGAAAGTCATGCACTAACTTGGTGGAAAAACCACATGGAGACACTTAGGATGGAGGGTGATCCCCTAGAGACTAAGTGTAAGGCATTTAAAATCCTCAAAGTCCCAATTTTACCATATTGAGTATGTGGAGGACTAGTGGATCTGATAATATCACTTTAGGTAGAGGCCAAGGAAGTGTGTGCAAGAGTACACCACTATGTTTATAAAAATGGAAACTATGTTGGTTATCTTTCCCAAGAAACCATATGTACTTGTTGCCTCAAAATATTGTAGGCCTTGTGAGATGCCTCACAATGCAAGAGCTAGATCAAGACACAACAAGGAGGTGGATGACATTGTCACCTCAAAAATCCACCTCTTGCTCTTTAGTGGAATTTCAGCACATGGGAGGCTTCCTAGTTTTGGGTCACCTAAAGGATATTCTTGTTCTAGGGTTCAAAGGTGAAAATTGAATAGGCTTTTCCAAGATGCTCAAGCTAAGGAAAAGGCCTAATTTTACAATACAAGGAATAATGCACCTTAAAAGAAGCATATAAAGGAGTTGTAACCTGGATTTTGATGTATGACAAAATGGTAGCACAACTGGGCATACAAGGAGAGAATTTTTTTTTATAACGATATAATCAACAACAACGTCCACAAATCTTCAGTTAACCCTAAATTGAAGCCTTAGTGATGAATCAGGGTTTTTATAACCCTAGAATTGCTTAGGTTTGATGACGTCATTCCTATGTAGGGATTTCCAACCATGCAAATTGCTAGATTTTGATGTTTTAAGGTTCAGCAAAGTAGAACGACCTCCAACCAGCTCAATGCTCATGCCCAATTTGAATTCATTGTTAAACTCTAATCCTAGCAGTTTGCCTTAAAGGGATGAAATTTTTGGGGCTGAAATTTTGGAGCCAAAAAATTCAAGGCCAAAATTTTAGGAAGAGAAGCAAAATAAGGGATTTTGAAGTTTTGGTTTTTGATCATCAATATGGATGCAATTCCTTATATCTACTTGGGGGATGAAGTCTTAAGGGAATTTAACCACGGAAATATCAAGTCCTTAAAGGGAGTAAGGGGAAACCCCTAGGTTTTCACTTGCTAACTCTAGCTATCACTTTAAGTGGGGATACATTTACTAGAGAAAAGCTTGAGGAGGTTCTCTACAAAATTTGAAGGATACAAATTAAAGTGTAAAAAATTAACCAAGTATTTCATATAAACATAAGCATTTAGACATTGAACATAGAAAAACCTAGCAACATTACATGCAATAATCATGAAATATTTTCAATATTAAGGGACTCAAAATATATCCAAGGAACAAGCCTTCTTTATCTGAAAATGATGTCTCCACAACAAGCGCTATTTTCCAATAGCCAAATATCCACAAAAGATCACATCTCCACAAAGTAGCGAAGTACAACTAGCTAGGTTGAAATATGTAAGAAGGGTTGAATTCTCCACAAGTGATGATGAAAAAATGAGTGAGGTGACCTTTTATTTATATGATGTCTACCTCATTTAATTTCTAACTAAGAAGCCCTTACACAAGTTTGATTTTGACTGGATAAAATGTAAATTAGGGTTACAAGCCAACCCACTAGCTTTTCCAACACAATTTTCCATTGTAATCCCACATGTGTGAGTTGTAGGGCTAAAATGTGATGACTTCATGCCCTTTTTGGGCTCCAAATGCTCCATCAAGGCAAATTCAAGGCTAAAAATGTCTCTGAGCATCATGATAATTCTTCATTTGAGGAAAAGCCCCAAATCATGCATCAATGAAGTTCCATGGGTCCAAGTCTAGCTATGGGTACCACATGTCATCTCCACAGGTGACAAGTGAACAACGTGGTGCCTCCTCTCTCCAATGTTAATGCTCCATCATGTGCAACGAGTCCTCTTCAATCATCCTAAGGATGATCATCTTCATCTAGGCTCGGGATCATGGCATGCCCATCAAGTAGTGTTAATGCTAGCTTGGGGGCTTGTTGGATCCACTGGCACATCATCAATAATCCTCCATGGTAGCAAAGAGAAGCCAAATTTTCAGGCTCTTGGGTTGCTCTGGTATGCATCTTAACTTATCAAGTCTTCAAAGGTCATCATGTTCTCTGGAATGACTGGGGCATCATGTGGAATGGGGTGCCCTCTTGGCCCATTTTTTGCTCTAGACCACTTGGAAAAACCATGTCATGAAACTCAAGTGAAAACAACCATTCATTAGAGAAGAATATCATACATGCATCTAAGTGGAACATACTTAAGTTTTAATGGTATATTAATACTTCAAAATAAGATCACCTTCAAATATATAAATTGACCAAGTCTCGTAAAGGTGTTCCTTACCTTTGTAGGGATGGCTAGGTAGTCAACCCTATTAGGTGCTTCCAACCCCCAAGGGGAAGTGGCATTTCCAAGGTTAACCATTTAATCAATAGGTGTTGATATTTGTAAGTGACAATGGAGAGGAAATACTTCATGAAAAGTGTCATGGTCAAGGGGTAAACTAATGGGAGTCCATACCTTGAGTGCATAGATGGGATGGGTGGAGCAATCATGGATGCATGAGTTACCGTTATCAACCTACTTTTCCACTCCTTTGGTGCACATTTTAATTTTTATTGATATTTCTTTGTATTATGGTGAAGAACTCAAGGACCAATGTTTACTCTTTATGATATATCATTTAATTTACCCCTTAATATGAGACAATTTATTGCTCATCATGATTGGGACATGCCATGATTCCTTTTGATGAGATGGAGCATCACGTGCTCAGGAACTGAGTGATGGTTAATGAGGGGGGTAAAGCTCATGCTAGAAATTTTCACACATACTAACCTATACCCTGGCCATCTTTTGCATTTTGATTTTATTTTTCATTTCATTGTGGCCATATTGTGCTTTTCCATTCTTTTAGGTACATCAACATTTAGGGAAATATTTTCCAGCCTACTCAAGGATGTGGATGAGAGGTTTCCAAATCCCCTTGATCCAATGAAAAGTTAGACCCAAAGAATGGAGGTGGTATCAATGACATGGAAACTGTAAAATATTATGAAAGGGTGAATAAACATGCTACTTCAATCCAGGTTGTCCAAGTTGTGCCCCTCCTATAACCTTAAGGCCTTAAGGGAGGTGCCAATGGACTATGGCTAAATATTAACCCCCATCAGCAAGGTGAGTGAATATACTTATAATCAATATCAGTTAATCATCCATATCACCCCTTTATCCATACTAAATGCCCAAAACATTAAGTAAAAATACCCAGTTACAAAATTCTCATAGGACATGTTGAATGGTAGCCCACCTTCATCTAAGTGGAATTCCATATGGTGAGAGGTGTAGTGGCTAGTGAAAATGGTGGAGGAGATGGCATATCATCATCATCAAGCTAATGCGTAGGGTTGTTGGTTGGATGGCTATCCAAAATAGGAGAATTGTTTTCTCCTAGGGGGTTACCCATTTTGGTGGGTAACACTTTTGAAGTATCTAAGGGGTCTACACAATTATTTATAGAAGAAAGTGATGTTCTTAAAACCTAGGATATTTGATGAGATCAATGTGTAAGCATAATGCTTAGATAATATAGGTGATGAGAAAGGAAAACCAAGTGGTTCCAAGTAGAAATTCCATTGAGATTCTTTCGAGGAGTGGGGCTAGAGATGTAGAAAGGAAAGGAAAAGAAGAAAAAAACCACAACACATTAGTGAAAGGATCTAAACAACCATTGAAACCATTGTAATATTTATGACCACACTGAAGATAAGTGTTGAAATTTATATCCAAGGATGAATATAGAGAACCATAACAGGGATTCCAAGAAGAAAAAATTACTAACCATGGATTCAAAAAGATTAATAGGGATAAATTTAAATGTGAATGAAAATATTGTATAAAACAAAATGTAGAAAGGGGTAAATTTGAGTAACCATCATCATAAGGAAGAAAATGATATGAATAAACTCTTTCATGCTATCATATTATTAAAAGATATCAAGGTGGATGTTATATTCAATTATGGTTCACAATCCAACCTCATAGTAGAATATCTAGTTAGAAATTTTGGATTGGGAATTCATGATCATCCTAACCCATATGCATTAGGATGGGTAAAAAATGATGCAAGCCTCAAGGTCACTAAATTCTGTAAGATCACTTTTGGTATAAATGCAAACTATACTAGTGGGATGGAGTTAGATGTAGTACCACTTGATGTGTGTGTGTTGTAGTGTTTGAAATCCCATAAATGTATATTATAAATGCAATATTCATGAGGACAATAAACTAGTACTAATAACTAGTTTAAAAACCCTAATAACTAATTAGCCTTAATTTTATATGAAATCAATATATTATATTTTTTTTTGTTAAGCTTGGCAGGTCCTTCTTTCTCTATTTATAAAAATCAAGTTTACACCACATATGTGAGATAGGTTGTCTCAACTTGCCCAATGGGAACCAAGTCTGTTGGCCACCTATCCTCGTTATAAGCTATCCAAAAAAAATAAAGTATCAGTCATTTTCACCAAGAAATATATGTATCAGTTTCATGATAAGATTCTATATGTATATCTAACATAAACATGCCTATTTAAATGTAAATGCTACCCGAAATAACAAAAAAAACGTCCAGGTAACTGCCTATTCTTGTTGTTCTTCTAAGGCTGACTCAACTGGTGTCGGGTCCTTGGCTGAGTCACCAGGAATCTCAGCTAGCTCGATGATGCAAGGGATGTGCCTTTGAATTATGTCTAGGCGGATGTCTTGCTTGTGCAACTGGAATTGGATCGTCTGCAAATCTTTTTTATAGTTAGGCATGTCTTGAAGAGTCAGTGCCATCCCCACTAAAATTTTCTCCATTGCCTTCCCCATAAGGCTCTTCATGAGCCAATATAGATAGAGGGTCTATTTAAACTGGGTTATTCTACCTCTAGTATTCCTTGGATTCAGAATTACAACCCGTCATTTCTCCATCTCCTCCTCGGATTCATCTTCCTGTTTAATTCCCCCCTCCCAATCTTCCAACAGCTTGCAAATGCCAGCGTCCGTTCCCTCCCTGTATGATGTCGCCGCTTCACTGATGAGGAGTTCTACAAGTTTCCTCCCTTGTCTTGGTTCCGAGGTGCTCGAGTCGACTCCCGCCCACGTCTGCCACATCCTCTTCCTCTTTCCGATCGGGCCATCTCCACTTTGTCCCCTGCTTGTTCAAAATCAAGATGGATTAGCTCTCTGTGCCTTGCCTCATGCCTCTCTGGCATAATTCGATTGACCCACCCCTCATGCAGCCAAGCGCAATTGCCTCTGCCTGGGTGTGCCTTCCCATTCCCCTATGTCTGTTCATGAGTTTTCCATCGAGGTTGTGCCTTCCCATGCCCCTCTGCCCAGTAAAGCTGCACTATTCCTCTTCCACTCGCTCTGCCATCGCTCATGCATTACTTCTACCTCACCACCCGCATTGTAAAACAAATTCTCTTGACTACTCACAAGAGGAGCTTCCCGTTTCCATACCCAGTCAACACTCATGGTTCTCATAGCCAGCCCATCAAGCCAGACCACAATCACCCCTAGCCTGCATTGTTCTCCTTGGCCATCCCCCCAATTTCCCTCCCCTGGCATCTTCCGAACCCCCCATCCATAAAAAAATAGAGTTGCCATATCAAGGGACTTGAGGGACCAAGAAACATACTAGAAAATGTTTCGCTAATTCTGTCGATGATAGCTCCACTTGCTTGCTTCCGTGCTCCTCCTCCCACCAACATTCGCAACAATACAATTCTCCTTGTCCCAAATTGCTTCTATTTCCCACTCCATCTTACCATTTTGATTCACCTGTCCTTCCTTACATGCCTCACCTCCTACTTCATCCTGGCCATACCTGCCACCTCTCCCATCTCCTCTGTCAGTCTGCATGCGGGAGGCCACTGCACCCATCACCATGAGCGTGTGGGGGGCGGTGGGTGGTACCCTTCCATTACGCCTCATAACTATCATTCCTTTCCGACATCCCTTCCTGCCTCGAGAACACACCCCTATCGAGGGAAATCAATATATTATATTGGTTAGTAATATTAAATCTAATTAAAACATCACTTATAATAAAACCCCCATTTTAATTAAACCTCACATAATAGTATTACCATTTTCAATTAAACAATTTAATCCTAATTCATAAATGAAATTATTGTATTAATCTAATAATCTCCTTATATACCTCAATACAATGAAGTTTAAGAAAAAAATTACTTACTAATTCTATATTATTAATTATAATCTTATAAGAAATCCATGGATTTAAAACTAAATATTGTAATAAGATACATAATTCAAATAAATGGAAAATGAAACATAACTAATTAACCCTTAAATTTATATTAAACCAATATATTATAATGGGTAGTAATATTTAAATATCACTTATAGTAAAATCCAAATTTT
The DNA here is from genome assembly GCA_031772625.1 of Pinus tabuliformis. NCBI lineage: Eukaryota > Viridiplantae > Streptophyta > Pinopsida > Pinales > Pinaceae > Pinus > Pinus tabuliformis. The sequence goes on along the minus strand of CM062816.1, from coordinate 167,699,505 downwards.
AATTAAATCCCTAATGTTCTAAACCTCAATTCTATTAATATATTAATAAACTATTTAGATTATGTAATTAAAGATAACTAATAACCCTGGCTGACTAAATCACTTATATTAATCCTCTTCATAAACTATATATATACACTCAATATTATATCTATGATACATCATTAATCTCCTCATAATCTATTGGTGTATCCCCTGAGGATGGACTCACTTGGAAGTTCGAAACGTTGGGTTAAATAAACTCTATAAACATGTTATTCCTCTATTATCTAAAAATTCTCTTCACCTGTATGGATTCATTATTTAAAAACTAGTACTAGTTCATTAAGGATGGGAGTCCTCTCATCATTGGTGCACGTAAAGGTAAATCTACAATCTCTCTAGTAGGTGCTAATCAGGAAAAATAGTTTGTTAGTTCTAGTAGAAAGTTTGTTATGCTTTTTTTAAGACATAATTAATCAATTGATGAATAAATACATGTGAAGGCATCTCTAGAGGGAAATTTCAGTTTTCAAGTGGAGCATGAGAAATAATTGTTTTTTTATTAACCATTGGAAAATAATGGGTTGTATAAATAGTTTCTGCTAGAAGGAGATCAAGTGGAAACAATTGCAACTATTAGAGGACCCGGGAGTAAGTTGACCAAGAACCTCACCTTATGGATCATATATCATAATAGTAGCCAAGAAGGATTGGAATTGGTGAATATGTATTGACTATAAAGGTTTAAACAAGACCCTCCCTCTACAAATACTACCCTTTACCTAGGATTGATGGTTTGTTAGATAAGTTATACCATGACAAGAACTTCACCAAATTGGATTTCAAATTAGGATACCACTAGGAACAAGTTAAATAAGACACCTTGAAGACCACTTTCAAGATAAGCCAAGGTCCATATGTGTGGTTGGTTATTCCTTTTGGTTCATTGTAATGCACTAGTTACATTTATGTTTTTAATGGATGATATGTTTCATTCCTTTCTAGATTCTTCTATGATAGTGCACTTATATGATATATTGGTTTATAGCTCTACCTATGAAGAGCATACCTCACATCTCAAGTAGGTGATAAATACTTTGAAAAAACATCAAATCCTAGCTAACCTTAATGAATGTGAGTTTTCTCAACAATTGTTGGTGTATTTGGCATATGTGATTAGTGGAGAGTAACTCAAGATAGATCCCAGGAAGATGGAGACCATCCTCAAATCGTGAGTTCCTAATAATGTCACTAATGCTAATAGATTTATTGGTGAAACACGGTACCTTGTATGTTTATAGCATCATTTTCAGTTGTATTTTATTCATGCCATAAAGGCTAGTGGTAAGAGTTCATAGTGGGGAAATATTCAACATAAATATTTTGATGAGCTAAAATTAAATATCAGTTTGGCACCAATTCTTGCATATCCCAACTCATAGAATCCTTTCGAAGTGGAGATGAATGCAAGTGGTTATGTTATGGGAGTGGTATTAATGCGTAGAGGGATGCTAATATGTTGTTATTATGAAATGTTGCAAGGTGGAGTCTTGAACTACTCTAGATATGATAAGGAACTTTATACCCTGGATCAAGATTTTAAGAAGTAGAAGCACTGGTTTGCGTGCAAGGAAACCATTATCACATATATCACTAGCCATCATAGTATTTGTAGGCATAGAGTAAGCTTCAACTACCTTGACATTACAAGTGGATTTGGTTTTTGCAATGGTTTCACTAGTCATCAAATATAAGAAGAGAAGTGCTAGTAAGTTTGTAGACATACTTTTAAGGCCACCCACATCCAATATTACAACTTTGGGAACTCTTATGTACATGGATCCTTTTACCCATGATGCATACAAAAAGACATACATGGAAAATGAAAAATTTAAAGAGGTTTGTCAGTAGGTACATGGATAAATTCATGTATATGAAGGTGATGGCAAGGTTGAATATCATCTATTACATAGGTTACTTTACAAACTAGACAAGCTCTATGTTTTTAAATATGAAAGATGTCAACTTATCATAGAGGTTCACACCTTTAAAGTTGTAGGAAATTTTGGTGTTGGGGAGTTACTTACAAACTTATAGAAGTATGCGTATTGACCCAAAATGTAAGAAGACGTGGCTTAATTTATAGAGAATGAAATTTTGTTGTACTAGAAAGCCTAGTAATAAAAGGCAAGGCTTATAATATCCCTTACCTATACTTAATATACCTTAGGATAACATATCTATGAATTGTTTTGGGTGGTTTACCAACAACTAGGAAGAGACATGACTATCTAGTTGTGGTAGTTGACAAGTTCAACAAGATGTTCATTCTAATGCCTTGTAAAAAGAAAATAAAAGGATGAGAATTAACGAGCATGTTCTTTGAATAGGTATTGATGCACATTAGGATACCAATGAGCATCATATCAGGTATGGATACTATATGTCTTAGTTATTTTTGGACTAACTTTGGGAGAATATGGACACCAAGTTTAAAAGGTATACAATAATCATGTTGTAGATAAATGGACAAACATAAGTAGTCAATAGGAAATTGGTGTAGCTTTTGATGGCCTGCAATCATAAACATCCAAAAGCTTAAGGTGAAAGTTTGATTTATAGTGAATAGTCATATAACATAGCAGTCCACACTTCTACTATTAAGTTCTCTTTTGAAAGTTTCTTAGCTTATTTGCAACCTTTTCCCTTGGAAGTCATATATGGAAAACAAGGAGGAGTGAGGAAAAACATCAAAGGAGATATATTAAAAATAGAAAAATTCATTGAAAGGATTAGTAGATCCATTTACAAGTGCGAGAGGCATTGAATAAGTCAAGAAAAGAAAAATGGCCAACATGATCAACATAAAATTGAGAAAACATTGAAGGTGGAAGATATAATTTGGTTGCATCTAAACAATGAAAGGTTATAGGATCTTAGTAAGGATATCAAAGCTTTGTTGTATGGTCCTTTTGATGTATTGGAGGTGGGTGATAATGTGTACGAGCTCATTCTATCCCCATTTATGGTCATTTAACTAGTAGTTAATATGGAAACTCTAAAATTTTATGAACCTTCCATATTAGCTTAAGAAAGAGAGGAGCTAGTCATACCTACCATAAAGGACTTGGCACTAGAATATTAGTAAAGTTGATGGAAGATACGGTTTTTACAAAAGAAGACTATAAATACCAGATACATGCATCATGAAATTAGAAAATAGGGTTGAAAGGAAACTTGTAGGAAAGGCCAAATGGTACTCTAGGAAAAAAGTAGAGGAAAGATTCCCTTACCTCATTTATTAAAAGAATCTTGGGACCAAAATCCTCCCTAAATGGGGAAGTATTATCCAAAATGGCCATTATATAGTTTGTCATATATCCTATTACTTTATGGGTGGAAAAATCGGAGGAATTGGCTAATAAGGCACATTTTAGGGGTAAGTCCCAATTTAGTAATTTAGGTTATCCTAGCTATTAACATGTCTCATCCCTTTTTGTAAAGTGATATCATTGGTAGAAGATATGATTGAAACTTGTAATGTAAAAACATCTTATGCAAATAAATCAACCTAACAAACATGAATATCTCATAATAATAAGATATATAAGCTATAAAATACTACATCTACTTACATGTGTCTCAAAAAGTGACAAGTGTTTGAAAGAATTACATATCGATGGCTAGCCTTAATCAAAATCATGTATACAAAAAAGAACACGTAATATATTTTTACATCATGAAAATCTCAATATGATACGAAACAACACATGCATACTAGGTGGTTTCTTCGGCATCGATTCCTTTAGCACTACTTTTTGGTATTTTTCCAGATCGAAAAGGAAATCCAGAAGCAGATCTATTTATTGAAACACAGGTTGGGATCATAGCTAGAACTAACTTCTAAGCATCATACCTAATTAGGATATATTATTACTATGGAGATCTAGATTACTTTATATCATATTACAAAGTAGGGTCCATCCTATATCCTTAACTTCCTTTATTGTTACCCTAAGTTTGAATGCATTGCTCTATATATATATATTTATATAAGTTTGGAATATGAAATATTTTCAATTTAACACTATCAATTTAATATATTTGACTAATGGTTTCGACATAGATTGATCTAATACTTATAATGAAGAATGTAGATACCCGTGTTTAAAAAATAATAATAAGAAGAAAAAGAAGAAAATATTTAAAGTTATAGTATGCATACCATGTATTGGCATTACCTTTTATTACATATGCCTACAATCGTTATCCACACATAAATATAAAGTAGACATAAGCATATGTCTATAGGTTGACTTGAGTTTATACCTTTAATTGATTAGGATTTCGGTTACATTGATGGTCACGAGGCCATTCCATGATATTTGGAATAAATGATTTTTTATTGGCTGTTATCCATAGGACAACGTGTTTTACCTAAGAAATATGTGAATGAATGGATGTAAGTTCTCATAAAGGAGGTTGTTTTTACATTTCATGAATGCATACGAAAAATAATAAAGATGTAGGTAGTGTAATAAGCATGATAATGTGTATGATTTGATGTGCATGATTGATACATTGTTTGAATGAATATTGTAAATGCATGTTTATGATTATGCATATAAAAGTATCAATATGTATCTAAAATTATTAGAGTTGGTATTAATTTATGGAAATGACATCACTCCAAGAATTGTTGGATTTTATGACCAAGGAAGGTTGTATATTGATATGGTCACATGAGTGGACTGTCAGAAATATATGACCAAGAAAATGGAGCCACAAATGATGAAGATAACAATTTACTACGTCGTGTAGAATAATGGGATAAAATTAAGAGGAGATGACAAGTCTAAGTAAATGTAACTACTCAATCGAAATAGGGCAGATTGTTATGAAACCAAGATACGCAAAAAAATGGAGAACCCTTGAGTCTCTCTACAACTGATGCTTTGTTGAGAATGAAAAGCATTGGAATGTAGAAAATTATGGAGGCCTAAGAATACTTGCATAAAAAATATAAAAAAGGTAATTTTCTTTGTATACCCAAGAATGAAATAGCTTGTCTGTACATGTGTACAAGGGGGAGAGATGGTTGGGCTATTATAAGAGGAAATTTGGTTGTTATGCCTTTCTTCTTCAAGAAGATGAATTATGGAGTACCTTTAGATACACCATATTGATTTATTCTTGATATATGCTAATTTATTTTCGAATGATGGTACATGTTAATAGAATAAATTAGTTGTTCATTAGAAGTGTTAAAACACATGTTGAGATAAATTAGATTAACAACTAGTGTATGAATGAACTTGTGCAGCAAGAAAGATACAATCTAAGATTGGGAATTTGACATCAAAGGAGCACTTGTTTGAAGTGGGATTGGAAGAAAGTAATTACCATAAACCACTAAAAGAATCCCAAATACAATGAAAAGTGTATGGAATGATAGAGAAGGAGCCAAATGGACACCCTTGAGAAAATCATTAGTTGAATAGGCATAGTAATTACAACGACCTAAATATGAAAATCGACCATGCTACAAAGATGGGAATGTTGAAGGAATTGAGTAGAATTTTATTCAAGTTGATTTTATACTACTTTTGAAATAATTTTAGTAGAATACATCTATTGGGGTTAAATTTCAAATATGTATTCATAGAAACATCAAAGGTAACTAAACATTATAATGAGGAAACCATATAAGAATCATGTGGATGGATTGTAATATGGCAGCATTATTTATGAACAATATTTATTGAAATTATTGAGTTAAAACTGTTAATAAATAATCTTTTATAAACTAGAAAGATCTACGTAGTATAATAAGTAGTGTTACACTGTTACATATTAGAACAATTTTCCCTTCAGTTTAGGTCAAGGGGGTAACGATGCCACCCTTCATATGCATTAGATAAATGTGGGTTAGAAACCCATAAGCAAAACAATTTTAGACAGGTAGAAATGGATTTAGGGAACTTTAATTCATATAATTAAGTGAAATATTTGTTTACCCAAAGGGACTTGAATGCTAGGCAAAGATGATGGAGTGAATTCTTAAGTGAGTATGACTTTAGAATTCCATACATTAAAATAAAGGAGAATGTAGTGAAATATACTCTAAGTAGGAGGCCAAGGATCTTTTCTCTTATACCCATTAATATATACTTTAGGGAGTGAGTGCTAGAACATCTCTTGGAAGAAAGTTGGTATTTAAAAGTGAGATCCAGGCTTGATAGAAAAGGTCCAAGAGAACCTAAATTTGAGGGATATGAACTAGAGGATGATGGATTGTTGTGATTCCATGGCAGAATGTACATTCCTGATAGTGGGGATCTCTGAAGCACCATCCTTCAAGAAGCCCACAGAGCACTATATTGTGTGCATCCAGGTGTAAAGAAAATGTACGCTGATACAAAGAAACTCTTCTTTTGGGCAGACATGAAGTGTGATATTGTCCAATTTGTTGCAAAATGTCTTGAATGTCAACAAGTGAAGGTTGACCATTATCACCCAGCGAGTCTCCTGCAACCTCACGACATTCCTATGACTAAATATGAGGTAATTTCTATGGAATTTATTGTTGGGCTACCTCTTACCAAACAAAAACAGAATGCCATTCTGGTTGTAGTGGATAAACTAACGAAAAGAACTCATATTATTCCCTTAATAAATATTTATGAATCTATTGATGTGGCTTGGGTATTTATAAATGAAATTATCAGATTTCATGGAGTACTTAACAAAACAATATTAGATAGAGATTCACATTTTACTTCAAGATTCTGGACTTGTATGCAATCAACCTTAGGAACTTAACTAAATTTGAGTACAACATATCATCCTGAGACTAATGGACAAACAGAAAGGGTGAACAAAATACATGGTTAAGCTGGGACATGTTAGAGGACCCAGTGATAGTGGGGCCAAAATTAATTCAAGAGATGGAAGAATAGGTAAAAAAAATTAGACAATAGTTAAAGGAGACACATGATAGACTAAAAAATTATATTGATGCTCACAGGAAAGATAGAGATTATGGATTAGGGGATCAGGTTTTCATCCGCATCAGATCAAACAAAAGAACCATCTGTTTTGAAAAGGAACAAAGTTGTCACCTCGTTTTATTGATCCATTCAAAGTTCTAGAAAGAAATTGGACCTGTCACCTATCATCTTGCACTACCACCCCACTTGGCTAAATTTCATAATGTTTCTCATGAATCTATGCTAAGACATTATATATCTGACAAATCAAATAACCTTGAATCGAAGGAATTGCAAGTATCAGACGAAGGAACTATTTCAGTTGAACCATTACATATACTGGAACATAGGGTTTGACAACTCAAGAACTACCTGGTAGACCAAGTTAAGGTCCAGCAGGACAAGTATTGTCCTGGATCGGCTACTTGGGAAGACACAAAGGCCTTATGCTAGAAATACCCAACTTGTTTTGATTTTGAAGCACTTAAAACCTTGTTTCGTATATCTTTACTCTATTTTGGTTGGATACTGAAGACTATTATTTTGAACTGTGACACGTAAGAATGATTTTAAATTATTTGTTTAACATTGTTGTTACATGGATACCAATACGAAATATGTTATTTTCTTAAACTTGTTGGTACATGGATACTAATATAAAGTCTATTATTTGCTCAAAATTGTTGGTACATGATACTAATATGAATTGTGAAATATGACATGAATTTGATGTCTATAATTTTTAATTTACATGTGAACATGAATGATAAGATGGAAATAAAATAATGACTATATTTTAGTACTTAATATAAAAGCTAACTTACAGATATATGGGATGGACATAACCAAATACATTATATAAACTCAAAGATCAATATTGTAGATAGCGACATATTTGGAATGCACAAAAAATGTTATTTGAGTACAATTTGCTTTAAATATATTGATGCATATATTATAATGAGTGGACAAGGGTTTTTATTACAGATGATATCGTTGCCAAATTGACCACATGATGAAAAAATCCCAAGAATAGTTAAGGCTCAATGAAATTCCATAATAGGGTGTTGACCCCAGTCCTACTAGGAGGGGTGGAGGTGTTGCCCACCGATTATCCTCCAAAACTTGGAGTCATGGGAGGACTGTGTAAGTCACTCTCCCCTAGACGTGTGATGATAAATGCTAGATGCCTACTGGAAAATTAAGTCGATATAGTTGATATTATCACACTTGTGGTTTGATGGATGGTTAGGTCAGTATAGCTGATGCCATGGCATATTCCAGTAGGGGACAAATAGGATGGGAGCGGAAGAGACTAGGAAGAATAAGATGATTCTACAATAGCTTGGGAACGCAGTTGGAAAACACACAAATATTATTTTAACAAAAAAAATGTGTCCTCACATTATCATATTATAAACAAGAATTCAATCACGGAATATAATCCTTAGTTGATTATACTAAGCATTAAAATACTATATAAACCCTAACTTCAGGATGATTTTTTATTTATTTTTTTAATTAATTAATTAATTAATTTATTATTATTTTTTTTTTTCTGAAAGAGGGATGTATGTAATGACCCATATCGAATTACGTACAAAGGGGATTATTAGCATGCATATGAGGCATGCATATTATAGCTACATATGCATGTACCACATGTATTGCACTAGTATGCACATTAATTGAATACCTAACTCACAAGAAAAATTTAAAGCTTATATTTGTGAGTAAATTAATAAAGAAATATTCACAAAATTTTAATAAAGAAATATAATTAAAATTACAAATTATAATTTAAATAATTTATGATTAAATTAATTAAATATTATAAGTAAGTTATAATTATAAAAAATTCTATAAAAAATCATGAGATGAAATAAATACTATTAATGTTTCAAACTTCAAAAAAAAAATCAAATCTAGCCTCTCGATTAAAAATCCTTATTTGGCTCTATTTTCAACCTTTAGCATAGGTGGTAGATTCATGCATAGGTTCAATTACGCCTAACCCCTAGTTGAAAGAAGGAAGGTGGTCATCGTTTAAAGGAATGGAATTGTATATAAGACAGAGTAGAATACAGAACGAAGGAGGGGGGGAAGGAGAAGCATACACCATTAAAGAACGAGTTTGAAATTTTTGGAAACCTGAGCAATTGTTCTTGGGATTTTGGGCACGGGGGATAGAATTCTTGAATATCGAAGTTTTTTGGGTCTGGGAACCAGCTGGGTAGATCCTAGATAGGTTGGAAGGAAAATTCATTTTGGCAACAGGAGCCTGAGAAACAACAAAATAGAAAAGCCTTTAGACAATTGTCGAACTAGAAAGGCCTTCATATAGTTGATTAAATTGTTAAATTCTAGTTAAATTGAATGTCTGAATAAATTGCAGAGTCTGGGTATTTTTTTTGAATTGTCTAAATTAATTGTAAATTAAGGGCATTAAATTTCCCTAATTAATAGGGGGTTAATTCCTTAAGGAACATCACAAGGAAATAGGGATGGGTAAGTAGAAAATTAAGTATTGGCCTAGGCTTGTCGAGGAAGCAATGAGACAAATAGAGATAGTGTAGAGGTTGCTCAAGCTTGAGCAAAGCATTGCAGTCTTCTCATATTTTCTGACTAATTCAATATAGAGATAGGAGGGGATTTTAGTTGTGGTTTTCCCCAGGAAATCATTGTGTGATGTGTTTATTGAATTATTTCTCTTGTATGCTTCGTGATTTCACGATCATTTAATTGTTTCTGCTAATGAGTAGAGTATATTCAAGTCTATTGTTTTAGCACATTACAATTAACAGTTTGAATCTACAAGGTATCAAAGATGAAATCACTATAAAAGAGGAGAATACAAGTTTGTATTTTGTAGGAGAAATTGAATTTGCAATATCATACTTCAGAGCCAACATGATATTGTTCTATGGATTGAGACTCGAATATGACCTTGAGGGTAGTTCGAACTATATTTCTTGGAAGGAGAGGATGGAGGCAATGTTGGAAGAAAATGTGATTAAGGAGTTCATAGCCAAAGATATTCCTTAGCCTCTAGCAGTTGATGCTTAAGATATGGAAGAGTGGAGAAAATGTGTTGGAAGGCAATAAGGGTTATCCTAGAAGGAGTTTTAGATCATATTGTCTTGAACCTCCATATGATATGTGGAAGGCCTTATCATACCTGCATCAAAACAACAGTGACCACTAGAAGTTGACACTAAAGGACAAGATCATAAAAATCAAGATGGAGAAGGGAAACACAATACAAAAGTACTTTACCAAGTTCACCCAATGTCGAGATGAGCTTGGAAGTGTCAACGTTATAGTTGCTGAAGACGATCTCTTCAGCCTAGAAATTTTAGGCCTTCCCAAGAGCTGGCACAACTACCAAGACTCAGTTAATGGGAGAGAGAAGCTACCAGAGTGGGAGGGTTTTTGTTATGACTTGGTGCAAGAAGAGATTCGACAGAACACCAGAGATGGGACCTCATCCAAAGAAGTGGAAGAGTAATTTTCATTAGTCAACAAAGAAAATAAATCCAAGGGAAATAAATCCCAAGGTGAGGAGGGAAAGAAGAAATACTTGTCCATCATTGAGTGTTTTCACTATCACGAGTTCAGGCACTATGCCAGGAAATGTACACAGAAGAAGGCAATCAAGAAGGAGTCTGTAGTAGCAGCAGTAGGTGAAGCCCTATCTTAATAATTCAAACTTGAATTCACTCTCATTGCATGCATGGCAAGCGTTGTAATGGGAAGCATGTGGTATATTGACAACGGTGCCTCATTCCATATGACGGGGAATATATATCTATTTGGTGACTTGGAGGAGAAAGACCTCAAGCAAAACATAAAGTTTGGAGATGATGGGAGGTATAGCATGACCAATATCGGTACAGTTAATTTTCAGAGGGAGTCTGGTTCCCCTCTCAGACTCACAGATGTTATGTATGTTCCAGGACTAAAGAATAATGTTGTTTCTATCGCGGTATTGGAATACCGTGGCTACGATGTGATATTTAGCAAAGGAAAGGTTTTGATTAGACACATCACCACTAAACAGGTGAAACAAATCAGTGTGTGAGTTAAAAACCTATATGCACTTAAGGAACAAGATGCATGTAAAACCTTGAGGAGCAAGGCAAAGGTTAGAGATTTGGTGGTTGAGAGAGAGCATGAATTACCTTTCAACATGCAGCCTCAGAAGCATCCTCAGCAAGGTGTGGAATAGCCACAATTGTAGAAGTATAGTGGAGGCCGAGTGGAGACGTCCACTCAAATAGAGACCTCTAGTAAGGGGAAATTTTGAGCCAAGTGGGCAGAGGGAGCTCATGCATCCATATCTTTAGGTGTGAGGTGGGGAAATATGAAAACTTAGTCCAAGAGTTTCATAAATTAGGCAGGGTCCATTAAGGTATATTTGTCTCATGGATCATTACCTTGCTACGGGGGTCCACAATATTCAGTAGCAGGAGGATCAGTGTTAGTCATATACTAAGAAGTGTAGAGCAGTGTTGACAATAGAGCAGGAGACTCAGTAGTAGAGTCAACAACAACACAATTTTCCCAGTAGACAGTTGCAGACACAATTGATTTAGTTTATTTTGTTTGGATGCTTCAGTTGCTGTAGCAATAACAACAGTGACACGAGTTGCATGCAAAACATTCCAAAGGTGCTGGATAGGGACAGGTGTGAATCCATTTCTTTTTGAGAGGGAGTGTTGAAAATTACAACAAGAAATGTTGAAAATGCAACAAGAAAATCCTAATTTAATTTTGTCCTTGAATTAAATTGGGAATAAAATTGTAATTCCACATCTCATGACAACTTGTATTAGTTAACTAAGTTGGTTTGACTTGTGTTAGTTAATTTGAATTGAGGGTCTAACTAGAGTCATGTAGAGTGTCTCCTACTTTATAGGAGCCCTATTTGAGTTTATTTAGAGTTGTAATTAATTAATTCAGTTTAACTAAGTTAAAGTCAGTTAAACTAGTTCCAACTGTTGGAGGTGTTGTACCTATGAGATGATAATGGTCAATTGATCATGCTAGAGCATCTAAGATATTTGTTTTGGGGTTTTGGGTTTTGGTTTTTATGGAGGACCAATACATATTTTTTTTTATAAGGATGATGTATTTATCCCTTTTAGATAGTACTAATAAATAACCAAAGGGATGATATTTAACTTCACACAGTGATTTAATTTAATAAGATGTGCAGAAGGAATAGTAAGGGGATATGATTACTTTAAATTTCAGATAGAAATATAAATAATCATAAGTGGGAAAACCTTTGACCAATTTTCAGAAGTTAAAAAAAATATGCTTAAAATTACAAAAGATACTGACAATTTTATGATTTAGAGGGAGCAACAGTCCAATATCTCGATCTCTTTATAATAATAACTTCAGAAGGAATTTTAAGAATAACTGTAACACATTTATTCTCACCTAATATCTCTATAAAACTTAAACATATGCAGAATTAAGAGAATGATTGGAACTCATGAAATATTTATAGAAGAAAACGAGACTGTATGATATCAAATTCAGAATCCTTTGCTTTATTATCAGTGATCTAGAAAGAGATTGTACATCAATTCTTTACAAAATTTCTTATGGAAAGGTACCACCTTTAATAACTTGTAGAAGAGAGTTATTTGTACTAGTTTGGATAGTGAACAAAATATCCTAAACTGATTACAAAAATAGCTTGAAAGAAAATAGGAAACGAAAACTACTGAGCGATGTGTCCCTATTAGGTAGGAAGTTGTTGGTGACTGTTCCTCCAAAATTGTTGTGCTCTCTTCTTGTTGGGATGGAAAGTTAACCAATTGTGTGAAACAATTGATCCCACCTCTGCTCACTTGGTATCTCCAGATTTACCATTCTTCTAAATATCTCATCAACTTTAGTATATCTTTCAAAATTGGGTTTAGTGAGAAAAATATGTCCAACTTCATATTTGATTGTGAGGTCAGGGCTCAAAGCTTCCAAAAACTCTTTGTCAGTAATCTGTCTTTTTATCCCTGCAAATTGATTGCTGTCTGCTACAATAGTATATAATCTCTCACAGTAATCATCCAATTTTACTAGCTAATCATCTGATGTCACTAGCTCTGGTAAATCTTTGTTTTTCAAATTACTGAATTTAGAATGAAACCTTTTGACTGCAATGTTCAAAGCTTCACACTTTGATTTTAGCTGAGTTAGTAGATTCTTCTTCATTAGGACTTTCTTAATCTCCAAAATAGTTGTTGTCCTATTTGGAATATTTATCTCTTATAACCGTTGCCCGGTCTTAGAGTTTAGTACTTTGATCATCCCTGCTGCTTCTTTGGGTTTTGTGCCCAATGCTACCCTCTGACTATCTATCTTTGTCTTGCATCTAGCAATCAATTGTTGCTGCTCAGAAATAATTTGAATAGATGGCCATACTTCTGTTATGGAGTGGATGATATCTAACTAGATGTCCTCTTTGTCTTGGGCCAAAGTGTCTGCCATTAGAGTCTTACTCTCTAATTGTTTGGCCCTTAGTTCTAACCTGTGTGATTTTTGCATTTACTCTACATACAATGTATCATTCTTTATCTTCTGTGACTCCAAGGCTTGGAACTTCTGGAGTAAATTTTCATTCTGTTGTTTTTGTTCTTATAACTCTTGTGATATCCTTGTTGTTTCAACTATTGCTGAAGATGAAGCAATGTCAGTAGGAGATGAGCTTGGCTTTGTACTTGCTATGGGAATTGTTGTCACTAAGGTCAAAGGAAGTTGTGATGCCTCTTTTTCCTTGAGTAGTTGTTCTATTTGCGCTTCCATTTTCTTGATATGTATTTTTGCTCAATAAAGAGCTTTAACATCTCCTCCCTTTGCTGTTCATTTTATGCCATCTCTTTGGTTTGTGGATCCTTAGTTGAAGGCAGTTTCAACTGTTTCTTCAAAGTTGTTATCTTTATATTCTTTTTTTGTAGTATTTATTCAATTTCTTTACAGCCATGGGGATCATATCCAATTTTGAAAATAATATCTTCTAAAGATTTTAATTTTTATCTTCAGCTAAAGATGACAGTTTTTCAATCATAAGTCGTGACTGCACATTTGACAAGGTAGTTCTAAGCTTGGAAAGAGACATGGTAGTTGTAGTCATTGTTGAAAATAACATTTCACCTGATTGCCTATGAAAATCCATTTGGTCAATAGGATGTATCTAGTTTACATCAAATGAAAATATGGTCTTCTTGTAATTTGCTGTGGATTTGGGAATGGAATTTGAGCTTGCAAAAATTCCATTTGCATCCTTCCTCTTTCACTATCAAAGGCATAGAGAAGTTTGTGCTGAGAAGTGGATGTCTGTTTCCAAAATTCACTGTATACTTGTGATTTAAGGCTTTCATTTCTCTATTTGATTTCAAAAAATGTTGAGAAGATATTAGTATCTTCTTCTGAGCTGGTCTCAGTTGACTGAATAATCTCCATAGGTTCAGTTGAAGAAGGAGTTGAAGAAGTAGAAGGAGGTTTGGGGTTAGAGGTTTCTGTTGATGAAACATCTTCTAAATCTCCAAGATCAATTATTTTTGGTGGCTTTCTCCCTGATGACATTGACAATCCTCTCTGTCTCTTTTGTGTTGAGTAATCTAAGTGACTAGAGCATTTACTCGTGGAGTGGTTATAACCTGTTCATCTGCTTCTAAGAGAGTCCCTTCAGACCACTGCTCCTCATTCATAAACTTCTCCAATTCTGGCATGGGAGTATGGTTGTAAGGTGTTGCCTTCAACTGAACTCTAAGGTATGAAATGATCCCAAAAGGATCAGAGGACTAGGTGAAGCTTGGCTAGAGATTCATGCTTTTTAATAATCTGTCTGCTTTTGTAGCAACATACCTAGTATTACAAATAAATGTTCCTACCTTGGCCTTGAGTTTGAACTGTGACTTTTTCTTACTTGAGACAAAATGGACTTCATCCATATTTATCATCTGCCTGATGTATTCTAGTTAGGATATCCTCATTGGCACATACTTAGGATGTTTGTATGGAGCTAACTCACTGCCATATATTCTAATTTCAGTGTAGTTATGGTACAGATACCTGTCACCAGTCTTGGTCTGTTCTGATAAGTGCAATTTCTTCCTAATCTCTTCTCCAATTTCAGGATCTACCTAGCTATTGAGTAATTGAAGAACTGGATGTACAAAATAATCTACGAACTGAGAGAATGTAAAATTTGATGATGATGCTTTCACTAACTCTGTCCAGTGAATCACTGATTGATTCACTCCCTGTTCATCTTGCCTGTTAAGTTGAATGTGCAATGAATCTCCCTGCTGAAACAAAATCAAATGTATTATGACTGAGCTATATCTAAAAACTCCTTCTGTGGTGAAATTCATAAATTGTTCATGTATATTATCAACCAAATATTGGCTATAATTATGCATGAAAGCAGATTTATATTCTTTTCTAAAAATGGAAAAGTATCCAAGGATGGATTCGTCAACAAGTTGATCATTTTCATAGCCTAGGATATATGATAGTAGGGAGATGATATGTATAGTGGCTTCAGGGAACATAGAAGATGAATAAGGTGGGCTTTTCTTGGGTAATTCAACATCTTCTTGCAGAAAAAGTTCAAAAATAAGGGTTCTCTGTGGGAAGGTGAGTTTATTATAAAGGTCCATGAGAGATGCTGGTGAGAAATGGCTGAGGGATTCAGATGAAGGTATCATTAGCATATGGTTTATACTCTGAGCAGTAATGGTGATCAAAATTTTTCCATCCTGAGTCATTACTATTCTTTGCACTAGATCATACCTAGCTTGACACCAAGTGATCAAATCAAGGAAGTGATGAGTCTTGGGAAAGGAGTACAAGGGAAAAAGTGTTTCCCAGAAATAAATGGGATCTTCTTTATTTTTATATTTCTGCTTTAACCATAAATGAAATTCGTGGAAATCGAATTCACATTCACATTCAGTGACTTTGAATGGGGAGTCCACAAGGGGGAGGTGATCCAAGTCAAGCAAGACTATGGATGGATTCCATTCTTCGACAATTTTCTGTGTTTTAACTTTGAGATCCATCATGCTGTAAGGGGGAGGAATTCAGAAATTATTTTAGCTAAAAGAAGGATGATAGGGAAAGATATACACAGAGCAAATAAAACTGTCTATGATTAGATGAAAGAATAAAAGGTGGTAAAGAGTATAGCCATGGGATATTTATAAGCAAAGTGGGGCTTAATTTGCTGTTTAAATCTAACCGTAGGCAATTTATTGTAGAGGAGCGAGATTAATGTCTAACGAGAGGGTGAACAGTTAATTAAGGATGGCAACGACATAGGAGTGTATGGCGCAACAACTTTGTGATGTGGCGATTTGTGAATGGGGGAGAGATAATGGATTAATGATGCGGCGGGTTGTGAATGGGTGAGAGATAATGGGTGGATGATATGGAACAAGAATGAGGTCAACGGTTAGAAAAGAGGAAACTAGCGGGATTTCGAGGGGGGATGAGGTGGTTTATGGTTTTGCGCTTTGGGGGCCGAAATGCTACGAGAGTGCCACGTAGCAAAAGAGGGTAGCCATTAAAACTACTTTTTAGAGCCCCCACCCCGCGTTAATGGGAAGTGACCGAAGGGGGGCTGAAAAGCTTCCTCCACCATTGATCCAGGCGGGGTGAATCGTATCCGTTGAAAAGTGCCCAACGGTTATTTGGTGTTGATTTAACATTTTTTCGCTCGTGCGCATATGACAAAAAATCATATGTTATGACTATTTGCAAAGCAATCAAGTATTAAACAATAATTAAACCCTGATTAAGGAATTTAAGCATTGCTTTTAAACTAAACAACAAATTTCAAAGGCGTGTTTGAACTAGCAGCCTTAATTTTTATTTTCTAAAGCAAATATTTTCTTTTATTGCTTATCTAACATTTTATCATTTTCCTTCCTTTTTTAGAGCAACTACCCTATCATTTTTTATGATATGGACCTGAAATAATAATAAATCCTAACATTTTTATTTTCAATTTTGTTTTTGGTCCATATCCTAACTTATCATTTTTCTATGGCATTTTTATTTTTTTCAACTAATGGCTAACTTATCAAAAATAAAAGAGCTACAACATCAGCTCCAACTGGGGACTTCTTTCTCCTGTAGAATGCAGAGAACTTGCAGATCCATGTGCCTTCTCCTCGGGCTCTGGAGTCTTTGCTGTAAAAATCATACTGACAGTTGGAAAAGGTAAAATAAAACCAGACTTATTACAATGATGGTAGTAAAATCTATTTCAAACTTCTCAATACTGAATATAATGCTTCAGAAATCTTCCATTAACAGGAAATGTGGAATATTGTCCCTCTAGATTTTGTAACAAAAAAGTGTTGTTCCCTTTTACTTTAGCAATAGCTAGAGGTCCGAACCATAGGTTGTCAAACTTTCCATGTTTTCCTTTGTCTTCTCTTCTGGAATCCCATCTTAGAACTAAATCTCCCTCCTTGAAGTCCCTTTCCCTGGCTCTTCTATCAAACAGGCTCTTCATTTTATTCTGATATTTTTTCAATTTGTATTGGACTTCATCTCTGTTCTCATTTAGTTCAATGATTTGATTTATCCTCCTTGAAAAATCATCAGGTTCATCAGTTGATTCTTGCAGAAACCTTAAAACAGGGAAAGCCAAGTTGGTAGGGATGTATCTTTCCCATAAACTAACTAAAAATGGGACTTTCCAACAGATCTCTTTGGAGTAATCCTCTTTGCCCAGACTGCATAAATTAGATGAATGTCCCAGCTCTTCTTATGAGCTGCCAAAGTTTTCTTGATAGCCTTTACCAGACTTTTATTAGATGATTCTATAAGACCATTGCCTTGAGGATAATATGGAGTTGAATGGTGTAACAAAATCTGATATTTCTAGCAAAACTCGATCATTTTAATACTGGAAAATGATGTGGAATTGTCAGTAACAATCTGCTGTGGGAAACCAAACCTAGATAAAATGTTTTCTTCAGTGAATTTGATCACTACTGCATTAGTAACATTTCTTACTAGAATTGCTTCCACCCATTTAATAAAGTAGACTATTGCAGTGAGGATCTATCTATGTTGATTGCTTGAAGTAGGATGAATCTCTCCAATAAAATCCAATCCCCAATGTAGAAAAGGTGTTGAGACCAATGTTGGGATTAGTGGAAGAGCTGCTAGTATTTGCTTACCAGCAAATGTCTGACAAGGGACACAAATTATGACCTTTTCTCCTACTTGTAAGAACAATGTTGGCCAATAAAATCCCGCCCTTAATATCTTAAATATTGTTGCTCTCCCAAGCATAATGTCCTCCACAAAATCCTGCATGAAACTGATCAATGATCCCTTCAGTATCTGATTCTGTTAAACATAATAACAAGATATTGAGAGGGTATTTCGAGTACAGATTTGCATTTATGATACATTATTTGACTACTTTCAATTTGAGAGTTTTAAATTTACTTTTGGAAAATGATGCAGGACATTCAAAATGATGCAGGAAATTTACAATATCTTGATACCAATTTGATAACATAAATTTCTCATCAATATGTACAGAAATGGTCTGATCTGAAGGTAAAGGTTCTTGTGGATTCTTTTCTTTACAATGTAGGGAAGGTTCTTGTGGATCCTCCCCTTCTGCATAGATAGAAGGTTCTTGTGGATTCTTCTTATTTGAATTTTGGGAAGGTTCTTGTGGATTCTCCCTTGGTATTTCCAAAACAGAGTTGTTGCCTAACACTTTACAATTAGACTTAGCTAGAAGCTTAGCTAATCCTTGACCCTTTACTAGCTTTGTATTTTTGATAGTTAGATCATACTCCAAAATTTGGGTGATCCATCTACCTCTCCTCCCATCAGTATCTGGTTGAGTGAGAATAGTTTTAACAACACTGTTGGGGACATAGGCTATGATGGTTGAATGTAAAACATACATCCTAAAAGATTTCAAATATTGGACTAGGGCATAAGCATGCTTCTTAATTATGTCATATTTGAGATCAACATCTCTCATGACTTTGCTAAAAAAGGCTATAGGTTGGTCATGGGAATATTCATTCTTTTGTAGCAAGAAAACATCAAGGGTTGTTTCAGAGGCAAAGGAAAAGATTCCAAATGGTTTGGTATAATCAGGACTGGCCAAAGTTGGGGCTTCAAAATAGCTTTCTTAATTTGATCAAATGCATGTCTAAAAGAGACAGTCCATTTAACCTCATGATCATTCTTAAGCATATTAGTTATATCTTTGACAATTTCAGCATAATTGGCTATGAATCTTCTTAAAAAGTTGATTTTACCAAGAAAACATTGAACTTCCTTCTTATTTCTTGGTAATGATAATGTTTGAATGGCTGATACTCTGTTTGGATCAATGGTTACTCCATTTTTAGAAATATATGGCAGAGAAACTTCCCTTCTGTGATAGCAAATAGATAATTCTTTGGATTCAACGATATTCCCAATTTCCTACATCTTCCAAAAACCTTCATCAAGTGCTTTAAATGTTTTTGATCAGAATTGGAAAAGATTGTAAGATCATCAAGATAAATAACAATAAATTTATTTACATGGCCTACAAAAGCTATATCCATAGCTCTCTGAAATGTAGCTCCTACATTTGTCAAACCAAAAGGCATCCTAGCATACATAAAAGTACCCCAAGGTGTTGTGAAGGCAGTATTTTCCCTATACTCCTTGTCGTCCATAATTTGATTCTAACCAGAAAAACCATCTAACATAGAAAGTTTGTTAGCTCCAGAAACTTGTTGAAGTAACTGATCCATTTTAGGTAAGGGATATTTATCCTTTAGTGATGCTTTATTTAAGTTTCTAAAATCAACACAGAGTCTAATTTCACCATTCTTTTTCCTGGTAGGTACTAGGTTGGAAATCAAATTAGAATATCTTAGTGGAAGAATAATCTGTGCATCTAACATTTTCTTAAGCTCTTTCTCAATAGTTGGTAGAAGAACCGGGTTAATTCTTCTAAGTTTTTGCTGGTAGGGTTTAGCTTCAATTTTTAATGGGATCTTATGTTCAATGAGGGATGTGTCATAGGTTTTAAGATCAACATAAGACCAAGAAAAAACATCTTTTCATTTTTTAAGTAACTTAAGATATTCATTTTTAACTTCTGGGGCTAAAGATGTAGAGATTTTAATATTTTGCACTTGTTCTTGGGTTCCAATATTGATTTCTTCGATGTCATATTTAGGAGAAATGGATGGAGGGTTTCGAGGGACATCATTATAATCAAATAGTTTCCCTAAAGGATTTAACCCTTTAGGAATGAAGTTGTTTGATAATTGTATGATGCCATGATCTACAATTTTGGAGTTTAGTTCTGGATCATCATTAGCTTGAGGATTACTCATGTCAATATTGTCTTCATCAATTTGTAGAAGAGAAAATTCACCTACAACTTGAAGGAAAGATTTTAGTTGTTCAACGTCTTCAAACACCTAACAATTCTTTTGGTTATTAGGTATGGATGGCCTATATTTGACCTGAATTTGGTATAACACTTATGTTTGATCAGGAATATTAAATGAGCTTGCAGAGACAACTAAAGAATCTGCATGTATGTTTTCATTTCTAGGGACATAAGTTATGTTGAAGGCATTAAAGAAATTTTCAATGGAATCCCCAATCTCATTTCGATAATACCTAAGCCTACGATGCTTTGTTTGGAAATGATTCCTAACTTGTCTCACAATGAGTTCGGAGTTAGTGAAAACACTTAGGTTGTGTACCTTTAAACTCTTGGCTAACTGTAGTCCTAGAAGAAATGCATCATATTCTGCTAAATTTTTGGTAACTTCAAAATCAAGTTTACATGATTGTGTAATGTTTCCTTTTTCTGGTGAGAATAATACTACCCCAACCCCTACTCCATCCTTTGTACAAGAGCCATCAAAGAATAGCTTCCACACATCAGTTTGATTTGATATAGGGTTTTCAACTACATCTTCAATTTTTAATTGAGATTCATGTATTTGATCTGAAGAGAATTGAAAGCAGCTAAAATCTTGATCGATTGCATAGATGGGGTGGTTCTTTGGTTGATCTATTTTGCATACAGTGTGCACAAATCTAACTCTCTATACAACTCAAGTTGTTCTCCCCCATTGTTTCCAGGAAAACTAATGTCTTTTCGATCTCCTAGTCCCACTGGGATTGGCAGCTATCCTAGAAACAAACAATCAAAGCAATTTGTGATTTCCTCTATGTATAATAGATAAGAGAGAGGCAAAAGAACCAACCCGAGTCTTCCGATTGACTCCTTGCTTGATCTCTCTCCCCCTTGATAGAGCTTGCAACTCCTCTCTGTACTTATCCTGCTTGAAGAGTACCTATATAAACATAGTAACAAAGAACTATCAAAGCACCTCGATCTATTATATCATAAGCATTGCAGAATTAGAAATACAATGAACATACAATGGCATTCACAAATAACAACATTCACAAATACATGATTGTATGGAGGAAAACTCAAAGAACTTTATTAAAATAGAAGGGAGAATTACAACCCAAGTGTCTGATCCAATGTCATCCTCCCAGCATCAAAGCCCTCTTCACCTCATGAAAAGCAAGATCACCCAACAATACAATGCTCCTTCTTAAAGACAAGCTATCATCACTTCCTTGAAAATTACAAAATTCCAGCCTCCAGATCTCTCATATGAGGGATCCATTTATAGAAAAGTCTGCAAGGGTGTGAGTCATCTCTGGGTTTTTGATTAGTGTCATTCCACTTGTTGTTCTTGGTTCCACTTGGAGATTTCTTGGATCTCTTACTCATCCCTGGGCGAATTCAGAGAGGCAAGTGTCATAGGAGAAGTTTCTAGTAGATTCCATGAGCATCCACTTAGCAAACTGTCTTGGACGTTTGTCCATTCTTGCTCATCACACCATAAAAAAGGCCTCTTCAGTATGCATCGCACCTGGCTAGTGTAGAAGTCAGTATGTATCGCACCCTGACAATGGAGCAGTCAGTATGGTCTTGTTTTGGCCAGTTCTGAGTGATTTCTCAGGTGGAACTTCTGGGGAATGATGTAATCAGTTGACCGTGATCCTTTAGGGTAAGAAACAACACTTTTAGGGGTTAAAGAGCCCTTGGTTTATCGACATATAAGATTGGGGTTGCAGTGCCCAAATATGTCTATAATAGTTGCCCCCTAAAGCATGAAGTCATAAATCTTTTAATGTTGGGTGAAATGCTTTATCATGAGGATTTGAGGTATTCGAACTGGAAGGTGACCTATATAAGATAAAATACAATACATCATCATCATATTATTTTCATGATCTAGATGAGGTGGGCATTCCCGTGCTCAACTTTATAAATTCATTTTCATGTACATAGAACAGATAAATGTCTGTTGTTGCAGACTGGTGATTCTTTATGTAGAGTCATCATCCCTTAGCTTGGATGATCATCTGTGCATCTTCTGTGTACATTTGATGTCTTTATATTCCTGAATATATCGCAACCCGGATGGATGAAACTAGATCCGGGGTCTTCAATCTCGTTCAATATTCGCCCGATGTACAAGTCGATCCAGGTGAAAAGATGTCTTGAAGTCGAACATGGAAAGACATCATCTGATTACCAACCAATAATGTAAGCTGTTAATAGATGCAAGAGGAATCACTGATGATGATGATGACCCTCAAGGTACTACAGTACAATTCACGTGGTGTGAATATATGACTCGATGTCGAACACCATGCAAAAAATGTTGGTCGAAGGTCATTGATGTCAACCTGTCACCAGAAGTGAGAAACTTGCCATTGAGGCATGCAAGCTTCAAAGTACTGAAAGGGTTGTTTCTAAGTCAAATTCTTGGATAATGAGCTAATGTCTACAAGAAGTGACTCGTCGTAGGAGGGCCTTAATGTATCCCACATCAACGACACGAAAAGAAGAAAATGATTTTCTGGAGGTGAAAACGATTTGACGACACAAGGTTTAGGAATGGCGGTCATGAAAAATGGAGTGTGCAGGTATTGCAGCAGATGAGGCATTAACTAGATGGTGAATTCTCTGAATGACTTCTCTTAAACATATCGGTGACACTGAGATGGATTGGTAATGTTAACCCCAAAAAATGGATGGTATGGAAGACCAATGGTGATATGATCGGTGAACGGAATAACCTAACCCGACTCAATCATGGTGATGGAGTGGAAGTGTCATGTTCAAGATCGACTTGCTACCAATAAAATTCTTCAAGTTTTATTCCCTTTTTCCCTAGTTGTTGATGACCAGTACCTCCTTATTTTTGTCAAGCTTGAGGAGGATAACATATGCTTGTTCTATAATTTTCCCTTCGGGCAAACCTGTCGCTATGTTTTAGCGAGCCTAGCAACATTGAAATTCGTTCATGTCTGGGTGGACAGGTTTGTCACTATTGTTTTAACGAGTTTAATGACAAGGATAGCTCAGTCCTTTTCATGTTTAGAGAGTTTGAAAAGGGACGAAAAGAAAACTCCAGTAGTTCTTTTTCGTAGCATAATCTTTTGAGTCCGAAAAAGGATAAAATAATACAAAAGGGATGACTTTTCCTATCATTTTAGCAAGCCGAAAAAGACAAGCGCTCGATCTTTTTCATGAGATAATCCCTCAGGTCCGAAAAAGATTAAAATATATAGGAGGGATGGAACTTCCAATCACTTTAGCGAGCTGGAAGGGCCAATTGCTCGACAATATTTTCATATTTAATGAGTCTAAAAAGGGTTTAAAGAAGACTTATTTTTGAGGAACGAGTGGCGTTTAGGGTAGCTACTGGGTTTGGGTAATCTTGGAACTTCTCAAAACATGGTGATGTGAAGAGGGTGGCTAACAAGACTACTCATCGCAACTATTCCTCAAAAAGGTAAACAATCAAGTGGAAGCATATGATCGGCCAAAAGAATGGAGGTGATGGAAGGAACACAACCAAGGCTCAAAAGGCTGATATAATGGTGATCACAAAGGTTATTTACCGATGGCAGGTTCATTTTTTAATGAGCTTGAACTCTGGGGGAACATATGCTCAGTGGCAGGTTTATTTTTTAACGAGCTTGAACCTTGCGGAAAAATTGCTCATTGGCGGGTTTATTCTTTAACGAGCTTGAACCTTGCGGAAACGTTGCTCATTGTGGCAGGTTTATTTTTTAACAAGCTTGAACCTTGCGGAAACATTGCTCATGGTGGTAGGTTTATTTTTTAATGAGCTTGAACCTTGGGGAAACATTACTCATATATTCTTTTTATGTAAGCTAGAAACGACAAAACTAAAAAGCTAAGAAATCTAGAAAAACTAGAAAACTAAGGAATTACTGAGGTTAGGTAGGATGGTTTCATCAGCGGCTAGACAAAACACTTCCTTTGCTTCATCTGCGGCGTAGACAAAGGTGAATTGTGTGTTAGACCAATCACCTAACCTAAGAAGTTTTTTAAAAACTAAAAAGCTAAAAATCTAAAAGGCTATAAAGCTAAAAAATTGAAATTTGTCATTTTTAGTTTGCATAAAAAGGTTTGCATGTCCCCAAGCATTGAGAAAAGGAGAGTTTCCAGTAACCATATGGAAATCACTGTGGTTAAATAGGATGGTTTTAATCGGCAGTCAAAACATTTCGTGGCTTCTCCCATCAAATAGACAAAGGTGAATGGTGTGGGATGGCACTTCCAATCACATAACCTACAGGGAAACCTATCTTTTCAGCTAGGTTCATCTCAAAATAGACAAGGGTGCATGCCCCCTAAGCTTCATTACATTCACCGGACTACTCTCGACAATCAGGTGGATGGAATGAAGGTTGAAGAGACACTCTTGATGCAAAAGGACCATTTAGGGATTATGATCGACTTGGAGCTATGCTTGAACTGGGAAATGAAAGTTGGTCTATAGTGACAATCTTGCCTTCATGTGGAAAACACATCACCTAGAAGAGTGTTGAAACAATAGCGTCCATGTTGTAAATGTAGTCATGCCCAAGGAGTAGATTGTAATCTAATGGTCCTTGGACTACCATCATGTTCAAGTGAACGGTTTTCCTTCTCAAAGTGATTGGTAACTTGAAGGATTTCTAATGGTCAACTGGTTCCTTTGTTAAAGCCTAACAGATTCTATATGACAGGCATAAGTGATGGCGAACCAAGCGCTTTCCAAGTAGTTGAGGAAAGGATACTCACTTATGCCCCTTCATCTATGCAAATATATCTTTGAATTCACAAAATAGAGTGCAATATGTTTCCAGTTCTGAAGGAGAACAAGATTTGCCAACATGAATATTCTCTACAACATTAGGTTTGGTCGAGATATTAATGGCGATAGTTTCCTCAATATTGGATAGATTTTTCTCGGAATCCACTGTATTTACAGTATTTGATAAAAAATAAAAAACTGAAGGATGATTAAGGTCGCTTGAATAATCTTCATTGTTATCTTGAAGGTGGGAACGATGGTGGTAATCTTCCCATGGTGTATTGCCTATCATCGTCGACTGAATGATTCCTTCGTCTGTAGAATGTATACGAGACCAAGGATTGAAAGAAGTACCATACTCTAGAGACCTATCTATCCAAACACTCACTGAGTGTTGATTTGGGTTCGCCGCCCAGGCCCAGAAAATTGATTGCTACAAAGATTCTATGGGGCTTGGGTGCAACACCTTGCAATGATTCACACTATCAAAATGGTCGGAGTTCTTCTTAATTTTAGACGATGTAGAAGAGATCATATGACAGGTTTCCACTGTGGCCACTTTCACCAGATTACTTGGAGGCAGGAGGGAAAAAGTACCCATTAAGGAAGGGTCTTTTAGGAGACCTACTCCGACATTTTGAAGCAATTGAGCACTTCCATGGATCAATGGAATGCTTCTAGTAGTTTGTGAACTGTTGGGGAAAAGGTTAGTTGGTCAACGATTGTAATTCCACCTTGGAAGGGAAATGCAATATTCCTAAAATATGTTGACACATTGGCAGCCATAGCATAAATCCAGGGCCTTCCCAGTAAGATATTGTAGTCAAGGTTTCCATCAATGATCTCGAATTCAATCTCTACTGTCTTGCCCCCCAGTTCAACTTGCAAGTTACTTAAAATCCCATATGGTGTGCATGTTCTTCCATCAAATGCTTTTAATGTTGTTGATGATCGTGACAAGGGTGGTGATTCTAAATTTTTCCAGCAACTCATTGACATAATACAGGTAGATGCCCCCTCATCAATTATTATTCGATGAACAGTTTTATTGAGGGCTTTTACCTGTATAAGGAAAGTGAGTTGGGCTGGTAACTGAGGTTCGTATCCTTTATGGTTAAAGGCCACAAGATTGGAATCTGCTGGATCAATCCCACCTATTGCTGATAACAAAGCCTGCTTTTGGGAGGGGCAATTCTGCAGTACTTCAAGTGTCGACATAGCGGATGGTGACTGAGCCAAATCCTCCACTATATTATAATTCTATGCTACTCAAGCACGAGGATTAAAATTCGACTTATGTACTACTCCCTTTGGTGGCTTTATAGTTAATTCAGGAATGATGGGCGGAACAACTTCTAGCAAAGTTGTTGTCGAACTACTGGGTTGATCCGTAGCCTTGTTGTTCGACGACTATGGATTCCCATAATTTTTGTTCCTTGTCGATAGCAGAGCATCATTTTGCTATTTCGAGATGGATAGCATAAGCACATGGGATGGGGAAGCATGATCGATAGCAACCATATAGGTTTCTGGGTTTGGAAATGGATCAGTCAACACCGCCAAGGCACTTGAAGTTTTTAAAAATTTCGCAACCTTAGCTCGATGTGGACAATATTTCATGAAATGCTTATCGTTACATATTAAACATGGACAACGAGCTTTCTTTTGCCCAGCAGGGTTCTCAGAAGATTTTTCAGGAGGTGAATTTTCCTGTTTCTTCTTATTATTTTTCCCTTTCTTTTTGCCCCCTGGTTCCTTTGAATTCTTGCCCTTGTCAGATGACATGGCATTAATCTCTGAGGCAAAAGGTTTGTCATTTGATTTTTGGTTAAAAACTACAAGGGATTTACCAGATGGAGCCTTTGTGGTTTGTGTGCTTGAGGTACCAATCACGACGTCACCGCCGTGAGAGTCCCTGTTCAATTTAGGGGGGGAGGAATTGAAAATTATGGTCTAGGAGTGTCGCGAATTTTGTCGTAGAGTGTGCCAGACTGAGTAAATATCAAGTCTAAATATTGGGCACGAGAAATGACTTTCTCTTCAGTGACAACTCCTCCTTTTGCCACACCCTTCTATAATAGAAGGCAATAATGACTTAATAAACCACTCAACTAGAAGTTGATCAGGAACATACGTCTTTACCATTCGATGATGGCGTCGCCACTCATGAATATGATCAGATATGTGAGTGGCTATTGTCTTTTAAAGTTGGTAAGGAGTTCTGTTCCCGTTTCATACCTTATGGGTAACTGAAAGTGGGTTAGAAAAGTGGTGGCAATGGCGCTGAAGTTATTGAATGAAGCTCTAGGAAATTCAATATACCATTTTTCTTCTAGACCAATGAGCGTTCTTTGAAAAAGGTGAAGCCTAATCAAATCATCATTGAGGGTGTTAGATGATCACCACAAATGAAAAGTCATTACGTAATTCGATGGATCTTCACCTAGATTTCCATTGAATTTAAATATCGGAGGGAAGTTTATGAGGAATCGCTGGCCACCAAGGGGCGTATGCAATTGGATCATTAGTCAGCCGATTCAAATCTGGTAATTCTAGAGTTGCTACAAAAGGCATCTATTGATTTAGGTTTGGTGAAGCATACCCAGGATAAGATGGGATTGCCTGAGCAGTAGGTATTTGCATACCAGCATAATGTATCTGATGCTGGTAAATTTGATAAGGTTGTTGGACATAACCACTATAGTATGGTTGTTGATAACCGTTTTGAAAATGCGGTTGTCCATTACCTACAAAGCCTTGTTGCTCATGTCCTCGGTAAGTTTGCTGAAATTGTGGTTGTTGATATTGTACCAACCACGGTTGTTGGACCATTTACTATTGCCCAATACTGGAAGATTGACCAAGATGCAGAGTGATAGTAATCGTTGAGCTTGAGTTGTTCCAGGTAAGGAAGCACTTACCTGAGGTTGTGATTAAGCCGTAGAGACAAGAGGCTGTTGTATTGCAACTTGAGAGACTTGAGGTTGACACACAATAGGTAGTGCTTGTACTTGCGACACATTTACAATAGCAGGTGTAGTGGGAATATTCAACACAAGGTTGCATTAGTTGTATTGAATATACAACCCTTGGTTGCTGAGGCAATATTGGTACCCAACCGCTGGATGTAATTCTAGTTTGACCTGAATTTTGTTTTGAACTCTCACATGGTTGTTCTCCAGGAGGGAACAATGAAAAAACATACTGCCCTCCATATGGTGGCAGTCCACTGTTCAAAGGATATATCGGTCTTTGAAGACTAGTCTGCCCAAATTGATACTGGGATGCAGGATCAATTTTCTGAGATTCAACATAAGAAATACCAGATGGGATTCCGGATGAACAAATAGGAACAGACCATGTCGTCGAAACAATCCCTGAGTGGACTCTAGCTAGTGATTGATAACTAGTTGGGATAGATGGTATACCAGAAAACATTGTAGGAATGGCAGTAGGAAGCTCTGCCGTAGCTAGATCGGATGATACTGCCCTAGATGTTGATGGTTTCTTAGACATGTTTAGTCTATCCAAAATATTTCCTAGCAATTCGACAGGAACTTGCAATGAAGGATAATTAAAAGAACTAACTTCAGGAGTGGAAGGATATAAGTGGATCCCAGTTCCAAAATGTAATAGGGTATTGGATGGAAGATCCTCTACTATCTCCTCTATGGAAAATAGTCCAGGTGGAAGAGGTAGACTATCAGGTCCGTAAAATATTTCTGGATTCGAAGAGGGTATAGCTTCTGCAGTGACAGATACTGGAGGGGTGACACCTTCTGAATTCTAGAAATCAACTTCCAGATGTTCAGGTAAGTGAACTTCAGTCTCTGGATCAGCTATAGCTAGAGCTGTTTCAGGTATAGAAGTGTCTACCGTTACACTAGGATCAGTTCTAATGTCCTCTTGTAACTGCGGACCTTCTTCTGTAAAGGTAGATGTACCAGAAATGATGAGAGTAACTGTAGTCTCTGATGATGTTGAAACACAAGTTTCAAATAAACCAGGAGAAGTGGACTCTGTTAAACGAGACCGTTTCACCCGAAATGGTTTCGTTTCTGGAGTCAAGGACGGTTGACTCACTAATCTTCGTGAACGACGGGGTTGTCATTTACTTTCTTCCACGATTTCGGATTAATTTATTAACTCAAAATTAAGGGGGAAAATGTTATTCCAAATTAAATAAATTTTAATTACGCTTTGACACAACTTTGCTTTTTCAATTTTTAAGAGTCGAGAAAAAGCTAAAGATGACTCTAGTCCCCTTCGATTTTAATGAGCCTGAAGTGACAAGTGCTTAGATAGACCTTTTCTTTTAAAGAGTCGAAAAGGAATGAAAGTGACTACTCTGGAAATCTAGACAGAGGGATTACTAAACCAATTGAAAAACTGCAATATACACCTTGGTGATAAATTAAAGAGAAATTACCAAGGACTTATGTATGGCAGTTAATTTTCCTGAATGCTGTGTTTAGTGCATTGTGATCAATAAGGCGGCAGACACGGCTTCCTATGGATAAAGGATGTAAGCCTATTGTTGTCTCCCAATATATACTCGACGGTACAGGGAGAACAAGTCCATAATAGCACTTGTCATATAAAAGAGGAGGAATCACCCAACCTTCGATGAAAATGATAGTTACTAAATTTTACGACGCCGGAACACGTCTCTAGCCTAGACCTCTAGATGTGTTGCGTTAGGTTCCAAAGCGTTGTTAAGTTCATTGAAATTTATTTTAGAGTTGATCTTGTTTAGAATTTTTCCTTTCAATGGTTCACCGCGTGATGTAGATGTAAAATTCCTAAAAATGCAATCTACAATGATAAACAATCATTGTTTATTTTTAGCAATGAAAATCCTAGCTACTAAGGAAAGAAGATTCAATTTATTTCAAACAAAGAGCAAAGAGCACACACTAAATGCACTTTTCCTAAATCATTTTTCGCACACAGTCTAAATGCAAATGAAAATGCAAGTATTTGTTTTTGGTTCCCTTTAATGTAAAAATTCCCAAAAAAAGGAAGACTAAGTAGAGCACAAGATCTGAAACACTTTACTCAAAGCGACATTTTGACAATTTCTTTTCAAAATGGAAAGGAAGAATAAATGAAACTTTTCAATTTCGAATAGAAAATGCTTTTGATACTTCAAATATTAACAAATCAAATCAAATGCATGACAAAAAGTTCAATCAACTATCTAGGGAAGGAAGACTCATTGACACTTCTCTTTTTCAACAAAAAACGACAGTTACGACACTTTTGTACCAAAACGACAGTTCGATTTAAGCAACTTTTCGACAAAGGATTTTAAATGATGGAAAAATACATAAAAATATTTACTAATACTAATCAATGGAGGCTGAACTATGTAAGGCAAGGAGGCTTCAACAATGAGGTACCGTTCATAAGCAGCAAAAACAACTAAACAGAGCTGAAAACAAGGACAAAAACCCGAAATTTCAGGGAGAGAAATAGGATTACTTAGTCATCGCACTTGTGCTTCACATAAATAGGGATGCATCGCACCTGCTACACTCAGGAAGTGCGATGCATACTGGCTTCCAGTGACAGACAATGCGATGGGCCAGGGAGCGTAACTGAGATGGGTTTTGGCTCAAATTTGCAGCCAGTTTTAGTGATTTAAGCTGAGCTATTATGGACAGTAAAGTGCAAAGTACAGATGAATGATCTCAAGAGGTTACTAAGCTACTAAAGGGCATCTAGAATGCTTGTAAGTCAGATGTTCAATTCATAAACTAAATCAGAGATTGACTGAAGCAACATTCATCTACTATGAAATTGCATAGCAAGAGTAGTTCGAAGGCTATCTGTCTAACTTCAGGCTCTGTCTATAGTTTATAAAGCAAAAAACAACAAGAAACAAACAATTTATTCGATTCCCAGTAGAGTCGCCATTTTGTTTCTGGGAAAACTAGTGTCTTTTCGATCTGCTAGTCCCACTAGGATTGGCAGCTATCCTAGAAACAAACAATCAAAGCAATTTGAAATTTCCTCTATATATAATAGATAAGAGAAAGGCAAAGGAACCAACCCGAGTCTTCCTCTTGACTCCTTGCTTGATCTCTCTCCCTTGACAGAGCTTGCAACTCCTCTCCATACTTATCCTGCTTGAAGAGTACCTGTATAAACATAGTAACAAATAACTATCAAAGCACCTTGATCTATTATATCATAAGTATTGTAGAATCAGAAATACAATGAACAT
This sequence comes from Pinus tabuliformis, assembly GCA_031772625.1. NCBI lineage: Eukaryota > Viridiplantae > Streptophyta > Pinopsida > Pinales > Pinaceae > Pinus > Pinus tabuliformis. Next base: position 167,668,087 of record CM062816.1, on the reverse strand, counting down.
ACTATGGCATTCACAAATAACAACATTCACAAAGACACGATTGTATGGAGGAAAACTCAAAGAACTTTATTAAAATAGAAGGGAGAATTACAACCCAGCTGTCTGATCCAGCATCATCCTCCCAACATCAAAGCCCTCTTCACCTCATGAAAAGAAAGATCACCTAACAATACAATGCTCCTTCTTAAAGACAAGCTATAAGCTCTTCCTTGAAAATTACAAAATTCCATCCTCCAGATCTCTCAGATGAGGGATCCATTTGTAGATGTCTGTAAGGGTGTGAGTCATCTCTAGGTTTTTGATTAGTGTCATTCCACTTGTTGTTCTTGGTTGCACTTGGAGATTTCTTGGATCTCTTAGTCATCCCTAGGCAAATTCAGAGAGGCAAGTGTCATAGGAGAAGTTTCTAGTAGATTCCATGAGCATCCACTTAGCAAATTGTCTCGAACATTTGTCCATTCTCGCTCATCACACCCTACAGAAGGCCTCTTTAGCATGCATCACACCTGGCTAGTGTAGAAGTCAGTATGCATCGCACTCTAATGGTGGAGCAGTTAGTATGGTCCTATTTTGGCCAGTTCTGAGTGGCTTTTCAGGTTGAACTTTTGGGGAATGATGTAATCAGTTGAACTTGATCCTTTAGGGTAAGAAACAACACTTTTAGGGGCTAAAGAGCCCTTGGTTTATTGACATATAAGATTGGGGTTCTAGTGCCCAAATATGTCTATAACACCCATGAACCAAAATAGTGGCATAAGACATGTCCATTTGAAGAGTTCCCCCTAATTTGGCACAACAAGACCTTGAAAGGAGCATTCCAAATTTGGGAGGGATGTCAGTGACAATTATATCTAATACTATGATTTTTACTAGGATTTGGGAAAGTGTGACTACTAAATCCTTAATCAATCCTAGACAAGGTACCCTCTTGGAATCAAAGGTGTATAAATCATGATAGGATCTAGTTATGTCAAGATTTAAATGATCCATGATGGTTTTTGGCATGATATTATGTGATGCTCCAGAATCAAGCATACAGTTGTATAACATGGAATAATTTGTCTTTAGTGTCAAATAGAAAGGGGGTACTATTTCATCTATCATATATGAGATAGGACCAAAGATAACTGCTGGTTTTTCATCCTGAAGGCTAATAACATCCATTTCAGCATCAACATAGGTGTTTTGTATCCATTTGGAAACTTGATTTTTATATCTAGGGTTTTTTGAAAGTTTTGAAAGTCGTATAGGGATCTTAACTCTTTCTAACTCCTTTTCAACATTAAATGTAGTTAAGGTAGTTTTATCAATTTGAGCTGTATCAGTTGACTAATTTAATGGTTGAATAGTAGTTGTTTGAGTCTCAACAACTTTGGTATGAGGTTGAATTATTGGAGGTTCCTTAAGAGGTCTTTTGGGGCCAGGTCTAGGTCTGAGATCATATCTTTTATTTAGCTCATCAATTAGAAATTTAGAGAAGGGACAATACTTGGAAATATGTGAGGATTCTTGATCTTCTTAAACTTGTTTATTCTGTGAAAGAGGAACAATAGTGGTCTGACCAAAAGATGTATCCATATTGTTAATGTCCTTAGTGATAGTCATGGTATTGTCATCAAGTTGTTGCTCATTGATCAATAAAAGAGTTGGAACCTACTGATCATTACTAGGCCTTTGAAGAATCTGCAATTGTGGAGTTCTTTTGTATTGACCTTGATTATGATTTTGAGGTCGAGTGACCGTCTGTTGAACTATTTTGGGTTGAGTTTCAATATTGGAAATCATATTGGATAGATTTCTAAGAAGTGAAGTGATCTCATCAATTTTGGAATCTTCAGTTTTGTTTTTGAAGAAGTAGAGGCCTCTTGACTAGATTTAAGCTATCTTTGAGCCTTTTCCTATTTAGCTTTCAAGGTATCTGAGGTAGCCCTATTTGCTTCCACTTCTATAGAATTAGTTTGCATGTCTTCAAGAGTCCTAGAAGTTATTTCTCTCAACATTACAACAAAATCATCTTCAAATGCTTTTGAAAACCTAGATTTGGCTGCTGCTACAGGGGGTTTGTAATTAGGGGGCATCTTATGGTAAAGTTTGTTGAACCTTTTAATAAAATCAGCTATAGGTTCACCAAAGTTTCGTTGTAGTTCTTCAAACTCAGTAAAAAGTAAAGATGATCTTTCTTCACACCCCATTGGTTTTTGAATATATTTTTTAATTCCTCCCATGACCTAATGGAATTGGCAGGTAATTTCCTAAACTAGGTTCTAACATTTCCCTTAAGAGATTGGACAAACAACCTCATATAAACATTTTCTTTTTCTATGTTCATATTATCTGCAAAACCAAGAAATGATTGAAGATGGTCCTTAACTGAGGAACCAGTTTCTCCATTATACTTAGGAAGGTGTTTTAAATATCCAGGAGGGAATGCATTGAGGTTTTGAGGCAAAACTAAAGATGCATATCTATCTTGTACAATGGTTGGAATGCCATAGTAGAAGATGGTGGATGAGGTATTTGTGTAGATGATGAAGAAGAAAAAGAGGAAGATGGTGATAAAGAAGGTGTATATTTGTGTGGAGGTGAAGAAGGAGGAGATGAAGAACGAGATCTCCTCAATGACTTTAAGGGAGTCCTAATAACTAGCTTCTGAACCTGTGAGTGAATGTCCTATTTTGTTTCAAAGAGCGGGTTTGAGTATACAGAGAAGATTTCTTCAGGTTGTTTAGAAGTAGAATGGAATGAATAAGTAGTGGGGGATATGAAGTCTATACGTTTTAATTAAGGTAAATTAACACCCAACTGAATGTTAGATTTAGGTGATTCTAATGGTAGTGAGGGTTCTTGACATGTTTCAAGTGAGTGAATAAGGAAAGCTGATTTAAAATCAACTCCCTTACCTAAAGTTTAGAAACCCTAGGTGATAATTGTGTCCAATATGGATTGGATGGAATGTTCCTAAAGGGATCTGATGATAATATGTCTTCAAACTGCACGGCTGAAGATGAATAATATTGTTGAAGTCTTATTTTGGAGTTGGCCCTTCTCACAAGTTTTTTTGGATTTGACAGGGGACTAACTGTGTTAGATTTAGAATGGGATCTAGTGTGTTTCAAAGATGCCAGTTTGGCACAATGGAGTCACCAGGTGAAAATTTTTGACCTATATAGACCTTTAGTCACCTTTAAAGGAATAGGATTTATATCGTTGTCCCAGGAAAACTGATCAAATTCAAGTCCCCGACAACAACGCCAGTTTGATATTGTACCTCTGAGATGATAATGGTCAATTAATCATGCCAGAGAATCTAAGATATTTGTTTTGGGTTTTGGTTTTTATGGAGGAACAATACATATAACAAAGTATAAGGATGATGTATTTAACCCTTTTAGATAGTACTAATAAATAACCAAAGGGCTGCTATTTAACTTCATACAATGATTTAAGTTGATAAGATGTGCAGAAGGAATAGTATTTACTTTAAATTTCAGATAGAAAGATAAATCATCACAAGTGGGAAAACCTTTGACCAATGTTCAAAAGTTAAAAAAATATTCTTAAAATTACAAAAGATACTGACAATTTTATGCTTTAGAGGGAGCCTTTCAGATAAACAGTCCAATATCTTAATCTCTTTATAATAATAACTTCAGAAGGAATTTTAAGAATAACTGTAACACATTTATTCTCACCTGATATCTCTATAAAAATTAAACATATGTAGAATTAACAGAATCATTGGAACACATGAAAGACTTACAGAAGAAAACGAGACTGTATGATATCAAATTCAAAGTCCTTTTCTTTATTATCAGTGATCTAGAAAGATCTTGTACATCAATGCTTTACAAAATTTCTTATGGAAAGGTACCACCTTTAATAACTCGTAGAAGAGAGTTATTTATACTAGTTTGGATAGTGAACAAAATATCTTGAACTGGTTACAAAAATAGCTTGAAAGAAAATAGGAAAAGAAAACTGCTGAATGATGTGTCCCTATTAGGTAGGAAGTTGTTGATGACTATTCCTCCAAAATTGTTGTGCCGTCTTCTTGTTGGGATGGAAAGTTAATCAATCGTTTCACACAATTGATCCCACCCCTGCTCACTTGGTATCTCCAGATTTACCATATTCTAAATATCTCATCAACTTCGGTATATCTTTCAAAATTGGGTTTAGTGAGAAAAATATATCCAAATTGTTATGAAACCAGCTCACAAAAAGATAGAAAAGAGAGATCCACGCCTTAGAATTCAGCCTCTTCGAGGGGGCAACCTCCTTTACATTACATAAATGAACTATTCTTGGATGATACAAATGAAAAACCTCCTTTCTATATATAGGAGTCTAAGTGGTCCCAATACAATCAAAGCCTACATAACAATAATATTGTAGGGCACAACAATAACAATAGTGGGCTTCTATGGGCACAATAGGGTACATCATAATAATAAGTGGGTTATACTAACAACAATAGGGGGGTAATAGGGCACAACAATATAAATAAGGGGTATAACTACAATAGTAATGGGGTAATCACTAGTATTATAGGGACCCAACATGCCCCTCTCCTTCAAAAAAGTGTTGTCCTCAACGCTTGAGTAGTTCTGGATACTTCTGCATAAAATTCTCATCCTCCCATGTGGAATCTTCAATGGATAAGTTCTTCCACTTGATAAGATACTCTGAAATTGATCGATTTCGTAGCTGTCGAGTTCTTGTTTCTGTGACTGCTTCCGGTTCCAATATAATTTTTCCTTCCTCGTCAAGTTCTGGCAATATTGTTTGAATTGGGAGCTTGTCACCTATAACCTTCTTTAAACATGAAACATGGAAAACTGGGTGCAATCGAGAAGCTGCAGGAAGCTCCAATTTGTATGCCATAGTACCAATCTTTTGCAACACCTTGTACGGACCATAATACTTTGGTGATAATTTATTATCCTTCTTAGCTTGCTTTAGGGACATTTGCTTATATGGTTGTAGCCGTAGGAATACCCAATCACCTACATCAAAACTTCTTTCACTGCGATGTTGATCTGCCTGTTGTTTCATTCTATTTTGTGCCAACACGAGGTTATCCTTTAAGAGTTGGAGGACTTGTTGTTGATGTTCGATGTGATGTTCCACTGCCTGAACCTTAGAATTTTCTCTTAAATATGATGTGATGGATGGTGGTTGATACCCATAAAGTGCCATAAATGGGGTCATTTTTGTTGCTGTATGGAAGGAAGTGTTATACCACCATTCAGCCAGAGGCAACCATTTGACCCATTGTGTCTGTTTATCAGATACAAAGCAACGAAGATATCCTTCCAAACATTTGTTTACTATCTCAGTTTGCCCATCAGATTGAGGATGATAAGATGAGCTATGAGCTAACTGAGTACCAAGACAAGAAAATAATTCTGTCCAAAAATTTCCAGTGAAAATGGGATCTCTGTCACTTACAATAATCTTTGGGTTTCCATGTAGCTTTTGAACTGTTTCCATAAATGCAGTAGAAACTGTACTGGCTTTAAATGGATGTGATAATGCACAAAAGTGTGCATACTTGGTAAGTCTGTCAACTACCACCATGATGACACTCTTTCCCTCAGACTTGGGTAAACCTGTGATAAAATCCATTGAAACCTCCTCCCAACGTTGGCTTGGAATGGATAAAGGTTGTAATAGACCCGGTGTCTTAATTGTTTCAACTTTATTTTGCTGGCAAACCAAACATTCCGCCACAAACTTTTGAATATCTGATTTAAGGCCATCCCAAAAAAATTCCTTCTTAACCCTGTGGTAAGTTTTTAAAAATCCTGAGTGCCCTCCTAAGGGAGAAGTGTGCAATTCCATAAGAATCTTTTGTTTTAGCTGGGAATTCTTACAGAGGTATAAGCGATCTTTGTACCATAACGAATCATTTTTCCAGCTAAATGTATCAGAAGTACTGGAATCTTGTTGTAGCTTTCGAATAAGTGCCCACACTTCTTCGTCATTCTTCCATTCCTCCCTTGCTTCGTTTATCCAATCTGGTTGGATAATAGAAATGGCACACAACAATGCTTCCACATCCTCATCCTTTCTTGAGAGTGCATCTGCCACCACATTTTGCTTCCCTTTTTTGTAGATGATTTCAAAGTCATAACCCAACATCTTTGTGACCCACTTTTGTTGCTCTTCAGAGGATAATCTTTGTTCTAAAAAGTATTTAAGGCTATCATGATCCGTTTTTACCTTGAAGTGTCTTCCCATTAGGTAGGGTCGCCATTTCTTAAGTGCATGGAGTATTGCCAACATTTCCTTCTCATAAATAGCTTTGCTTAAAAACTTTCCCTTGATTGGACGACTTTCAAAAGCAATGGGTCTTTCATCTTGCATTAGAACAACACCAATTCCATTTCCTGAAGCATCACATTCCACAATAAAGGTTTTTGTGAAGTCCGGTGTAGCTAAGACCGGTGCTTGGCACATTGCCTCTTTAAGATGTTCAAAGGCCTTTGTTGCTTCCGGAGTCCATGAAAATGAATCTTTCTTCAATAATGTTGTTAGAGGTGCTGCTATTCTCCCATAATTCTTAACAAACTTGCGATAATACCCTGTCAACCCAAGAAATCCTCGCAGATGCTTTATGGATGTGGGGATTTTCCATTCCTTAATGGCTTTAATTTTGCTAGGGTCTACCTTAACTCCTTCATGAGATACAATATGACCCAAATATTCCACCTCCTGGACTCCAAAGAAACATTTGGATCTTTTTGCATATAATTGTTTCTCCTCCAATAGTTGTAGCACCCTGTCAACATGTTCAACATGATCCTTCCAAGACTTGCTGTAGATTAGTATATCATCAAAAAATACTAACACAAATTTTCTAAGGAATGGTTTGAAAATTGAATTCATCAAACCTTGAAATGTTGAAGGTGCATTGGTAAGGCCAAAAGGCATGACCAAAAATTCATAATGACCCTCATGAGTTCTAAATGCCGTTTTCGGAATGTCTTCAATCTTCATTCTGATTTGATGATATCCCGAACGAAGATCCAACTTGGTGAAGTAAATTGATCCATGCAATTCATCCAGTAATTCATCAATAACAGGAATGGGAAACTTATCTTTAATAGTGAGCTTGTTGAGCTCCCTATAATCTGGACACATGCGCCATGATCCATCCTTCTTGTGCACCAATACTACTGGAGCTGAGAAAGAACTTTGACTCGGTTGAATTATACCAGCCTCTAGCATTTCTGCAACCATACGTTCAATTTCACTTTTTTGGACATAGGGATATCTGTACGGCCTGATGTTTGGAGGAACACTTCCTGGAATCAGATGAATAGCATGATCATGATCACGCATAGGTGGGAGACCTTTGGGAGTCTCAAATACCTTGGAATGATTGTCCAAGACTTTTTGGAGATCTGGAGAAATAGATGATTCCAATGTGGAAACATCTAGCGAACATAATTGTGCAATTACACCTCTTTGCTCCTTTTTTAGAAGCTTTGTCATACCATTAGAGCTGATTATCTTTCCTGGTTTCCCTGCAATACCCCTTAATTCAACTTCCTTTCCTTCCAAGAAAATTTGATGAAAAGTTCTTGAAAATTAAAAGCTATTGTACCCAAGGATTGTAGCCATTGGACTCCTAGTACAACATCAGCACCTCCCATTGGAATGGAAAGCATTGGGCTAGTCAATACATATTCTCCCATGGATAGCTTGATATTATGGCACTTTCCAGAGCAATTTATTGTTCCTCCATTTGCAATCATCACTTGACACTCTGGTGCTGGATATAGGAAGCAATTCAATTCTTTTGCTACCCTACAATGAATAAAATTGTGGGTGCTTCCTGAATCAATCAACACTATTACCTTTTTCTTCTTGATTTGTCCTTCTATCTTGATGGTTTGAGGAGTGGTAATTCCCGCCAATGCATTACAAGATATGGTCGGATTTATTTGTTCTTCATCTAGGCTTTGTTCCTGGAATATATCCTCTTCTTTTGACCTTTCTTGCTCCTTTTCTTCTTCCTCTTCACAATCTATGTAGAATAATTTCTTCTCAGCACACTTATGACCTTTTGTGTATTTGCTATCACAATTGTAACAAAGCCCTTTTGCTCTTTTTTCTTCCAATTGTTGTGGTGTCAACCTTGTAGGTTGTGGAAGACTATGGGCAACAACACTTCCGTCTTTATAGTTGTGAATGGTATGCTTCCTAGTTGCCATAATTTTGCTTTCCATTTTTCTTGCTAACCTGAATGCCTTCTCTAATGAATCAGGTTCCCAAAGGCAACATCATGTTGGATATTATCCTTTAAAGACCCTATGAACACATCAATCCTATGCTCCTCTGGAATATCTTTTACCCTTATGTTCAATTTTTGGAACTCCTCAATGTGCTCCATTATTGAACCCTTTTGTTTGAGACTTATCAATTGGCTAAAAAAAGTGTTGCTTTTTGTATCCTCATAATGTGCTATCAATTCTTCCGTAAAAATTGCCCAAGTGATAAATTGTTTACGAGAACAAAGCCATTGATACCATACAAACTGATTTGGTTCCAAATATAAAGTTGCCATACGTACCTTTTGTGTGTTTTGCACATTATTGAGATCGAAGAATTGCTCCATCTGTAATATCCATGTGGCGGGATCCTTGCCATCAAACTTCCTCATATCGATTTTTGGAACATGGTGAGTCTTCGATCCAACATTAGAGTCTATGGAATCATGATTAACATTTCTTTTGTTCTCATCATGAGTTTCCTTTACTACCTTTTCACCATTAGTGACCCTTTCTTGTAGCAACTTCTTCAATTCATCCATCTTATCATCCATGCCATCAATTTTAGCGTCCATGCCATTCACCTTAGCGTCCATGCCATTCACCTTAGCTTCCATGCCATCCATCTTAGCTTCCATGCCCTTTATCTTAGATTCCACGCCATTTACCTTAGATTCCACGCCATTTATCTTAGATTCCACGCCATTTATCTTAGATTCCACACCACTTATCTTAGCTTCTGTTAGCTTTTGTGAGCGTGACATTTGTTGCACTTGTTCTTGTAATTTTGATATATCATGTAGCATTTCTTCCTCTTCTTCATGAGTCATGCTAGAGCTTTCAGGTTCCTTACTAGGTGTTTGCATTTTCTTTCCTCGGGGCATCAGTTACCGATAATAATGCTTTACTATGCCCTTTGAATTCCGTTAAACCAAGCTTACACAAAAATTTAAAAAAAAACTACACACCTTTTTTCACTTTATAGAAGCCTGATATTGAATCTGATGTATCTCTGTAATTTCAGATCATCCAGTTCTGAAATTGGTATCTGTAGTAGCCTTCTGCTTCCTCTTTCCAATGCCACAAGTCTGAGCCCAATTGGATTCTCCAAGGAAGAGTTATGTGAAATCTCCCACAGTGACTTTCTTTTAGACTCGTTCAGTAGAGCGAACTTGTACGACGTGCCACGAGTCACTGTTTCAACCTTTGAATCTGAAACACACCCACAAGAAACTAAAGTCCGTCCTCTTTCTGTAACTTTTTACGAAATTTCAATCCGATCCTCAGAGAGAGAGTTATGACGATTTTCCCCAGGTCACCTGTTTTGAATGTAATTCAGGAGTCTGCAAAAAGGCCAACTTCCTCAGATCATATCTCCGAACATATCGTGCTAAAAGCTCTGAAATTCGGACCCAAGGTTCAGCGCCAATTCTTCTCAAATGGGTTTTTTTTGTGACTTCTGAAACATCACAGAAAAAAAGTTATAGCGAAAATGCCACGATGACCTGTTTGGAGCAGCGAAACCCTAGAATCCAAAGCTCTGATACCAAATGTTATGAAACCAGCTCACAAAAAGATAGAAAAGAGAGATCGACGCCTTAGAATTCAGCCTCTTCGAGGGGGCAACCTCCTTTACATTACATAAATGAACAATTCTTGGATGATACAAATGAAAATACCTCCTTTCTATATATAGGAGTCTAAGTGGTCCCAATACAATCAAAGCCTACATAACAATAATATTGTAGGGCACAACAATAACAATAATGGGATTCTATGTGGCACAATAGTAACAATATGGGCACTACATGGGTACATCAATATAATAAGTGGGTTATAACAACAATAGGGGGTAATAGGGCACAACAATATAAATAATGGGTATAACTACAATAGTAATGGGGTAATCACTAGTATTATAGGGACCCAACACAAATTCATATTTGATTGTGAGGTCAGGGCTCAAAGCTTCCAAAAACTCTTTGCCAGTAATCTGTCTTTTTATCTGTACAAATTGATCACTGTCTGTTGCAATAGTATATAATCTCTCACAGTAATCATCCAATTTTACTTGCTGATCATCTAATGTCACTATCTCTGGTAAACCTTTCTTTTTCAAAATACTAAATTTAGAATGAAACCTTTTGACTACAATGTTAAAAGCTTCACACTTTGCTTTTAACCAAGTCAATAGATTCTTCTTCATTAAGACTTTCTTAATCTCCAAAATAGTAGCTTTCCTATCTGGAATATTTATCTCTTATAACTATTGCCTAGTCTTCGAGTTTAGTAATTTGATCATCCCTGCTTCTTCTTTGGGTTTTGTGCCCAATTCTACCCTCTTATTATCTATCTCTGTCCTGCATCTAGTAATCAATTCTTGCTGGTCAAAAAAAAAATTGAATAGATGGCCATACTTCCATTATGGAGTGGCTAATATCTAACCAGATGTCCTCTCTGGCCTGGGCCAAAGTGTCTACCATTGGAGTCTTACTCTCTAATTGTTTGACCCTTAGTTCTAACCTGTGTGATTTTTTCATTTCCTCTACATACAAGGTATCATTCTTTACCTTCTGTGACTCCAGGGCTTGGAACTTCTGGAGTAACTTTTCATTCTGTTGTTTTTGTGCCTGTAACTCTTGTGATATCCTTGTTGTTTCAATTGTTGCTGAAGATGAAGCAATGTCAGTAGGAGATGAGTTTGGCTCTACACTTGCTATGGGAATTGTTGTCACTGAGGTCAAAGCAAGCTGTGATGACTTATTCCTTGAGTAGTTGTTCTATTTTCTCTTCAATTTTCTTGATCTGTATGTTTTGCTCAATAATGAGCTTTAACATCTCCTCCCTGTGCTGTTCATTTTCTTCCATCTCTTTGGTTTGTGGATCCTCAGTTGAAGGAAGTTTCAACTGTTTCTTCAAAGTTGTTATCTGTTAAAATTGGAAACTAGGGCCAAAATTCATGTGGGTCATCTTATTCATGGATGATAATATGTTCATTAGATTCCTCTCACTGAGAGGTGTAGGATTGATCTAAAGATCATCTGATTCTGATAAGTATTCATGGAGATATGAATTTATTTTGATTATGAAATTATTATCAAGCCGACCTACAACTCATGTAGGCTTAGAAGCCCAACAGTCGCATCTATTCAAACATCAACAGTTGTGTATAAATACAGGATGACTTTTCCTCATTTGCACTCACTCATCTCATCACATCTTTCTCTCTCTACTGCGCAGAAAAGAGTCTCTACTCTACTGCGCAGAAAAGAGTCTCTACTCTACTGCGCAGAAAAGGGTCTCTCTCTCACACATGTGAAGTCGGAGGCTGCTGAAACTGAAGCTGCAACTACAGATCAAAACTTTGACCAGCGTAGACCATCAAACCTCCTCTTCTGATCTATGTTGTAGGTTCATCTGAAACTCCTTTGAAGGCTGCAACTTTTGGTGGTGGAATCAAGTTGATCCAATGGACGATTTGCGAGATATCGACTACCTTAGTTTGAAGGGCGCTGCAGAAACTGAAGCTGCAACTGCAGAAGTAAAGTTTGACCTACGTGGACTAGAATATCTCCTCATCTGAACTGCACTGTAGGTTCATCTGAACCTCCTCTAAAGGCTGCAACTTTTGGTGGTGGAATCAAGCCGATCCGACGGTTGGTTTGTGAGATATCGACTGCCCTAGTTTTGATGATGAAGCCACTAATGCTGATGCTCCTGATCTAGGGTTTTCTACTGCTGATATAAATCAGATTTATTGTACTATTTCTCTCTCCTGAATTATTGAAGATAAAAGAAGATTTGATCAAAGGGTTTCCCCACACATTGTGGGGCTTTGTTGCACAAAATATTGCCACCATGACATTCTGCAATTTGTGTGAGTCTATCACCATTCATACTTTTCTCTTTTGCAAGTCTTAAACCTCAGTTCTTCATGTCAATCCTTGAAAATAAGAGAAAGCCCTTAAAAGTATCTAAAACTCTGGTTTCGCACTTGCATTACCTGCGATCCCGCACCTAATGGTCATGTCCCTTGCGTACCTGACCGCTCTGTCTCTATGTAATGGGTGTGGACCCCTGTAAAAGTAAAAAAGCCGCAAGTACATTCTTAAAAACTCACTTTGAGTCATTTCTGGAAGCTTCTAGAAGGAATCTTGAGGTGGAAAGTTCGCTCCTTTAAGGTTCATGCATCCCATACCTTAAGGAGCTAACCCCTTTATGTGATGAGCTTATCCCTTTGAAGGAGGACTCTATCCCTTCATAGGTGGACCTGCAACCTCCTTCCTTTGCACTATAAAATGAAGCATTGGGCTGGTTACTGAGGAGGTTGAAAGCTGAATATTTTTTAGGTGAAATGCTACAGGAACTTAGTCTTCCTAATTGAGATTTTGTGAGGAAAGATTACATACCTCTTTGATCTCATTTGGAAGAGTGTGAGGCTTGTCAAAGTAGAGGAGATTCCTGTTTCGGACCTTGGGAAGAGCTTGTACAACATCAAGGCACCAAAGGTTGTAAAGTTCTTCTATTTCAAAGTTAATACAATCAAGTTTATTTTTCTCAATAAGCTATGTTTTATGGTTTATTTCATGGATTCATTGATCACCATGATGAACATGATTTGTTATATTATCTATGCAGGTGTTATTTGATGTGTGCTTGTTTGTGATTGCAGGTTCTCAAAAGGAAACTCTTTCGGACAATTGAAGGATGGCTGCTACAAACTAGAGTTGGACTTAAGGTAGGGTCTAAAACACCTCTATAGTTTTTATTAATGAATCACAATATGTTTAGAGAAAGGTAGATTTGCTTGTCCTGTTTGTTGCTAGATATCTTTTGATACTAGGGAGATCGGCCTTGTCCGCAAGATCGATTTACCCGGCCAACAAATTGGCGACTCCGCTGGAGAATTGAATTTGGTTTTTGGTTTTCCTTTCTCTTTGACTTGAGAAACTTGTTCTTGTTTTTGGTTTTTGCTTGATGTGTGTGGGATTGGGTAGTTTTTAGGATCTGGATTATTTTTGTTTTTTTTGAAGTTTACAAGGAACTGCACTTTCTGTTTACAGACAATGCGGACCTCTCCGCACTTTTCCTTTAGTACACAGAGTGGTACTGCATCTGGTTCTTCTGGAAGCCTGCGGACCCTGTCAAAATTTTTGAAAAACTTAAAATGTTTTCTTCCAGTTAAGTTTAGGTTTTATTTACGGCTTTTAGTTTCTACCCAGATCTGCATGTGTTCTGTCAAAAATCTCTTGCAAGTAAGTTCCATTGGCATTTTTGTTTTAGATGATTTTCTAGAAGTTTTGCATCCCTAGATTGGTTTTCACTTGGTCTTTGTAGTGACTCAGAGATTAGAAGCCTAAGAAACCTTAGATTACCTTGGTCTTTTTTGTCTTCTTGATGAGTCTGACTGGTTTGTGAAATCTTCCCTTGGTGAGAAATAGATTTTGTTTTCTCTTTGCAAAGCTTTGAACAAACTTGCTTATAAGTTTTGAATTTCATTTTTATAAAAGAAAACACAAATTTTGGATGTTTTTTTTTATTGAATTAATCCTTAGTTTATTGAATAACTAAGTAAAACGTCCTCAAAAAGATTTGAAGCTTTTATACATTAGGTTTTTCAAGTTTTTAGATCTCAAAATTAGTTTTTTAGTTTTGAGTGTTTTCTAGAACTTGTAGGATCTCTTTTGAAAGAAAATTGTTTTTGTAGTTTTTGAGTGTTGAAAAAGAAAAGGAATTTTTTGTGAGCTTTAATTAGTAGTCTCATTTTGATTTCTTATTGAAAAATACAAAAGGAGTTTCTTTTCATTTCTATGTTGAAAGAAGGATTTGTTTCTTAAAAGAATTGCATTCTTAAACTCTTTCTTTTAGCTATAAATTAATTGAAAGAAAAACGAATTGCTTATCATTTTAGGTGCATTTTTAGTGTTTTTGGTATCATTTTAGGTGCATTTTTAGTGTTTTTGGAGTCGAGTCTTCACACCATCAAAGTTTCATTTCCATACCTATTGACTTAAGAAACAACCCATAAAAGTAACGCTTAAATAAAATTGATCTAGAAATCTTTTTTATTTCTAGGGCTCTTATCACCAATATAGCTTAGGCTAGTATCTTGGAGTAGGGAGTAATTAACTCTCCAAGATAGTTTAAACAAACAAGTAGATATATCTTGTGGTAGGAAATAAATCCAATTGTAATTGATATAATCTGGGAAGCTCCTATTAAAGGAGTCGATCACGAGATCATGTCCGAACCTTTGAGACAATCAAGTCTGTCTCAATGGGAAAGATAGAATATTTGCGTGTATTAAAAACGGTAAACCTCAGATTAACCATTGTCGAGGAGCTTGGGGTCACTTGTTGGTAAACCTCAGATTGATCATGTTGAGGAGCCTTCAAGGGGATTAAGCTTTGTTACTCTGCCCTTGCGCGTAGATTGGATCATAGACTGTTCCCCTAGTTCTATTTGTTACTGTTGGTAACCTTAGTGTCCATAAACTTAAGATTATTTCCTGAGGTGACGGTGAAGGACGGGTCTCACTGTACCTGGAGCAGACATTGACTAGACTCACTTGGACTTTTTGGGGGGTTCTCTTCACTCAATATGGTTATGTGAAGAAACTTGTGCTAGTCTGTTTCATTAAGTAGGTTGTCGGGGTAACTGTTCCAACCACCCTTTCTGTATTAAATTCTGCGACATTGGATTTCATCACCAACTAGTGTTTTTAGTATGGGAAGTTACTGTTTGTGTGTGGTTTGAACTCTTAGATTTTTTAGGCATGTGATTCACTTGTTTGTTTCTTTAGAGACTTTAGGTGCTTTTATTGAAATTTTCTTTGTTTGCGTGTGATTATTTTCATCCTACACCTAGAGATTACTATACTTGATCCATCATGTCAAGATAGTCATCCATGTTTTCCCAATCACTGAAAACATTTTTATATGACAGTCCTACTGTTCCTTTGGGGTACCAGTCACTTTCTGGTACTTTTTCAGGAGCAACTCCTCGACCGACTGAACATCAGTTATCACCTGGTAATAATGGAACTAAAGCGTTGAACGTAGAATAGATATTTATGATGTCTGGTAGTATTCCAAATCCTCAACCTCAAGGTAGTCAATTACCGCCTGGGGGGCAAGGTAGCCAGTTACCGCCTGGGGGGCAAGGTAGCCAGTTATCGCTTGAGGGGCAACCTCAAGGTAGTCAATTATCGCCTGGGGGCAACCCCAAGGTAGTCAGTTTCCCTTTGGAGGGCTACCTCAAGGTTTTCAACCTTCAAGAAAGTACATACCCCAAGGTCAACCCCATATTCCTCAGGATGCTTACCAATCCCAAATTCAGTATGTGCCTCAGGGTTATCAACCTCAAGGTCAGTACCCAACTCAAGGTTTCCAACCACCTTCTGGTCAATCATTTTTACAAGGAGCTGGAAATGTACCACCTAATTATCAGCCGTACTTTCAACCAGGTTATGGTCCTCCATATGTACAACCTTTTATGGGTCCCGAAATGAACATGGTGTGGGATCCATCTCAAACTGAACAGAATTTGCAACCTAAGGTGTAGTTACCTAATCAAATTGGACAACCTTTGGTTTCTGGTCCAATTCAGCAACCTGTCCAACCTACGGTTCAAAACTCTACACCTGGTTTAGTTCAATCGCCTGGGCCTAGCTCACCACAGACTCTGGCTCGAACTGCTGCTGCAACTGCAGTGTTTTTTGTTCAATCTACCACACCTATTTCTGGAGTATCTGTAGATCCAGTTTCTACTAGCCCTGCATCAATGTCAAATCCTCAAGTCTCTGTGCCCCAGTTAGGAACTACGGTTCAGAATTCGGTCCAGATTCTTGTAGGACAAGCTGGTCCAAGTACAATTACCACGAGTCAACCATACCAGGGACAATATCAGTTCGGTCCTACTGTACAAAATCCAGTTTATCAGTATCAACCGTACCCTGGCTATACTTATCAACAGCCTCAACAACCCCAGTTTGGTCCGGTTAATCCTGGTTTTCCAGGAGGTTATAACATTCCTAATGCAAATCTGATTCTAGGGTATCCTGGATATCCTCCTCCTGGAGCTGGTCTCATTACACAAGGTTTTCGTGAACCTAACCATCAGTTACCATTTATTGCAACTTTGGATTTACCTGATTTGTCGTGCCTTACGAACGATTCGATTTATTATCTTCCGTACTGGCCGTTAATGCCTAATAAGTTTCCTAGTGATATCCCGAAATTCGAGGGTAAGTCAGGTGAGGATCCATCAAATCACGTGATGACTTATCACCTCTGGTGTGCATCTAATTCCATCGTTGATGATTCAATTCGATTGCATCTTTTTCAAAGAACTCTTATTGGTCTTGCTGCCAAATGGTACATTGAGTTACCACGAGGCTCTTTTTATAATTTCAGTCAGTTAGCCACTTCTTTCTTAACTCATTTTCAGTTTCCTGTCAGATACGACAATGACACGGAATTGTTAACTTCACTAAAGCAACCACGTCCACATATATTTCTGATGATATTCATGAATGGCGACATAGAAGGCGTTTAGTGAAAGTTTTCATTCCGGATCCAATTTTAGTAGAATGGTTCGTTAAATCATTATTACCTAAAATCACTGAAGATGTAGCTAAGGAAGGAGTTGTCATTGAAGAGCAAGTCATTGCTTAGGCTCAGTACCTTGACCTAGTTTATACGTAGTCAGGTACTTTTCACGAAAAAATCCCTAATCTTCCGAAAACTACAGCTCCTTCAGGGTCTCATGCCACTGATGGTATCATTGGTTCAGTTAGTATTAAAAGCAAGAAGAAATCTTCAAAGAGTTCTTCTCCTACAATAACTTTACCTGATTCCCCAAAAGGAGATTCTTTCGTTGAAGTTTCTGCTGACGTCCATGTCGTAGATTCATCTACGACCAAATCTGGTAGTAAAGAGAAGGGGAAGAACAAAAACAATCAAAATTCAAAAGATAAAACAAATAAAAATGAATCTATTGACGAAAAATGAAAACCTCGCTATCCTTGTTTCATCTGCGACGAGGATCATTTTACTAAGGAATGCCCCTATCGAGCAGAGTTTTTGAAATTCGTTAAAGGTTCTCAAACGCCTGCTGTCTTGAAGGATCCTTCCCCTACTCAAGATAGTAAAGCGGTTGCTTCTTCCTCGAATACCTTGGAAGAACCCATTATGGTGATGTCTCATGTCAGGATTGCGACACGATCGAAAAATTATAGTAGTAACAATTATGTTGATGGTAAGGAAGCAGAATCTTCTAATTCAAACCCATCAACTACACCTCCTCCTGGGTCTGCTCCACTACAGATTTAGAAACCCAACCCAGACTTAGTAACCAAACTGCCTGCTAAAGGTATTTTTCAGAAATCAGCTTTCAATCCATATGTGATAGCTACTTAGAATTATAACATTGTTGAAGACTTAGCTGTTGCCCCTTCAGCAATGTCGGCTTTGGAAGTGCTGTAATCATGCCCAGCACAACGTAAATTACTATTGTGTGCTATAGGAGCTGTTGATTTTTAGGATTCAAATCTTATAATCTTCGATTTAGAGAATCGTACACCTCACCTACCTCATCAAATGGCTTTCCAGATTCCAGTGTTAGTAAAAAATAGACCTTTCTTTAGGACTGTAATTGATGAGTGAGCTTCTATGTGTATTATGTCAATCCCGTGTTGCAGATCGCTTGGTTCTCCTACACTCAAACAATCCCCGACGATTGTAAAGGCTTTTGATGGCCGAGGGTTTCATCTGTTTGGTATTTTGGAAGATTTACCTATAGGGGTTGAAGGAAAAACTGTAAATCTAGATGTGGAAGTGGTTGATGCCCCTCTAGATTACAACCTTCTTCTAGGTCGCAGTTGGTCTTATGCTATGACTGCTATTGTTTCATCGGTCTTTCAGCTTGTTAAGTTTCCTCATAACGGAGAGATTGTTACGATAGACCAGATGAGTTATTTCTCATCTGACTCTCCTCTACTGATAGCGTTCAGCACGTCGGTAAAATGACTATCCCTTACAAGGATGTTGGGGTAGGATTGATTAAAGATTCTGGTTTACTAGGAACTTTTTCCTTCCCTCCTCCTAACGTATCACCTTCTATTGCATCTATTCATATGATTTCATCGAACACAATTGATTTTGATGATCCTTGGATTGTACCTTTCGATTCCGAGGTGGATTCATTTGACGACGCGATGCCTTTGAATCCCTTTGAAATTGCATATCAGGCGGTACAGTTGTTTTCTGATTCCTGACATATCACGAGGATAGTTTGTTCCTGTCTCAACCTCATTAAAAAATGAAACAAGGAGTCATGAGCATAGTTCTTGGTCTTGTGTCAAGCTCGTTAAAAAATGAAACAAGGAGTTAGCGATGATAGTTTGTTCTTGTCTCAACCTCGTTAAAAAATAAAACAAGGAGTCATGAGCATAGTTCCCGGTCATGTGTCAAGCTCGTTAAAAAATGAAACAAGGAGTCAGCAAGGATAGTTTCTTCCTGTATTAACCTTGTTAAAAAATGAAACTAGAAGTCGCGAGCATAGTTCCTGGTCTTGTGTCAAGCTCGTTTAAAAAATGAAACAAGGAGTCATGAGCATAGTTCCTTGTCTTGTGTCAAGCTCGTTAAAAAATGAAACAAGTGTTTTGAGGATAGTTCTTTTCCTGTATCAACCTCGTTAAAAAATGAAACTAGAATTCTTGAGCATAGTTCCTGGTCTTGTGTCAAGCTCGTTTAAAAAATGAAAGAAGGAGTCATGAGCATAGTTCCTTGTCTTGTGTCAAGCTCATTAAAAAATGAAACAAGGGTTTTGAGGATAGTTCTTTTCCTATGTCAACCTCATTAAAAAAATGAAACAACTCCCTTTCCAAGTTGAGTCTCTTCAAGATCTCGAAATTGAACCTTCATTCCATCCACCTCGTTGAATGCAATGAAGCTTGGGGGGCATGTACCTTGTTTTGCGTCATTATGCTGGAGGCATGAGAACTTATAACAAGCATAGTTTTTCATTTCAAGATTGCGTAAACATGAAACTGAATTCAAGTAGAGTTCTCTATGGTTCAAGCTTGTGTAAAAATGAACCTATACCCAATTTACATCTCGTGATTTTAGTTTTTATCTGCTAAATTCTGTTAGATGAGCCTTGGTTGTTTTCATTCCATCGCCTCCATCTCTTTGGCTGATCATATGCTTTCACTTGGTTGTTTACCCTTCTTGAGGGACCACATCTATGAGTGGTTTTATTAGCTAGCCTCTTAACCATTACATGTTTTGAGTAGTTCCTCCATTGCCGGAACCAGTTGCTACCCTTTATACCACTCGTTCCTCTAGGACGAGTCCTCTTTGAGCTCTTTTCTAACTCGTGAAATATGAAAAGATTGCTGAGTTTTTCCTTTTTAAACTCGTTAAAACGGAATTAAAAGGACGGTTTACTTGCAACTCTTTTTTGACCATATAAATCGGACTTTTGTCGTTTCAAGTTCGATATTGGTTATAAAACGACGTGTCTTTGATCGCTTTTTTAATTTTTCGGATCAGAGCCACTAATTATGAAAAGTACTCCTTGATCGTAATGGTCAAGCGGTTCTCTCAAGTATTATTTTATACTTTTCAGGCTTGGGAGACACAAATTTACGAAAAAGGACACCCACGGAGTTTCCTTAAGTTTTTCTTCTGACTCCCTAAAATGAAAAACACCGAGTTTTTCCTATACTGGACTCGTTAAAATTTAAACAGTAAAGGACCTATTCAATTTTAAACAAGAACAAACCACTCCTTCTTAGGGTTCGAATTTTAAACTAAGTTGGACTCATCCGAAGGATGAGCTTATAACCAAGCAAATGTTATCCTCCTCAATCTTGTCAAAAATAAAGAGGTACTTGCCAGAAATGGTGGGGGAAAAGAGAGAAAAATGAACCTGTTTGTTATACTTTGTGTTTTAGAAAAGTAGTCAACTACTCTTGAACACGACACTTTTTGTTCACCTAGGTTGGGAAATCCTTTGCCTAACAGTTAATCAAACCATATTGAAAGTCTTCAACTGGTTTTTGGGTATTAGCTTTGGGTCAATTGTCACCAAACCATCTGCAGTGTCGTTATGTGTTCAAGAGGTCAGTTCAAATAAACCATTCATCTGCAAAATATCTGTCATCCATTTTGGACATCCCTGAGTTAGT
The DNA here is from genome assembly GCA_031772625.1 of Pinus tabuliformis. Taxonomy (NCBI): domain Eukaryota; kingdom Viridiplantae; phylum Streptophyta; class Pinopsida; order Pinales; family Pinaceae; genus Pinus; species Pinus tabuliformis. Next base: position 167,647,615 of record CM062816.1, on the reverse strand, counting down.
CCTTGCCAAATATATTTCTTCAAACTTGATCTATGATTTTGTGTTGTGGGTCTGCCTATGACAGATCGCTTTGTATCGAATCCAACTCATTATCTAGAAAGATGATCTAGAAACCGTCAGTACCTTGGAATCTGCATGCCTCAATGGCAGGTTTCTCTCCTTTGACGACAGGTTGCATCATTGACCTTTGATTAAAGGATTCTATGACATGTTCGACATCAGCTCATCTATTCACATTTCATGGATTGTACTGAGTACTTTGAGAGGCATTGACATTACTGGAGGTTTCTCTCACACTTGTTAATAGTTCACATCATTGAATGGTAATCAAGTGGTTTCTACCATGTTCGACTTTGACACATTCATTCACATGGATAGAATCGTACTAGTTCAAGAAGCAGAAATCAAGACCCTAGATCTAGTTTCCACCATCCAGGCTGCGAGGAATTTTGTTATTCATTATACAATGGACTATTCATAAACAGTTGGTTGCGTCCATAGTGTGTCTACATATGTCTATACTCGTGATGTATTACAAAATAATTCCTGTATCATAGCAGTTTAGTTAGTTTTCTAGTCAGTTTTGATCTGAGTATGGGAATGCCTACCTCAACGATGATATGTTCACATATATATATTTTGCACTCAATGTTTTTACAGGTTTCGACTAGGGTGTCCACAGGATGATCCTTGAAATGATAAAGTACTTCAATCTTCATAAATGAAATACTTCATCTTCATCTATTACAAACTTCGCTCTTTAGGGGGCAATATGTTTCACAAAATATTGTCACCATAACATTCTGCAATCTGTGTGAGTCTATCACCACTCATAATTTCCTCCTTTGCAAGTCTTAAACCTTAGTTCTTCATGTCAAGCCTTGAAAATAAGAGAAAGCCCTTAAAATTCTCTAAAACTCTCGTTCCGCACTTTATTTTAGCATTACCTGCGGTCCCACACCTAATGGTCATGTCCCCTGCGTACTTGACCACTCTGTCTCTGTGTAATGGGTGCGGACCCCTGTAAAAGTCAAAAAGCCGCAAGTACATTCTTAAAAACTCACTTTGAGTCATTTTTGGAAGCTTCTAGAAGGAATCTTGAGGTGGCAAGTTCGCTCCTTTAATGTTCATGCATCCCATACCTTAAGGAGCTAACCCCTTGATGTGAGGAGCTTATCCCTTTGATGGAGGACTCTATCCCTTCATAGGTGGACCGGTAACCTCCTTCCTTTGCACTGTAAAATGAAGCAATGGGCTGGTTACTGAGGAGGTTGAAAGATGAATATTTTTGAGGTGAAATGCTGTTGGAACTTAGTCTTCCTAATTGAGCTTTTGTAAGGAAAGATTACATACCTCTTTGATCTCATTTGGAAGAGTGTGAGGCTTGTCAAAGTAGAGGAGATTCCTGTTTCGGACCCTGGGAAGAGCTTGTACAACATCAAGGCACCAAAGGTTGTAAAGTTCTTCTATTTCAAAGTTAATACAATCAAGTTTATTTTTCTCAATAAGCTGTGTTTTATGGTTTATTTCATGGATTCCTCGATCACCATGATGAACATGATTTGTTATGCTATCTATGCAGGTGTTATTTGATGTGTGCTTGTTTTTGATTGCAGGTTCTCAAAAGGAAACTCTTTCGGACGATTGAAGGATGGCTACTACAAACTAACGTTGGACTTAAGGTAGGGTCTAAAACACCTCTATAGTTTTTATTAATGAATCATAATATGTTTAGAGAAAGGTAGATTTGCTTGTCCTATTTGTTGCTAGATATCTTTTGATACTAGGGAGATCGGCCTTGTCCACAAGATCGATTTATCTGGCCAACATGTTTGTGCCTGGCTTGCCGCCACATCTTGTGTCTCTTTTCTTGGCTTGTTTTTTGTCGATTGTTTAATGTTCTATCCGCACTTTATTTTATGTACATGTGATTTCTAATATGTGGAATATAATAAGAAAAAGACGCAAATTTCTCTAAGCATAGAACATACCATAAATTAACATGGAATTGGAGCTGAGGCGAAGACAAAGCCCGAGCAAGAGCAAGAGCAATCACTGAAGAGAAGATAGGCAAGGCTATCCTAGAAGAACAAGGATTGTTGGACCATGTGAGAGGCAATATTGTTGACAAGCACTTGGTGGCCTACATCTCTGACCTAAACACCTCCAAGGAAATCTACGATAGACTGGTGGGTATATTTAAAGTTAATGATGCAAATCAAGTTTTGTTTCTTAGAAATAAACTGAGGGAAATCAAGAAGGGTAAAGATGTGAGTATGCAAGAATACTTCGTAAGGATCACCGAAATCAGGAACGATCTCCTATCTATTGGGGAGGCTATTACTGATAGGGAAATGGCACTCACGACTCTTGGATGATTGCCATCTGAAGGGTACGTGTTCAGGACTACTCTTCTGAATAATAATGTAATTCCTGGTTTCGAGGAATTAATGGCTAGATGCATTCAAGAAGAAACAAGGGTAGAAGAGCAAGAAATGCCCATGCCTAAAGGTCCTCCTGCTGCCTTTTCTTCTCATGCTAAGAAAAGAAATAATTCCGAGTCTAAATAAAAAAGAAAGGTTGGACCTAAGGGTGGAAGAAAAGGATGATGTTACTTTTACAATAAAGCAGGTCCCTATGCAAGGGAATGCCATGATAGAAAGGACTCTCACCGTAACGATGATCAAAATCCCTCTCATGGTAATCGAAGGGATGGAAAGTTCAATAGCAAAGGTAAAAGGAATGTTGGAAATCAAGGAAGAGGACAACCATTCAAGAAGGCTAGAAATTCCAGGATGTATTAAATGCACCTGACCTCTGAAAGAACCTGGTGTCCATCTCGGCAATGGAAGACAAAGGCTACAAGGTAACCTTCAGCGATGACAAGGTACGTATATGGAAAAATAATGTTAAAGATGCCTTTACTCTTGGGTTTCGTGTTGATTCATTATATCAAGTCGATGGAAGTCTGCTAGGTGTCATCTCTTATGACACATCTCTTCAGTCCAAACTTTGGCATCGAAGGTTTTCCCCCCTTCATTATAAAGCTCTACTCGGTGTAAGAGAAATGGTGACAGGGATGCCCGAATTCTGAGTAGAGAAAGAAGGTGTATGTCCAGGATGTGTCGAAGGAAAGCTCATAAGGGGACTATTCGCCTCAAGCCTAAGCAAGACCTCCAATATATTACAGTTGGTTCACTCAGGCATACCTGAGGTTGGCATTAAGAGGGAGACTACTACACCACATACTCCAGAGAAAGAAGGTGTGGCATCGTATGATTGTGAAAGTTGTCTCTATGGGTAGATGATGTAACAATACCTGATGTGGAAGAGTCGATGGATCCTATTTATCCACTTGAGCCTTCCTCTTTTAGGAAGAGGCCTTCATGGCTTAGGGAGATACTTGATGATGCTAAAAAACATGCTGAACCCCAAGGAACCTTCCATGAAGGTAAGAAACCCAACACGTATCAGGGATTCTTGACCAATATGAGCGCAATCATACAAAATGAGCCTTCATAATTCATAGATGCCGTCAAGGATCAAGTATGGAAGGATGCTATGACCATTATGGAGAATGATGTCTGGGAAGTAGTTCCCAGACCCCAGGACAAGACAATTGTTACTTCAAAATCACTTTACAAGATAAAGCTGCAGCAGATGGAAGTACAGAATAGTATAAGGCTCGTTTTGTTGCTCGTGGTTTCTCCCAGAAGGAAGGTATAGACTATGATGTGATATTTGCACGTGTTGCCAGATATACGACCATCCACTTGATCATAACCCTTGTGGCTTCACAAGGATGGAACCTACATCAGATGGATGTCAAGACCACGTTCTTGCACGGTTTGATCAAAGAAGAGGTCTATGTGGAGCAACCCAAAGGATTTGAGATTTATGATTGAAAATATCATGTATGCAGGTTGAAGAAGGATCTCTATGGGCTGAAGCAAGCACCCCGAGCATGGTATGAGAGGATCGATAGCTACTTGATGAAGCTAGGATTCACTAGGAGTGAAGCCAATCCTAACCTTTACCTTAAGGTTGAAGATGACAAGCCTCTCATACTGGTGTTGTATGTGGATGACTCTTTCTAACAGGTGCATACCCTCTCATTCACAAATGTAAGAGGGAGTTGGTTTCTGAATTTGAAATGAAGAACCAAGGACTTGAAGTGTGGCAAAAGCCAAGGGAAATTTTCCTATCTCAAGGAAAATATGTGGTGAAGATTCTGAAAATATTTGGTATGATGGACTACAAGCCTGTGACTACCTCGAGGATCTTAACTTTCAGAATTTATATGGTAGTGATGTCAGACGAGATTTGGGAAATGCCTCTGAGTTTCAAAAACCCATTCGCGTTGATGTTCTTGGTGAACCTCCGTCTGAACATATGTTTTGCAGTTAGCACTGTGAGCTCATATTTGGTTGAGCCTCACTAGATTGGTGCCAAGAATCTTTTGAGATTTCTTCAGGACACAATCTCTCATGGATTGAGATACACTGCCAGAAATATGAAACTGCATAATTATTCAAATGCTGATTAGGTAGGTAGTGTTGAGGATCACCGGAGCACTTTTAGTATTATTTCTCCTTGGATTCTGCTTTGATATAATGGATGATTAGGAAGCAGAAGTCGGTTTCCATAAGCATAGCCGAGACCAGATACATATCTACGAGTATGATCTCGTATGAAGCTGCCTCGTTGGGGAAGATCTTCAGTGAGCTGTTTGAACACATACCACTATAATTCTCTGTAACAGCGAGAGGTGGGATTCGATTATTGAGGAATCCCATATTTGTCGATTTCTCTAGCATATAGACATCATCTGGGATATGGTAAGTCGATGAGCAAGGAGGCTCCATCGCATTAAGATGATGTACAGGTCGATACACCTTGTCAAAGCCCTGAGGAAAGATCTAATCTATGATTTTCCCAAATGACTTGAAGTCGTCAATAAACTCTTGTACAAGGGTCCTACATGTTGCATACATTAAGCTCTGAGAGCTTTGAGGGATTTTGGTTCTTATTGGAGAAACATACGACCACAGGGTGACTCACCCTCCCTTGGTGGTGTGCATTGGAACAAGATGATTCACTCTCTTGTGAGACAAGTTGATTCACTCTCTTGTGGAATAGGATGATTCGCTCTCCTGTGTAATAGGATGATTAGTTCTCCTGTGAGGCCTAGATTGAGGTGTTCTCCATGGTGATTGTAGTAGGATTGATGTGTTCTCCTGTGAGGCTTGGATTGATGTGTTCTCCATGGCGATTGTAGCAGGATTGATGTGTTCTCCTGTGAGGCCTAGATTGATGTGTTCTCCATGGCAATTGTAGTAGGATTGATGTGTTCTCCTGTGAGGCCTGGATTGATGTGTTCCCCATGGCAGCCTGGATTGATGTGTTCTCCATGGAAATTGTAGCAGGATTGATGTGTTCTCCTGTGAGGACGGGATTGATTAAGTTCTCCTGTCGAGACATCCTACCCATGCAGTCTGGGACTCATGGGAAGTACCTCTCATTTGATCAATGAGTAGGGAAATGAAGTTAGGGACCATAGTAGTACCGATGGATGCATCGTTGTATCTACCATACTCCCTATGCTAGGATGACCTCCATTGATCTGGGATCAATGTTACTAGTCTGGGACTAGTGGTAGGAGTGGTACATTCTATGACACTGACTTCGGGTCGGATGTTACTGGTCTGGGACCAGTGGTAGGAGTTGTACTCACTATAATGCTGACTTCAGGTTGGTTGAGACTAGTCTGGGACCAGTGGTACATACTTCGAGAGTGAATTTGAGTTAGTATGATACATCCTCGATCATTTCTTCTTCTTCATAATTTGGACAAAAGCAGAGCAGAGCATAACAGAGCAGAGCCGTACAGATCTGTACAGGGAAGAACAAGACAAAGCAGAACAGCTAGAATGGAGCAGAGCAAGGCAAGGGTCAAGTTGTACTGGGTAGTGCACTTGATGGATGAATAGTAGCGATCGACAGACAGATTGCAGATGAAGTTATCCCTAGTTGAGAGGGAGTGTTAAAATTGGCAACTAGGGCCAAAATTCATATGGGTCATCTTATTCATGGCTGATAATATGTTCATTAGATTCCTCTCATCGAAAGGTGTAGGATTGATCTAAAGATCATTCGATTCCGATAAGTATTCATGGAGATATGAATTTATTTTGATTATGGAATTATTATCAAACCGACCTACAACTCATGTAGGCTCAGAAGCCCAACAGTCGCATCTATTCAAACATCAACAGTTGTGTATAAATATAGGAGGAATTTTCCTCATTTGCACTCACTCATCTACTCACATATTTCTCTCTCTACTGCGCAGAAAAGAGTCTCTTCTCTATTGCGCAAAAAAGGGTCTCTCTCTCACACATGTGAAGTTGGAAGCTGCTTAAACTGAAGCTGCAACTGAAGATAAAAAATTGACCTGCGTGGATCATCAAACATCCTCTTCTGATCTGTGCTATAGGTTCATCTAAACCTCCTCTGAAGGCTGCAACTTTTGGTGGTGGAATCAAGTCGATCCAACAAACGATTTGCAAGATATCGAGTGCCCTAGTTTGAAGGAAGCTGCAGAAATTGAAGCTGCAACTGCATAAGTGAAGTTTGAACAGAGTGGACCAGAATATCTCCTCATCTAAACTGCACTATAGGTTCACCTAAACCTCCTCTGAAGGCTGCAACTTTTGGTGGTGGAATCAAGTCGATCTGACAGTCGGTTTGTGAGATATCAACTTCCCTAGTTTTGATGATGAAGCCACTAATGCTAATGCTGCTGATATAGGGTTTGATACTGCTGATCTAAATCAGATTTATTGTACTATTTCTCTCTGCTGAATTATTGAAGATAAAAGAAGATTTTATCAAAGGGTTTCCCCACACATTGTGCGGTTTGTCCGTGGCTAGTCGCCACATCTTGTGTCTCTTGTCTTGGCTTGTTTTTTGTCGATCATTTAATGTTCTATCTGCACTTTACTTTATGTACATGTGATTTCTAATATGTGGAATATAATAAGAAAAAGAATTAAATTGCTCTAAGCACAGAACATACCATAACTTAACATTATCTCTATGTTCTTCTTCTAGAGTATTTCTTCAATTGCTTTACATTCTTGGGGATCATATCTAATTTTAACAGCAATATCTTCTAAAGACTTTAATTTGTTATCTTTAGTTAAGATGACAGTTTTTGAATCTTAAGCTATGACTACACATTTGACAAGGCATTTTTGAGCTTAGAAAGAGACATGGTAGTTGTAGTCATTGTTGAAAATAACATTTCACGTAATTGCCTATGAAAATCCATTTGGTCAATAGGATGTATCTGGTTTACATCAAATGAAAATATGGTCTTCTTGTAATCTGATGTGGATTTGGGAAATGGAATTTGAGCTTGTGAAAATGTCATTTGCATCCTTCCTCTTTCACTGTCAAAGGCAGAGAGAAGTTTTTGCTGAGAAGTGGATGTCTATTTCCAAAACTGACTGTAGACTTGTGATTTAAGGCTTTCATTTTTCTGTTTGATTTCCAAAAATGTTGAGAAGATATTAATATCTTCTACTGAGATGGTCTTAGTTGACTGAATAATCTACATAGGTTCAATTGAAGAAGTAGAAGGAGGTTTGGGGTCAGTGGTCCCTGCTGATGAAATATCTTCTAAATCTCCAAGATCAATTATTTGTGGTGGCTTGCTCCTTGATGACATTGATGCTCCAGTGTTTAATTTCTTTTGTAGTATATAGTACTCTTTAACTGATTCTGTAGCTGACTAAGTTTCCTCTCTGACTCTTTTGTGTTGAGTACTTTAGTGACTGGAGTATTTACCTGTGGAGTGGTTATAACCTGCTCATGTGCTTCTAAGAGAGTCCCTTTAGACCTCTGCTCTTGGTTCATAAACTTCTCCAATTCTGGCATGGGAGTATGGTTGTAAGGTCTTGCCTTCAACTGAACTCTAAGGGCTGAAATGATCCCAAAAGGATCATAGGACTAGGTGAAGATTGGCTGGAGATTAATGATTTTTAAGAATTTGTCTGCTTTTGTACCTGAAGACATAGTATTACAGATAAATGTTCCTATCTTGGCCTTGAGTTTGAACTGTGACTTTTTCTTACTTGAGACAAAATGGACTTCATCCATATTTGTCATCTACCTGATGTATTCCAGTGAAAATATCCTCATTGGCACATACTTAGGCAGTTTGTATGGAGCTAACTCACTACCATATATTCTAATTTTAGTGTAGTTCTGGTACAGATACCTGTCACTAGTCTTGGTCTGTTCTGATAAGTGCAATGTCTTCCTAATCTCTTCTCCAATTCCGAGATTTTCCTGGATATTGAGTAATTGAAGAAATGGAGTACAAAAGAATCTATGAATTGACAGAATGTAGACTTTGATGATGTTACTTTCACTATCTCTATCCAGTGAATCACTAATTGATTCACTGCCTGTTCATCTTGCTTGTCAAGTTTAATGTGCAATGAATCTCCCTGCTGAAACAAAATAAAATGTATTATGACTGAGCTATATCTGAACACTCCTTGTGTGGTGAAATTCATAAATTGTTCATGTATGTAATCAACCAAATATTGGCTATAATTATACATGAAAGTAGGTTGATATTCTTTTCTAAAAATGGAAAAGAATCCAAGGATGGATTCATCAACAAGTTGATGATTTTCATAGCCTAGGAGATATGATAGTAGGAAGATGATATTTATAGTGGCTTTAGGGAACATAGAAGATGAATAAGATGGGTTTTTCTTGGGTAATTCAACATCTTCTGGCAGAAAAAGTTCAAAAATAAGGACTCTATATAGGAAGGTGAGTTTATTATAAAGGTCCATGAGAGCTATTGATGAGAAATGGCTGAGGGAGTTGGATGAAGGTATCATTAGAATCTAGTTTATACTCTAGAAGTAATGGTGATCAAGATTTTTCCATCCTGAGTCTGTGAAAAATAGAAAAAAGAAATGATAAAAATAGAATCTAGAATATTCCAATTTTAATTTGTCCTTGAATTAAAATTCGAATTTAGTCTCACTAGCTTCTTGAAAAATAATTAATTAATTCATCTTGAGTTAATTAGTTGGAGAAATTCAAGTTAGAAGTCTTTCTGAAGTCATGCAACAGTTATCCCTTAAATTAAGGAGATTATCCCTTAATTAAGGAGATAAGATTGAGTTGTAATTGGTTAGCTCAGTTTACTGAGTTAAGTCCAGTTAAATTAGTTCCAAACTGTTTGAGGAACTAATTGTGAGTTCAGTCAGTTAATGCATGCATGCATCCAACTAGTGCACTCCAGATAATTGAAGATTCTCTCATCATTAACTCATGCATGTATATTTTGAGAAAGACCCAGTTGAGATTAAAGACAGGGATAATGTACTATCAGTTGCATGTTTTCTCCTATAAAGGAAGCTCATGAATGTAGAAGGAACAAGGTTCCTTGAGGATTGTGCAGTTCTGACAGTGTGTGAGAGTAGTGTTTCACTGGGTGAAGGAGATAATCCCATAGGAACTGCGCAAGGAAATAAGAACTTGGAGGGTAGAGAGGAAGTCTTGTGAGAAGCTTTGAACCTGTGAGCATCCAGGAGGATTGTACTGAGAGCTAGCTAGCTGTGAGAGCTAAGGATTTGTATGATTCTGATGTATTTCCGCCTTGTATGATAATACATATAGTGTGGTTTTTAGCTGAGGCTTTCTCCTGAGTATTTTCTGTGTTTCATGTAAATTGATTCTTCTTCTAGTTATATGTGTTCAGCTTGATCTTGCTCAATCTTTAAGCTTCCGCAAATTGATAGTAGAAGTAGGTTATAGTATTTTGCTTTGATTATATTGCATTATCGGGCTAACCTATAGCAAATCTACAGAGATGGATTTGCAGACAAAATTTATACATGGTATCAGAGCAAAGGGTATTAGCGCTGAGAACGATATACTAGAGGAGATTTCGAAGTTTTGAGTTTTGGGCTGCCAGTTTTCAGAGCAGATCTGAAAATTTTCGTGCAAAATTTTCAGAAAAAAATAATAGATCTGGATTCCTTATGGAAAACAACCCAAATTCAAAAAAATATCGGCTGCATCGGATTTCAGATGAGGGAGATATCGCTGATTTAAAATCATCTCTTTTTCCCGAAAATTTCGTGACGATGGGACAAATGAAATAGATTGGTGTGCTAACCAAGAACCTGTATGCTCTTGAGGTTCAAGATGCATGAAAAGCCTTGAGAAGCAAGGAAAATGTTAGATAGTTGGTGGTGGAAAGGGAGAGTAAATTACCTCTCAACATGCAGCCCCAGAAGAAGTCTCAGATAATTGTGGAGGAGCCACAATTGGAGATGCTGAGAGGAGATTGAGTGGAGGCATCCACTCATGCAGAGACCTCTAGTAGGGGGGAATTTCAAGCCAAGTGGGCAAAGGGATCAAATGCAGCCATACCTCCAGGTGTGAGGTGGAGCGATGTGAATTGATAGTCTCAAGAACGCTGAAATTGGGCAGGGTCCATTGAGAGGTTTTATCTCATGGATCATACCTTGCTACGGGAGCCCAAGTACATAGTAGCAGGAGGAATCAATGGGATTGATGCAGTCAGAGATCAAAGTGACAGAGGCTAGAGCAGTTGGATACCGAAGAGTGCAGAGAAGGATTGGCTACAGTGCAGGAAGGTGGAGTTAGCAGAAGCACAAAGTTTTCAGTTGACAGAGGCAATAACAATCAAAGAATTTGATGATAGATGCATCATACTGATTTAGGTTGGATTTTTTTTTTTTTTTTTTTTTTTTCTGGAGTTTCTAGAGCAACAACACTAGAGAGAAGTATCGCATGTAGAACATTCCAACATTTCAGGATCGATATCGAGTTGAATTCCTTTCTTGTTGAGAGGGAGTGTTAAGAATAACAACAAGAAATGATAAAAATAGAATCCGGAATATTCCAATTTTAATTTCTCCTTGAATTAAAATTGAGAATTAAACTTTGAATTTAGTCTCACCAGCTACTTGAAAAATAATTAATTAATTCATCTTGAGTTAATTAGTTGGAGAAATTCAAGTTAGAAGTCTTTCTGAAGTCATGCAACATTTATCCCTTAAATTAAGGAGATTATCCCTTAATTAAGGAGATAAGATTGAGTTGTTATTAGTTAGCTCAGTTTACTGAGTTAAGTCTAGTTAAATTAGTTCCAAACTATTTGAGGAACTAATTGTGAGTTTAGTCAGTTAATGCATGCATGCATCCAACTAGTGCACTCCAAATAACTGAAGATTCTCTCATCATTAACTCATGAATGTTTATTTTGAGAAAGACCCAGTTGAGATTAAAGATAGGGACAATGTACTATTAGTTGCATGTTTTCTCCTATAAAGGAAACTCATGCATGTAGAAGGAACAAGGTTCCTTGAGGGTTGTGCAGTTTTGATAGTGTGTTAGAGCAAAGTGTGAGAGCAGTGTTCCACTGGGTGAAGGAGATCATCCCAGAGGAACTGCGCAAGGAAATAGGAGCTTGGATGGTAGAGAGGAGGGCTTGTGAGAAGCTTTGATTGCTTGTGAGCATCCAGGAGGATTGTACTGAGAGCTAGCTAGCTGTGAGAGCTAAGGATTTGTATGATTCTGATGTATTTCCGCCTTGTATGATAATACATATAGTGTGGTTTTTAGCTGAGGCTTTCTCCTGAGTATTTTCTGTGTTTCATGTAAATTGATTCTTCTTCTAGTTATATGTGTTCAGCTTGATCTTGCTCAATCTTTAAGCTTCCGCAAATTGATAGTAGAAGTAGGTTATAGTATTTTGCTTTGGTTATATTGCATTATGGGGTTAACCTGTAGCAGATCTACAAAGATGGATTTGTAGATGTAATTTCTACAAAGTCATCACTATTCTTTGCACAGGATCATACCTAGATTGACACGAAGTGATCAAATCAGGGAAGTGATGAGTCTTGGGAAAGGAGTACAAGGGAAAAAGTGTTTCCCAGAAATGAATGGGATCTTCTTTATCTACATATTTCTGTTTTAACCATAAATGAAATTCATGGAAATTGAATTCACATTCACAGTCAGTGACTTTGAATAGGGAGTCCACAAGGGGGAGGTGGTCCAAGTCAAGCAAGACTATGGATGGATTCCCTTCTTTAACAATTTTTGTGTTTTAACTTTGGGAGCCATCTTACTGCAAGGGGGAGGAATTCAGAAACTGTTTTAGCTGAAAGATGGATGACAGGGGAAGATATACATATAGAAAATAAATATGTTGGTGATTAGATGGAAGAAGAAAAGGTGGTAAAGAGTATATCCATGGGATATTTATAAGAAAAGTGGGGCTTAATTTACTACAAAGGAGTGGGATTAATGTGTAACGGGTGGGTGAACAGTTAATTAAGGCTAGCAATGACATAGGAGCGTATGGCACAATGACTTTGTGACGTGGTGATTTGTGAATGGGTGAGAGATAACAGATTAATGACATGGCGGGTTGTGAATGGGTGAGAGATAACGGGTGGATGATATGGAACAAGAATGAGGTCAATGGTTAGAAAAGAGGAAACCATTGGAGGGATTTCAGGGGGGTTTGGTGAGGTGGTTTATGGTTTTGCGCTTTGGGGGCCCGAAATGCTATGGGAGTGCCATGTAGAAAAAGAGGGCAGCCATTAAAACTAATTCCCCCCCGCTTCTCGCATTAATGGGAAGCAACCGAAGGGGGGCTGAAAAGCTTCCTCCGCCATTGATCTGGGTGGGGTAAATCGTATCCATTGAAAAGTTCCCAACAGTTATTTGGTGTTGATTTGACATTTTGTCACTTGTACGCATACGAAAAAATCATATGTTATGACTATTTTCAAAGCGATCAAGTCTTAAACAATAGTTAAACCTTGATTAAGGAATTTAAGCACTGTTTTTAAACTAAACAACAAATTTCAAAGGCACGTTTGAACTAGCAGCCTTAATTTTTATTTTCTAAAGAAAATATTTTATCTTATTGCTTATCTAACATTTTATCATTTGCCTTCTTTTTTTAGAGAAACTACCCTATAATTTTTTATGATATGGACCTGAAATAATAATAAATCCTAACATTTTTTATTTTCAATTTTGTTTTTGGTCCATATCCTAGCTTATTATTTTTCTATGGAATTTTTATTTTTTTCAACCAATGGCTAACTTATAAGAAATAAAAGAGCTACAACGGGTGGAACTAGTGGGAGGTCGAGTAGTGTGGTGCTTCCTACAATGGAGTGTGGTGATGTCTACAGTGATCAACTAGTAAAATGAGTTATCACTCATAAATAACTCATGCATGTCAGATTTGAGAAAGATCCAGTTGAGATTAGAGTTCAGGGACAGTGTACTATCAGTTGTATGATCATATGAACTGTACAGGTGGTGCATATAGTCATAGGAAGGCCTATGATGATTGTGCAATTATAATTGAGGAATTTCCCTAATTAATAGGGGGTTAATTCCTTGAGGAACAATGAAGGTAAATAGGGACGTGTCTAGGAAGCAGTTAGACATATAGAGATAGTGCATATGTTGCCTGGGCTTGATCGAAGCATTGCAATCTTCTTATATTTTCTAAATAATTCAATATACAAATAGGAGGGTTTTTTAGCTGTGGCTTTCCCTAGGAAATATTTGTGTAATGTGTTGATTGAATTCTTTCTATTGTATGCTTCTTGATTTCACAATTGTTTAATTGTTTGCGTTGATGAGTAGAGTAGATTCAAGTCTATTGTTTTAGCATATTACAATTATTAGTTTGAATCTACAAGGGAAACTATTCTTAGTAGCCATGCAAGCCATAGTATTAATGACAACTCTATAGTGATTGACCCTTTGTACTTCTATTTATTAACTGAGAAAAATAGAGAAAAGTGTAGGCTTCACCTGCTAGCTAGTTTTCTTCTCCCATATCAAGTTTCCCAGGTGATTTATTGTGTCCATTTGTGTGGATAGCATGTTCATTTGCTTCCTCTTTCATTATGGTTTTAGTTATTTCCATAGATTTGAGCATTGAACTAGCAATAATAAATATGAATTTTAAGGTAATAAATTGCATACTAAAATATTTTAGAATATTGTAAGATCTATTGTGATGAACTATACTAATCAAATATACATGATATTTTATAAATCATCAAACCCAAGAGAATTAGAGATGCCCACAAATAAACAATTTAATTTAAATATCCCTTTAAAATTAATATTTAAAATATTTGACCCTTGATCGAGGTGCAACAATGTGGAGGAAGTGGGTCAGGGGAGATGGGACTGGGAAGTGGTAGGCAGAGTCCACATGAGTGAAAGGAAAGGTATAAGAATGGGAAGTGGAGGGAGAGGATAGGGGGAAGGGCAAGTGGATGGATAGGGCAGGGAAGGAATAGATCCCAAGAGCAGGTTGATGGAGACAAGAAAGGAAGATAGTGAGGATGGTAGGGGGGCTAGTGGGAGTGCAGGTAGGAGGATGCTAGCAAGTGGAAGGACAAGGGAAGAGGACATGCGGCAAGTGTAGTCGGAAGCAAGCAAGAGTTAATCAGATACAACGTGGGAAAGGACAGAGGGTCACCATTACAAGGTAACGGTGTAGGGATCAGAGAGGGGAGTAAATGCGATAGACAGGTGGAAGAGAAGTGCAAGGACAGAATGGGGAGGGGAATAAAACATAAAGCGAAAAATTCTATAGGCAGATGCATGAAGAGGGAGAAAACGAGAGTAGGAGAGAAGAAAGGTGGCCAAGGAATGACAATGCAGCCCAGGGATATCAATGGAACCAGATCTGATAGTTAGTATGTTGCTACTATGGCCCTCAAAATTTTAAGAATTAGGATGCCTTTCTTTAAGAAACTAGGAAAAGTGTCTAGGATTGGCAGGGATTCTGGTAGGGAAGAATCCAGGAACTCCTGGGACCCTGGATGGGTGAAGATTATAGACTTCTTAATGAAAATCCTGGCAATGAAGCTAAAGCTCAGAGAGAAGGGAGAAAGTAGAGGAAAGATGAGAAAACATGGTAAGAATACTAGGATGGGGAAGCTCGCTATGACCATGTGGTGCCTATGGCTAGGAGAGGATGGTGTAGAAACCAAGAATGGAGAGGTTTCCGCCAAGGTAACCTCAAGAAATGAAATGCGAGAGAGTGTGGCACTTATGATCCCTAATGGGGACTCGTCGGGTTAAACAGAGGGAAAAAACAGAGAGTTACATAGAGTAAAGAGAATAGAGAAAAGAGGGAAAAAAAAAAGGAATTTACCCGGTGTGGCAGAGAATAGGGCTAGGGTCCTGCTGTTTAGACCCCCGGAGAAAATATCCATGGCCAAGCTTCCATGCGAAGTAAAGAATAGTAATTTAGTCTATCGTGGTGGCGATCCTGTGTGGATGCCTCTGTTGCGCTGTCTAAGTGACGGACGTCGACGAGAGAATAACATGAAGGTAAAAGAAGAAAGGACGAGAAGAACCCAAAACCATGAGACGAGTTGGGAAAAGCTAAAAGAAACCATAAAAAGCCTCAAATTTGGCCCTGAAAGGGATATCAAACGTGACACATGTAAATGGAAAATTCTTCGGATGTTTGTACAACATCAAACTGATACTTGTTATGGTTATGTGATAGGTCTCACCCCAAAGTACATCCAGTATAGAGTGGAGGCCAGCAAAAAGAAAGAAGAAAATAATAGCAGCTACAAAGACAACATGGAAAGAGGCGGAAAAGAGGCGACCAGGAAGGGTAAGAGAGACACAGGAAAAAAGATCACTGAGGGGGTGAGCAGCCCAAGAAAAGAGCAAAGAGAGAGAGGGAGAAAGACAAGACAATAACACATGAAAACCCTCATTGACGCTTACATGGCAGGGAACCCACTGGAGGTCAGAGCCCAAATAGCTGGCTAGGAGCGAGAACTAAATGACAACAGAAGGAACCAAGACATTCCCATGGAAGAATGGGAGGACATGGTTCCTGACCCAAGGAACTCCCGAGGATGGCACACTCTCTTCAGACAGACGATCCAACAATACTAGGTCATGAAGAACGTGGTGGCCCGGGCAATGAATCTTAATAGGGAACAAGCAATATGCAGTGGTCCAAAGGCAAAGGAAGACACCAAGGAGACGGATCCCATCAGGGCAAAACTCCTCAGGGAGATAGCGGCAGTCTAGATCCAAACTTACAGAAACAACTTAGCACTGGGGAGAATTGAACAAACACTACAAGACATGAAGAGTAATGAGATTCTAGGTTCCAGCGCCAAAGTGCCAGCCCCAGTAATATCCTTGGAAGAGAATTGAAGCAGAGGTTGAGCTACATTTTGTTGAAGTTTTATGATGAATAGTTTTTACTTGTTTAACTTGAATTGCAGTATAGATAGTATTGATAATGATGATAGACGGATAGAAAAAAGCCTTTTTAAATTTTGGACAGCTTTTAATGCTGACAGGTGACTACCTAGTTTCCTTGGGGTAGGTAAGACCACCTGGTTTTGGGAAGCGGAAACCCCGCGCAATGGGTATGGGGTGTGAATCCTACAATTTTGGGTACGAGTAGGGTAAAGACTCCGTGAGATGCACGGACCACGATGTGTAATAATTCAAAGTCAAAACGGTAGTCTGCCCAAAAATTATGTAAATAAATGTAAGTTGAGTCAACTTGCTTATGGATCGTAGTCCATGGAAAGGTATAAATAGAGCAAGGCTCTATGGGTAGAGTAGCTGAGTTTTTGGTAGGATTTTGGAGGTCTGATATGTAATGGGTGTCTGAGAAGAAGCATTTTGAAAGCATCTGTAAGTTCAAGTCGGGGGTTTGGGTAGGAGATAGAGGCTCTGAGGCTGTGTGCGCAGAGGCCTAGAAGAGTCCACAGTTGTGTGCACGGACCCCTGCAGCTGAGTGCACAGGGAAGATCTGGATGTAAGGGAGATAAGTGGAAATACAGACAAGTTTCTTCTGAATTCTGTGTTGAATCTGAATTATCGCGAATCTAGCATTTTGTATGGTTAATAAAACTGTTTGATTTATGCGCACTGCTTATTGAATATTTGTGAATCTAGGTTTAAATCTTAATCTGCGAACTAAATAAAAGTGATAAATGTTTGCTTAAAGACCTCTCTAAGTAGATCTGGGTTATAATACTTAATCGGATAAATTAGATCTGTAATCAGCATGGTAAGAGAAAGCTAAGATAATCAGGATCGACACGGATCTAGTGCAGTGTGAAGCTGCAGTATGGCACATGAACCTCTCATACCACATCTAGACATCCGAAGGGTGTGGAAACCTGGTTCCAGCACCCTCCCCTGGTACCTCGGGTGAGACCTCAGTCCGCATTTCGTGGGCTGTTTCCAAAAGGGCCGGTAGCTGTGGGATTTGCTTGGCTAAACAATTCTTCGAACTTGGGTCAGGCCCAAATAAGCCAACAAATGGTTCTGTTTCCAGGACTAGGATCTTCCTAAGGGGTGTCTGGTGTGGAATTCAGAGAGAAAAATGTTTAAGGATCGAAGGGATTAGGGATGATAATAGATCAAGGGTAACTATGGCAAGCGCAATTCAATTACCGATATTCAAGGGAGAAAGAGGCGAAAACATGGAGCAATTCTGGTTTGTGCTAACATCAGTATGGAAAGCGTAGCAAATCACAGATGATAATATTAGGAAAGCTACCTTAGTCAGTGCACTACAGGACCGAGCACTGACATGGTACATGAAGTATTTGAGCAGTAACTCAACAGCGGGGGTAGCAGAAATCCAGACTGAACTAAAAAAGGAATTTAGCCGGCCGAAGTCAAGAAAACAGTTGGTCGTAGGGTTCAAAGAGATTGTAATGATTGCAGGTGAAACTCCGTGGGATTTGGATTAGAGGTTGAAAAGCGCTATCCGCGAAGCTAACATGACAATTACAGACAAGTAGCACTGCGCTTGGTTCGTCGCATCATTAACGCCATATCTGAAGTTAGTTTTGTTACAACAAAAGATCTCAACCCAAGCTGAAGCGCTGGAGGTAGCAATGTGGCTGCACAAAACCTACCAAACCCAGGGTTGGGAGTTCAGAAAATTCAAGCGCAGGTCCAAAAATTATGCTTGGAAATGCAGAAGTTAAAACAAGAACAAACACCGTGCTCAAAAGTTTGGGAGGAAGTATGGTGTGTAAGGTGTAAGAGCTAGGGACACGATAAAGATCACTATTCAGTCTTGATGAATTTTGTGATAATAGGGGGACCAACACCATTGCGATCAGAGGCACAGGGAGGACCGAGCACAACCACCCTGCTCTAGTGCACAATTTGTCAGGTGGGAGGAAAACATAACACTGATAACTGTCATCTATTACCAAAATACAACCAGACCCCCCAGCAGCTCTTTTGCAACTTTTGTAGATTAGTGGGCCACAAAAGAAGGATTGTCATAGCTATCAAATGTTGATGGATCAGTCATCTACCTATAGAATGTAGATGGAGGTGCGAAATCAAGATCCAGCCGTGGTGATTATGCGCAGTGGGTTCCAAGGGCGCGGTCGAGGATGGGGCAGAATGGGACTCGAAAGGGGTCGTGGGCAGTTAATCTGTTACAACTGTGGAGGACCAGGACATTACGCACGAGATTGTACCAACCCAACCAGAATTTTGTGCAGCTATTGTGAGCAATTCGATCATGAGTTGCTAGATTGTCCTTCGTTGATAACACAGATTCGGGAAAAGAGGGTAGCGCAACCACCAATGACCTAGAATGTGTAGATGATGAGGTCCGAACCCCGTGAGGTAGATCCCAAGGTCAACATGGTGCTTAAGAGTGGCACGGCCCCAGGAGGCAGAAAGGGGACATATCAGGAAGCTCAGGAGAGTTTCGTGGAGGTCTCTACCCCAGGTGATAGGGATCAGCCCGAGACGGACAAGGATCCCTCGATGATAACTACCTTTTTAGAGACATGTATAAAATTTCTTCGTGACAACAGGGTGGTTAAAGTATTACAAGAGTTGATAAATAGGTGCGTAGGGTGGAGTGAGCCTCGCGTCATTCCAAAATTGGGAAGACATGCATCGCGGACTAGAAGGGAAATGTGGTTAATAGCACAAATCAGGGATTATGAGAGGAGAAGGTCATTTTGGATCTGGGCTCGGATGCCAACGTGTTGCCGAAACAGACATGGGAATGCATGGGTATGCCTACACTACAATGGTCCCCTATCCAATTGCGGATGGCAAATCAACAGAAAGTGTTGCCCATGGGAAGGCTACAAGGGGTTACAGTAGACCTTGATGGTGCAAGTACCCACATGGATTTTTAAGTTATTGAGCTCATGGATGAAAATATGCCCTATCCTGCGTTGTTAGGAATAGATTGGGCCACCAACATGAATGGATTTATTAATATAAAGAAGAAGACAATGATATTTGTAACAAAGGCGCTCCGCATCATTATTCTGTTAGATCTGGTTGAAGGACCGCGCTACGTTGAACAGGTGCACAACAATGACGACGAAGATTGTAGTTATAGAATGACTGCCCAGGAGCGAGGATGGGTCAAGACATTGGAGGATAGAAGAATATCATGAGGGGATGGAGAATCCTGCATTGATGATTCGGATGAGGAAGATGAGCGGTGGTGCAACCGATTGAATGGAGTAACCACACTACACTGCAACATGGTGACAAAATCGTTGTACTGCGTAAAGGCATAGGATCGCGAATTGCCAAAATATTATGGGTTGACGATGGTAGATGAATTTCTGACCAAATTTGAAATCATAGTACTGGAGCACCAATGGTTTGACACGATGAAATGGGCACTACGCGTGACGCCTGCGCAATGGTGGGGCACATTTGAAGGAACGTTCGAATATTGGCGTGCCTGCAGGCATATGATGAAGATCAGATTTGGGAACTTGGACGTATGCATAATAAACAAATACGATGGACGTGATGACTCATGCATGCACCTTTCCAGATGGACCGAAGCCTACGGAGAGGAACCTATGCCAGAATGGGTGCACTTATTCTATCACACCCTCGATGTCATTCCCAGAAATTAGTATACTGAAGCAGAGCTCCGACACGACACAAGCAAGTGGGATATTTTGTGCGAAGGGTTCTTAGTGACATTCCTCTTTGAAGATCAATGGATGGACCCGGTAGATGAAGTGCTCCAGCTAGTAAAGGCTGCCATTTTCAAAACGCCAATAGAACTAGAAGAACCTGCGCAACCCGACTGGTCGCGATAGCTGAGCCAGGCCCTTGCATGCTATAATGTACAAGTAGAAGATGATGAGGATGATCCACGAAACGTCAATATTCCAGAATCAGAGGGAAGCCGTGAGGTGCATAGACCCAAAATTGAAGATCCTAATATGATGGCGCCATTGAAAACAAAACAAGTCAATATAGGAATTGAAGAAGAGCTGAAATATGCAATGCTCAGGGACTATTGGGACGATGCTACAGTAGAAAAGGTCATCGAATTGTTCTGCGAGTATCGAGACTTGTTTGACAAAGATCACGGAGCTAAAAGGGATCCTAGGGGACTTGGGAGTGATGAAGATAACATTGAAGCTAGACGCGAAACCAGTTAAGCAGCGGCCCTACCGATTGAATCCAAAATATAAAGCAAAGGTCCGTGAAGAATTGGACAAGATGCTGGCAGTAGGAATCATTGAGCTTGTCGAGGAGTCCTATTGGGTAAGTCCAATGGTGGTACAGAAAAAGAAATAGAAGGGTGAGATTTGGATCTGCGTGGATCTCAGAAAGCTCAATGATGCCTGCGTGAACGACCCATTTCCAACACCATTTACAGATGAGGTACTGGAAAATGTGGGGGGGGAAAGAAGCCTACTTGTTCACGGATGGGTTCTCAGGATACCACCAGATCAAGATCGTGCCAGAAGATAGGAGTAAAACGACGTTTGCCATCGAATGGGGTTGCTTTCAGTACATGGTGATGCCCTTTGGTCTGAAGAACGCATCGACGATATTTTCACAAATAGTGGTAGTAGCATTCAAAGAATTCATACACAAGTTTTTAGAGGTCTATTTGGATGACTGGACTATTTTTGGACTAGTCAAGATGCATGTAGCAAGCTTACGGTTAATGTTGGATACTTTTCACCGACACGAGATTGTGCTAAATCTCAAGAAGAGTAATTTCCTTGTCCTGTTTGGGAACCCACTGGGCCATGTGGTTTGTAAGAAAGGCTTGATGGTGGATCCGGCAAAGATCACTGTCATATACAATCTGCAAGCGCCGCAGAGTGTCGAACAATTACGCACTACTCTGGGTCACACGGGCTACTATCGGAAGTTCATCAAAAGTTACGCCCAGATCACGGATCTGATGGAACAATTGCTAAAGAAGGATGCTACTTATTGCTGGAATGAGGAATGTAATAAAAGCCTAGAGACACTTAAGGAGAAAATGGCTTCTGCCCCTATATGGGTCTTTCCGAAATGGGCCGTCGAGTTTCATTTGCATGTTGATGCGTCATGTATCGCGCTGGGGGCAGTACTTACTCAACCAGGAGCAGAGGGACTGGACCATCCGATTGCGTTCGCAAGTCGCCGATTGTCAAAAGCTGAAAAGAATTACTCCACCACTGAGTGCAAGGTATTAGCGATGGTATACGCACTTCAAAAATTCCTCCATTACCTGCTGGGAGGTCACTTTAAGATGTATATTGATCACTCAGTGTTAAAATACCTAGTGAATAAGCTTGTGTTGGGGGGGCGTATCTGTCACTGGCTGCTGTTATTCCAGGAATATGACTTTGAGGTTGTCGTCAAGCCAAGACATCTAAATGTAGGCCCAGATCACCTGTCCCAAATTGAGACCGGCGAAGAACCCACAAATCTAGAAGACGAACTTCCAGATACTCAGCTCTATGCGGTGAACGTAGCAGATGGTCATTTTGAATATATAATCCATTTCTTAACTATAGGGACTGTACCACATGGATACTCCATTCAATAGAAGAAGGAATTGGTGATACGCGCAACAGAATTTACTGTGATTGCAGGACACCTCTACAAAATGGGAAATGATGAGATCGTACATTGGTATGTCCCGAAGTTCGAGCGAGGATAGATCCTAGCCAAAGAGCATGGGGGGGTTGCTGGCGGACACTACGCAGGTCGCCCCATAGCCCAGAAGATACTTCACGCAGGATTATGGTGGCCCACTTTAAATCAGGATTCGAAAGCTCACTACCGAGCCTACGATGTCTGTCAACGGACGTGGGAAACTGTCGCGGAGTGATGAAATGCTGCTCCAACCGCAGATGAAGCTATAACCCTTCAAGAAGTGGGCAATTGACTTCATAGGACCTATTGAGCCATGAGGAAAAATGGGCACGCGATATATCATCACTGCAACAAATTATTTAACCCGATGGGTTGAGGCATAACCGGTTAAAGATTGCATGACTACAACAGCTGCAAAGCTTTTGTTCGAGAATGTACTAACAAGGTTTAACTTTCCCAAAATTCTCATGAGTGATTAGGGAATGAATTTTCTGAATGAAACCATCAACGCACTCACTGAGGAATTCCAAATATATCATCAACAGAGTACACCATACCACCCGCAAGCAAATGGGACCGTGGAGGCATTCAACAAAATCTTGGAGACTGCATTGACCAAGGTCTGTAATGCGTGGTGAAATGATTGGGACTTGCACATCCCTACTGTGCTATGGGCATATCAAACTATGTGCAAGAAATTGATAGGCCAGACACCTTTTCAGTTAGTTTATGGCAAGGAGGCCGTCATGCCTATGGAATACATTGTACCTAGTCTGAGGATCATAGCAATCACAGGTATGGCAGACCACGGGGCTTTGGAGGAAAGGCTCACGCAGTTTGAAGAAATGGAGGAGGAATGATTTTTGGCTGGATTCCATCAGCAGGTGTAGAAACAGTAAGAAAATCATGTCATGATTTCCATATCAAGGTGCGCGCCTTCAAGCAGAATGATCTAGTAATACTATACGACAATAAATTCAAGAAGTTCCCTGGAAAACTCTGAATGCATTGGTTGGGACCCTACGTTGTCAAAGAAGTTACTGATGGGCATGGTTTAGCTGGCTAAACTTAATGGAGACCCATTCCCGAGCCGAGTGAATGGCAGTTCCCTGAAGCTCTACACAGGTGGGTTGGCCACCTGACTAACCATTTGAGGAATAGTCTCACCGCTCCAACCAGTTGAAAGAGAGTGCGGGATGGTAAAGTCATCTAGAGGAAGGCACGAGTACCAGGCTACGCGTCAAGCTAGATCAGTGATACATTCGTGGTCACACGATCAGAAGTGTGCCGCTACGTGGCTACGAAGAAAAGTGACCATTTCTATCACTGTTCACGACATGATGTCTGCATTATGGCAAAAGGAAGTGAGCAGCGGGCAATTAAGAACGGAAGTATGAGGCAGATATGGCATGAGCCGCAATAGATTTTACACATGAATTTGAAATTCGCATGACTTATAAATCACCAAGGGGCATCCATCGGGTGACATACACTCCTGGAAAACATATACTGGATATCGATATGGGTCTTTTCAATCTCTCTACATGAGGAGTACGCTTGAGGTTGGTGATCTAGCCACTGAAGAAGTGGGACTCTCTCAGACGTATGGTTGTGACAACTGCGAGCATCCCACAGATGGTAGCATCAACGGTGGGGGATGTACTGGAAGAAGGGAGACACGAAGCAGAATTGGTATAGATGTTGTCAATCCGCCCAGGTTTTGTCCAACGAACTACAATAGAAAAGTGAAAGGATCAACAGATGAAGACCATGAGTAGATATGCAAATACTAAGTCGTCTTTGCTGTCTCTTCAAAATTGGGATCTTACGGACAACAGCAAGGGTCTTGCAAAATTGCAACACAGGCTACAGCAGATAGTGTTAAGAGAAGATACGAAGGTCAGAAGTGACTGTGGTGGTATCAAGGGGTCCTGTAGGTGGCTTCCCTGCTCACGCTGAAATCCTATCAGGGCGTGTCTTGTGTTAACCAAGCAGAGCAGGATGAGCATTATCGGTTGCAGGAAGTGGGAGAAACAGCGAAGTCGGAGCTGGACGAAGCATTGCAGGAGATAACAAAGGAGCAACAGGACGACAATCGCCACTCAAAGGGAGGTGAACGACGAAGCCAAGAGTGTCTTGCTGCGCTGGCGAGTGGCTCAGGATGAGTCACAATGATTGTGTTTGGGGACTGTTGGGTAGTGGAAGCCCCGCACAACGGGTATGGGGCGCGAAGCCCGAAATTTTGGGTAAGAGCAGGGTAAAGACTCCATGAGATGCGTAGAGCGTGATGTGTAATAAGTCAAAGTCAAAAGGGTAGTCCACCCAAAAATTATGTAAAGAAATGTAAGTTGAGTTGGCCCGCCTATGGATCGCGGTCCATGGAAAGGTATAAATAGAGTGAAGCTCTATGGGTAGAGTAGCTAAGTTTTTGGTAGGATTTTGGAGGTTTGATATGTAATGGGTGTCTGAGAAGAAGCATTCTGAAAGCATCCGTAAGTCTGAGTTGGGGGTTTGGGTAGGATATAGAGGCTCTGCGGCTGTGTGCACAGAGGCCTGAAAGAGTTCGTTGTTGGGTGTGGAGCTTAATTATCTTCTGTATTCAAAGGTTTCAGTCGGAAGTATACCCCAGGAAGATTGTACACCCCTCCACGTGGGGGGCAGTCCCCCCCACGGGGGTTCAGGGGGGCCGATCCCCCCTCGGTTGGGGGGTCCGAGGGCCAGTGGTCCCCTGGTGGGATTTCGGGGGCAGTGCCCCCGAAGCTAAAAATAGATGTAAAATTGCCTTGTAAAAGTTTAGTAATTTCTAGTCAATCTGGGTTGTTCATCTGATGGTAAAAGTTATGTTTAGTTTAGGGTTTTTTTCCCTAGAAGGCATCCCCTCACTATATGTGAGGGAATTGTATTGCGTCTATGCATCTCTATATTCTAAGTGAGGAAGAGAGAGGAGATTGATAGTGAAGAGGGTGTTACAACGAATTTGTTGTAGGTTGTATCTCTTTAAATTTTGCTAGATAATATAAAAGGAAGGATTGGTTGTTTCTATGTGGACGTAGCCCAAATTGGGTGAACCACATATATCTGTGTCTCTCTTATTTTATGCGTTTTCTGTGTTTATATTTCTGCAATATTTTATGTGTTCCATTGCTCTATAATATATAATTTTCTAACAACTGGTATCAGGACCGAAGGTCTATTTGGCTGATAAACTCGCAGGAGAGAAGGATTCCTGGTTCGAGTGGGAGCGATGGCGGAAGATGGTAGGTTTAGGGTCGAAAAATTTAATGGCCAAAACTACCAGCTGTGGAAGATGCAGATGGAAGATTATCTATATCAGAGAGATATGTACCTACCATTGAGTGGAAAGACAAAGAAGCCGATGAGTATGACAGACATAGAATGGAATATTCTTAACAGAAAGGCACTTGGAACAATACGGCTGTGCCTAGCAGCGTCAGTAGCGTTTAATATTTCAAAGGAAACAACAAAAGAGGGTTTAATGTTGACATTGGCCAAACTATATGAAAACCCTCGGCCTCAAATAAGGTATTCCTTATGAAGCGATTTAGTATGAAGATGTTAGAAGGTGGATCTGTTGTTGATCATTTAAATGATTTTAATATAGTTACAAGTCAGTTAAGTTTTGTAGGGGTAAATTTTGATGATGAAGTTAGGGCTCTGTTATTTTTGTGCTCATTGCCAGAAAGTTGGAATGGTTTAGTTATGGCCATAAGTAACTCTGTCTTTGGATCTAGTACTTTAAAGTTTGATGAGGTTGTTGGTGCAATCCTTAGCAAGGAAATGTGACGGAAAAGCTCCGGTGAGACATCAGGTAATGCTTTGACTGCATAGACTAGGGCAAGAAAAATGGAAAGAGGAAAGAGCCCAGGATATTGCAGTATGTCAAGAAAAGGTAGATCCAAGTCCAAATCGGGGATAGTGTGCTGGAAATGTGGGAAGAAAGGACACCTGAAGAAAGACTGCAAGTCTTAGAAGGGAAAAGAAGGATATGTGCAACAAGAAACTAATCATGAAGCGAATTTAATAGGTGATGTGTTGCAAGAAGATTTGATTCTTTCATTCGAAAATATTATTGATGCCTGGGTGGTAGATTCAGGGGCCTCATTCCATGCCACACTTGATAAGAAACATTTTCATGATTATGTTCAAGGAGGTTTTGGACAGGTTTGATTGGGTGATGATAAACCCTGTAAAATTGTTCGAATGGGTATAGTTTTCATAAAATAGAAGAATAGAAATCAATGGCTATTGAAGGAGGTAAGGCATGTTCTATATCTAAAGAAAAATCTGATTTCAATAGGGAAGTTGGGAGGTGAAGGTTGCGTAACTACTTTCACAGATAAAACCTGGAAGGTCACTGAAGGATCCTTGGTAATAGCGAAAGGAGTAAAGGTTGGTACATTGTATTTATGCAATGGTATTTCTAATTCTGTTAATTCTTTAACCTCTACAGGAGAAGATACGACATTGTGGCATCATAGGCTTGGGCACATGAGTGAGAAGGGGATGTAGATTCTTCACTCAAGAAATTTGTTGCCAGGTTTGAAGCATGTTGATTTAAAATTTGTGAGAATTGTGTTTATGGAAAACAAAAGAGAGTCAGATTCCTTAGAGTTGGGAAAGAAAAGAAGAGTGAAAAATTAGAGCTTGTGCATATAGATGTATGGGGACCTGCTCAGGTATCATCTCTTGGTGGCTCTCGCTATTATGTTACTTTTATTGATGATGCAACTAGAAAAATCTGGATTTATTGTATTCAAAATAAATCTGATGTATTTGATACTTTCAAGAAATGGAAAGCTTTGGTTGAAAATGAGACAGGAAAAAGGTTGAAGTGTCTCAGATCAGATAATGGAGGTGAATATTGTAGCAAAGAGTTTGATAGGTACTGTTTAGAGAATGGAATTTGTAGAGAGAAGACAGTTCCAAGAACACCACAAGAAAATGGCATGTCAGAAAGGATGAAAAGGACAATCATGGAGCGTTCAAGGTGCATGCGATTGCATGCAGGATTGCCTTTACAATTTTGGGTAGATGTTGTAGATACTACTGTTTATCTAATAAACAGAGGGCCTTCAAGTTCCTTGGATGGTAGTATTCTAGAGGAGGCATGGACAGGTAAAAAGGTAAACTATTCTTTTTTAAAGACTTTTGGTTGTGAAGCCTTTATCCACATTAATAAAGAAAATAGAACAAATATTGAGGCAAAATCAAAGAAATGTACCTTTATTGGATATGGTGTTAATGATTTTGGTTATCGCTTTTATGATTATGAAAAACACAAAATCATTATGAGCAGAGATGTCATATTCAGTGAAAAGGTTTCGTATAAGTATCAATTGCAGGAAAAGAAACAGGAAAAAGAAAATAGAGAATACACAGTGCTTGACGATATCACAGGAAAAGTGATGGTGCCTGAAAATCATAATGATCAACAGCCAGAACAACAACCACAACAACAACAAGCACTCCAAACACCTGAAAGTGGTGTTAGAAGATTTACCAAGATAAGTAGACCCCTTGAACGTTACTCTCCTTCATTATATTATCTATTGTTGACTGATTCTGGTGAACCAAAATGTTATGAAGAAGCAGTGCAGGTAGAAACCAGGAAGAAGTGGGAGCAAGCACATGGGAAGAAGCCATGAAAGAAGAGATGGACTCCTTAGGACATAACCAGACTTGGGACTTAGTCAGGTTGCTTGCAGGTAAAACAACATTGCATAATAAATGGGTTTACAAGTTGAAGGAAGAAGATGGAGGTAGAAAAATGTATAAAGAAAGACTTGTGGTGAAAGGGTTTGCACAGAAAGAGGGTATAGACATTGATGAGATATTTTATCCTGTTGTGAAAATGACTTCAATCAGAACTATTCTATGTCTAGTAGCAGCTGATGATTTGCATCTTGAGAAGTTAGATGTAAAGACAACCTTTCTCCATGGGGATTTGGAGGAAGAGATATATATGCAGCAGCCACAAGGATATGAGGTAAAAGGGAAGGAGAAACTAGCATGTAGGTTGAAGAAGAGCTTGTATGGCTTAAAACAGGCTCCAAGGTAGTGATATCTAAAATTTGACAGGTTTATGTATGAACAAGGTTATACTAGGTGTCACTCTGATCATTGTGTTTATCTCAAAAGGCAAAATGATGGCAGCTATATTATATTGTTATTGTATGTAGATGACATGCTTGTTGTAGGTTCTAACATGTAGGAAATAAATGTGCTCAAAAGAAAATTGGCAAACTCATTTGCAATGAAGGATTTGGGTGCTACAAAACAAATCCTTGGTATGAGAATAACTAGAGACAGGAAGAATCGCAAATTAACATTGTCTCAAAGTGAGTACATAGAAAAGGTGTTGAAAAGGTTTAATATGCAGAATGCAAAACCAGTTAGTATACCTTTGGCTAGCCATTTCAAATTAAGTAAGGAGGCGTGTCCCAAGACTCAGGAAGAAATGTTTCATATGTCTCAAGTTCCATATGCATCAGTAGTTGGAAGCTTAATGTATGAAATGGTCTGCACAAGGTTGGATATTGCACATGCAATGGGAGTTGTAAGCAGGTACATGAACAATCCAAGAAAAGAACATTGGATGGAGGTGAAGTGGATTCTCAGGTATTTGAGAGGTATCACAAATCAAGCATTATGCTTTGGTGGTTCAAACATTTATCTATAGGGATATGTTGATGCAGATATGGCAGGTGATAGAGATAATAGGAGGAGCACTACAAGATATGTATTTACTGTAGGTGGAACAACTGTCAGTTGGGTTTCAAAAATCCAAAGTGTTGTTGCACTTTCAACAACAGAAGCAGAGTATGTTGCTACTACAGAGGCTAGTAAAGAAATGATTTGGTTACAAAGGTTTATGGATGAATTGGGTAAGAAGCAGGAGTTGGGCAGGTTATACAGTGACAGCCAGGGTGCCATACATCTTGCAAAGAACTCTGCATTTCATTCCAAGACCAAGCATATACAGCTCAAGTACCATTTCATATAATAAGCATTGGAAGATGGACAGTTGAAGTTGGAAAAGATACACACTAGCCAAAATCTGACAGATATGTTAATAAAAGTTGTAACCAGAAAGAAACTAAGAATTTGCTCAGTTTCAATTGGTCTTCAAGTATGATGAAGAAGATGAGAAACAACTAGGTCCAAAGAGGAGTCATTGTCTAGCAAATGAAGCAGCGGTGGAGTTGCTATAATCAATCTCAAAGTGGGAGATTGTTGGGTGTGGAGCCTGATTATCTTCTGTATTCAAATGTTTCAGCCGGATGTGTAACCCAGGAAGATTGTACACCCCTCTACGTGGGGGGTAGTCCCCCCTGCGAGGGTTCGGGGTGGGGCTGATCTCCCTCGGCTGGGGGGTCCGGGGGCCAGTGGTCCCTTGGCAGGGGTTCGAGGGCAGCACCCCTGAAGCTAAAAATAGATGTAAAATTGCCTTGTAAAAGTCTAGTAATTTCTAGTCAATCCGGGCCGTTCATTAGGTGGATGATCTGACAGTAGAAGTTATGTTTAGTTTAGGGTTTTTTCCCCTAGAAGGCAACCCCTCACTATATATGAGGGAATTGTATTGTGTCTATGCATCTCTGTATTTTGAGTGAGGAAGAGAGGGGAGATTGAGAGTGAAGAGGGTGTTACAACAGATCTGCTGTCGGTTTTATCTCTTTAAAGTTTGCTGGATAATATAAAAGGAAGGACTGGTTGTTTCTCCGTGGACGTAGCCCAAATTGGGTGAACCACGTATATCTGTGTCTCTCTTGTTTTATGCATTTTCTGTGTTTATATTTCTGCAATATTTTATGTTTTCCATTGCTCTGTAATAAATAATTTTCTAACGTCCGTAGCTGTGTGCGCGGGCCACTGCAGCTGAGTGCGCAGGGCATATCTGGATGTAAGGGAGATAAGTGGAAATAAAGATAAGTTTCTTCTGAATTCTGTGTTGAATCTGAATTATCGCGATTCTGGCATTTTGTATGGTTAATAAAATTGTTTGATTTATGCGCATTGCTTATTAAATACTTGTGAATCTGGGTTTAAATCTTAATCTGCGAACCGAATAAAAGTGATAAATGTTTGCTTAAAAACCTCTCTAAGTAGATCTGAGTTATAATACTTAATCGGATAAATTAGATCTGTAATCAGCGCGGTAAGAGAAAGCTAAGATAATCGGGATCGGCGTGGATCTAGCGCAGCGCGAAGCAACAAGACGGCGCGTGAACCTCTCAGACCACATCTAGACATCCCAAGGGTGCGAAAACCTGGTTTCAACACCCTCCCCTGCTACCTCGGGTGAGACATCAGTCCGCGCTTCACGGGATGTTGCCAAAAGGGCGGTAGCTACGGGATTTGCTTGGCTAAATAATTCTTCCGAACCTGGGTCAGGCCCATATAAGCCAACACCTGGAACAAATGGAAAATTTGATTTTGAAAAGATAATATAAATAGAGGAAGTACTACCAAGTTCGCAAAAAAAATAATTATTTAAAATATTTGAAAAGGAAACACGGGATTTCACTTAGAGTCCTAACTATCATGCAAAAATATTATTAAGAACAATGTCTACACCACCTCCAAAAAGCATTTTGGAGACATGGATCATTGAATTCTCACTGGAATAGGGAATGTTTATCGACATCAAATTTCTTTTCTAGGTAAATGGTTTGTGGTCTCTTAAAAAGAAGATATATAGATGCTAGGAAAGAAGCAACACATGCAACCCCCATGAAGATGAGGTAGACATGAAAAAAGACTTAGGAACATAGTTAACCCTCTCATGTTAAGGCTTTGCCACATGCTTCAACAAAATAGTTTTTAACTTCACAAGAATTCTCTAGAGTTATCATTTTTTATAGGCCACATGTAGTGGTTGTTTTTGCTCATGTCCTAAAAAGTGGTGTTATTAATAACACCTTCTTTTTGGGGGTAGTATAAATTTGTCATTTTAAGTATTTTTAGTGATAAAATGCCATATTTTCCAAAAAAAAATTTCTAATCTCTTGTTAAAAATATTCATTTTATTTTTGTTTAATGGAATATCTTCTTATTTTTCATTTTTCAATATTATGAAAAAAATAAAACATCAAAATTGTTCTGAATTTTCATTAAATCATTTGTTATTAATTGATTTAAGGGACCATACACTATAAATAAAATACACAATATTATTTTTAACACTTTATTAGCTTTAATTTAATTTATTATTGATAGTTGTAGTTAGATAAGATTAGTGTTAAATATTTAATTAAAAAAACTATTTAAAAGTTAGTTATAATTAGAAAAACATATACATTTTGGATGTTTTTGTTGGAAATATTGTTGTCATTGATTTCAAAGAAATGGGGGACTACAAATATCCAAAATAAATATTGTAAGATGAAGATTGTTGGAAATATTGTTTGGATACCAACCTTTTATGATGCCTTGTTTGGATACCCTATATTTGAAGGTGATTTTACTCTAAGGACCTACGTAAAATGGGAGAATAGGAAAATCTTATTCTAAGACGTTTCCATTGGTATATGTCACTCCCTCTAACTTGATATGAATGAGCATATATGAAATATTATGTTAGGATGGGTCAACTAGAAAGTACAGGTCAACCTAGCCAATTTTACAAGATGAACCCATAAGTGAATTTGGAAACACTATAAATAAAGGATACATGAGCGAATTTGAAGATCATACAAGCAATAAGAGATCTGAGGTGCACAAGAGAAGCTAGGCAATACTCTTTGATTTTTAAAGGTGGAGCAAAAATGTGTTTTTTGGAGTGAACAAGTCATCTTGGAATTATCACTATAAATTTTCTTATGGGATGTCTCAGATCATGGAATTTTGACGTGACAGAGGAAATATATTTATGTACATTTGGTGAAAATTTTAGAATTTGGTTCACTATAATTTCGGATATATGCCATGTGGAAGTTAGGGTTTCTGAATGCTTCTAAAATATGCTTCAAACAGACCAAGTTAGAGTTTTTTCTATAAATTATTTTTTAATATGTTTTAGAGTGTGGAATTTTGAAGAGATAGAGGGGAGATCTCTAGGTACCCGTGGTAAAAACATTATAATTTGTTTTGCTGTAATTTATTCCCTTTTGAAGTTAGGATCTTTGAATAGTCCTAAATGTAGCTTCAAGTTGGTTAGTTTGACATTTTCACTACACTTTATTTTATGAGATTTTTCCAGCTTATGAAATTTTGAGTAGATAAAGAAAAGATCTCTAGGTACTTACGGAATTTTTATATACTTTGGTTCAATATTACTTTCAGAGATTGTCTTTTGGAAGTTATGGTTTTTGAATGATTCTGAAAACAATTTCAAACATGTCAGTTTGGAGTTTTTGTTATAGCTTATATTATGGGACTTTTTGAACTATGGAATTTTAAAAAATTTTGAGACATATAGAAGTGCCTCAGGTACAAATTTCAAGATCAAATTTGTAAAACTGGATATGTTTCATTCTTTACATGTTAATCCTTAGGAAGAGGCCAAAAACAAAAAGTTTTCAGAGAATAAAATCTGGTGAAGGTAGAAGTAGCAAGTAGACCTAGTAAGCTATAGATTCTTGACAACTTTCATTTAGAATCATTTTTTAAGACTATTAGACACCTAATCCTCCGAGAGTAGGAATAATATGTAAATATGTGAGCAATAAAATAAGGTTGGAATAGGAATCGCAAAGGTCACTCTGATTTATGTATATATTCATATTCATTTTAATAGAAATAATATTGGTAGTCCAATACTTTTAATCCTTGGCCTAACATTGTGTTATGAAACCAACTCAAAAAAAGATAGAAAAGATAGATCAACGCCTTAGAATTCAGCGTCTTCGAGTGGGAAACCTCCTTTACATTACACAAATGAACAATTCTTGGATGATTCCAATGGCAAAGCTTCCTTTCTATATATAGGAGTCTAAGGGGTGATAATATAACTAAGCCAACCTAACAATAATAATATAAAGGCACAAAAATAACAATAGAGGAATTCTATGGGGCATAATAATAAGAATATGGGGACAATAGGGGCACAACAATAACAATAAGGGATACAAAGACAATAGTAATGGGGGAATCACTAGTATTATAGGGACCTAACATGCCCCTCTCCTTCAAAAAAGTGTTGTTCTCAACGCTTGAGTAGTTCAGGATGCTTCTGTATAAAATTCTCATCTTCCCATGTGGAATATTCAACAGGTAAGTTCTTCCACTTGATGAGATAATCTGAAATTGATCGATTTTGTAGCTGTCGAGTTCTTGTCTCTTTGACTGCTTCAGGTTCCAATATGATTTTTCCTTCCTCATCAAGTTCTGGCAATATTGTTTGAACTGGAAGCTTGTCACCTATAACCTTCTTTAAGCATGAAACATGGAAAACTAGGTGCACTTGGGAAGCTACAGGATGTTCCAATTTGTATTCCATAGTATCTATCTTTTGCAACACCTTGTACAGACCATAATACTTTGGTGATAATTTATTATCCTTCATAGCTTGCTTAAGGGACATTTGTTTATATGGTTGTAGCCATAGGAATAACCAATCACCTAAATCAAAACTTCTTTCAGGCTTGGTCCACGATCAACCCAGTGGTGTGAACCAATAAGCATGAAAGATATAACAATGAAGACAACCACACTTCGTGCTTCAAAGTTCCCATGTGACATAAGTGAGTGCAAGTGCATGATAGAAAGTCCGTGGAATTCTCATGGTGTTGTGTGACAGTACGTGCAAATTTGAAGCACAATCACACTCTTGACTGTAACATGAAATAAAATGAAAGAAAAAAAAGATAACTTGCGTCGCGAACGAGTGCTTGCAATGTAAGACTCCTCCAATGCATAAGCAATGGGATCGTGCAGTTCGAGTGGAGGAAGTGTGATCTGTGAGTGAGATGGATCTTCAATGCATACAAATGAGTGATGAGGAGCCTTGGGTGATTGAACAGTTTCATGATCGAGGTGAGACTAACCCCAAGAGAGCAAGGGCCTGACATAACCATCAGCTTGAGCTGAAGTGCCTCGATAGTCTTGGGTGTCTCAACTTCATCATCAAGTAGATCATGATACATTGGTGGCTTCGAAAGATCGACTGTGATAGATTAATGATCATGATCAAAATTGGAAGCAAGTGGATCACGACCACCACGATCAGAAAAATCAATGAATCCCTCGACATCCTCATGATCAGATGAATCAAATAGAGGGGTAGATGAAAATTGAACAAAATCATCCTCCATGTTTCCAGAAAAGACAGATGAAGGATCAAGTGGATCTTCAATGAATAACTTACCCTCTCAATTGTAGAATGATGGACTAACATCCGGTGAGTCCTGTGAGTAGTCAACAATGGTTGCATTCGTGGATGAAGATACACATGCAAAATCATGGATGGCAAGTTCACCAAAGAGATTAGGAAAGAACAGAGGGGGCTCAGACAGAAGGGAGTCATCCTTCTCCGAGTATTAACGTTCAAGCTCCCACTCATACTCTTCATGAATGACAACGCATGCTGTTTGTGCAACACCAACTTCGTTAGTGGGTTGTTCCTCGTTCACAACAAGTGAAGAGTCCGGAATGGATGAACACAAGACAACATCTATCTAGAGGAACACCTAAGTGTGAAGACGGAGGTCGAAGAAAAGAATTCATATGAGAACTCAAAGGAATCACAACCACATCTGTGTGAAAATTGAGTGAAGTGATGTTGGGAGAGTGCGAAGGATGGACAGGTGTACAAACATGATCGTCAACATCACTGGGTGATGGTAGAACTATTGAATGAGAGGGAGGTGGATAGTCTGTTGAGACAATTCCTACTCCCATATGAGTTTGTGCAGTTCTATCAACGAATAAGGTTGAGCGAGGATTGATCTCAAGATTTCTCTTCGGATGGGAAGATTTCTTAAGATAGTACTAAAACCAGTCCCAGAGATAAGGAAACTTCATCTAGCTCCTTAGAGCTTGAAACTGCAAGTCACGGAAGCGCTGCCAAAAATTAATCATGGATTCATGTAGAGCCTTCCATTGCTGTAACAGTTTCCGGTCAAGATGGTCTGGATCAAAATGATAGAACGTGTCTTTAATAAGATCATAGAAGTTCTCAAATCAGTGCATGATGTTAGCTAGTAGGATGAGCACCCAACGAAATGGATATTCATGAAGTGTATATGAAAGCAACAAACTGGCCTGTTTGTCAGAAAACTCATCTTCCTCATGAATCATGGAAAGAAAGTTATGTAAGTGCTAAGGCTAGGCCACTTCGCCTTCACCATCATATGTGTGAGTAGATAAGAGATAAAAAATCTTCCCGGAGATGGAGACATCTTCACAATTCGAAAAACACCTCGAGGGAAGAAGAATTCAAGACTCCATGAAATATATGCAAAGGTTCAAAAATGGATGAGAGGAAATTGCTTGCCATTAGGCCCTCATTCTAGCGCAAGAAATGTTGGCGATGTTGGACTAACATGTCAATGGGATCTCCCCAGTAAGAAGTCCAAATTAAACCTTAGACCATTTGGTGTAGGAGTCCCAGCAGTAGGTCATAAGGTAATTCCTTGACCGCAGTGTCGCACAGAGGCAAGTAGAATAACTATGTCAGCAATAGGGGTGTGACTAATGCAGTGAGTCAAGGAAGATGTATGAGAGGTTCCAACACTTCGAAGGAGGAGGGAGGTGAAGGTGAGTTCTAGGTTGAAAGGGATCAGTCCCAACTTAACTTGGAATACACAACACAAAGGACATGCACAACTACCGACAGAGTAGTCCACTCGGATGTGGCAGTCACATCACACAAGATAAGATCACACGTACAACACTCACGGACCAGTCTGAGATGAGTGTGACGGTTGTTATAGAAAGGTTCAAGTGAAAGGTCTGTCTAATGTCCGGCAGAGCAGTCGAAATGGACAATGACAACATTAAAAACATATGCAACACATTAACAACAAGATTCATATAATTTCATGTGTATCAGTTCATACACAAGTGCGTAATTTAAACAACACATATCATTAAAGCAACCAGAGCAGTCCAACTACAATAAAAACATATGCATGAAAATGTGTTGGCTCTTATTATATAAAGAAGTGTGAAGCACAAGCATACAATACATCCATGTAAAACTGCTAGCCTTAATAGTGGAATGTTACAGCCACATCTGCCTTCTCCTCCAAAGAGATGTACTAGCTCCATGCAATGGAGAAGCTAAGGCGCATTACAATACTGTCCAAGCCTTCTTCAAAATAGAAGCGTGGCTGACCAAAAGCATATACAATGAGTTATGAGGTACTATTTATAGAAAAGGGTGGGGTAACCCTTGACATTCCCCTTTGTGACCATTCAACTACCCTCATGACTCTTCAACTACTCTATGACTGTTACATCCACTCTTGACACTTGAATTACACTTGACATGACTCAACATTACAATGCACATGTACCCATGTGAACAATGGCTTGGACAAGCCAAACTAGAAATCATTCAGAATTAGATAACCATAGAAGTCCAACTGCTCGACATCCTCATGCTAATCAACATTGACATATTGATGCCAAGATTGGTAATCCTTGAGAGTGTCCATGTGTTCTGCTGTGACATCCGTCTGAAACCTCAACCTTGCCTCCATAGCATCTAGGTACACTGCTCGGGCTCCTCTATCCAAATCATCTGTGAGCATGCACATCATTTTCTTCAGTTTGGCTATACCAACAACGTACTTGCGCAGTCTGCATTGATAGGCAAGTCTGGGTTGGTGGGGGTGCGCATGAACTCGTCGAAGTACGAGACAAGATCTTGTTGGACCTACTTCTTGGTCTTCACCTGGGTGAGAGTCCCAAGTGATGGTATCGCATGAGTGTGCACTATAACCTCCATTCTTTTGAATACTCGTGCATGGGAAGCTTGTATGTTAGTGATGAATTGCAGTAGGTCTCATAGTTCCAGATTTGACTCCGGATACGTGCTTGCAGCTCGACTGCATTAGCCTTCATCCTCTTTGGCAAGTGAAGCGGGGCTTCCTTGTACTTCATCATCCATGCTTGCATGTTATCAATAGTAGTATGTATGTTCTTCAATATGCATGCTCTCCTCGTACATCGCTACTGCCATCTGTGGAGATGAATGACTACTTGATGCACAGTACCAAACTTGGAGTACAATGTTCACATAACTGTGTCCAAGGACAATACTTCATCTAGTATTGCCTTCTTCAGTTTAGCTCGGGTGGACATTGTCACCAAGTCTCCTCCTTGCTTGGCCACCTATAGTTACTTCGCCATTTTCTCATTCTCAGCTATGAGAAAACAAACACTTGAGCTAGCGGCTTCGATATACATTCTAGTTGCATCAGCCAAAGTAGCTGGATGTTTGTGTACATCAGTCACGATTAATTGCTCTTCAAACTGTGTAGGGGATGTTTGGTCCTCCAGAGTTGGTATTCTCTGAGACTTCAACACTCTGTGATGAGACTCATCAAAGGAGATGTTGTACATCTCTGATTCTATCTCATCCAACTATTCAAGCGCTTGTTCTATCTCATGAGCAAAGTCTTGCCCCAAAGATGGTTCACCCTATTCACCTCATTCCATCTATTCAGATGAATCAACTACTTGTACTGGTACTGCGTCATTTGTCTACACGTGATGCACCCCCTGCTGAATCTATTGTTTTTTCTCTTCCTGCTCCTGTTGATGCAACTCTTGTTCTTCTCGGAGTTTCTCCCTCAGCTCATGTAACTCCTTCTCTACTTCTTCCATTCTCTTCTTATCCCTCTGCGTTCGTGAGATTCACTTGTCACGATGCTGCCTCTTTACCTGAATAGCCATAGCTGCTTGTTCTACAAGTGGATCTACTCGAAACTTGCAGCTTTTATCCTCCTCCATGTGGTTGAAAATATTCCTCTTCCCTTTGTCGTGCACATGTATGCTTGGCTTTGCTACCTCTGCTGTTGCTGCTACTGTTGGTGCTCTCCGTGGTGCTGCTTCACGCTACTTTGCTAACCATTCTATAACGAAGCCAACCTATTCATTGGGTCTAGAGGAATTGTAGTAGTACCTCCATGAGTCCTCCTCGGCCTAATGACATGCCCCATGGATCCAGTTGTATTGAAATCTCGCGCTGTGATCCTTCAAAATTCAATGTAGGTCATATGGGTTGAAGCTTTGGAGGTCGAAAGGATACTTCCTCATCTGTGTAGCTTCAACATTCGCTTGCTTGATACTCCAGATCTCATATAACCCAATCCACGATGGAAGATCAGGCCAAGTTGCCTTCTTCTTCCGCTGCAGTCTAGCTGTCAATCCTGCTGAGATGTGGTACGCTACTTCCTGCATGACAAACACGTCCAAGGTGAAATTTGGTAGAACATGCTAAGACTTCTTCGCATTGAACACTCGAATGAATGTGCCAGACGGTGAGGCATACCAATCTGCAATGCCTAGCAATGCCTTCATTGCTTCCTTTGACATGCAGGGTGGATCCTATTGGAATATCATCCTATAAACTGGGGTAAAAAAATGGTTGGATAGCTGTATGATCACTCCTATGGAGCTACATTCAGACAACAACTTGAAATATGTGTTCACAACAGCCTCTCTTGGTGGTCATGCCCAATCTAAGCTTGGGAACTCATGTCGGGCACATATTGCATCTAGAATGTAAGCAGCCATATAAATCTTTTCATGCATACCATCAGGTGACTGTCGAGCCTTCGTGACTTGCTCCTTTAGCTGATGAGCCAGTATGCTGGACTAGTTGAATGGTCTTCCTTCTCTAGCCAGTTGGTCCAGCGCGACCACCGAATGCTGAGGGAAGGTCTCAGTGATTGCTTTGCCACTCAGTCGACATGTGAATATGACCAAGTATTGGTATGCCTTCCTCAATATCTTCGTCTTATAAATATGATTGGATGTCATCCTAAAACGAGCTAGCTCCTTTACCCAATCCTTCATAATGTCTCTGGAGTGGCCTTTGCTATTGGGCAAGCTGCACGGGGGAGTCATGATAGTCATGGGATCATTCATCTAATACACCTCATCGTCATCTCATGCCAAAAATGTTGCAAGATTCGTCCCACTAACACTGCTCAAGGTCATTGTCTCGGGGTTAGTGTGAGAGACGATCTAGTGAATCATGTCTGTGCATGGGAACGTGGGGTATCTACATGCAATCTGGTACAAACTGGACTTATGAATGTTCACATACACCTGAAAGTCTTCAATTTCTTCCCCAAAAGTACCTGCGAATGTTTCATTCACCTCTTGCCACTTCATTTTGATGTCCTTGTTTAGATACAACTTTGTATCTTCATACATCAGCAAACTAGAGGACACCTGCTCAACTGTCGTGCCAGCTGCCATACCATCAGTGTCCTGAGATCCTGTTCTCTTGAAGTCATTGAGACATATGAACATCTAAAAGATCTAGAAACAAGTAGAATGCATGGCAAGAAATATGTCAATGAAAACAAAGAAAATCTGGGGAAGGACACAACAAATACCTCATAAGTTTATGAGCAAGATTGCACAAATTTCACTAGGAGGCTGAGTGACTGGCTGCCAGAATTATGCAAAAGGTAGTCTTGGTTGTCTCGGGTGGTGGAAGTGTTCAATAAAGTGCTTGAGAATGCGTTGACCAAGTTTTTTAATGCTCAGCGAAGTGATTGAGACCTATGCACACCTGTCATATTGTGGGCTTATCGAATGACATGCAGAAAGTTAACTAGACAAACCCCCTTCTGGCTTGTTTATGGCATTGAAGTAATAATGCCTATGGAATAGATCATGCCTAGTCTACGCATAACAATTCTCACAGGTATGACATATTGTGAAGCCCTAGAAGAGAGGCTCGCACAATTATATGAACTGGAGGAAGAAATATTTTTAGCTGGATTTCACCAATAGGTCTGAAAGCAGTGTGAAAAGGCATGGCATGATTGACACATTAAGTTGCACTCATTTAAGGTAAATGACCTGGTTCTGTTATATGATAGTAAGTTTGATAAATTTCTAGGGAAGTTTAGAATGTAGTGGTTAGGGCCCTATGTCATTAAGGAAATTGCCGATGGAGGAGCGGTACAGCTGGTCAAATTGAATGGAGAACCCTTCCCAGGAAAGGTGAATGGTAGTTGCTTGAAGCCATACACCAACATTTCGTCCATGTGACTAAATGAAGGTAACATAGTCTTAGCGCTCCAGGAAGTTGAAAGGAGGCATAGGACTATAAACTACACTACTTGGGTTGGGGAGCTTCACTATTGGAGGATGGTGCAAAGCAAGGAAGTGCCATTGGGTCTGCGGCAGCGCGGAGGGAGCTGCGCTACCCAGGGAGAAATTTCACATGTCAGCTAGAAAGTGACCTTTACAGTTACTGTTCATGATTTGATGACATAAGTGAAGCCAAATGGAGTGGGAAACTGGCCTTTAAGATGAAAATTATGGCTCATATCCTTGAA
This sequence comes from Pinus tabuliformis, assembly GCA_031772625.1. Lineage (NCBI taxonomy): Eukaryota > Viridiplantae > Streptophyta > Pinopsida > Pinales > Pinaceae > Pinus > Pinus tabuliformis. The sequence continues at coordinate 167,607,116 of CM062816.1, read as the reverse complement.
AATCTACTACCAATCTGGTATTAATGAATCGATTTTGGGGGGAATTGCCGATTTGAATTCGAAATTCCCTATAAATTACAAGTGGCTATCTAGCAAGAAACACTTGGCATTTTGAGTATTGAGTTGTTGAGCTCTCAGACACCTATGGACCAAGAGTTCATTGAGGCATTAAAAAATACTCCAGAATTCATGAACTTGCTAGAGACATCACGAGCACTGTTAGAAAGTGTTATGTCAGCACCTATAGAGGTTATAAATATCGAAAAAGTAGTAAAGGAGCCGGTACAGGAAATGGAAATAGAGGCAGAAGCAGGTTCTCCAAAAGTGGCCGAAGTATTAGAAGAGGTCCCTAAATCACCAAGAACATTGAGACCAAAGCCAACCCCAACTAAGGAGACTGTGAAGGACAAGAAGGGCAAGTAGGCTGCCATACCACTATGTGCATTGCCAAGAAGAAACCCACCAAAACCCACTACACAGGGGAAAGGCAAGGCTATAAACCTAGAACCAAAGGAGGAACATATCAAAGACATCTCGATGGACGATGAGGATGTGGGAACAAAAGTGGAGGAGGTTGAAGCCAAAGGTACATACCCTATTATGTGATTTCCAAAGTATGTCCCTCCACGCAAACCTAAGTCCAAGGTCCCAAAGAACATTGATGAGAGTAAGACTCCCCTGCAAACCCCTCTACTGCCAGACGAAATTGTTTTCAACGGTTGATCTAAAATTGATCTAAGAAAATTAATAAGGTATTACAGACTCATGTGCATGTATGTGCCTATAACAATGGATCGATAATATTGTGAAATACACAAGTAATGAAGAAGTTAAAGAAAACATAATAGGAAAACATATAAACACAACAAGTTTAATAAGGAGTTCACCCAATACTCTTGGGATATGTCTCTTGGTCCATCCTTCAGTGATGGCCTCTCTATTATGTTTTCAAAGCAAATTTTTTACAACAGTGAGCTCAATTCGAATATCACACAACAGATATAAATCAACAAGACTGTACTTGGATTCCCCAAGTCTCTGGAGTACACAAACTCTCCTTACTGACTCTCAACCTCTATTGGTCATAGTAGTATGAGCCTAATTTGAGGCTCATACATGACAATCATTACAGAGGAGTACGCTTGAACTTCTCAAGCCTTCTCTGGAGTACACAGACTATCTGACTCTCTCTGTCTCTGTCATGACTCTGGCTCGATGCCGCCTTTGCTTATTTTGGTCAGCTCGACTTCTTCTCTCTGCTTTCGGCTTACTGCCTACTGCTCTCTACTCTTAGCTTACCGCTTACTCAACTCTGCCAGTTTGTGGCTTTTAAGCCAATATGCTTCCTGAATATTCATTTCTTCTTCTCGGGTTTCCGGTTCCTTTGCTTCTGTCCGTTTGAATCCCTTTCTCCTGCATAATCAGTCAATGTATAATGCCTCAAAGGGACATGGCCACCTATTTCCTAACGGATGAGTGTCAGTTCACTCGGAAATACTTGAAACGACCTTTTTTTTCCATTAACACCAAGAATTCCTGCGAAACACGACCTTCTGCCAATGCATCCTCCATATTGGACTTCAAATCTTTATGCGATCTTGCTTTATAATCTTGTCAAATCCGGTCATCCATCGGAATGTGTCTTCACTGTTGATCTGGAGCCTCCAAATCCTACGGTCATTGTCCATATCAGGTGGATAAGTAACATGATGTTTACCTGTCTGATGCGAGCATTTTTCTCTCTCCTCCACCGGACGCATGGCAACCATTGTATGGCATCAGGCGAGGCTCGGTTGAAACCGCTTACTGCTTGAAGCCGTTTTGATATCCTGCTGGTTTTTGTGGAATCCCGCTTCTGATGGAATCAGAATGATATCCATTGCATTTTATGAAATTTCGGTTCCAAGTGCTTGCGACCTTTCCTTCTTTGAGGGGTTTTCCTTGCGATATGTGATTAGCGAATTGTCGCTAATCTCATATTGGAAATGACCCCTGTTTCTCGAAATGGCCTCTGGATTTGCTAATTTGCGACAGCACGCGTTACCATGGGCCAACGGTCTGCGCGCTTGACCGATGGTCCTTGTTGCTCTGCACTGATCACAAATTGCAACTGTTACGAGGATACCTCCGATAAGCTTGATCTTCACAAGATTTGTAACCTTTGGCATAATTTTTGAAGAGTTCATGAAAACTTAGAGAGTGTTCCAGGATCCAATTTGGATCATGCCTTCCCACTGAAAAAAGCTTTTAGACCACCAAAAGTTGGTTTTTAAGCATCAATCAAGTGAGGATATAGATTTCTCGCTTGCCCAATTTCTATGCATCTTGCATTGCTTGGTTTTGAACCTTTGAGTCCAATCCTGAGGTACTCAACATCCCCTCTGCGTGTAGTTCTCACCTTCTTGTCCAGAAATGTATCTTCCTACAATTCATTGAGATATTAGGCAACAAATCATCAATAGAAGGCAATTGACTCTACTCTTCAGGATCTTCAATCAATGAAGGTTCAAATAGTCTCAAGCTTTCTGCATTAACTACTGAATAGATGTGCATGTAAGCTGGCAAATCAAGGCAAAAAGCATTCTCACCAATTTTCTCAAGTATCTTGAAAGGTCCATACATTATTGGCTTTAGCTTCTTACCTTCACCTTGCATTATGTCTTTTCTAATATACAACCAAAATTGATCACCATCTTGGAAACTATTCTCAATCCGATGCTTATCATGCCTTGCCTTGTACTTGGCTTGGCTCTTTTCTAGCTGTTCTTGTACTTGCTTGTGAATCTCTTGGATTTGTTCAATGAACTTGGTTGCCTTGTCCACATCACTGTGTCCATCAACCACTATGTCTTTACCAAAGACAAAATCCAAGGGAGACCTTGGTGCGAAACCAAAATAGGTCTCGAAAGGAGATCTTTGTGTAGAAGAGTGTTTAGCCCAGTTGTAAGAATGTTGCACATAACATAAATGTTCATCCCAAAGCTTGGGATGCTTGCTGTAATAGCCTCTAAGCAACTAGATCACTATTTGGTTGACCACTTCTATTTGGCCATCTATTTGTGGATGAAAGGATGTGCTCTTCTTCAGTCTGGCGTCCATCAATTCCCACAGACTTGACCAAAACTTCCCAACAAACTGGGAATCTCAATCAGATACAATGGAAGTGGGTAATCCAAAATGAACCCATACATGCTGAAAGAACAACTTTGCGGTTTGTTCAATCGTAATTTGTTTGTTACAGGGCATTAAAATACACATTTTACTGAACCTATCCACAATAACATATAAATAGTCATGACCTTTTCTAGATTCAGGCAGTACCCCAACAAATTCCATGGAAACACTTTCCCAAGGATGAGAAGGAACTGGTAGTGGAGTGTACAAGCCTAGTTTTCTATTGCCGGGCTTGCTTTTAGCACACATGGTACACCCTCTTACATATCTAGAAACTGTTTCATTCATTTTTGGCCAATATCAAAATGTTTGCAGTTGTGCAACTGTTTTACTTACCCCAAAATGACCTGATATCAACGAAGTATGTGCTTCCCTAATTATGTTAATTCTCTCTATTTGTGGGATGCATAGCTTTCCCAAATGATACAAGAGTCAGTCCTTAACATGATAATCCAATTCTTCTACTTGTTTTCCATGACTTAAAGTTGCATATACATCTTTGAAGTCTATATCTTGAATATATTGTTCAAAGTAGCTTTCATGAAATACTGAATTATGTTTAAGTATAGTAGATGCATTTATGATTAGTCTGGACAACATATCTACAACTTTATTGTGTTTTCCCTTTTTATATCTGATGACAAGATGAAACTGTTGTAGAAAATCCATCCACCTATAGTGCCTTGATTGCTGCAACTTAGTTTGTGAATGTAAATATTGAAGTGGTTGATGATCAATATGTATAACTGTCTCTTTTCCCATTAGATAATGTTTCCACTTTTTCACACTCTGTACTAATGCATACAATTCCTTATCATATGTGGGATAATTAACTACTGCAGAATTAAATGTATCAGAAGGATAACATATGGGTTTACCGTGCTGCATCAACACTGCTCCCATGGCATAGTCACTGGCATCTGTTTCAATCTCAAAGGGTCTTTGAAGATCGGGCAGTGCTAGTACTGGTGCTGTACTAATATTTTCGTTTAAGGTGTCAAAGGCTTTCTACTATTTTCCTCCTTGCTGAAACACCTTGTTCAATCCTGTTAAAGCATGTAAGGGAGCTGCAATCAAGGAACATTTAGCAATAAACTTTCTCCAATACTGTGCTGCTCCTAGGAAGCTTAAACTTCTGTGGCAGATTTGGGTTTAGGCCAGTTTACAATTGTCATTCGAATAAATCGTTCTTGCAGACAAGACCAATCTCCCTAGTATCAAATGATATCTAGCGACAAGAAGAACAAGCAAATCTGCCTTTCTCTAAATATTGCGATTTATAAATAAAAACCAAGAGGTGTTTTAGACCCTACCTTAAGTCCAACGCTAGTTTGTGGCAGCCACGCTCCAACCGTCCGAACATGTTTCCTTTTAAGAACCTGCAAACACAAACAAGCACACATCAAATAACACCTGCATAGCTAATATAATAAATCATATTCATCATGGTGATCAAGGAATCCATGAAATAAACCATAAAAGACAGCTTATTGAGAAAAATAAACTTGATTGTATTAACTTTAAAAATAGAAGAACTTTACAACCTTGGTGCCTTGATGTTGTACAAGCTCCTCCCAGGGTCCAAGCAAGAATCTCCTCTACTTTGACAAGCCTCACACTCTTCCCAATGAGATCAAAAAAGGTATGTAATCTCTCCTCTGAAGCTCAATTAGGAAGTCTAAATTCCAACAGCTTTTACCCTAAAAAATATTCAGCTTTCGATCTCTTCAGTAACTAGCCCAATGTTTCATTTTATAGTGCAAAGGAAGGAGGTTACAGGTCCACCTATGAAGGGATAGAGTCCTCCTTCAAAGGGATAAGCTCCTCACATCAAGGGGTTAGCTCCTTAAGGTATGGGATGCATGAACCTTAAAGGAGCGAACTTGCCACCTCAAGATTCCTTCTAGAAGCGTCCAGAAATGACTCAAAGTGAGTTTTTAAGAATGTACTTGTGCCTTTTTGACTTTTACAGGGGTCCACACCCATTACAAAGAAACAGAGCGGGCAGGTCCGCAAGGGACATGACCGGTGGGTGCAGGACCGCAGGTAATGCTAAGGGAAAGTGTGGAACGAGAGTTTTAGAGATTTTTAAGGGCTTTCTCTCATTTTTCAAGGCTTGACATGAAGAGCTGAGGTTTAAGACTTGCAAAGGAGGAAAGTATAAGTGGTGATAGACTCACACTGACTGCAGAATGTCATGGTGACAATATTTTGTGTAACAGATTGCCCCCTAAAGTGCAAAGTCTGTAATAGATGAGGATAGTATTTGTCATCTAAGAAGAGTGACGTACTTTATCATTTCGAGGATCATCTTGTGGAGAGCCTGGTTGGAACCTATAAAAACATTAAATACAATATATATATGTGTGTGTGTGTGTGTGTGTGTGTGTGTGTGATCATATCATCGCACAGGTAGGCATTCCCATACTCAGATCAAAACTGACTAGAGAACTAACTAAACTGCTCTGATATAGGAATGATTTTGTAATACATCACAAGTATAGACATATGTAGACACAGTATGGGGACAACCATCTGTTTATGAATAGTCCACTGTATAATGAATAACAAAATTCCTCGCAGCCTGGATGGTGGAAACTAGATCCAGGGTCTTGATTTCTACTTTCCAAACTAGTACGATTCTATCCATGTGAATGAATGTGTCAAATTCGAACATGGTAGAAACCACTTGATTACCATTCAATGATGTAAATTGTTAACAAGTGTGAGAGAAACCACTAGTAATGTCAATGGCTCTCAAAGTACTCAGTATAATCCATGAAATGTGAATAGATGAGCTGATGTCGAACATGTCATAGAATCCTTTGATCGAAGGTCAATGATGCAACCTGTCATCGAAGGTGAGAAACTTGCCATTGAGGCATGTAGATTCCAAGGTACTAACGATTTCTAGATCATCTTTCTAGATAATGAGCTGAAGTCGATAGAAAGCGATCTGTCGTAGGCAAGCCCACAACATGAAATCATAGATCAAGTTTGAAGAAATATATTTGGCAAGGACTAACTCAAGGATAGTCAAGATGGATGACAGATATTTTGTAGATGAATGGTTTGTTTGAACTAACCTCTTGAACACATAACAACACTGCAGATGGTTTGGTGACAATTGACCCAAAGCTAATACCCAGAAACCGGCTGAAGACTTTCATATGATTTGATTAACTGTTAGGCAAAGGATTTCCCAACCTAGGTGAACAAAAGTGTCATGTTCAAGAGTTGTTAAATGCTTTTCTAAAACACAAAGTATAACGAACAAGTTCATTTTTCTCTCTTTTCCCCCACCATTTCTGGCAAGTACCTCTTTATTTTTGACAAGCTTGAGGATGATAAAATTTGCTTGGTTATAAGCTCATCCTTCGGATGAGTCCAACTTAGTTTAAGATCCGAACCCTAAGAAGGAGTAGCTCGTTCCTGTTTAAAATTGAACAGGTCCTTTACTGTTAAATTTTAACGAGTCCAGTATAGGAGAAACTCGGTGTTTTTCAATTTTAGGGAGTCAGGAGAAAAACTTAAGAAAACTCCATGGTTGTCCTTTTTCGTAAGTTTGTGTTTACCAAGCTCGAAAAAGTATAAAATAATACTTGAGAGAACTGCTTGACCATTACGATCAAGGAGTACTTTTCATAATTAGTCTCTCTGATCTGAAAAAGTAAAAAAGCGATCAACGACATGTCGTTTTATAACCAATATCAAACTTGAAACAACAAAAGCCTGACAATCGTTTCATGTTTATACAGTCAGAAAAGAGCTGTAAGTGGACTGTCCTTTTAATTCCGTTTTAACGAGTTTAAAAAGGAAAAACTCAGCAATATTTTCATATTTTAGGAGTCAGAAAAGAGCTTAAAGAGGACTCGTCCTAGAGGAATGAGTGGTATAAAGGGTATTAACTGGTTTTAGCAATGGTGGAACTGCTCAAAACATGTAATGGTTAAGAGGCTGGTTAACAAAACCACTCATAGATGCGGTCCCTCAGGAAGGGTAAACAACCAAGTGAAAGCATATGATCAGCCAAAGAGATGGTGGCGATGGAATGAAAACAACCAAGGCTCATCTAACAGAATTTAGCGGATAAAAAAGGAAATCACGAGATGTAAAACAGGTATGGGTTCATTTTTACACAAGCTTGAACCATAGAGAACTCTGCTTGGATTCGGTTTCATGTTTACACAAGCTTGAAACGAAAAACTATGCTTGTTATAAGTTCGCATGCCCCCAGCATAATGACGCAAAATGAGGTACATGCCCCCCAAGCTTCATTGCATTCAACGAGGTGGATGGAATGAAGGTTCACTTTTGAGATCTTGGAAAGACAGGGAGTTGTTTCATTTTTTAATGAGGTTGACACAGGAAAAGAACTATCCTCAAAATCCTTGTTTCATTTTTTAACGAGCTTGACACAAGACAAGGAACTATGCTCTAAAATCCTTGATTCATTTTTTAATGAGCTTGACACAAGACAAGGAACTATGCTCATGACATCCAATTTCATTTTTTTTTAATGAGGTTGACACCTGAACAAACTATCCTCGCGACGTCCAGTTTCATTTTTAAATGAGGTTGAGACAGGAAGAAACTATCCTCAAAACCCTTGTTTCATTTTTTAACGAGCTTGACACAAGACACGGAACTATGCTCATGGCTCCTTATTTCTTTTTTTTTTTAACGAGCTTGACACAAGACAAGGAACTATGCTTGAAAATACTTGATTCATTTTTTTTTAAACGAGCTTGACACAAGACAAGGAACTATGCTGAAGACACCTTGTTTCATTTTTTAACGAGGTTGACATAGGAACAAAACTATCCTCACTGACTCCTTGTTTCATTTTTTAATGAGCTTGACACAAGACAAAGAACTATGTTCATGTCTACTCTCTAAAATCTACCTATATAACCTACTGATTCATTTTTTTTTAATGAGATTGACACAGTAAAAGAACTTTCCTCATACCTGATTCATTTTTTAACGAGGTTGACGCAGTAACAGGAACTATCCTCTGAGCAACTGATTCATTTCTTAACGAGGTTGACATAGGAAAAGAACTGTCCTCATACCTGATTCATTTTTTAACAAGGTTGACTCAGTAACAGGAACTATCCTCGATGACTCCTTGTTTCATTTTTTAACGAGCTTGACACAAGACAAGGAACTATGCTCATGACTCCTAGTTTCATTTTTTAACGAGGTTGAGACAGGAACAAACTATCCTCGTGACAACCTGTTTCATTTTTTAACAAGGTTGATACAGGAAAAAACTATCTTCACAACGGCCTATTTCATTTTTTAACGAGGTTGATATAGGAAAAAACTATCCTCGCCAACTGATTATGGCTTCCAACTGGAAGAAAGACATGTCAATGGACACACCTTGATCATGGCTTCCAAGAGGTCTTCATCAGAAGGAAGAATAGTTCTCTGGAAGGAACACATGTCAAGGGACTCAAAAGGGATAAGAACATCGCATTCAAGTAATCCCATAGAGTTTTCCATGTCAATTATGGGATCTAAATCAAAGGAAGATGAGCAAATAGTGAGAGGCTCACTTACATCGTAATTGAAAACATGGGACCAGTTGCCACATAATTTACTTGTGGTGGGGTAGATACCACTTTAGAATCAGGAACATTTAGGGTGTCAAATTATTTGTAGTTGAAACAAGACTACGGAACGAAAGCTGGTCTATAGTCACAATATTTCCATAGTGAGGGAAAGACATCACGCGAAAGAGTGTCGATACGATAGCTTTCATTGCATAAACATCGTCTCGCCCAAGGAGTAAATTGAAATCCAAGGGACCTCGAACTACCATAAGATCAATATAGACAGTTTTACCTTCCAAGGTAATAGCAAACTTAGGAAGGATCCCTAAAGGTTCACTAATGGTTATGTTAAAAGCTTTCAGCGTCTACGCAATAAGAAAAAGCTAAGGGGAACCAAAAGCTTTCCAAGCAGTTGAGGATAAAATACTAACAGAAGCACCTTCATCTACCTGTGTGCAGTGTATGTCCCTACCACCAGCCTTGAAAATGATTTGGAAAGGGATGGAGGAAGGAAGACGAGGTTTTGTCAGTTTATTCCAGTCAAAGGAAAAGACCTCAGTACTTGGAGGGGGTTCTGTAGAAACATGTGAAATGCCCCCAGGCGTAGAAGAATCTGGTGTAACAAGAAGAACCTGAGTGGTATGAAGTTTAGTCTCTAAAGGGAGAGTGGGATTGACTGAATGTGAAATTGAATCGACCACTTGATCAACTAATGGATCATCAACCTGAGTGATATGAGTTTCACTCTCCAATGGAAGAGTGGGATCGACTGAATGTGAAATTGAATTGACCACTTGATCAACTAATGGATCATCAACCTGAGTGATATGAGTTTCACTCTCCAATGGAAGAGTGGGATCAACTGTACTTGAAATTAGATCAATCACTCCGTTAGTTGATGGTAGGTTGGGAGAAAGTTTATGGTAACCAGTTGGAAATTCTTGTTGTGGAACAAGAAGGTTTTCCAACAATTTTGAGGCTTCATCCATGTGAGGGAAAATGTGAGTTTGATGAATCCCTTTGCATAACTTACAAGGAAACCTAACTTTACCCTTCCCAGGAACCTGACTATCACTGGTTGATGGATCAATGGAAAGTTGATGAGATTTTTTTGACCATACTTCCAAGACCTTTGGAATACCAAGACAATTGATAAGGAAGTGGTCACCCTTACAAAGCCTGCAAGGGTATTTGGGTTTACGATGCATGTTGAAGGTTTCCTCAACACAACTAACACTTACAACCATGGTGTGTTGGTTGACTTCTTTCTTATCTTGCTTCTTCTTCTTCTTCTTCTTCTTCTTCTTCCCTTTCTTCTTCTTCTTAGCCACCTGGTTACTAGCATCAAGGCTTTTACCAAGTGAAGAGGAAGAAATGGAGGAAGGAATATGAGGCAAAGAAGGTAAAGTGTCAACAGAAGGTTGGTGATGTTGAGATGGTGAACTCTGTTGAGGTGAAGCATTCGGTTGAGGTGGAACAATTGGAGTATTTGGGGTCAACGAAGTTGAAAATAACCATATCGGTAAACCTATTGTAAATCCAAGTAATGATAAAGTAGCCATATAAGGAGGACCAACATTTCCAAAGCAAGGAAAAGTACTAGGATTCTCATTAAGAGGGGTTCCTTGGTTGGTAAACTCCGGAACAGTTGCCATTATATTCAACTTCAGTGAATTTTATTAACAATTTAAAACTAAAATTAACAATTCACAATTCACACCTAACAATTAAAATTCACAATTCACACCTATGGTCTCTAAAAGTAAAAACAAACAAATTAACACGTGCTATCAAATCTAGGAGTCAAACCACACACAAACAATAACTTCCCGTACTAAAAACACTAGTTGGTGATGAAATCCAACTTCGTAGAAATTTAATACAGAAAGGGTAGTTGGAACAGTTACCCCGACAACCTGCTTAATGAAACAGACTGGCACAAGTTTCTTCACAAAACCATCTCGAGTGAAGAGAACCCCCCAGAGAATCCAAGTGAATCTAGTCGACGTCTGCTCCAAGTATAGTGGGATCTTCCCTCCAACGTCACCTTAGGAAAGAATCCTATAGATTATGGCCACTAAGGTTACCAATAGAAACAAATACACCTGGGGGAACAGTCTACGATCCGATACACAAGCAAGGGAAGAGTAACAAAGCTCAATCCCCTTGAAGGCTCCTTGACATAATCCAAGGTTTACCAACAAGTGACCCCAGGCTCCTCGACAATGGTCAATCCGAGGTTTACCGTTTTTAATACGTGTATATTTGCTATTGTTCCCAATGAGGAAGGATTGATTACCTCATTGATTCAGATATGATCTCGTGCTTGAATCCTTTAGGAGGAGCTTCCCAGAGCATACATGCAACAATTGGAATTTTTCCTATCGCAAGATTGACTACTTGTTTGCTTTACTGTCTTGGAGAGTTAACTAAACCCTATTCCAAGACACTAGCTTAAGCTAGATTGGTGGAAAGAGCCCTAAAAATGTAAAAATTACTAGATGAATTTTAATTAAGCGCTGTGTTATTTAGTCTGTTATTACTCAAAAGGGTAAATGGATATGAAACCAATGGTGTTATGACCCGACCCAAAACTGAATGCAATCGAATATGATAATGTAATCTTTTCAATTCGATGAATCCTAACTAAAGTAAGGAGAGAGTTTCCATTCACTTCCAACAATGCAAAAATTTGATCACTAAGAGAAAATATAACAAATTCTCTAATGCACTAATTTCATCAAGAAAAAATAATGCAAATCAATTCCAAAATTTTTTTTTTATTTTTATTTTTGTGTGTTAAAAACAAGCATAAAAATATGTAAATTCAAATCAAAGAAAACTGATCTAAATCTACGATTGATTTTTCAGAATGTAAACCATGCAATTGTAATCTATGCACAATTCACTTGAAAAGTATGCAAATGTAATCTATGCACATTTTTAATTCATATTCTAAAAATGAGAATTCTAATTATGCAAATGTAATCTATGCAAGAGAATTCTCAAACACAAGATGATTCTAATGTAATCTAAGAACAAAAGCAAAAAGATGCAAAATTGTGAAAAGACTGAGACAAACCTCCAAGTAATGACCAAAGGAAATCAAATTAAGAATTTCTCAAAAAAGAGACTTAAAACACCCAATTAACTTAATGGAGATTGATGAGATGAAGAATTCGCTGAAAGAAACTCATAAACAAGGCTTTTTGACAGAACACATGCAGATCTGGGTAGACACTAAAAGCTGAAAATAAAAACTAAACTTAACTGGACAAAAACAATTTAGGTTTTTCAAAAATTTTAATAAGGTCCGCAGGCTTCCAGTAGAACTAGATGCAGTACCGCTTTGTGCACTAAAGGAACAGTGCAGCGATGTTCACACTGTCTTGTAAAAGAAAGTGTGGCCCTCTTCAAAATTTCGGAAAAAACAAAATATACTCCAGATCCTAAAAACTACCCAATCCCACACACATCAAGCAAAAACCAGAAACAAGAAAAAGTTTCTCAAGTCAAAGAAAAAGGAAAGGCAAAAAACCAAATTCAAGTCCCTAGCGGAGTCGCCAATTTGTCGGCTGGATAAATCGTTCTTGCAGACAAGACTGATCTCCCTAGTATCAACTGATATCTAGTGACAAGCAGAACAAGCAAATCTACCTTTCTCTAAATATTGCGATTTATAAATAAAAACCAAGAGGTGTTTTAGACCCTACCTTAAGTCCAACGCTAGTTTGTGGTAGCCACGCTTCGACCATCCAAATAAGTTTCCTTTTAAGAACCTGCAAACACAAACAAGAACACATCAAATAACACCTGCATAGCTAATATAATAAATCATATTCATCATGGTGATCAAGGAATCCATGAAATAAACCATAAAAGACAACTTATTGAGAAAAATAAACTTGATTGTATTAACTTTAAGAATAGAAGAACTTTACAACCTTGGTGCCTTGATGTTGTACAAGCTCCTCCCAGGGTCCAAGCAAGAATCTCCTCTACTTTGAAAAGCCTCACACTCTTCCCAATGAGATCAAAAAAGGTATGTAATCTCTCCTCTCAAGCTCAATTAGGAAGTCTAAATTCCAACAGCTTTTACCCTAAAAAATATTCAGCTTTCAACCTCTTCAGTAACCAGCCCAATGCTTCATTTTATAGTGCAAAGGAAGGAGGTTACAGGTCCACCTATGAAGGGATAGAGTCCTCCTTCAAAGGGATAATATCCTCACATCAAGGGGTTAGCTCCTTAAGGTATGGGATGCATGAACCTTAAAGGAGCGAACTTGCCACCTCAAGATTCCTTCTAGAAGCGTCCAGAAATGACTCAAAGTGAGTTTTTAAGAATGTACTTGCGCCTTCTTGACTTTTACAGGGGTCCGCACTCATTACAAAGAAACAGAGCGGGTAGGTCCGTAGGGGACATGACAAGTGGGTGTGGGACCGCAGATAATGCTAAGAGAAAGTGTGGAACGAGAGTTTTAGAGATTTTTAAGGGATTTCTCTCATTTTTCAAGGCTTGACATGAAGAGCTGAGGTCTAAGACTTGCAAAGGAGGAAAGTGTAATTGGTGATAGACTCACACTGACTGCAGAATGTCATGGTGACAATATTTTGTGTAACAACAATGACTGCAACCTTAGAGGGATCTATCTTCAATTCACCACCCCCTACAATATGACCCAAATAATTCAAGGATGTTTTGCCAAATTCACATTTTGATATCTTAACATAAAGATTTTCTTTTTTCAAAACATGTAGAGTCTACTTTACATGCTTCAAATGTTCTTCCCATGTTTTACTAAATACAAGAATGTCATCTAGATATACAATGATAAAATCATCAATAAAAGGCCTAAGTACATCATTCATTACTCTCATGAAATTAGCCGGAGCATCAGTTAAGCCAAAATGCATAACTAACCACTCATACAATCCCTGCTTCGTTTTGAAAGCAATCTTCCATGCATCTTGCTCTGCAACTCTAACCTGATGGTAGCCACTATGCAAGTCCAACTTGGAAAAGTAAAGAACTTCTTTCAACTGATCTAATAGATCATTTATGCAAGGAAGGGGATAATGATTTTTTATCATTATCTTATTTAGTGCTCGGTAATCAATGCACATTCTCCATGAGCCATCTTTCCTTCTCACCAAGACAATTGGAGACCCACAAGGTGATGTGCTAGGTCTTATGAACCCTTTCTCGAGCAGCTCTTATACTTGCTTCTTCTTGAGTTTTTCATTCTCTAAAGCAGACAACCTGTACATTCTGATGTTATGCAATGGAGCATCTTGCTGCAAATTAATATCATGTACTATTTCCTTTTTGGGTGGCAGACCTTTAGGTTCTTGAAATAGTATATCATATTCTGAAACAACTTTTTCTAAATCAGCTTGCTATTTACCATCACAGCCTTCAAATATATTGGTTTTATCAGGTTCCTTTTCCTTTACAACCATCAGTAAAAATTGTTCGCATGAATTTACAATTCTTTTCATTTGCCCTGAGTTTATGAGAGTATAATTATTCTTGAGTTTATGAGCTCTTACAATATATTTGATTCCATCTTTAACGAGTTGATACTTGTTTTCAGCTATATAGAAAATGGCTTTTCTATCATACAAGTAAGGCCTCCCTAAAACAATTCCACATATATGCAAGGGAACAATATCTAACTCAACCTCATCTACAAACGTTGACCCAAAAGAAAACCTAAGTTTGCACTGTCTAGTCACTTGTAACTTTGATTTATCACATACCCAACCCAATGGATATAGCTTCTTGTGAGGTGTGGTTAGTAATCCTAGCTTATTTACAATTGATTCAGAAATTAAGTTTACTTGTGAGCTACTATCAAACAAAGTATCAATCTTTTGATGCTTGGAAATAACTCTAATATGAAAAAGCTCATGTATTTTCCTCTCATTTTCTTCATTATCAGTAGATTGTGCAGAATTACTAGTAGATGCTTCAGAATTTTTACCTTTTATACCTGTGGTTGTGATCATTGTTTCATCCCCTGAGGCTGACCCCAAATCCTTCTGAATAGCTACAGCAGTATTATTATTTTTTCCATCGTACTTCTTGGGCTTCAGCTCCGGATGCAGAATACAACAGTGTTCATCATCATGCCCATCCTTCTTGCAGTGAGTGCATGAAGGTTTGGTCTTTTGTACAACATTTGTCTTCCTCTCTTTCCATTTCTGATTTCTCTTTTCCTTGTTCTTAGTTGCAGTGGGTTTTGATGATCCCCCAACTTCTGGGTTCACATTCTTGCCTCTAGCCTCTAGATGTGTAGCGTGAATAGATACCTCATATATGCTAGTAGGATTAAACATGAGAATTGTGTGCTTTAAATAGTTGTGTATACCACCTATATACTTCAGCAGAGTTTCAGGTGAGTCTAAAGAAATTCCTAGAATCAAAGCTCTTTTTCTAAATTCTTGGGTGTAACTTTGTACACTTTTCCCTTTCAATTGGCGAAGAGTTTGCCAACTCATCATAGCTTGCTACATATAAGCTAGTGGATAGAATTGTTTTTTAATTGCAGAAACAAATTCACTCCAGACAGAAAGAATTTTACCATGCTTCTTCATGTCAGCTTGTGTTCTGCCTTCCCACCATACCAAGGCAGTTCCTCCAAGGTGTAGGCTGGCCAGCTGAATCTTACTTCTGTTTGAATCAATGCTCTGCACCCTGCAATATACATCAACTCTCCATCATATATTGGCAAATCAAATTTAACATCTAATTTAATCAAATATGCTTTCTTCTTTTTATTTTCAGGACTATTAGGTGGTGTGGGAAGCTTTTCTTCTTTCCCTTTGCCTTTAGAATGGTCATTTAGGAGAGATTCTTCTACTCCTTTGTCATGCTGGGAAGTTGAAGAATCTTCGCTTTGACCTTTCTTAAATTCTCTATACATTTCCTCTACCATGGCTCTCATAGCCAAGAAACTGTACATGAACTGGGAGTCTGATTCCAAGGGACTTCCTTCTGCCATTTTCCTCCTAGGATAGACTCTTCCAATTTTTGGGTTAGCTTCAACCAACTCTCCTTCTCCTAATTTAAGCCTTGTTCTAGTTAGCATTCAGCAAAAAAATCCAGCACAAGCTTGTCTAACCTTAAACCTAGAGCTCTGATACCACTTGATCCAAATTTGATCTAATACAATTAATAAGGTATTACAGACTCATGTGCATGGATGTTCCTATGTTATTTTATGCAACGGATCGATAAGATTGCGAAATACATAGGCAATGAAGCAGTTAAAGAAAACATAACAGGCAAACATATAAACACAACAAGTATAATAAGGAGTTCACCCAATACTCCTGGGCTACATGTCCTGGTCTAGCCTTTAGTGGTGGCCTCTCTATTATGTTTCAAAGCAGAGTTTTTACAACAGTGAGCTCAATTTAAGTCTCACACAACAGATAAAATCAGCAAGACTATACTTGGATCGCCCAAGTACCTGGAGTACACAGACTCTCCTTACTGACTCTCGACCACTATTGGTCACAGTATTATGAGCCTAATCTGAGACTCATACATGACAAGAATTATAGAGGAATGCGCTTGAACTTATCAAGCCTTCTCTAGAGTACACAGACTCTTTGACTCTCTCTGTCTCTATCCTGACTCTGGCTCGATGCTACATTTGATTCTTTTGGTCAGCTCGGCTTCTTCTCTCTACTTTTGGCTTACTGCCTACTGCTTTTTACTCTTAGCTTACCGCTAACTCAACTCTGTCAGTTTGTGGTTTTTAAGCCAATCTGCTTCCTGACTGTTCATTTCCACTTCCCGGCTTTCTGGTTCCCCTGCCTCTGTTTGTTTGAATCCCTCTATCCTGCGTAATCAGTCACCGTATAATGCCTCACAGGGAGGTGGCCACCTATTTCCTAGTAGATGAGTGTCAGTTCGCTTGGCCATACTTGAAACAATCGTTTTGTCCATTAACTCCAAGAATGCCCATGAAACACGACCTTTTGCCAATGCATCATCCATATTGAACTTCAAATCTTTATGCGATATTGCTTTATAATCTTGTCAAATCTGGTCGTCCATCGAAACACGTCTCCGCCATTGATCTGGAGCCTCCAAATCCTACGATCATCATCCATATCAAGCGGATAAGTAACATGATGTTTACTCGTTCAATGTGAGCGTTTTCTCTCTCCTCCACCAGATGCATGGCAACTATTGTATGGCATTGGGTGGGACTCAGTTGAAACCACTTACCGCTCGAAGCCCTTTCGATATCCTGTCAGTTTTTGTGGAATCCCGCTTCTGAAGGAATCAAAACAATATCCATTGCATTTTATGATATTTTGGGTCTAGGTGCTTGTGGCCTTTCCTTCTTTGAGGGGTTTTCCCTGCTATATGCAATTAGCAACTTGTTGCTAATTGCATATTGGAAATGACCTCCGTTTCTCGAAATGACCTCTGGATTTCCTAATTTGCGATAGTGCGTGTTACCATGGGTCGACGGTCTATGCGCTTGACTGACAGTCCTCGTTGCTCTGACTGATCACAAATTGCAATTGTTATGAGGATACCTCTGATAAGCTTGATCTTCACAAGATTTGTAACGTTTGGCATAATTTTTGAAGAGTTCACGAAAGCTTAGAGAGTGTTCCAGGATCCAATTTGGATCAACAGTCCACACTTGGCACAATTGCCCCTACTGAAGCTTGAAGACTGGGGCTTGGTAGACCATGAGAAGTTCCCAGCGATCGAGCAGTTGATGCACCGCATCATAGATATGAATATGAGAATGATTGCCTTGGAGCCACGGAGGTGGCTTAAGGGAGTAGAAAAGGTAGGGTTGCTCAACCTGCACTGGGTGCCGCACTATAATGCACCTCGGTGACAAGTTTGGTCATCAAGTAGCTGCTGTGCTTGGTGCATGATGGGTGTTTGTGGCTGGAGGAGCTGATACCCATCACAGATAGGTTGATTCACCGCGTAACGAGCTTGACATATACAAGTGAGAATCCAACCATGATCTTTAGCAGAAAGGGTGGTGAGCAAGCTTTTGTAAAGTCAATGAAGGAAAAATTCAAGCTGGGGAATAAGCCATGTGGGTACGTTATCTCCAGCATTCGTGACCCAATTGTGAAGGTAGCCACAAAGATCCTTGCAGGGAACATGATGTGGAAGTGTTGCACCAATGAGGTGTCGGTGCCTGTCGTCTCGCTCGCACAAAAGTGCACTAAAGGAGTCTAGTTTAACTAGTCAGAATACCTTCAAGGAGAGTTCCTAGCGAACTTCTGCAAGGAACAAGAGCTCAGCAAGGCGTTCCACTCTACCTGGCTCTTGCTTTTGATTGTGCTGGTAGCATGGAAGTTACTAGAGGACAGCCAATTCCCTTCGGTCACACCAGACCTTCCTGAAGCAGCGTAGTATGCTTCGCTGTGGGTGACCAAGGATGCGTAAAGAGTCTGGGACAGAAAGAACTTCTGGATCTTGATAGAAATGAACATCAGGATGGCCATAAATTGCAAGCCGTGATTGTCACCCACGGTTTATTCCAACCTGTAGGGCTACACCAATTTCAAAGTCGATTTCCATCAAGTATCAATCAGGGTGCAGAATGACCCTGCGCAGAAATGGTACGACTTGTCGTATTTTGCCACGGATGACTCCATTGATGCAGTGATTGATCAATGGTTGATGGAGTGACGCACTACCATGGACTTGGCAGTGGGTGGAAGTAAGTCCGCCGCACAGAAGAAGAAGGAGGAGGCCAAGCTGAAGATGGCGCAACGAGTTGAGAAAAGGAAAAAGGAGGCCACTGATAGGGCCCAGGTAGGAAAGCAAATAGGTGGAATAGAGCATGGGTCTGACAAAGGCGCAAGGTCACCTTCACCTGAGATGGAAGAGGAAGAAACAGAACAACATGACATCAACCCTCAGGAGACATTCGCCCACATTAAGTGCCCAAGAGAGCTGGAAAAGGGAGGGTCCAGGAAGAAATCAAAGGCGACTAAGACCCCACTGGACCCTATCACACTAATAGAGGGAAAATTACATGATATCGGTGACACAATCAGGGATGTCATGGTAGAGGCCCTGCAGCAATTTGAACAACATAAGCAGATCATCCTAGGGACCATCTAGACTGGTTTGTAGGAGTTGGAGACCCGCATGTCGCAACATGGTACAACATCTACCAGCTTGGCTATCACACTTCAGAGGCTACTGATATGCTATGCACGCATACTTCTAGTGCAATAGTGCTGTTGGATGGAGCACTAACCATAGAAATTGAGACTAACAGGCCCACTATCAATGCCTTAAAGGGAGTTGAATTGAACCTGGTAGTGCTTTCGTGCAAAGCACTCCACCTCTTGTAGGATGGAGTAATTGCAGAGCTGAGGGCCCATGAGCACCGTGCCCTCCAGGTAATCAGTGAACATCGGATAAAAAATGAACAGATGGCCCTAGAGAGAAATGATGCCATCACAGCTGAGACCAAGGTGACCAATTAGAGCAAAAGGATTATGCAGGTCGTTAAGGAGGCGTGCTAAATGGTCCCAGAGTTGGCCATTCCAGAGGAGGAACGAGTTGAGGTGCGCAACACTCAAACTGAGATGGTGCAGGTTAAGTTGGAGCTGATACTACAAATTACAGAGCTACAGTTGAGGGCCCAGCTTTCAACACCACTAGAAGTAAAGGAAAAATGGGAAACTGTTGTCACAAAGGGAGTAGCAATGATGGAGAGTGCAGTAGAAGACTACACGCAATTTTTTGAGTAGTCCTTTGAGGTCTTGACAAGCTTACAGGAGGACCCAAATATAAATAGGCTAGAGACGGAATCACGTGAGCTACAACAATGCTACGATGAGGTCAAGGGCACAACGCGAATTGTCGCGTTGACACAAAGGCTAGCCAAGCTATAGGAGGCCAAGCAGTTGAAGGAACATGTGGATGCATCGCTGCATAAGGAAGTAGTGCTCAAGGCGAGACTAAAGCCATGGTTGGAGGAAGCTTACACAGTCATAGGAAATATTGAAGGCAAGCTTACGACTTTGCAAGCAACGCAACAAAATCTTTAGGCTGACAGCATAGGAGCAATGACTGAGAAGATAGTGGAAGATGCGAAGCAGGCGACATCTTAGTGCACGACCGAGGTAGAGGTCATATCAGTCGAGCTGGATGGGCTTCGTGCAAAGATCTTCGTGCCTACCAAGTGACTCAAGGGCAAGTCACGATGTTTGTGTTTGGGGCCTGTTGGGAGTGGGATCTCCCAAGGACAGTTTTGGGGCTAAAAGCCCATTTTTAAGTCAAATTTTGTAACAAAAGTGTAAAGACTCTGCATTTTGTGGTCGCAGAGCATGAAGGTGTCATGTGTCATAAAGGGTAGTCTGCCCTTAATTTTGTAGAGAGAAGCTAGCTATAAGAGATCTACCCATGGTCCGCAGACGATGGGATTATATAAAAAGAGCTAAGCTCTAAGTATTTTAAGCGACATAAAATGTAAAAGAGTTGTAGCTCTGAAGTAAGAAGTCTAAGTCTTGGGTTGCAGCGTAGGTAGAGGCTCTACAGTTGAGTGTGCAGAGGCCTAGGATAGAAGTCTACAGTTGAGTGGGCGGACACCTGTAGCTGTGTGCATAGGGAAGACAGAGTTTGTAAACACCTGGAAGATATTAATAAAGAGAAATATTTGGAAATTCCTGTGTCTTTGTTCTGTTGATACATCTTGATATGTTATGTATGAATTTCCTTTATTATGCTTATGTGATACGCGAATGAATGCAATTACATTTAATAATTGAACGCATTTACAAATATCTATTTACACGGTGTTAACTATAATTGTTTGATAAGATAAGAAAGTCACTTATATTAATTGGGGAATCTGCATAGCACGTTGCTATATCAGTGCAAAAGTACCTGAGCAGCAAGCTAGGGCTTCACGAAGGTCCATCATACCCTTTCGTGGAGGTATTGAAGGATGGAATAAAAGGATTGTCTTGCAAACCCTAGAGCAAAGTGACATGTGCGAAGGCAGGGATAGAAGGATTCAAACGACATCACAACCATCTTAGGGTGCAGAAACTTGGTTCTAGCATCCTCCCATACTGCTTTAGGTGAGACTTCGGTCCGCACTCCATAGGCTGATGCTGAAAGAGCTATTAGTGTAGGGATTTGTTTGGCTAATTAACGCTAAACCTAAGTCAGGCCCCATCAAGCCAACAAATGGTTTCGTTGCCGGGACTCAGAATCTGCATAAGAGATGTGTGATGTCGTATCACTGAAATCCAACTAAGAAGGAGATCGAAGACCGGTTGGATAGAAAGATGCACAAATTCGCGGCGTAGGAGAATAGAAACCCATGACTGACAAAGGAATAGTGGCTAGACAGGTACCTATATACAGAGATCAACGAGATCCTTTTTTGCTCCTTTCCATTTGAGTTATATGAGCAGATCGTGAAGCTAGTAGATAGCTAAGGAAGGTGGAAACTTGACAGTCCTATTGTGTGGACTCCAGAGCTAGTGCATCAGAGGATAAGATCGTCCATGCTATCGATCATTAGCTTGATTGCGTCATAGGAGGATTTGTGACTAAATTCATGGTCAACACCTTAGTTAGCTATATTGAGGCGGAGCAATGCTTCTTCAAAGGACCATGAGGTAAGTACGTGAAATCTTTGAATACCTGGATTAAAATGTTATTATGCGAAAAATGGGTTATGCAGCTACCTTGATGTTCGGAACTACGCGAAGTGAAAAAACTTACAGAAATGAAGGAAAAGAGGGTCCGGAGTATAGTCCATTGATTTCACCTCCGCGAGGTGACGAGGAAGGGATAACAAAGGTTTCTCCATGAAGTTCTATTCAGTTAATAAGACAAGGATTTCCACGAATACCACCTCCACCCACACCACCTCTGACTTCACCACCATCACCTCCAACTTCACCCGTACGACCTCTGCCTCCACTGCAGTTCAGTATGGAAAATTCAGTGAAGCTACCTTTGTTAAAAGGCTTGGGAAATGAGGACCCAGACCAATTTTGGTTCATTGTGAGAGCTATATGGGAAGCTCAAGCTGTTACAAATGGTCATATAAAGAAGGCGACATTGGTTAGTGCTCTGCAAGATCACGCACTAGCCTGGTATATCAAGTACTCTAATGAGAATCCAAATGCTGGAGTGGCAGAAATCCAAAAAACACTGAATAGAGAGTTTAGTAGGCCTAAATATGAGGCACAACAGATTGTGGGATTCAAAGAAATTGCAATGCAACCAGGCGAGATACCTTGGGAACTAGATCAGAGGTTGAAGTGTACAATTCGCGAAGCCAACATGAATTTAACAGACAGACAACACCACGAGTGGCTTATGGCTTTGCTACTGCCACACTTAAGGGTTGCATTGTCACAAAAAAAGATAACCACTCAGGCGGAGGCCTTGAAGATTGCGATGAGACTGCATGAAACTTTGATGCAAGATCCAAACTTGGGGGTTTAGAAAATCCATGTGCAGCTGAAGAACATATGCCTTGAGATGAAAAGTCTAAAGCAGGACAGGATGGTTCAACCAGAGGTGCGCGAGGAGGTATGGTGCTTGAAATGCAAGAGTCAAGGGCACGGAAAGGACCATTTACAGGTCTTTGCGAACTATATTGCAGGAGGAGGACAGATGCCTTGAAGGCCAGAAGCTCAAGTAGGACCTATCACGGGGCTTGCATTATGGTGCGCTATTTGTCAAGTAGCAGGAAAATATGCCATGGATAACTATCACTTGTTACAGATGTTTATGCAGACACCGCAAAAAATGTTCTGTAATTTTTGTAGGTAGTGTTAGAGTCGGTCTAGTAGCCCTCCACCAGAGATCAAAGCTCTTTGCATTTCATGATTAGGTGTCCCATCAGTGTGATCATGTTGCATTCTGTTAGGCATGCCATAACCCTGTGGAAGGAGTTTTTGTTTTTTATTCCCCTCCTGTTGGGCACTGCTGGTTCAGGTTTTTTAAGTAAATAAAATCTTCAAAGGACCATTCATCTTGTTTTAAAGTTCGAGGTCTTAAGTCTAGGGTTGAGTCAATTTTTGTCTTGAGAGGTCATAAAGGACTAGCAGGCCAGAGGGATGTCCTTCATAAAACATCATTTCAATAATTCTCACTATTGTACAGCTAAATTTTCACCTTGTTTTCAAAACTCTGTTTTTGAAAAACAAAGGTCATTATCTCGTTTTTGTAAAAATTGTAAAAGTTTCAAATTCTCCAAATGTTGAAACGCAGCCTTGGTCTCCTTTGCCAAAGCATCTTAGAAGCTATCCCTGCAAAAATTTTCAGAAGAAATCATCATTTCAACCAATTTTTTTTCAAAGAAAGGAAACCAGAAGTCAGAGCCAATTAATTCAAAAAGTGTCAACACTCAAACATTATAAAGTGGGTTTTGGGCAAATAAAATCTAAAGGGAGCCTATAAAATTACATCACTCTTCATTAGCAACTCATTTTCCTCTCACAAGCTAAGTGAATCCTTGCAAAGGCGATTTCAAGAGTCATTGAGCAAATTGGGTAGTTTCAAAGGCACGCTACGCATCAGGGAGGGCGCGCTACGCATCAGCGCGATTTTCTCAGTGTAATTTTGTTCAGGCACTGCGCGTCAGAGGGGTGCTATGTGTTGGGCAAGGCGCGCTACGCGTTGGGTTTTTCGCCCAATAAACTGCCAGCAAGCTACCAAATCCTCTTTTCTCTCAAGCAAATTTCAGGTAGGCCTCTCCTCCATGGCTAGTTTTGGTTTTGCAAGATAAATGAGAAATTAACATGTTAAAATGCCATGAAAATGAGAAGTTAAAACCCTATATTGCTGTGGAAGATTTAAAGACTTAGTGGTGCTAGGGTTTCAAAATATTTTGCTGTCCAAGGTTGCCCATTTTTTATCCCTCTTTTCCCTCATCTTCACCAACATTCTCTTTCAAATTTTCCCATAAAATTTCATAATCTTCCTCTCTAAAATCCCTAAAACCTACTAAATTCCCAAACCCTACTTCACCTTAAAATCCCACAATTTTATGATTTCCCATGTTGCCTTCCCTAAATTCCTTATTTATGTTTATTGTCCCTAATTACCTCATGTTCCCCTATCCCTAACAATCCCCTTGTATTTATGTCCCCTTGGTGACAGCATTTGAAAAAGTCAAACAACAGTTAATTGGGTGCAAAGTCAGCAATACATTTCAACCATCTTGCCTTCAAAACCATGTCAGAAACCGAATCAGATTATGAGCAGAGTTATGATAGTGATTCAACACCAGAGGTAGAAGTGCCAAGGAGGCATCACAAGGGTGGTAAAGGTGGTTGGCATGTCAGGGAGGAGCCCACTTCTGGCTCATTTGCAAGCTTGTCCACTTGCAATGACATGTTTTCAGTATCAATCATGCTTTGGATATTGTGAGCGGATCTCACAAATTCAACACCACAGAGAACTAGTCCGCTTGTTTGTCCTGCATTTGCACAATGGTCATGTGAACCTTGCAGGAGTGGATTTCACCCTATCACTCGAAATTGTTGCTCAAGCCACCGGGATACCGAATGTTGGGGAGGAGTGGAACAAGCGCCAACAGCTAGATAGATTTCATTATCAACCATATATCAAACCCGGATGTATTGTAGAAACTTTGAATAATTTAACATATATTCAATGGAGATTATCCTGATCATGTACTAATGCGGAAAAAATACACAATACATAAGCTCCTCTACGTTGATCAAGAATATAGCAGCATCAATAACAATAAAACATCAAGAGCATTCACACATTAACACAGTATGTATCACGAGGAAAGCATCTCGCTAAAAACCCCACACTATCTGTATATTAATGATTGAGTCATGTAACATTACATAGCATAATACTTCTCACAAGTATCTCCAACTCTGTTACACACAATACAGCTCAGATCTGATCTCCAAATCTCTTCCACTGCTTGCCTGCCTCCACTGCTCAATACCTGCTCAAGAACTGATGAGAGTTGCTTCCCAAACTCAATTTTCACCTGCAAAATAGTCACTCACTCTTTGTGGACGTGAGAAAAGGCTAAAATGCGAGCCGAATACGTGAGCAAACTCATTGGCATACTCAATCCTTTGATTGTGCAAGATCTGGTGCACAACTATAGTCACAACTGATAGCAATCTGATTCTCTACCAACTGTCCCTGTTGAACTGAACATGCACTGACATGCAACTGAGTTAACTGATGTATTCTTTAGTTGTATTATGAGTTAATAATTAGTTTAACAACTCATCATTAGTCTATCTGTAGTTAGACTAACTACAACCAGTTTAACTAAGTTAAACTGAACACAACTCCATCAACTGTACCTCCAGTCCACTAAACTCAACTCACTTGAGTTCTAACTGAAGTCATGCATGCAAAAACTCAACTGACTCATAAGAAAAACGAATTTCCTTCTGACAGCTGCATGTGCCACTTCCGTAGCTCAAACTGAAGTGCTCCAAGAGAATAAGATTAAGTTTATAGTCCAAATATTATTGTGAGATAATAATATTTGACTTTTCTATTTTTGACAGCCAGTCTAAAAATAGACTTGATCACTCACACTGTGATCACTCACACTTTCATCAAAAATAGAAGTCCATCTATTTTCCCAACTTGATCAATCATCCACAAACATAGACATGATCCATATGTCCAAAAATAGACATAGTCTAAAAATAGACTTGCGCCAAAAATAGCCCGCGGGCCCACTTAGTGAAGGCGACTCTTTTCACTAAGCTCCATCATCTTGTTGCAATCTCAACACTCCCTCTCGACAAGATATGGATTATCAGCAACCCCTATCCTGCCTCGGTGGTACTCGAATTTGCTCCTGGTGAGAGCCTTCGTCAGAATATCAGCATCCTGATCCTCCGTTGGAATGTACGAAAGTAACATGATCCTCCGCTGCACACAATCTCTGATATGATGGTACCTGATGTCAATATGTTTAGATCTATCATGAAATACAGGATTAGCCGAGAGTTTAATGCAACTCTGGTTATCACAGTAAATCACAGTAGGATCCAAATGAGAACCGAACAAACCAACCAGGATCTTCCTCATCCATATAGCCTCGCATGCAGCCAAACTTGCTGCCATATACTCGGCCTCCGCTGAACTGAGTGCCACAGATCTCTACTTCCTGCTGTACCAAGAAACTGTTGTCGATCCAATACTGAAGACCCCTCCTGATGTGCTCTTTCTGTCTGTTGGGCTCCCTGCCCAATCTGCATCTGTGAAGCCACATAGCTTCACCTCATCCTCCTGTCTGTACCACAAACCATATCCCGATGTGCCTCTCAAGTAGCGCAATACATGCTTGCCCACCTTCCAGAAGAGCTTGGTAGGCTTAACCATAGCTTGTGAAAGCTGGTTAACTGCATAGCATATATCAGGTCGTGTATTGACCAAATACATCAGCGACCCCACCAACTGTCGATAAACAGTGGCATCCACTTCTTCTCCCGAAGTGGCATCCTCCTTCCTCCAACCTCCAGGAAGAGGAGTATCAACAGGCTTGTAGCCATGCATGTTGAACTTCTCCAGTATCTCCCGAGCATACTTGCCCTGAGAAACAAACAGTCCACCACTGCGCTGCCATATTTCCAATCCTAGGAAATAGTGAAGGAGGCCCAAGTCCTTCATCTCAAACTCTGTAGCAAGATCCTTCTTGCATGACAGTATCAACAGCTCATCACCCGTTAGAATCAAATCATCAACATACAGTACAATGATAAGCAACTTACCCTCCACCACAATCTGGTATAGGTTCGGATCCGCCTCGCTCTTGGAGAATCCAAGTCCTGTGAAATAGCTGTCTATCCGTGTGTACCAAGCACGTGGTGCTTGCTTCAACCCATACAGCGCTCTCTTGAGCCTGCACACATGCGACTCGCTGCTGAAGACTTCAAAGCCTTCGGGTTGCTCAATGTACACCTCCTCCTCAATGACTCCGTTGAGGAATGCAGTCTTCACATCCATCTGATGAATGTACCATCCCATCTGCGCTGAGAGAGCAAGAATCATCCGTATGGAAGAATACCTTGTGACAGGTGCAAAGGTCTCCTCATAATCGATCCCCTCAATCTGTGAAAAGCCTCGGGCAACAAATCTTGCCTTGTACTTCTCCACACTCCCGTCAGCTGCCTGCTTAACTTTGTAGATCCATCTCGAACCCACCACTGATTTCCCTTCCGGTCTAGGAACAATCTCCCATGCACTGTTTCTGACAATAGAATCATACTCTTCCACCATGGCGTCTACCCATGCGGGATCCTCCACAGCTTCCTCGAAAGAGGATGGCTCAGTCACAACACACTTGCTCATAAGAGCCATGTATCCAGTGTACCGATCAGGTGACTGTCTCTGCCTACGTTGGGCTGTAGGTGGTCCTACAACTTTCTCTGCATCTTGAGCCAGTCGCTCAGCTTCTGTCAAGCGCTTTCGCCCTCTGATGGTTGGCGCTGCATGAGTGGTCTCTTCCACTCCATGAACCTCGTCCTGTGGCTGATCCACGTCCTGAAGCTCATCCTTAGGAACTAATAGCTCCTCATCTGCATGCAAGTGTAGCTCCCTCTCAAGCGAACACTTCATGGCTTTCTCCTCCTGAAATTTTATATCCCGTCGCACAACAGTTTTACCACTGTCTGGCAAATACACACGATAGTTGTGGGGCGTATCAGTGTACCCCACAAATATCCCAACCTCTGCAGTCGGTTCCAACTTCTTTCTGGCATCCTTCGTCACATGCATGTAAACGTTAGCACCAAAAATCCTCAAATGAGAAAGATCAGGCTTCTTACCAGAATAAGCCTCCTCGGGTGTACTCATGCCAAGTATCCTATGAGGACAACGGTTCTGCACATAAACTGCTGTATTGCATGCTTCCGCCCACAAGTGAAGGGGTAGGCCCTGATCATGCAACATTTCCCGTGCAGCACCCACAATCGTTCTGTTCTTCCGCTCAGCTGCCCCGTTCTGCTATGGGTTATGGGGAGCTATGAGCTCTCTACGAATCCCTTCTGCCTTGCAGAAATCCTTGAACTCGTCCGAGATGTGTTCACCACCATTATCGCTCCTAAGAGCCTTCAACTTCTTCCCCGACTCCTTCTCGACCAGTGCTTTGAATTCACAGAACTTTGAATATGTCTCGCTCTTCTTCTGCATGAAGAAGATCCAGCACTTACGAGAGAAATCATCAACAAAAATCACATAATACCTGTGTTTTGCTGTCGAAGCAACTGAGAAAGGTCCACACACGTCTGTGTGAATTCTCTCAAGGATCGTCATGGCACGACTATCCTTCTCGTGAAAGGTGGCTTTCACAAACTTACCCAAAGTACACCCCTTGCATTGATCTGACTGCGCAAGTGTGCCTTTAGGAAGCCCTGTAGTGATCTGCTGCAGTATCTTCAAGGCTCCATGGTGAAGGTGACCCAATCTCCTGTGCCACAACTGGCCATCATCCCGGCTCACCAATCCTTCTGCCTTGCCTGCCATTGCTGCACATCCATCTACATGCAACTGATAAAGGTTCCTCACTCGAACCCCTATCTTCTGGGTCTCACCAGTTGTCTTGCTGCGCAGGAAGGCCTTTCCCTCGCTGAAAACAACATCATACCCCTTGTCTTCTAACATCGCCACTGAGATGAGATTCTTCTTCAATCCTGGAACATGCATGACTTCCTTCAATACAAAGGGTTTACCAGACTCCCTCTCAAAGGAAATGGTACTGATACCGGTCGCACTGTATCTACCATCATCGCCCATCTCGATGTGCACTCCAAGATCTTTGTCCTCCAGATCAGAGAACAAATCTCTATCTCCCGTCATGTGAAAAGACGCACCACTGTCCAGAAACCACACTGATCCCATCACACTTGAAACCAAGCATGCGATCAATGAAAAATCAAGCTCAAACTGAGAAGCTAAAGCCTCTCCCCCTACAGATCCAGCAGCTTGCTTGTTCTTCTTCTTCTGCGGACAATTTGTGGCATAGTGTCCATGCTGGTGACAGTGAAAACACTTCACCTTGGACATATCCTGCTTCTTGCCTTTCGCACCGGACTGAGAAGCTTTCTTGTTCTTCCCCTTGTTTGCTTTGGCAGCCAAAGCGCAATTCTCTTCATCAGATACCTTTGATGAAGATCCATTCTCACCTTTATTGTTACTGAGTTTATCCTTGAGCGCCAGGTCGCTCTTGCTTTGGAATAACATTCGCAATCCGTTGAAAGACATTTCAACAACACTGCTGCAAATTCGAATTCCACCAGCAACCAACTCAACTGCTTCCGATCAACCCTCGCTTGATATCCTGTAAAATTCTCTTCTACAAATCAAGCCGCTCCGATACCATGTAGAAACTTTTTCTACAAATTATCTAGCTCTGATACCATGTAGAAACTTTGAATAATTTAACACATATTCAATGGAAATTATCCTGATCATGTACTAATGCGGAAAACATACACAATACATAAGCTCCTCTACGTTGATCAAGAATATAGCAGCATCAATAACAATAAAACATCAAGAGCATTCACACATTAACACAGTATGTATCACGGGGAAAGCATCTCGCTAAAAACCCCACACTATCTGTATATTAATGATTGAGTCATGTAACATTACACAGCATAATACTTCTCACAAGTATCTCCACCTCTGTTACACACAATACAGCTCAGATCTGATCTCCAAATCTCTTCCACTGCTTGCCTGCCTCCACTGCTCAATACCTGCTCAAGAACTGATGAGAGTTGCTTCCCAAACTCGATTTTCACCTGCAAAATAGTCACTCACTCTTTGTGGACGTGAGAAAAGGCTAAAATGCGGGCCGAATACGTGAGCAAACTCATTGGCATACTCAATCCTTTGATTGTGCAAGATCTGGTGCACAACTATAGTCACAACTGATAGCAATCTGATTCTCTACCACCTGTCCCTGTTGAACTGAACATGCACTGACATGCAACTGAGTTAACTGATGTATTCTTTAGTTGTATTATGAGTTAATAATTAGTTTAACAACTCATCATTAGTCTATCTGCAGTTAGACTAACTACAAACCAGTTTAACTAAGTTAAACTGAACACAACTCCATCAACTGTACCTCCAGTCCACTAAACTCAACTCACTTGAGTTCTAACTGAAGTCATGCATGCAACAACTCAACTGACTCATAAGAAAAACGAATTTCCTTCTGACAGCTGCATGTGCCACTTCCGTAGCTCAAACTGAAGTGCTCCAAGAGAATAAGATTAAGTTTATAGTCCAAATATTATTGTGAGATAATAATATTTGACTTTTCTATTTTTGACAGCCAGTCTAAAAATAGACTTGATCACTCACACTGTGATCACTCACACTTTCATCAAAAATAGAAGTCCATCTATTTTCCCAACTTGATCAATCATCCACAAACATAGACATGATCCATATGTCCAAAAATAGACATAGTCTAAAAATAGACTTGTGCCAAAAATAGCCTGCGGGCCCACTTAGTGAAGGCGACTCTTTTCACTAAGCTCCATCATCTTGTTGCAATCTCAACATGTATGAGACACCTAACTGCTGTTTTTCCCTTCAGATTCCTAAGGGATGAGTATGCACCCTTGATGAGGCTCATTATGCGCTATTTCACTTGTTAAGGAAGATTTTCACGTTTATATTCGTACCATATCCGTTTGTTGATGCATTTCACCCGGGTACGAATGATGAACATTCCATTTTTCATGTGCCGAAATATAGAGAGGATGGTGCCCTTAGTGCAAAGGAAGAACCCCGCACAGCAACACAAAAGTATATATCACTATGCACTGATCGAGATCATAGTGATGCATCAGTTGGCATAGCAGGGTATTGCTTGGGAGGATTTCATCTCTCGTGACTTCTTCATGGTGCCACAACCACCTCCTGAGATTGTCCATGATGAGGGAGGGCCCTCACATCAGTTTCACATTCCAGAGCCCGAGCATGTCAGCACTCCAGCATGTGTTACATATCAGAGAGGCCACAGGGCCTTATTTGCATCTACACGGCGAGTATTTTCTCCACACCAGGTGGAAGGGTTCTCGCCTTCTTCATCAACAGAGCAAGTGTTATCTCAACATCAGGTGGAAGGGGCCTCGCTTTCGACAGCAGCACAGGTACAGGAGAGAGGTAAGCAGCCCATGATTGATGAGGGACCATCAGGTGATCCGGACATAGACATTATTGACCTTGACATCAGTTCTCCTAGCTCGGAGCTAAAGGAGATCATTCAACAACAAAAGGCTGAAAATCACTTGTTGCAGCAGAAGTTGGAAATGGAAAATTGGACAATCAAATACTTAGAGCAGCGCAACAAACAGTTAGAGGATGAACATACTCTTGATGAGTTGCGGAGGATCCGAGAAGACCAGAACTTGGCTCGCAAGAGACCCGGTGATTTGACACCTATTGAGCAATGGTCTATGCTCATTCGGGTGAACACTCATTTAGAGAAGTTGCTAGCCAAGTCAAACAAGGACAAAGATATGCTCCGCCACATGAAAAATCATTATTGGGCCCGCATGCATGTGTGCAAAGCGAAAATGAAGGTACTCAAAGGACGATTGGCCAAGGCACTAAAATGGAGGAAAAGGCCCGATCCACTTCAGATTTTGGCTGAAGCCTCCTTGAAGGAGCATGGTGCTCAATGATACACCCCCAGCTCAAAATTCAGAAAATTTGGAGCAATTTTGGTCAATTTTGCATTTTTTTTGCTAAAAACAGGTTTTTGTCCTCATCGCGTAGCGCACCGCGCGCTACCCTGAAGATGGGGAGGTCCATTTCACAAAAACTCTGCATTTTTTGATTTT